>OX940805.1:6770235-7384424 GCA_954870605.1 Acer campestre
TGACCAAAACCCATGCAAGCAAGCATCCTAACTATGCTAGAAAATGCTAGATGATATTCTGATGCATAAGAGAATGGTTTTGAGTGTATAAAAATGAGTTCTTGATTGATTTTCTCTCCAGTTTCTCTCTTTGAAGTTTAGGGTTCTTAGAGTCAAAGAACTTGATTAGAGAATAGAGAAAGTGTGATATTTATAGGCATCAAGAACAGGGCATGTGAAAAGACAAGTTTGCCCTTGAAAACGCACGATCGGTGGTTTCATTCGGCTGCCAGGCTGCAGATCATAACCGTAGAATTGGTCTCGAGAGAAACAGGGGAGCATCGGCGGTTTCATTTGGCGGTTTCGAACCCGCCGATTAAACCGCAGAATCAGACAGAAGAATTAAATGCATCAGGTCTGATCGGTGGTTTTGATTTGGCGGCCAAGCCGCCGATCGTAACCGCCGATTCACCAAAGATGGTGAAACCAAGGGCATTCTCCATGAGCGGTCTTCGCGCAAAACCAAGCATATTATCGTGCACGCGCGGACGTTTTCGAACACATTCGGGAAACGAATTGCAAGACACATAAACACACAACAAGATATACAATCAAAGTGCTAGTGTGAAATGTGACATGTGAAGAGAATGAGAAGCTCACTCTTGAAGTAAACATGCTCAAAGAAGAAAATGCTACCTTACGGAGAAAGGTAGGAGAAGTCTCCAACAAGAACAAGGAGTTGGAAATACAAGTTGGGAGACTTGAAGTTGAGAGGAATTCCACATCAAAGGAATTCGAAGACCTTGCAAGACTATTTGAAGAATTCGAAGAGGAGTGTGGAAAGAAGACAAGGAAGTTGCTTATGGAAGCGGAGCGGAAAGCAAAAGCTTTGGAAGAAACGAAGGAGGCACTTGGTAGGAAGGATGAAGCCCTCAAAATAGCAAAAGTGAAGGAGTGTGACTACATTGTCTATGTAGACAAGGTGGAAAAAGAGGTCAAGGCGCTACAAATGAAGCAACACCAAAGGCCACATAGTCACCAACCAAGAGGGAGTTTTCTTAACCATCCTCCTATTTGCTATTTTTGTTTTCAAAAAGGGCACTTCAAAGCTCAATGTTTTAAATTCCATAAGCATGAAAAATTGAGAAAGTCTAGGAATAGGAAGATTCCACCTAGAGTTAAGCGAATTTGGGTAAGAAAAGACTTGGTTGAACAAGTTAGACCCAAAAGAAAAGAAAAGAAAAGGGGAAATCAACTCAACTTGTTTGGGTTGTGAAAAAGAACATATTTCCAAACTTGATAAAACCTCCTTTAGTTGATGACACCCCTAGCACAAGTGCATAATTTTGAAAATTCTTTTTGTGCATTTTATTTTATTTTATTTTAGGCTTTATTTGTTTAGTTTATTTCTTTTGAATAAATGGTGTTCCAAACTCTTGTTGGCAATTGCATATATTGGTTATATTTTGCCGGAACTTTCTAATATGTTTTGTGAGTGTATAGATTTTTCTATTGCTTCTTGAGGAAGCAAATGTGTGTTGCTTGTGCGGCAAGGCAAGGTTCTTTATCTCTTGGGAAGAAACAAAGACAACTTGCAAGTCTTGGAGGGACGAGCAAGCCAAGAGTGCTCATAAAAAGGGCGAGGACCTTATCCTAAGGAAGCAACATTGTGAGAGTTCGAAGTGCGGGAGCACCATGCAACGTCTTGCCTAGACGTTAAATCATGCGCTTGGTGGGAGGCAACCCACCTAGGTACATTTCTTTTCCTAGTTTAAATTTTATTTTTGTCTTTATTTTATTTTTGCTTAGAATAAGGTTGTGAGTTATTTGTGATAGTGGATTTAGGCTTGAATGGATTGTGATGATGACTCTTGATGAACTTGCATTGATATATCTCTTGAGTTGATTATGAGCATATAGGATATTATTGAGCCGCTTGATTTAATTTTTTTGGGATAATTTTTAAATGGACATTGAAATGTGTGTTTAAACTCTTTGATTGAGGATGTGTTGCGCCAAATTTACCGGTATATGCCCTAAAGACATTGAGGACAATGTCTAATTTAGGTTTGGGGGTGTGTGCGCAACATCGTCTCTTGTTTGCAAATTGTGTGCAAATATTTTGAGCCTAAAATTTTCAAAATTTTCAAAAATCTTGTGAAAATGCCATGCTTGAGCATATTTTGCTTGTTGAGATTGTGTCATTGTGTGTGCGAGTAAGGAATTGCGTATCTTTGCCTTGCTTAGTTTAGATTAACTTCATGCCATTTAGGGTTGCATTGCTCAAAGCGCGCTAGTTCTTTTCTCTTGATGTTTGAGTGAATATTCAATTGTGTTTGAAGGTTAGGAATTAATAGTGGAGACTTCTCGTGAGGTTCACAAACACGGCCTAAAAAGCGTATTTTGAGGGAAAGTTTTCACTCTTTAAACACTCATTCAAATATGTGTTATGCATATTTTAAATTGTCTCATTCGCACTTAAATGTTGTTTGCCATAGAACATATGGACTGCTTGTGGATGCCTTGATTGACTTTGTGGACAAACCTTTAGAAATGATTTTAGGCAATGCATGTGAAATCCACCAGATTGGCCTAAATACTTCCTATCCCTCTAATGTGTGTGCTCCATAGCCCATTTGAAGCCAAACACAATTAAGCTTTTCATTCATGAACCACATCAACACGAAACCATATAGCCTAAACACTAGACTTACCTTGTACCAAATGGTTTGCTAAGGCTTAGGGGTTGAATGTAAGCTTTGAGGAGTATCAAAATTTAAGGCGTGTACTTAGGCAAGTATGTTTGTGCAAACACATGAAAAAGATGAAATGCAATGCTTGAAAAAGAAAAGAAAAGACAAGCAAAGAAAAGAAAAGAAAAGCATAGCAAAAGAAAAGAAAAAGAAAAAAAAAGAAAAGAAAATGATGAATGAGGCACAAAATGCCTAGATCAATTATGTGAAATCAAATGAGCTACTCAAAGAAAATTAAGAGTAGAAAATTGCACAAAGTAAATTGTAAGCCTAGACGCTTACGTGTGGAATATGCAAGTTGTAATAAGTGAGTTGTGCTTAATTAGAATGTATGCCTTAGTGTGACCTTTGGGTGTTTGAAATCAATTCTTCCCATTTATTGACTCACCATTCACCTTTGGCCCCATTACAACCAAATGAAAAGACCTATTTGATCTTTAAGGATGTCCATGTAAGGACCTCTATTTTGTGATTGGCTTATTTCATGACATACCACATTGGGGATGATTGTGTTGTGGGTAGCTTAGGTCATCTTGATGATTATCAAGGCAAGCTTCCAAGCATCCCGGTGACTTCAAGATCAAGAGCTTCAAAAGGTATATCACTTGACTTGGTTCTTGAAGAGATTAGGTGCACACACACACTTGCATGCATCTTTATCTATCTTGCATTTGTTATCATGCATATGTGTTTCATTGATTTGTGCATCTATGTCTTTTAGCACACACTCACTTTCATTGCATTTTTATGATTGCATTTGTGGTTCTCGTAATTGTGTGCTTATATGCTTTATCATCACACTTATGCATTTTCATATATTGCATATCTTTTGTGTGTCACATGCTTGGTGATTTTTCATGATGTTATCCTTTCCCATGCATGTTATTTATTCACAACCACACTTGCACTTCATGTTAGTCTTAAGTGTGGTGTAATTCGTTTCCGTTTGTGTGATCGGAAATGTCCGCGCTTGCATGATGGTGTGCATGTCTTAGCGCGATGGTTGACCACTTGAGAAGGACTCATTCTTCTCTTGGATAAGTGTTAGATTTGGTTTGGTTGATTGGAGTAAAGTGTCTAGGTTCAAAATATTGGATTTCAATGATTTAAATGTTTTTTCAAAACTGACCTTTGTATGGTCTTGTGACCATAACTTTTTACACAAAGTTTTAAATTGAGTTTTGTAAAATTCTGGACAAACTAGACACTCATACCTTTCCAACGATATATTATTCGTAATATTTCATGACCGTTTGGATTGGTTTTGAAATCTCCAAAGTGACCACCAAAACAGGGCAACTCTGTTGTTGTCCGTTTCTGACCTTTGGTCACTCCATTGACCATAACTTTTTCTACAGACATTGAAATGTCATTCCATAAATTGGAGTAGAAAGTAGACTTCCATACCTTTCCAACGATATATTATACGAAAGGTTTCGATGTCATTTGGTCATGTTTTGAGTCGCTTGAAAATCAGGTGCATTTTTTGCGCCCTGTTCTGCGGTCAAGGCCGCAGAAATAAGGGCGCAGAACAAGGATCAGAATTCATACTCTCTGTCCTCTTTTCTGCGCCCTTGGTTTTTGCGTTTAGGGGCCGCAAAATTGTCAGGTGCATTTTTGCGCCCTTGTTCTGCGGCCAAGGGCGCAGAACAAGGGCGCAGAATCAGCGTTTCTTTTGCAAACTTTTCAAAACGACGTCATTTCATCTAGGGGTCCTATATAAGTATCATCTTCTTCCTTGCTCGTTTAGGAGAGCTAAAAATCAGACCTTAGAGTGAGAAACTCAAACCCTAGAGAGAGAAAGCTTCAATCTTGCTTCTTTAACTCTCCAAACCCAAAACCCATGTGCATCTAACATGTTTCATGCATCAATCTTCCATGGGTCTTCTTCATTTATGACTTGGTAAGTAGAACAAACACTACATCTTCATTTATTGTTCTATCTTAGTCAAGACATGTCTTTTATTGCTTAGTTTAGCAAATCTTCACTCTTATTGCATATTTAGTGAAGTTATGACATGATTGGGTTTTGTTTGTGGTAGCTTACATGATTAGGATGATTTTCCCTAAATAGCTAACCCTAGAACATTCTTGTACAATTGATTGTTGATTAGGTTGATAGATTAATGTCTATTTATCTAGTCAAGCTTAATTGAATGTTCTTGTGGATTTAATTGACAATTATGTTGTTAGAAATTCTCTACAACTAATTGAGTTCACATGTTTGGACATGTTGACATTGTTTGATAGCTAGGATTGTTTTGTGATTGATAACATCTAGCTAAGCTTTATGATATGTCATTTAGCTTTTGATATCTAGGATTGATTTCATTGATATATCATCATTCTAGGTAAGCATATAGAGTTGCCTTGCTCTTGTTGCATTTTGAGTATTTCATATATTCACTTAGGTTGTTTTCTCTTCATTGAGAACTAAGTCTTGTGTTGCTTCCGGGATTAGGTTGCATAAATCACAAGCATTGGGACTAGGTTCACTTATACCGGGATTAGGTAGGTGTGTGATTACTTCCGGGATTAGGTTGTAATCGTTTTACACATTTAGTGGATTCGAGGTTCAAGTGTGGCTCACTTACATAGCCCGTGGTTTTTCCCGTGAGGGTTTCCACGTAAATATCAAGTGTCTTTTAATTTCCGCACCATATTACACTTGCTATTGTATTTTGACTAGTGGAGGGTATTTTCGTAATCTTGACCATTAACGAAAATTTGGTAAAATTGGGTAAAATCTATTCACCCCCCCTCTAGATTAATATTGAACACACCATAATTTGTTTCAATTGGTATCAGAGCGGGTTCCTAGACATACATAGGTGATCCTTGCTCATTTTGGTGTGTTTTGCATTTGTGTGATTTTTGTTCATTGCATTCATTTGCATTCATCTCATTCACCCAAACACTATGAGTGGATTTGAGAGGCTAGAGGGTGCATTACTCTCCAAACCACCATTGCTCACCAAGTATAACTATTCCTCTTGGAAAGTTAGAATGGAATTCTTTTTATGTGACATTGATGAGCATGTGTGGATATTTGTGGAAGAAGGATACTCACCTCCCATGGAGAGACTAGAAAATGGGACTTGTGTGCCTAAGCCCAAGTCCAAGTGGTCAAATGACGAACTCGAGGCTGCCAAATGGAATTCAAAGGGCATATGTGCCTTATCTTGTGCAGTGGATGAGATTCAAGCCAAACTCATCCGAACTACTCAAGACGTTCGAGAAGCTTGGGAGATTCTAAGAATCACCCACGAAGGTACCGTGGAGGAGAAAATGATGACCTCTATGGTGGAAGATGAGAGTAAAGAAGGTTCTTCAAGTGATGAAGCATTTGCCATTAACCATATGGCATTTGGAGCCACTCGAGTAGAAGTTGAAGAAAATGGCCAAGTTGCCTTGACATGTGATCCCAAAGAAGAACTAGATGAAAAGGTAGCTAAAGAGGTAGTTGGTGTAGCTATTCATTGGGATATGGCTCATATAACTTCAAGTGACAAATTTGATGATCTTGATGAGGGAAGTGTCTCCAACGAGCAAATGACTCACATGGTGGAGAAATTTAGGAGAATCACAAAATCTCATAAGAAGAGAATGACCTCTAAGGTGAATGAGGAAAAGAAGATGACCCCGTCCAAGAAGGGAAGGGAAGCTATGATCTCTACTTGGAGTAATAGCAAAGTTGAAGTAGTTGAAGGATGTTCCACAAGCTCAATTAAACGTGAGAATAACTACTTCGCCTTTCCGGTCTCCTACCAAGAAGAAGCTCAAACCGTCACCAAGTGTTTGTCACTTGAAGAATTCAAAAAGGGTGACTTGATGAGTGGAGACCAAAGAGGAGCAAGTTTGAGAGAAGCTAGCATTGATGACATGACCCATGAAAGCACAAGTGGGAGAAGCTTTGATCAAGAGAGTACTTGCTCCGGTAACTTGAGTGATAGTGTGGTTGACTATCAAGAATTTATTGACTATCTTCGAAAGTGTTTGAAGAAGAAGAATGATGTAGTTTTAAGGTTGAGTGAAGATAATCTCCAACTAAGAACTAAAGTGACTCACTTAGATGAGGAAGTGTCACTTATCAAAGTAAATGAAGTGATGATGGAGAAAGAACTTGAAGAGGCAAGAAGTTCACTTGCTAAAATGACTTCGGGTTCGGACATGGATGACTCCTTGAAGATGGACGTGATTGATGTGTCCAAGTATGAGAAGGAGATTGAAGATTGCCACCAACGGATGAAGGCAATGAAAGATGAGCTTGCCAACAAAGAAAACTCCTTGAGGATTTTCAAGGAAAAAGAGATGAGGTGCCTTGAAGAATTAAAGAAGGCCAAGGTCAAACAACCTCAAGCTCAAGGCAAGAGTAAAGCTTCATCCAAGCAACCTTCAACTCAAGGAAAGTCCACATACGCCTTGGCATCTCAACCAAAGCCTAGGCAATCCAAGAAGAAAGGACAAGTCCTTGAGAAGTCTATCACCTTCTCCAACAAACCAACTATGAGGAAAGGAGGTGATCACAAGAAACAAGTTCAACCAAGAAGGCATGTTCAACCGGCTCAACCACCTCAACAAGCTAGACCACAAAGGTGCCACAAATCGGCTCAAGCTCCAAAGAGAAGCAAACCGATGCACCATCAAAGACAACCTCATCAACATGGCAATGCCTCGATGAGATCTCAATGCAATGGTATAAACTCTTACTTTGTACCTACTTGTCATTTTTGTGGTATGATTGGTCATTTAAGACCAAATTGCTTTGATTACATTAAGAGGTGTAGGATAGAGAGCATGAAAGAAAAACGGTTGAAAAAGAGGGCAAGTTTGCATGAACCTAGGGATCTTAGAAATATGTCTATGACCACTAGAAATGATAAAGTGGAACCTAGGTGGGTAAGAAAGAATGAACCCGCTTGCCATTGTGCAAATGTGATACCCGTAGATGCTACTATGTCCAATGGACTTGGTAAGTCTATAGGGGCTCATGCCTCCCATTGACTTGGTTGGAATTGACCCCATATGGGGAGCTCAAACAAAGAGAGTAAACTTGCATGATTTGCCATATGTAAAAAGTTAACTTATTTTATGCTCTTTTATGATTGTTTGAGAGTGCTTGGTGAATAACATTGATTAATGCTTTAATAATGTTTTTAATAACACCTTGCACGGTTGCCTAGCATGTACTGCATGATTTCTATTTTTGCTTGAGTATGCTTATCCATTTGAGGAATGTTCTACTTGTTAGTACATGTGATTGACCTCAAATTATTCTCCATGTTCATGATTCTTTGATATGCATTCTTAAGCTCTCTCTTGAAAAAGGGCTACTGGCAATATGACGTGCAGCCGCTCAATGTAGGAAATGGCTACTCATTTGAAACCGAGTGAAAGCCTTCAAGAGAGTTACATTAGCATGATAAACAGAAATACATGCTTGCTAGGATAAAGGAGAAAAACAGAAAAGTTGAAATGTGTTTGATGATGTGTGTGATGCATTGCTTAATAAAGACCTCAAAATTGTTGATTGATGATGTGTCTTGCAATGTAGAAAAGATGATATATTTTTTGATGTGATTAGTACACTCTGCACACAAATGCTTGGATATATATCTTCTTGTCATAACAACAGGGCTCTAATTGGTTTGACTTCATTTGGAAAACCTGTTGATTGTTGCTTTGATTGATTCTTATGCATGAGCTCAATAGTGCTTGTATTACATGCTAAGCAACTTTTACACACACACACTTTTCTGTGAATAAAATCTCCTTGAATCTCTCTCAATTCTTGAGTTGCATAAAGTTGGTTTATATGATTATGCAAATGCCTTTTGTGCAAATAGCTCTCTTTGCTAAAGCAACCCGATAGGGGGAGCTCCTTTGCCTATCTCATGACAAAAAGGGGGAGAAGTCTTGAGAGATATAGGGGGAGCATTGTGTATGCTTTGGGGAGAAGTTTGAGAGAGAGTAACCTTTTAGGGGGAGCATTGCACATGCATTGTTTTGTATTGCCTTATTGAGTGCAAATGCTTTTTATGTTTGTTCACCTCACATGCACTTGTTCTTGGAAAAGTGCTTTGTTGCTATTGTGTGTAGGTATGATGATCTACGAAGAGATTGAAGACCTTGAAGACTTAGATTCTTAGGTTTCTCTCTTTGTAACGTAGAATACACTTTTGTTGACCAATAGCCTTATTTTGTGTTTTGTGAGGATTATTTTGTGAGTGGTATTTTGTCATGAAATAGCCAAAGGGGGAGATTGTAAGGACCTCTATTTTGTGATTGGCTTATTTCATGACATACCACATTGGGGATGATTGTGTTGTGGGTAGCTTAGGTCATCTTGATGATTATCAAGGCAAGCTTCCAAGCATCCCGGTGACTTCAAGATCAAGAGCTTCAAAAGGTATATCACTTGACTTGGTTCTTGAAGAGATTAGGTGCACACACACACTTGCATGCATCTTTATCTATCTTGCATTTGTTATCATGCATATGTGTTTCATTGATTTGTGCATCTATGTCTTTTAGCACACACTCACTTTCATTGCATTTTTATGATTGCATTTGTGGTTCTCGTAATTGTGTGCTTATATGCTTTATCATCACACTTATGCATTTTCATATATTGCATATCTTTTGTGTGTCACATGCTTGGTGATTTTTCATGATGTTATCCTTTCCCATGCATGTTATTTATTCACAACCACACTTGCACTTCATGTTAGTCTTAAGTGTGGTGTAATTCGTTTCCGTTTGTGTGATCGGAAATGTCCGCGCTTGCATGATGGTGTGCATGTCTTAGCGCGATGGTTGACCACTTGAGAAGGACTCATTCTTCTCTTGGATAAGTGTTAGATTTGGTTTGGTTGATTGGAGTAAAGTGTCTAGGTTCAAAATATTGGATTTCAATGATTTAAATGTTTTTTCAAAACTGACCTTTGTATGGTCTTGTGACCATAACTTTTTACACAAAGTTTTAAATTGAGTTTTGTAAAATTCTGGACAAACTAGACACTCATACCTTTCCAACGATATATTATTCGTAATATTTCATGACCGTTTGGATTGGTTTTGAAATCTCCAAAGTGACCACCAAAACAGGGCAACTCTGTTGTTGTCCGTTTCTGACCTTTGGTCACTCCATTGACCATAACTTTTTCTACAGACATTGAAATGTCATTCCATAAATTGGAGTAGAAAGTAGACTTCCATACCTTTCCAACGATATATTATACGAAAGGTTTCGATGTCATTTGGTCATGTTTTGAGTCGCTTGAAAATCAGGTGCATTTTTTGCGCCCTGTTCTGCGGTCAAGGCCGCAGAAATAAGGGCGCAGAACAAGGATCAGAATTCATACTCTCTGTCCTCTTTTCTGCGCCCTTGGTTTTTGCGTTTAGGGGCCGCAAAATTGTCAGGTGCATTTTTGCGCCCTTGTTCTGCGGCCAAGGGCGCAGAACAAGGGCGCAGAATCAGCGTTTCTTTTGCAAACTTTTCAAAACGACGTCATTTCATCTAGGGGTCCTATATAAGTATCATCTTCTTCCTTGCTCGTTTAGGAGAGCTAAAAATCAGACCTTAGAGTGAGAAACTCAAACCCTAGAGAGAGAAAGCTTCAATCTTGCTTCTTTAACTCTCCAAACCCAAAACCCATGTGCATCTAACATGTTTCATGCATCAATCTTCCATGGGTCTTCTTCATTTATGACTTGGTAAGTAGAACAAACACTACATCTTCATTTATTGTTCTATCTTAGTCAAGACATGTCTTTTATTGCTTAGTTTAGCAAATCTTCACTCTTATTGCATATTTAGTGAAGTTATGACATGATTGGGTTTTGTTTGTGGTAGCTTACATGATTAGGATGATTTTCCCTAAATAGCTAACCCTAGAACATTCTTGTACAATTGATTGTTGATTAGGTTGATAGATTAATGTCTATTTATCTAGTCAAGCTTAATTGAATGTTCTTGTGGATTTAATTGACAATTATGTTGTTAGAAATTCTCTACAACTAATTGAGTTCACATGTTTGGACATGTTGACATTGTTTGATAGCTAGGATTGTTTTGTGATTGATAACATCTAGCTAAGCTTTATGATATGTCATTTAGCTTTTGATATCTAGGATTGATTTCATTGATATATCATCATTCTAGGTAAGCATATAGAGTTGCCTTGCTCTTGTTGCATTTTGAGTATTTCATATATTCACTTAGGTTGTTTTCTCTTCATTGAGAACTAAGTCTTGTGTTGCTTCCGGGATTAGGTTGCATAAATCACAAGCATTGGGACTAGGTTCACTTATACCGGGATTAGGTAGGTGTGTGATTACTTCCGGGATTAGGTTGTAATCGTTTTACACATTTAGTGGATTCGAGGTTCAAGTGTGGCTCACTTACATAGCCCGTGGTTTTTCCCGTGAGGGTTTCCACGTAAATATCAAGTGTCTTTTAATTTCCGCACCATATTACACTTGCTATTGTATTTTGACTAGTGGAGGGTATTTTCGTAATCTTGACCATTAACGAAAATTTGGTAAAATTGGGTAAAATCTATTCACCCCCCCTCTAGATTAATATTGAACACACCATAATTTGTTTCAGTCCACTTTGAAAATTTTGGTTGATGCATGTTCTTTCCGTTCATGGTTTTCAATTCCATTCATGAGACAAAATTTCAGAAATTGTGTTTTTGAATAATCATGTGCAATTATATTTGATATTTTGAGCATAAACTCATATTGCATATGGATTGTGAGTGAAGCCTAGGAATCCATGTGAAAATGAGAGAATCTGGTGAGGATTAGATGTCGAGGCGAATTATATTCTTGTCCTAATGGCATTTTAGGTTTGAAGCTTAAAGCATCTTGAATGTGGAATCGCGTTGCGTGCAATGTGCACTTAGAGTGGCATGTCTTTAATCTTTATTTAGCATCTCTTACATGCATTATTTTCTTATGTGCACAACATTGGTTTAATCTCTTCGCTTTTCACTTTTGGTTTTGCAAGTCGAAATACTGGCTTTTGAGTCTTTTGCATAGAGTTGGTGCTTTAATGGGATTATTTGATTTTTAGATACATGTCCATTGTGTGTTTATGTTTGTTTTGCTCGAGGATGAGCAAAAGATAGGTTTGGGGGTATTTAATCGAACCAAAATTGGTATGATTTTGGTCCCTATTTCCTTTCCCTTTTGCTTGATTCTCGGGCATTCCGTGATTTAATGGTGTAAATTAAGTGTTTTCAGGAATTTATAGAATTTAGGGGCATTGGAGTAATTTTGGTGAAATAGGGGCAAAAGTGTAAAAAGTGGAGGAAGAATTGAGGTTATCGTGATTAAAGAAGAGAACAGGGACTGAATCACAATTGACCAAAGGAGCATGCCACCTGTCAGAGTGAAACTGTGCGTTTTGATCCAAGTCAGGCCCAAATTGAAGCCCAAACGAGCGCCCATATCAGATCAGTCCCGCTGAGCGTACCCCGGCCCAATTATGATAGCGCCCATCAGCCCATGCATCAATTAGTTAAACGGTGCGTTTTGATTAAGGCATTAGAATGGGCTCGAGCCCAATTCAGCGTCTCAACATAGGTGAGGCCCAAACGAACAGCCACTCAATGCGTGGCCCATATCAAGGCAAAGAGTAGATCTGATTGCACCCCTCTTATCTGCTAAATGCACCCCAACCCACTATTCACCTTCTTCTTCCTTCAGCGCGTGCAGTCAGCTATGGCCCCTATACACCCTAAACGGTGCCGTTTTGCTTGCCCACTTCCCGGAGCCACCGTCGGCCATCTCCGACGCCAAACGAACGACCAAGTGACCGGCTGGCTGGTCGCAACAATTTCGGCACCCCAAATGGCCGGAATCTGGTAGCCCATATCACGCCCAAGAATGCCCTTAGGTCGCCCCCAAGCCCAAATCGCGACGAAACCGCGTAAATTGAGGTTGCGATTTGTATTCCGAGGCGACAGGGAGTTGTTTTGGCACCTGATTGCTTCGCCATTTGCATCCCTAAGGTCACCATTTATGCCAAAACAACGACATCTTTGATGTGCATTTCTGATTGGGTGTGCAAATTACACAATGACCCCCTATGTTGGACTAAATGGTAATTTGCCATGGTCATGGGTGTTTTGGTAATTTGCCACTCGAGACCTAATTTGAAAATCCTATAAATTCATCACATTTTTCCTCTTTTAGACAACTTTTGACCACCAAGAAACCTCCTTTCTCCATTCGGGATAAGGGTCTACTTAGAAAGCCATGTCCCATGAAAATCCCGGTTGACAAGAGGAATCAATACAAATATTGCGACTTCCACGAGGATATAGGGCACAACACCTCAGAGTGCTACAGCCTCCACAACCAGATTGAAGGACTGGTAAGGGAAGGTCTTTTAACTGAATTTTTGTAGCAGGTACGGGACAGCATCAAAGAAGGGAAATAGGTTCAAAGCGGGATGCAGGAGGCAGCAGAAAGAATGAGAGATGGGGAGAAGGATCTGATGCAGTAGATCCAGGTGATCCACACCATCAGTGGAGGTCCTACCTTAGCTAAAACCTCTAATAATTCGAGGAATAATCACGCAAGGAAGATTCCCAGGTTTAATACTGACCACGAGATACTTAAAGTCAGTAGTGGATCCTGGGATCTATCCCGCTCCACCAAAATCATCTTCACAGAGGAGGACGTCTACAATACAGTTCAACAACATGATGATCCCATGGTGATTACAATACAGATCGCCAACTGCCTGGTACACCACGTCCTGATTGATACAGGGAGCAGCGTGGATATTCTATTCAAGAGGGCTCATAAGCAGGTCAATCTGAAAAACTCTTGCTACAATAGTTGCACCTCCCTTTTGAATGGGTTCACATGGGACTCCGTAATGCCAATAGGGACAAAGATTCTGCCAGTAATAGTCGAAGAGGCTCCTCTTCAACAGAACATAATGACGGAATTCATTGTAGTAAACACCCCATCTACATACAATGCAATCTTAGGAAGATCCTTCCTGTCATAGATTAGAGGAGATCAGTCTTCCCTTTCTTCCTCTGGATGCTCTCCTTAGCCAGCTGCTTCTCTCCCTAAGCCCTCAGCTTCTGTGTCAGTTTAGTGCACCTCAACCACTGGAACCTGAAGCATAGCAGGATCTTTCTCTTGAACGGCATCATCTTCCTCCTTAGCAGTAGACTCAATCTAAGTCCAACCTGCTATAGGAACCTCGGATCTACCCAGGTCTACCTCATCTTCCACCTGGATCACGCTTGAGGAAGGCACGGGGTCCACCACCTGCTCATCTTGGATACGAGGATCCTGGGCTGCTCCTTCCGCGCCATCAAGTGGGGCTCCCACAGCTACACCGACATCCAGATCGAGTTGAGCAGCATCCTGCGGAGGAACTTCTGTTTCCTGATCTCCCTCTGCTAACTGGGTAGCCTTTGTCATTATCTGATCCCGGTCCCAGTTCAAGGTGGCTTAAAGGTCAAAGGGAGTGGGCAGACCCGTGGCAACCTCATAGCAGGCTGTGAAGTAGCCATCTTCGAATGTAGGGCCCTGCTGAGCTTCCAGACCTACTCCAGTATCCCGCAAGAGTTGGTTCTCACTTTGCAGCAGCTTCTTCTCTCTCTTCAAACACTCCCTTTCCTCTCGTCGACGTAGGGGCCTAACAGTCTCAGTGTCCAGGCAGTGCTCAAGGCGCCTAATAGCCACCAGGGCCTCCTGCCTCTCCTCTTCAGATTCTTTGGCTTTTTGAATCAGAGGAGCCACATTCTACTGAGTCTGGATCAGTTCTTGCTGAGTGTCCTCAAGTTTTGCTTGGAGGCCGATATACGTTTCCTTCTGGGTAAGCAGTTGCTTCTCCATAGGCAAAGCAAACTTGAATCCCTACAAAAAGATAAGAAAGTCAATACCTGATAGAAAGAAGAAAAGGATAACAAGAGGAAGATGGAAGTCTACCTCAGCTAAAACCGACGCCCCTTTGGCAACCAAAATCTCGGTGGGGAGCTTTGCCATATTTGTTAAGTTTCCACCGGGACAAGATGCGGCAAATCGGGATACCACTTTGTCAAAGGTGGCACCCCCTAACCTCGATCCAGAGGGAACATCAGCAAAATGGGTAGGAAGGAAGGCAGCTTCTTCCTTATCCACACTTCTAACACGGTCTTTGGAGGATGCTGCTGAAGAAGGAGGAGCAGCAGGTAGTTTCTTGGCAGTAGGAGGAACAACATCCTAACTTGTCTTCTGGGCTGGTTTCCTACATTCCCGAGCTTTAGCCGTTCGAGCAAACATCTCCTTGATCTTCGAACGTGATAGGGGAGAAGTAGAAAGACAAGCAGGAGTCTTGGCCCTAGACCCCACTGGAGCAAGAGAGGAAGTAGTAACACCAGCAGTCGCCTTTGATGGAGCCGGAGGAGGAGGAGTGGGATCAGTCCTAACTTGCTGGGACCCAGGCATGTCTCTGATAGTAAGAGAAGGAGAAGGAACAGGAGATGCGTGAGTTGGCAGAGCTAGGCCCCTTGTCCTAGAGGAAGATGGAGACCCCGCTGTCATCGGGGTAGTTGATACTGCAAGAAGAGAAGAAACTTAATGAGAAGAAGAAGAAGGAGAATATGTACGTATAAAAAAGGGAATTAGGTGCAGTCAACTTACCAAGAAGGGCGAGGGAAATCCTCAGGTAGCGCTCCAGTCGGCCTCCTTCGAAGAGATCTAGAGTGGGATACTGCATATTTGTGTATCCCCTCTTCATGATCCTCGCTAAGATATCCTGGGATTCATGATAGCACCCCTTCGCCCACTTGTCCCTTGCTGAGAATTGTGTAGGGACGTGGTATTCATACCCCCCAATAAAGGCAGTGCGCCCCCACTCGCCTTCCACTACAAGCCATTCCTCTTTCCAGGGCGCTGCATACTTCACATTCGCTCCTGGGACAGTGAACTTCATGTCGTTGTTTGCCCTTAGACAAAATTGACCCCAGGGCACCATGCTGGTAATGTTAAAGAGAAAGCAGAGTTAGTCCAACCCCGGCTCCCGGTCAAGGTGATCTCTTTCACACTGCGCCTTCCATAGCACTAAGAACCCCGTCAGATGTTTCTAGAAGCCCGGTGAGATCTGGAGAGGAGCCAATTCAAGCACCACGAAAGCCCGGCGGAGGGTAGGATGCAGCGGAAGCCGGACTCCACACTCAAAAGCTGCTTTGTGGATCAACAGGCGGTCTTGAGGCGGGGTGTACACGTCGTAACCCCTGTGGGGAAGAGAGAGAGTGATGTAATCCGGGATCTTGTACTCCTCCCGTAGTTTGTTGAGCGCATCCAGTGTACACACGGAGTCAGGTGACCATCGTGAAAGGGGGCGAAAGAACCAGTTTGGACCCCGACCAAGGTGACATCATGCCCGTCACCTTCCTCTTCACCACCAGTCTTTGTGGCACCCACTTCGTCACTAATCAAAATCGGGTCTTCTGGTTGATTGTGGAAACCCGACCCAATTCGGGGGTTTCGGGTAGAGCGACAACGCTAGGCCCACGAGTATCATCGGTAACCCCATCCCCATCTCAACCCTGCTTCCTCCTCTCAAAGGTCAGGGAGTCCTCCACCACGTCAACCTTCTCCGTATTGGAGAGGGCATCGATGCTATCAGACTGGTGCGGTGAGACGGGGTCGGGATGAGTAGAGGTCGCCATCGTAGAAGGGTTTTGCTCAGTGGCAATTTCTTGAGAAGTAGGGATTTGTGAAGGAGAAGCCATTGAAGAGTGTATGGAAAATTATGAAGATTGCTAAGTAGAGAAGAAAGAAAGCAGAAGGCAAGTCAGATAGGGTTTGTTCTCTGTTGTAATTTTGAAAGTTTGAAAGTTTGAAAGTAAGGAAGAAAGCACCAGTGAAGCCGGTATATTTATAGAAGAGGGGTGGCAGTTACACACCAGGAAACCGGAGTCGGTGTCCGGAAGAATGGGTAGAGGTGTTTTCCGCATTAATCGCGCCAAAAAGGCTCTTTTTGAAAACGAGGAACCCAATCATTGATCGACATGTAGTCAGTATTAAAGCATCAAGTAAAGATTTCCTCCTCCTAAGTGGAGAACTAGTCAAACAAGGAAATAAGCAGATAAGGCAGAAAATCCTTCAAGTATAGACAAGATCCTGACTCCGACCCCGAGAAGGTATCAGTGTCCAAGTAAGGGGGGACTTCTGTTAACCACTAAAATTGGCAAAGGACCAAGGAAGAATTTTCCACCTAAACACAAGGAGAATATAAGAGTACAGACACCATTCGACTGCCCCGATAAAGGCGGACGCCGACTGATCCGAGTACACAGCCCCTCCAGCGGGGTCCGACCCAGCCTTTCCCTAGCTTCTATAGGACCCCACCATCGTCCCAAGCCGGGGTACTCGATAGAACCCGCAGCGAGGTCCAACCCCGTCATACCCTGGTCTCCTATAAACCCTGCAGCACCCCGACACGGAGTTCCAATAAGCATCCTGCCACAGTATGAACCCCATAGCACCCCAACACGGAGTTCCACTGAGCATCCCGCTATAATACCAACTAGATATCCCCCTACTCCATCAGTTGGATGCCTACTGGCTTGCACTTTCTGATATAGCTAGCCCGCCAAGAAGGAAGATACCAGGCAGAAAGATTCTCATATCAGAAACTAAAAGCTCCATAAAAGATTCATTAAAACGCGGTCGTACAGAGGAGAAATACTCTTTCCCACCATAGAGTCCTATTTTTGAGCAGGTCAACACAGTAAGAATCCTACTAGGAAGGTAACAATTTGATCACAAGATTGACTCCTTCTAGGAAGGTGTTAACCGCCAAAATCAGCGAAGGACCAAGGAATAATTTTTCACCTCAACACAAGGAGAGTATAGGAGAATAGGCATCCTCCGGCTACCCCGACGAAGGCGGACTCCGACTAATCCAAGTTCACACCCCCTCCAGCGGGGTCCGACCCAGCCTTCCCCCAGCTTCTTAAGGACCCCGCCAACATCTTGGTTCATAAGCAAAGTCTCGAGCCAGAGTACTTTTTAGAACCTGCAGAGGGGTCCAAAAACGTCGTACCTTGGTCTCCTGTAAACCCCGTAGCACCCCGACACAGAATTCCACTGAGCATCCTGCTACAGTATCAACCCCGTAACATCCCGATGTGGAGTTTCACTAAGCATCCCGATACAGTACGAACCCCGCAGCACCCCGACACGGAGTTCCACTAAACATCCCGCTATAATACTAGTTAGACTTCTTCTTACTTCGTTAGCAGGATACTTACTAGCTTGCACTTTTTGATATAAGCTAGCCTGCTAAGCAAGAGGATACCAGGCAACAAGATTCTCATACTAGAAACTAAAAACTCCGTAAAAGACCCACTAAAGCGTGGCCGTATAGAGGAGATATACTATTTCCCTCCAGAGAGTCCTATTTTAAATAGGTCAACTCAATCAGAGTCTTCCTAGGAAGGAAAGATTTGCCTAAGAGATTAACTCCTCCAAGAAAGGAAAGTCTAGATTCTACACGTAAAAGCTCCAAGATTATCTCCTAAAAAGAAGAGGATCCTGCATTGGCCAAACCCTAGACCGAAATTATAGGAGTGCATGGCAAGCAACAGGACCTATATATACAACGTCTTACTCACCAGAAAGGGACGGAAAAACATCCTCTCCAGAAACCCTACATTCAAGTTCTACTTATCGACAGGCACGAGGTCCCCATCACCACCATCTCCATTACCTACTGAATCTCCATGCCTTATAGTTAATCCTGAATGTATAGTTCACATATTTGTAATGCAAAGTGACAATTAATAAGAAACTCATTTTTTATATATTTTCTGTTGTCCTATGTCGTATTTGCATTGCTTAGGATAGTCGGTATAGAACCACTTGATACCCCTCCGACCAGGGTCGACCTTTGATCTTGGTCCTTATAAAGTCGTTATTTGGAATTTCACCCCTAGTGACGATTTTTCGATAACACTTTTGGCGCCGTCTGTGGGAAACAATCCCAGCCATTATTCAAAACAGCTTATTTCCTTAGCCACTGATATTCAGAATGAGACTCCGATCCTTCCAGGGTCATCCCGAGCCATCAGGACTCAAGTCCCTTGCTTCCACTGAAAGAGCGCAGAGGCGGGGTAAGGGCACCAGGAATGAGAATCCTCCACCCGTGCCCCCGCCGGTTGCAGGTCCTGTCCCTCAAGACCCCGCTAGGCTGGAGGTCAACTGAGATGTCTTAGAACAGCACACTGCAGCATATGTAGAAGCTATCCGACTCCAGATGATAGCCTAGGGGATCCCTTTTGAAGCAGCCGGGATCCTAGGAGATGCTGGCCCAAGTGCCCGGGTACCAGTTTTCGATTGATTGGGTCCACCTCTCCTAGTCCGACAGGTGGAACTCAGACCCGGACTAGTGAAGTCCGCAATTGAGGTTCCTCCTAGGAAGGTTCAATCCCCACCAAAACCAAGGGCAAAGGAGAGAGATCCACATCCCGATTTGGAAGGAAGGGCCAAAACCCAAAGGAGCTCCAAAAAAAGGCATCAGAGAGCTAAGCGAAAGGAGGTAGTCATTGATTCAGAGTCTTCGGATGAAGAGGATTCAGTAGCCAGATCCGGAACAAAAAAGTCGCAGCGCCTGGAGGATCAAATGACAAGGATGGCGAAGGAGTTGGAGCAGTTAAAAAAGGGAAAACATCAAGGAATCCAGAAGAACCCCTTGGGCGAGATGAATGCACCTTTCTCCAAAAGAGTCAGAGAGGCAGTGTTGCCCCCCAAGTTCAGGATGCCTTCAGAGAAGTATTCCGGAACAGAGGACCCTGTCAGCCATTTGGAAAGCTTTGTCCACCAGATGGAGGTTCAAAGTGCAACCAGGCTGGCTATGTGCAGAAAGCTCCGGCCTTATTTTCAAGCTCACACCATCGCGGTTGTCATAGATCAACCATTGAGACAATTCCTCTAGAGGCCAGATGTGTCGAGCAGATTGGTTCTATGGGCCCTAGAGCTCACACAATTTGACATCAAATACAAGGCAAGAACCACAATCAAGGCCCAAGCCCTGGCGGACTTTATAGTGGAGTTTAGCCCGATTTCAAACTCGGGCAAATCAATAGACCCAGATCCGGATCAAACCAATTCGGAATGGCCTGAAGACAGCAAGGTTTGGGTTCTTTCCACGGTTACAGCCTAGAACCAGTTGGGATATAGAGCCGGGATTATCTTGATCAACCCCGCTAGAGCTGAGTGTAGTCATTATTTCAGGTTTGAGTTCAGAGCTACCAACAATGAAGCAGAGTATGAAGCTCTATTAGCAGGAATGAAAGTAGTATGAGCCCTGGAAGCTGAGTACCTTCTGATCAAGAGTGACTCCCAACTAGTGGTCAATCAGGTGATAGGGTTGTACCAAGCAAAGGGAGACAACATGGTGGCCTATCTAGCTAAAGTTCAGGAAGCCATGAAGAAGTTTAAGGGTGTAAGGATAGAACAAGTTCCCAGAGAGAGGAACCATCGTGCAGATGTCCTGGCTAAGATTGCCACTGGAGAAGGACATGTTTTGCCAAAAGGAGTACCCCTTCAATTGGTTCCCTTCTCCAGTATAGCTAAGGATGCAGAAGTCCTTCCCATGAGCCTCCCCCCATGTTGGATGGATCCAATAGCAGATTATCTCCAAAGTGACACTCTCTCTACAGATTCGGAACAAGCCCAATGGCTTAAGAGGATAGCTACTCGATACTGCATGATAGAAGGGTATCTATACCGAAAGGGGAAATCTCTCCCTCTACTCAGATGTCTCCATCCCAATGATGCACGTTGGGAGCTCAACGAGGTACACTCTAGGGATTGTGGTAATCATGTATCAGGTGAAACTTTAGCTTACCAGGTAATCAGGATGGGTTACTACTGGCCGACTATACACCAGGATGCAAGGCAGTTTGCGCGATCTTACGATGCTTGTTAGAAAACAGCAAACCTTCATCATCTCCCACCAGAAAAGCTCTTATCTATCAGTACTCCTTACCCCTTTGCGCTCTGGGGACTAGACCTGATCGGGCCGCTTCCTACTGCACCCGACCAAGCCAAACATACAGTGGTGGCGATAGATTATTTTACTCGGTGGGAAGAAGCCAAAGCCCTCACCCGGATAACCGAAGAAAAACCCAGCAACTTTGTCAAGGAGAACATTGTCTGCCGATTTGGCACCCCGATGGCCATCATAACGAACTTGGGAAAGCAGTTTGACCATGCTAACTTCAGAAAATTCTGTGAAGACCAGAGCATCAATCTTCGTTTTGCATCAGTGGCTCATCCTCGAATCAATGGGCTAGTTGAAGCTACCAAAAGACCATTAAGAAATTCCTGAAGAAGAAGCTCCAACAGAAGAAAGGGTTATAGGTTGCAGAGTTACCCAATGTACTGTGGGCTTACAGAACAACCAGACGGACTACAACAGGAGAGACTCCCTACTCCCTAGTGTTCGGAACAGAAGCGGTCTTGCCCATTGAGCATAAACTCATATCTTTCCGGGTCCAAAATTCTGAACCGGAAGACAATGAGGCTAAATTGAGAGCTAGTTTGGACTTACTGGATCGCAGAGAAGGTGGCTATATATCAGAGCAAGATAGCCCGACATTTCAACAAAAATGTGAGGATCCGAAATTTCAAAGAAGGAGACTTAGTTCTCAGGAAAGTAACTCAGAACACACGAAGAAGGTCTGACGGGGTGCTAGCCACAAACTGGAAAGGTCCATACTTGATTAAGGCATTGCTCTGGGATGGAGTTTACAAGCTGGTAGACATGGAGGGTTACCCAGTGGATCACACTTGGAACGCCGATCACCTTAGAAAATTCTACCCTTAGAAGTTAAGGTCATATCAGTGGGAATGCTCACCCCGATTTCATATTGTACTGATTAAAGAAATTCAATAAAAGCAGTTTCTTCTCCCATATGGTTCTCCTGTGTTAAATGTTCAAAGTCTCCTACAAGATTCTCCAGTGTCTCCTACTTAATACTTGCACTTCGCCATTACTAACTCGCCATCTCATGACCAGGAAATAGCCTCGGGGCGCTCCTACTGCCTTGGTCGGGGAATACCCTCCTCCAAGAAGCCTGGTGCTAAAGTAGCCTTAATTGCCTACTAGGACAGACTTACAGTAAGATCGGGCTGCCTCAGGGTACCTGGTACTTTACTTCGCCATTTCAAGACCAGGAAATAGCCCTAGGGCGCTCCTGCTGCCTTGGTCGGGGAATACCCTCCTCCAAGAAGCCTGGTGCTAAAGTGGCCTTAGTTGCCTACCAGGACAGACTTACAGTAAGATCGGGATCCTTCAGGGTACCTGGTTCCTTACTTCGTCATTTCAAGACCAGGAAATAGCCCTAGGGCACTCCTGCTGCCTTGGTCGGAGAATACCATCCTCCAAGAAGCCTAGTGCTAAAGTGGCCTTAGTTGCCTACCAGGACAAACTTATAGTAAGATCGGGCTGCCTTAAGGTACCTGGTTCCTTACTTCGCCATTTCAAGACCAGGAAATAGCCTTAGGGCATTCCTGCTGCCTTGGTCAGGGAATACCCTCTTCCGAGAAGCCTGGTGCTAAAATGGCCTTAGTTGCCTACCAGGATAGACTTATAGTAAGATCGGGCTACCTCAGGGTACATGGTTCCTTACTTCGCCATTTCAAGACCAGGAAATAGCCTCAGGGCGTTCCTACTGCCTTGGATGGGGAATACCCTCCTCCGAGAAGCCTAGTGCTAAAATGGCCTTAGTTATCTACTAGGACAAACCTACAGTAACATCGGGATGCCTCATCGGGATACTTGGTCCTTTTATTTCTCCATTTTCTACCCCGACAGATGATCCACAGTCAGAGGGGGCTTAGAGGTTCATCAAGTCCAATTGTTATAAGTACCAAATTACCTCGACAGAGGATCAACAGTCAGAGGGGACTTAGAGGTTTATCTTCATCAAGTCAAATTGTTGCAAGTATCAGGTTTCCTCGACAGGATGCTCTACACTTTATACTGTTACATGTTCATGGGAGTCCGATTAAAGGAGGATTTGATTAGTGTCAGACCTCGCTGGTCCCTACGACTACAAGATATAAGCATTTTATGGTCAATTCTGTTATGGCGCAGTTATTCATTCGGGGTCAAGTTGCTCACAAGTTTATATGCTGTGGAAAGTTTCTAAGTACAAGAGAAAGCAAAACACAGGTATGAATTAAGTAACTAAGTTGTTATATTTATAAAACGGGGTGCCCAGCTCCCAAGTCAGGCCACAAAAAATATAATAATAAAAAAAGGGGCCAGATTAGTCCTCTCTCTCTTCTTCTGGATGCTCTCCTTAGCCAGCTGCTTCTTCTCCCAAACGCTCGGCTGCTGCATCAGTTTGGACCGCCTCAACCACTGGAACCTGAATCATAGCAGGATCCTTCTCTTGAGCAGCATACTCTTCCTCCTTAACAGTAGACTCAATATGGGTCCCTCTTACTGTAAGAACCTCAGATCTAGCAAGGTCTACCTCATCCTCCACCTGGATCGCTCTTGAAGAGGGCGCAGGGTCCACCACCTGCTCTTCTTGGATAGGAGGATTCTGGACTGCTCCCTCAGTTATTCCAACCCCCTGATTAGTGTGAGCTATATCTGGGGTAGGAGCTTCTACATCTTGATCTCCACCTGCTAACTGGGCAGCCTTTGCCATGATCTGATCCCAGTCCCAGTTCAAGGCCGCCTAGAGGTCAAAAGGAGGGGGCAAAGCAGTGGCCACTTCATAGCAAGCTGTGAAGTAGCCATCATCAAAGGTTGGGCCTTCTTGAACCTCTAAGCCTGCTATGGTATCCCGTAAAAGTTGGTTATCACTTTGCAGCAGCTTCTTCTCCCTCTTCACACACTCCCTCTCCTCTCAACGGCGCAGGGACCTGACAGTTTCAGTATCCAGACTGCGTTCAACATGTCTGAGAGCCACCAAGGCCTCCTGCCTCCCCTCTTTAGAGTCCTTGGCTTCATGGAGCAGAGGAGCTACATTCTGCTGGGTCTGGATGTTGGGGTTTTTGCCCTGAAGCTTGTAGTTTGTAAATGTGAATTGAACAAGAAATAAAAGAAGTAGTTTATTCATTCAAATTGTCTCATACATTTATAATAACATGTGTACTTAACATCCAAGATTGCCAGATGTAATTTCAAACTGAGTATATGAATATCATATATAGATGGATTTAGTTTGAAAGGAGCAATCTAAAGAGTCTGTAGATAGCAAATAAAGCTGGGTACTTTATTTGTGGTCAATCTACAGCTGCGGTCCATTCTGTAATGTACGGTGATCTTATCCTAGATCATTCATATGGAGATATGAGAATGGAGGCACCTTATATGATTTGATCATATAGGACTGGGCCATGATCTATATGAATCTCTCACCAAGATCCGTTAAAAGATGAAATTCATATATATCAACAAATGATGGCTATATATGGGTGATCTTAATCCTAAGTGTCTTATCGACTCCTTCGGGTTAGATCGTGGTTTTTGATATACCATGGGTGAGATCGGAGTTGCATTCCCGGTCAATAACTTCGTATGTTGGAATCGCGGTTTGGCTTGTGGCTGGGAAGGTCTGCACACAATAGTGGAATCCACTCCTTCTTGTGAGAAGTAGACAGTAGTTCCCTTAAGGGTTGATTCGGGGCTTGAACAATATGAGCGCTCTCCTAATTCCGTAAGGAATGTAGGATTTATTGTTCATTAGATAATCAATGGTACTTAAAGGAAAGATATAATTAGAGGGGTATAACGGACATTATGACCCAGCTCTAATTATGAACTACCTGTGGAGGATTATACCATATGTAATAGCTATATCGATGGACACCAATAATTATTGGTTTGTGTAAAAACATCTACAGTTGAGAGAGTGCAACTTCGAGTTTTTTGTGGAATAACACCGAAGTTAATAATCATGAAATATTAATTAAAGAGTTTAATTATTTATTTCTAAGGATTATTGGAGCTCAAAATACTGTGGGTCCATTAGGTCCCCTTACTAGCCCGATCGATTTAGGTAACAAGGGTCAAGATTAATTAATTGGATTGTCCAATTAATTGTGTTACACAAGTGACACGTGTCTATTCAGGAATTAATTGAATAATGTGATTATTCAATTAATGAATATTAATGATTATGTTAATTAAATAATTAGATTATTTAATTGAGTAATTAATCATTAGATGGAGGGTGTTGATTGATATTTAATTTTGAATGAAGAAAAGATAATTTGATTATTTTATTTTCATTTAATTAAATATTTAAATTTGAATTTAAAAGTGTTTTGAATTCAAATTAAATCAAATAAATTAATTAATATCTTTAAAAGATATTCGATATCTAAAAAGATTTTATTAATTAGTTTAAGTTTAAAATATATATATATATGATATATATGTGATTTTTTAATTGATGGTTTTTTTGGTGATGTATCTGATACAAACAACACAAAAAAGAGAAACGGGGGCGGCCAACTAAAAAAATAAAAACTAAAAGAAAGAAAAAGAAGTTTTATTTGTTTTGAAAATTTGGGTGGCCGAACTTCAACAATACACAAAGCACAAGAGTTGTCCTTCGTGTGTCTCTTCATCCTCCTTGTTCCTGAATACCGTGACGCGCCCACACGCTGTTGCCAGTTCCGGGAGATAGCGAGGAAGATCAAGTGGTTCAAATCAGGAGCATATGGAATTAAAGTGAAGGAGCCTCCTACGTAGGTATGAAATCGTTTCACCTTCTTTAATTGTTTTCGATTATTACTGTGCAAATAGGTTTAGTTTATGATTGCTTTAAAAAATTTTAAAACCCTTCCGCTGCGCAATCTGTAAACCGGGGTACCAACAATTGGTATCAGAGCCTGGTTTTTGTACAGTATAATCGAATTCGATTTCTCCTGAATGCATGTATGATTGTGTAGGCATTTTCTAATGATTGTATGGTGTTTATAATTTTTATTTATTTATTATAAACATGGTTGATCGTTAATTGTATGGTACAATGGGTTTAGGGTTCATTTTTAAAGGTTGTAATATTTTCTCATGTAAAATTAATCCAGGGATGTAATTTTTAATATTTTAATTTTCTGCTGTATTTTCTTTTATGTAAATTTTCTTTGTTGTATTTTATTGTAAAATATGTATGAAGAAATCAGATGAAGAACAACGATCCGGAAGACGTAGCACAGCAGCCGTGCGGACCATGTGCGAAGCAGAAGCAGCGCGTGCGATTCTCACACAACGCACTACTGCTACACATAAATATTGTGTGCGTGCGCAATTGTTGTGCAAAACATGGATACAATATAATTGTTATATTGAGTGTATGTTTGTAATGCAACAGGTGTGAAAAATGTGCAATTGTTGCACTTGTTAATATAATAAAATCACAAAGCTGGTGCTTCGCACTAAAATGCGCAAGAGGTTATGCAATGTACATACAATATTTAATGCAGTGTTGTGCAGCTGTTATACGCAAGGGGTAATGTATTTGGGCAGCTGTTATATGCAATCCCACATACAAGTGTTGCGCAACACAATGTTACAACATGCAATTGTTGCGTGTTTGTGTATCAATCAGCACAACCCCATGTGTAAGGCTTCACCGTTTTTGGGCTAATTTGGGAAATCCTGGGCCTCTGAAAAGTGTTAAAGTAACACTTGGGCTTTAGGGATTTAATCCATGAGATGGATTCAATAAAATAAATCAAGTTGGACTTGATTTTTAGACCCAAAAGACGTAGAAGATATTACAAATAGACTTGAAGATTTTTGGAATTACAAGAAGACCAAGGAATGCCTTGGATTAAATTTTTTGTAATTAGAAATTTTTTAAGTTAGATAACCCATTATACTCGGTCAACTCATGTATGCTTTTATTATGAGATGATTAAAGCATTGCCATGCATATACATATCATTTAGATTAGGTGTGCCTACACATATATATGTTGATATGTCATACATGCATTATAGCCATCTATATTATGTGTTTATATTTTATTTTTTTTAATTTGATTAAAATGGATAATTCACATAATTGGTTATTAATTAATGGGATTAGTTTTTAGGAGTAAAAACTTGGTAATTCTCATTAATAACTAATCTAATTATTAAAGAGTTTAATTACTTAGATTAGTAGGGTCCTTTAATATATATTAGGATTAATTTGATTAAGCCCCTAATAATAATTGGACCTAATAATGTGTTTAGTTTTAATAGTTAAAACTTGGTAAATACACATTTAATAATTCTAGTCTTAGTATATAGTATACATAGATTAGAATTATCACTAATGAACTAGATTTTTAAGAGTTAAAAATCAAATTAGTTTATTAGTTATTGGAATAGGATTCTAATAATATGTGATTAATGCACTTGACGCTTAGATTGAAATTAGCCGTTTAATCTAGTTTATCTAGGTGCATTAATATTAATAGAAAACCCTAATTATAAAATAGTGAGTGGGAGAGGGATATATGACATTATATCCCGCGGTCTCCATCATTAGTTCAACACCGTAAGATTCGAGTGGGGCCTCGTGACGGCATTGTTTTCGTCCTCCCTAAGGAGGGTTTCCATAAGAATCAATATCAAGGTTGACTTCCTAACGGATAGGATTTTTGAGGGGATTTCGGGATTGACCGACCCTAAGGCGGCAATTCTCGAGTTAAGCTCATGAGATCTGAAATGATGGGTTACACTCACAAGGTTTTAATTAAATTGGTTAATTATAAACCTGACTGAAATATACAATGGTTAAATGTTAGAGGAATAAGAGTTATTCTGGTATAACATTTGATTGAGAATGTCTCGATCCAACATGCAAGAATTTGACTGACCCTAAGGCAGCACTTGCTTGTGGTATGTTGGATTGTCATGGCGTAGTAACACTTTTTGGGGTTGTTCTTGTTCATTAAACATTTTCATGCATCATGTTTAATTTTGTGCCGAACATTCACACATGTTTTGGATGTATGAATGAATGAATTTTTTATTTATGTTTTTTCAGCCATGTCAACTGCACTATTACAAATCATAGTCAATGACAAATTAACTGGTGATAACTACACTAAATGGAAACACAATATCAATGCAATTTTGGTCACCAGGGACCTTAAGTTTGTGCTTACGGAGGAATGTCCTCCAACGCCTACTGCCAATGCCACACGAACTGTTCATGAGGCATGTGAGAAATGGGTCTCATCAGATGAGAAAGCCCGAACATATCTGTTAGTAAGTATGATAGACGTGCTTGTCACTAAGCACGAAGCAATGGGTACTGCATTTGAAATAATGGAGTCATTGCAGGCTATGTTTGGGCAACCCTCTAAGCAAAAGCATCACGAAGATATTCGTTCTGCTATGCTCGCTTGTATGAAGGATGGAACATCAGTTCGGGAACATATCCTGAACATGATGTCGTACTTCAACATGGTAGAAATCAATGGTGGGGCCATTGATGAACCAGTGAAGTGAGCATCATATTGACGACTCTTCCAAAGAGTTTCGATCAATTTAAAAGCAACTATGGGATGAACAAGTTGAGGTTCAGTCTGAATCAGTTGCTTGATGAGCTCACTATCTTTGAGTCCATAATGAAGGACAACAAAGATAAGACCGGTGAGGCAAATGTTGCTGACCCATCTTCTTCTAGATCAAAGAAGAGGAAGAGGTTTGCTGGGAAGGCTAAGCTTAAGCCCAAACCCAAGAAAGCCCAAAACAAGAAGAAAAAGGCAAAAAGTAAATGTGATTTACTTGTTCTTGAAGCATGTATAGTGGAAGATGATTCTTCACCCTGGATAGTTGATTCGGGGGCCACTAACCATGTTTGTTCTTCTATGCAATGGACTGAATCTTGGACACAGCTTGAGGAGGGATCCTTTTTTATGCGTGTTGGGTCGGGGGATGTCGTGTCAGCCCAAGCAGTGGGTGTAGTTAGACTACATTTTGGAAGTTGTTTCATTATTTTGGATAATGTATATTTAATTCCTGGATTTACTCGAAATTTGATTTCAGTTTCAAAGTTGTTGGAACAATTATATTCTGTTTCTTTCAATAATAAGTTTGTTATTATTGCAAAGAATGGTTTGAATATATGTTCAGGATTAAACGAAAATAACTTGTATGTTTTAAGGCCGTTAATACATACTACACTGCTCAACGCTGAATTGTTTAAAGTTGAAAAACCTAAAACAAAACGACAAAAGATTTCTCCAGAAAACGAAACGTATCTATGGCATCTAAGACTTGGTCATATCAACTTTGACCGGATAGATAGACTAGTGAAAAACGGACCTTTAAGTGAGTTAAAGGTTGGCACCTTACCTGTCTGTGAATCCTGTTTAGAAGGTAAAATGACCAAGAGACCTTTTACTGGAAAAAGGCTGAGAGCTAAAGAACCACTAGAGCTTATACATTCAGACGTCTGTGGACCGACGAATGTTAAAGCAAGGGGTGGTTATGAGTATTATGTCACCTTTATAGATGACTACTCAAGATACGGATATGTCTACCTAATGCAACGAAAGTCGGAAACTTTTGAAAAGTTCAAAGAATTCCGAGCTGAAGTTGAAAATCAGTTAGGAAAGACTATTAAGACTCTACGATCAGATCGTGGAGGTGAGTACCTTGACCAAGAGTTTGAAGACTTCATGGTCCAGTATGGGATAGTGTCCCAACTCACAGCTCCTGGTACACCTCAGCAGAATGGTGTCGCGGAGAGGAGAAATAGAACCCTAATGGAAATGGTGAGATCTATGATTAGTTTCTCATCGTTACCAAATTCCTTTTAGGGATATGCATTACAAACAGCGGCATACATTTTGAATGTAGTGCCATCCAAATCTGTTCCTAAGACTCCTCTAGAGTTGTGGAATGGTCGTAAAGTTAGTTTGCGACATTTTCGCATATGGGGGTGTCCAGCACACGTGCTGAAGAACAGAAGTGGAAAGCTAGAACCCAAGTCTGTGGTCTACCTGTTTGTAGGATACTCCAAGGAGACCAAAGGTGGATACTTTTATAGTCCTGAAGATAACAAAGTGTTTGTATCGACAAATGCAACATTTCTTGAGGATAACTATATTAGTGACCATAAGCCTCGTTCTAAAATTGTATTGAATGAGTTGGAGCCTGGTGAGACCAGTTCTCAGTCAACAAGAGTTGTTGATCCATTAACATCTGAGAGTCAGATGATTCCTAGTCAGGATAAACTACCACTTAGACGTAGTGAGAGGGTTGTGAGACAGCCTGAACGCTATTTTGGTGTAAGTGAGGGACAAGATGTTGTCTCTGCTGATAGTGTGGATGATCCATTGACATTTAAGAATGCAATGGAAGATCCTGATAAAGAGGAATGGCTTAAAGCCATGAATCTCGAGATGGAGTCCATGTACTCTAACTCAGTCTGGGAACTTGTAGACTTACCGGATGGGGTGAAACCCACAGGGTGTAAGTGGATCTACAAGAGAAAAAGAGGAGTAGACGGGAAGGTAGAGACCTTCAAGGCAAGGCTAGTGGCCAAGGGTTATACCCAAAAGGAGGGGTTCGATTATGAGGAGACCTTCTCGCCAGTAGCTATGTTTAAGTCTATTCGGATTCTCTTATCCATTGCTGCCTATTTTGATTATGAAATTTGGCAAATGGACGTCAAGACTGCATTCTTGAATGGCAATCTTGATGTGAGCATCTACATGATGCAACCAGAGGGATTCGTGTCTCCAGATCAAGAGCAAAAAGTTTGCAAGTTGTAAAGATCCATTTATGGACTTAAGCAAGCATCTAGATCTTGGAACATAAGGTTTGATGATGTGATCAAAACCTATGGGTTTGAGCAAAACATTGATGAGCCTTGTGTCTACAAGCGCATCATTGACAAGAAAGTAGTTTTCTTGGTCCTACACGTAGATGACATCCTACTCATTGGGAATGATGTGGGAGTATTGTCTGATGTAAAGGGCTGGCTGGCCAGCCAATTCCAAATGAAATATTTGGGAGAGGCGAGTTATGTTCTAGGGATCCAACTTATAAGGGATCGCAAGAACAAATTTATAGCACTGTCTTAAGCATCGTATATCGACAAAATTCTTGTGCGATTTTCGATGCAGAACTCTAAGAAAGGTAATTTACCATCCAGGCATGGAGTTCACTTGTCTAAGGAACAGTGTCCTAAGACACCTCAAGAAGTTGAGGATATGAGACGAGTTCCCTATGCGTCAGCAGTAGGTAGTCTCATGTATGCTATGTTATGCACGAGACCGGACATCTGCTTCACAATGGGAGTAGCCAGTAGATACCAGTCCAACCCAGGATTAGATCATTGGGTTGCTGTCAAGACTATCCTCAAGTATCTTCGGAGAACGAGAAACTATATGCTAGTGTATTCTAGACAGGATTTGATCCCGTTAGGATATACGGATTCTGATTTTCAGACAGACAAGGATTCTAGGAAATCCACATCTGGATCAGTATTCACCCTTGGTGGTGGAGCCATTGTGTGGAGGAGTGTTAAGCAATCTTGTATTGCTGATTCCACCATGGAAGCCGAATATGTAGCCGCTTGTGAAGCTGCTAAAGAGGCTGTTTGGCTCCGCAAGTTCTTGAGTGATCTGGAAATTGTTCCGAATATGGATAAGCCCATCACACTTTATTGTGATAATAGTGGTGCTGTGGCTAATTCCAAAGAACCAAGAAGCCACAAGAGAGGTAAGCATATAGAGAGGAAATATCATCTCATCAGAGAGATAGTACAGAGAGGAGATGTGACCGTGACCAAGGTAGCATCACAGGATAATCATGCTGATCCATTTACGAAGACCTTATCGGATAAAGTGTTTACGGGTCACCTAGAGAGTCTAGGTTTACAAGACATGTCTCACATGCTTTAGTGCAAGTGGGAGATTGTTGGGGTTTTTGCCCTAAAGCTTGTAGTTTGTAAATGTGAATTGAACAAGAAATAAAAGAAGTAGTTTATTCATTCAAATTGTCTCATACATTTATAATAACATGTGTACTTAACATCCAAGATTGCCAGATGTAATTTCAAACTGAGTATATGAATGTCATATATAGATGGATTTAGTTTGAAATGAGCAATCTAAAGAGTCCGTAGATAGCAAATAAAGCTGGGTACTTTATTTGTGGTCAATCTACAGCTGCGGTCCATTCCGTAATGTACGGTGATCTTATCCTAGATCATTCATATGGAGATATGAGAATGGAGGCACCTTATATGATTTGATCATATAGGAATGGGCCATGATCTATATGAATCTCTCACCAAGATCCGTTAAAAGATGAAATTCATATATATCAACAAATGATGGCTATATATGGGTGATCTTAATCCTAAGTGTCTTATCGACTCCTCAGGTTAGATAGTGGTTTTTGATATACCATGGGTGAGATCGGAGTTCATTCCCGGTCAATAACTTCGTATGTTGGAATCGCGGTTTGGCTTGTGGCTGGGAAAGTCTGTACACAATAGTGGAATCCACTCCTTCTTGTGAGAAGTAGATAGTAGTTCCCTTAAGGGTTGATTCAGGGCTTGAACAATATGAGCGCTCTCCTAATTCCGTAAGGAATGTAGGATTTATTGTTCATTAGAGAATCAATGGTACTTAAAGGAAAGATAAAATTAGAGGGGTATAACGGACATTATGACCCAGCTCTAATTATGAACTACCTGTGGAGGATTATACCATATGTAATAGCTATATCGATGGACATCAATAATTATTGGTTTGTGTAAAAACGTCTACAGTTGAAAGAGTGCAACTTCGGGTTTTTAGTGGAATAACACCGAAGTTAATAATCATGAAATATTAATTAAAGAGTTTAATTATTTATTTCTAAGGATTATTGGAGCTCAAAATACTGTGGGTCCATTAGGTCCCCTTGCTAGCCCGATCGATTTAGGTAACAAGGGTCACGATTAATTAATTGGATTGTCCAATTAATTGTGTTACACAAGTGACACGTGTCTATTCAGGAATTAATTGAATAATGTGATTATTCAATTAATGAATATTAATGATTATGTTAATTAAATAATTAGATTATTTAATTGAGTAATTAATCATTAGATGGAGGGTGTTGATTGATATTTAATTTTGAATGAAGAAAAGATAATTTGATTATTTTATTTTCATTTAATTAAATATTTTAATTTGAATTTAAAATTGTTTTGAATTCAAATTAAATCAAATAAATTAATTAATATTTTTAAAAGATATTCGATATCTAAAAAGATGTTATTAATTAGTTTAAGTTTAAAAAATATATATATATATGATATATATGTGATTTTTTAATTGATGGTTTTTTTTGGTGATGTATCTGATACAAACAACACAAAAAAGAGAAACGGGGGCGGCCAACTAAAAAAAAAAAACTAAAAGAAAGAAAAAGAAGTTTTATTTGTTTTGAAAATTTGGGTGGCCGAACTTCAACAATACACAAAGCAAAGAGTTGTCCTTCGTGTGTCTCTTCATCCTCCTTGTTCCTGAATACCGTGACGCGTCCACACGCTGTTGCCAGTTCCGGGAGATAGCGAGGAAGATCAGGTGGTTCAAATTAGGAGCATATCGAATTAAAGTGAAGGAGCCTCCTACGTAGATATGAAATCGTTTCACCTTCTTTAATTGTTTTCGATTATTACTGTGCAAATAGGTTTAGTTTATGATTGCTTTAAAAAATTTTAAAACCCATCCGCTGCGCAATCTGTAAACCGAGGTACCAACACTGGATCAATTCCTGTAAAGTATATTCTAGTCTGGCTTGGACCCCGATGTAAGCATCCCTTAAGGTCAGCAGTGTTAGGATTATGCTCAATAGCAAGAGTGTAATGTTGTACTTGACAATCTTTTCATATTAATAAAGTGATTTCTGTTAGTTAACAAAATCTTATATAGCATTTATTATTATAATTGTCAAAGTAAATAATCATAAGGTCAAAAGACTATGAAAAAAGAAGAATTGTTCGTACATTTGGATATGTATGAGGTAGACACAATTCTTTAGTTAGTCTTGAATAACGTTCACAACTTAAGTTAAAAGTTGGGCACATTTATCTTGTTAAAGTTGTAGAATTCTTTTACTAGCATTTGAGTGGGATCAAATGTGTTGTGATGAGTCTAAAATCATCGAAGGGTCTTCGAGTAAAAGAATCTAGTGCACTAGGTGCATTGAACCGGATCACAATGAAATACTTTTTCTAGAACCGTCAATAGATAAAAGTCTTTTCATTATCAGGACAATCAGAGAGTCTATCTTAATCCTGAGATAAATGATGGACTTATGGTTGCAAGTGTTATCATTTGAGCTATCAATGAGTACGATTATATAGCATAGTCTATCCTCGATAGTTTGGTGGTATTCATTTGTTAATCGATAGAGGACTTCATTTATAGATATGGACATCGTGGCTCCATTTATTAAATGTGAGTAGAATATCATCATATGGATGCTTTGTGGTTTTGGATATGAAATCTTAACGTTGAGTTTTCAATAGTGTCTATTGAAAGATGACTTCTGGACAAGTCATAATATATATCCAAGTTCAAAGTGTGGTCATATGAGTAAATATGGTAACTTGGAGAGCTATAGGCGGTCTATGAGCTCTTAGCGATTACTGATATTCTTCACGAGGATTCACTATATCCCATATGATTGTCTAGGGTATGAATGAATATCGTTAACTTATTCCATCTTTATTTAAGAGTGCAATTTTAGTTCTTTAGTGGAATGAAGTAAAATTAATAGATTGAACCTAAGTGAATCATTTGTTGATTGTGATTGGGTTATGTCTATTGGAGCTTAAATTTAGATAGGCCCGCCAAGATCCCCAATCCGCACGGACTTGCATGAATCACTTGATATATTCTACCGGACTATTTGTGGGTCCATTTAGAATTGTATTTAATATATTAATAATATAATTTGCACATTATTTATTTAATGGGATGTTTAATTATATTAATATATTAATGAAAGACATGTGGGCTTGTTTCTTTTAGTAAGAATGAGTTTAGTTCACTTGTGGGCTTTTTATTAAAGTCCAAATGGATTAAATAAAATAAGAAAACAATATGCAGGCCCAAGTTCTAGTCATGGGCGGCAATGGCTAATTTTTAGTCCATAATATTGTTTTATTTTATTATTTAATTAAATGGAAATTAATTAATATGTTAATTAATTATTTAATTAAAAATCAAATCTTTTTCTGATTAGGAAATATGTTTCTTAGTAGTATACTACTATTAGTATTATACTAAATATAAAAGACTTTATTTATTTAGTCAAATTAGGAAGTCTTTTATATAGTCACAAACACACTAAAGAGTTGGATTAGGGTTTGCACTATAGAGATATATGTTATATTTGGCCTAAATATATTAAGAAATGATTTGGCCATAGAAATATAATATATATTTTTAACCGAGAGATATATATGGGTGCACAATATATATATATATATATAATGCATGCTGTTTGAATAAAACTAAATGTGTATGTATAAGAGGCGTGCAGTAATTGCACAATAGATATATATACAAACATATATTATAGGTGTGCAGTGATTTATATACATATATATATATATATATATATTAGGCCACAGAAACTTATTTATTCTGTTCTTGCTATATTGTCGGCCACAATAAAATAAATATATATATATATATTCTTTGTATATTAAAAAAAAAAAAAAAAAAAACCCTAGCTTTTGCAATTGAGAGATTTTTCTTTTGCTAGAGAAAAATAAAATCTAACTCTTAAACTAGTGTGAAATTCGGCCAAGAGAGATTGTGAGAAGAATTGTTCTTATTTCGATAGTGCTCTAGTGATCTTTACAACAAGAGGTCTTGTGCACAATTTCGAATAAGGTTCACGCGAGTTTCAATCTAACGATTGTGAATTCAAAAGTGACCGGGACATTCTTAACAATCTATTGGAATTTTTGTGACTAACAGAAATCAGAAAAGTTTTGATGTCCATTCTCAGGTATACAATTCAAAGAGAAGGGAGACCACGCTCCTAGGTGATTCACGTTCGTGATCGGATTGGAAGATCTTGCGAATTACCATCGGCGCATAGTCAATCGGATCACGCGACAAAGGTATGATATCTTTTGATTTATATGTTTATTAATTAAAGGGTTTAGGTTCAATATGGGAAATTTTTTTAAAATATACTGAACTCCCTTTTAATCTCGCTTCCGCTGCGTGCACGTATTTTTCCCTACAAGCAGCTGTCTCTCCATGGCCAAGGCAAACTTGAATCCCTGCAAAAGAGAGAAAGTCACTTTTCCACCAGAAGAAAGAATGAAATAATAAAAGTAAGTAGGAGTATTACCTCAGCCAGAACCGATGCTCCCTTGGCAACCAGGATGTCAGTGGGGAGTTTTGCCATGTTCGTCAAGTCTCCGCCAGGGCAGGAGGCCGCAAATCGGGATACCACTTCATCAAAAGTGGAACCCCTCGACCCCGATCCGGAAGTGATACAAGTAGCAGAAACAGAAACAGGAACAGCTCCCTCCCCCTCTATGGTTCTGACCTGATCTTTGGAGAAAGCTATGGGAGGAGGAGGAGGAGAAGGAGGAGCAGGAGCAGGGGAAACTTTTGTAGATGGAGCGGCCTTCTTTTGGGCCTGCTTCCCAAATCCCCAGGCTTTTTCTGCTCGGGCCAGCATTGCCCTAATCTTTGAGCGCGATGGAGCAGAAGCTTTCGCAGATGACCCCGCTAGAGTAGGAGGAGGGGTGACAGCGTCAGCCGTTAGTTTTGTTGAGGAAAGAAGAAGGAGGGGATCGTTTCTAGCTTGATCAGCTCCAGCTTGAGTGGACCCCGGCATGGTATTTATTTTGGCAGAGGGGAGGGGACAGGAGAAGGAGAAGTAGAAGCAGGCAGAGGAAGACCCCTTGCCTTAGGTGATGTTGGGGACTCCGCTGCCATCGGGGCAGTAGACACTGCGAAGAAAGAAGAAATTTTAAAATTAAAAGAAGAAGAAGAAGGAGGATGTATGAATGCATAAAAATAGAGGAATCAAATCCAATCACTTACCAGGAAGGGCAATGGAAATCCTTAAATACCGCTTCATGCGGGCTCCCTCAAAGGGATCTAGAGTGGGATACTGCATGTTGGTGTATCCCCTCTTCATGATCCTTGTAAGAATGTCCCGGGACTCAGGAGCCAGCATCCCCTTTGCCCACTTGTCCCTCACAATGAACTAAGTAGGGACGGGGTATTCATATCCCCCGATGAAAGCAGTACGCCCCCACTCGCCCTCCACCACGAACCATTCTTCCTTCCAGGGCGCTGAGTACTTCACATTTGCCCCTGGAACAGTAAACTTCATATCGTTGTTGGCCCTTAGGTAAAATTGACCCCGGGGCACCATTCTAGTGATGTTGAAGAGGAAGCGGAGTTCATCCAACCCGGCTCCCTATCCACACGATCTCTCTCGCACTGCTCCTTCTAGAGCACCAAGAAGCCCGTCAAATGCTTCCATAACCCTGATGAGATCTGGAGGGGGGCCAATTCAAGCGCCACGAGAGCCCGGCGGAGAGTAGGATGCAGCGGAAACCGGACTCCACACTCAAAAGCTGCTTTGTGGATCAATAGGTGGTCTTGAGGCGGGGTATATACGTTGTAACCCCTATGGGGAAGAGAGAGAGTGATGTACTTCGGGATCTTGTACTCCTCCCGCAGTTTGTTGAGCGCATCCAGTGTACATACGGAGTCGGGTACAATCCGACCATCGTGGAAGGGGGCGAAAGATCCAGTTTGGACCCCGACCAAGGTGATATCATGCTCGCCACCTTCCTCGTCACCACCAGTCTTTGTGGCGCCCACTTCATCACTAATCAAAACCGGGTCTTCTGGTTGATTGTGGAAGCCCGACCCAATTAGAGGGTTTCAGGTAGAGCGACGACGCTGGGCCCATGGGGTATCATCGGTAACCCCGTCCCCCTTTCGACCCCGCTTCCTCATTTCCGAGGTCAGGGAGTCCTCCACCACGTCGGCCTTCTCCATATTGAAGAGGGCGTCGATGCTATAAGACTGGGGTGGTGAGACGGGGTCAGGATGAGTATAAGTCACCATCGCAGAAGGGTTTTGCTCAGTGGCAATTTCTTGAGAAGTAGGGATTTGTGAAGGAGAAGCCATTGGAGAATATAAAAGAAAATTGGAAGATTGCTAACAGAAGGAGAAAGAAAGCAAGGGTTTGTTCTCGGTTGTAATTTTGAAAGTTTGAAAGTTTGAAAGTAAGGAAGAAAGCACCAGTGAATCTAGTCTATTTATAAAAGAGTGGTGATAGTTACACACCAGGAAACCGGAATCAGTGACCGAAAGAATGGGTAGAGGCGTTTTCCGCATTAATCGCGCCAAAACAGCTCTTTTTTAAAACGAGGAACCCAATTGTTGATCGACATGCAATCAATATTAACGCATCAAGGAAAGACTTCCTCCTCCTAGGTGGAGAACTAGTCACACAAGGAAATAAGCAGATAAGGCAGAAAATCCTTCAAGTATAGACAGGATCCTGACTCCGACCCCGACAAGGTATCAGTGTCCAAGTCAGGGGGGACTTCTGTTAACCACCAAAATAGGCGAAGGACCAAGGAAGAATTTTCCACCTCAAACAAGGAGAGTATAGGAGAACAGGCATCCTTCGGCTACCCCGACGAAGGCGGACTCCAACTAATCCAAGTTCACACCCCCTCTAGCGGGGTCCGACCCAGCCTTCCCCCAGCTTCTTAAGGACCCCGCCTGTAGGAACCCAGGTTTACAGACTGCGCAGCGGAAAGGTTTTTAAAAATATTTTATGCAATCATAAACTAAACCTATTTGTACAGTAATAATCGAAAACAATTAAAGAAGGTGAAACGATTTCATACCTACGTATGAGGCTCCTTCACTTTAATTCGATCTGCTGTTGATTTGAACCACTTGATCTTCCTCGCTATCTCCCGGAACTGGTAACAGCGTGTGGGCGCGTCACGGTACTCAGGAACAAGGAGGATGAATGGAGATTGAAGAAGAATACACAAAAAAAACAACTCTTGTTGTTTGTATATTTTAGGTTCAGCCAAAAAGAAAGCTTTAAAAATATAATTATTTTTTTTTTCTTTTTTGATTCACTTTGGCCGCACACCTTTTCCTCTTTTCTTCTTTTTGTTTGTTTTGTATCAGATACAAAAATTGTCTCTCTCTCTCTTTTATTCAAAATCACATATATCATATATATATATATAAAATTAATTTATTTGATTTAATTTGAATTCAAAACTCTTTTAAATTCAAATTTAAATATTTAATTAAATGAAAATAAAATAATCAAATTATCTTTTCTTCATTCAAAATTAAATATCAATCAACACCCCCCATCTAATGATTAATTACTCAATTGAATAATCAAATTATTTAATTAACATAATCATTAATATTCATTAATTGAATAATCACATTATTCAATTAATTCCTGAATAAACACGTGTCACTTTTGTAACACAATTAATTGGACAATCCAATTAATTAACCGTGACCCTTGTTACCTAAATCGATCGGGCTAGCAAGGGGACCTAATGGACCCACTGTATTTTGAGCTCCAATAATCCTTAGAAATAAATAATTAAACTCTTTAATTAATATTTCATGATTATTAACTTCGGTGTTATTCCACTAAAAACCCGAAATTGCACTCTCTCAACTGTAGACGTTTTTATACAAACCAATAATTCTTGGTGTCCATCGATATAGCTATTACATATGGTATAATCCTCCATAGGTAGTTCATAATTAGAGCTGGGTCATAATGTCCATTATACCCCTCTAATTATATCTTTCCATTAAGTACTATTGATTCTTTAATGAACAATAAATCCTACATTCCTTACGGAATTAGGAGAGCGCTCATATTGTTCAAGCCCCGAATCAACCCTTAAGGGAACTACTATCTACTTCTCACAAGAAGGAGTGGATTCCACTATTATGTGCAAACCTTCCCAGCCACAAGCCAAACCGCGATCCCAACATACGGAGCATATTGATCAGGAATGCAATTCCGACCTCACCCATGGTATATCAAAGACCACGATCTAACCTAAAGGAGTCGATAAGACACTCAGGATTAAGATCACCCATATATAGCCATCATTTGTTGATATATATGAATCTCATCATGTGACGAATCTTGGTGAGAGATTCATATAGATCATGGCCCAATCCTATATGATCACATCATACAAGGTGCCTCCATTCTCATATCTCCATATGAATGATCTAGGATAAGATCACCGTACATTACGGAATGGACCGCAGCTATAGATTGACCACAAATAAAGTACCCAGCTTTATTTGCTATCTACGGACTCTTTAGATTGCTCATTTCAAACTGAATCCATCTGTATATGACATTCAAATACTCGGTTTGAAATTACATCCGGCAATCTTGGATGTTAAGTACACATGTTATTATAAATGTATGAGATAATTTTAATGAATAAACTACTTCTTTTATTTATATTCAATTCACATTTACAAATTACAAGCTTTAGCGCAAAAACCCCAACACCGCCAACATCTTGGTTCATAAGCAACGTCCCGTGCCAGAGTACTCGTTAGAACATGCAGAGGGATCCAAAAACGTCATACCCTGGTCTCCTGTAAACCCCGCAACACCCCGACACGGAGTTCCACTGAGCATCCTGCTACAGTATCAACCCCACAGCATCCCGATGCGGAGTTTCACTGAGCATCCCGATACAGTATGAACCCCGCAGCACCCCGACACGGAGTTCCACTAAGCATCCCGCTATAATACCAGTTAGACTTCTTCTTAATTCGTCAGCAGGATACTTACTAGCTTGCACTTTTTGATATAAGCTAGCCCGCCAAGCAAGAGGATACCAGGCAGCAAAATTCTCATACTAGAAACTAAAAACTCCGTAAAAGACCCACTAAAGCGTGGCCATACAGAGGAGATATACTCTTTTCCTCCAGAGAGTCCTATTTTAAACAGGTCAACTCAATCAGAGTCTTCCTAGGAACGAAAGATTTGCCTAAAAGATTAACTCCTCCTAGGAAGGAAAGTCTAGATTCTATACGTAAAAGCTTCAAGATTATCTCCTAAAAAGAAGAGGATCCTGCATTGGCCAAACCCTAGACCGAAATTATAGGAGTGCATGGCAAGCAACGGGACCTATATATACAACGTCTTACTCACCAGAAAGGGACGGAAAAAAATCCTCTCCAGAAACCCTACATTCAAGTTCTACTGATCGACAGGCACGAGGTCCCCGTTACCACCATCTCCATTACCCACTGAATCTCCATGCCTTATAGTTAATCATGAATGTATAGCTCACATATTTGTAATGCAAAGTGACAATTAATAAGAAACTCATTTTTTATCTATTTTCTGTTGTCCTATGTCGTATTTGCATTGCTTAGGATAGTCGGTATCAAACCACTTGATACCTCTCCAACCAGGGTCGACCTTTGATCTTGGTCCTTGTAAAGTCGTTATTTGGAATTTCACCCTCAGTGACGATTTTCCGATAACAGAAGGAAAGACTAGATTCTACACGTAAAGCTCCGAGATTATCTCCTAAAAAGAAGAGGATCCTGCATTAGCCAAACCCTACACCGAAATTATAGGAGTGCATGGCAAGTAACAAGACCTATATATACAACTACTTATTCATCGGAAAGGAGGGACCGAAAATCACCACTAGAAACCCTACGATCAAGTTCTACTTATCAACATGCACGAGATCACCATCATGACCATCTCTATTACCCACTGAATCTCCACACCTTACAGTTAATCCTGAATGTATAGTTCACATATTTGTAATGCAAAGTGACGATCAATAAAACACTCATTTTTATCTATTTTCTGGTGTCCCACGTCGTATTTGCACTGCTTAGGATAGTCGGTATCGAACCACTTGATACCCCTCCGACTAAGGTCAATCTTGATCTTGGTCCCTGTAAAGTCATTATTTGGAATTTCACCCCCAGTGACGATTTTCCGATAACATACCCTATCCCTCATCTCAACAACTCCATTTTGTTGAGGTGTCCTAGGAGCCGAAAACTCATGGGATATGCCTAAGCTATTGCAATAGCTTTCAAAGTAGGCATTCTCAAACTCTCTCCCATGGTCACTTCTAATCCATTTAATGCTTTTAATGTTAAAGTCTTTTTCATATTGAAGTTTAGTGCTGTTAACCACCAAAATTGGCGGAGGACCAAAGAAGAATTTTCCACCTCGATACAAGGAAGACATGTGAATCCAGACACCATCCGGCTACCCTGAAAAGGGAGGGATCCCGACTGATCCGAGTGCATACCCCCTCTGACGGGATCTAGCCCAACCATTCCCTAACTTCTCATGGACCCCACGGTACCCCGATTCGTAGTTCAACATGCAATCTCCCAATTCACAAGCATGGCCCTAAGCCGGGCTATTCGTAAGTCCGACAAGCACCCCGACACAGAGTTCCACCAAGCACCCCGCTATAGTCTCCCCTTATCTCGACCCTCAAGTAGCAGCGGGATACTTAAGAGTTCATACCTCCTGATAGAATCAACCTGATAAACAAGAAAATACCAAACGAAGAAATGACCAAAAAGCAAGACTCTCATGCCAAGATTAAAAGCTCCATGAAGACTCATTGAAACACCACCATTCAGTAGAAAAAAAAGAGGTGTACTCCTTCCCGCCAACTGAAAAGATTTATCTTAACAAGTCAAGTCTATTAAAATCCTTCTAGGAAGGAAAGACTCGATATTGAAAGCTCCTATGATATCGTTTCTTATTAGGAGGGAGAGATTTGATTTTGGATGATAAAAGCTCCGAGATTGTCTCCTACAAAGGGGGAAGTCCTGTAATTGCCATACCCTAGACCGAAACTATAGGAGTGCATGGGAAGTAATGGGACCTATAAAACAACATGATACTCACCAGAAGGGGAGGAAAAAAAAATAATCTTCAGAAACCCTACGCTCAGTTCTACTTATCAACACATACGAGTTCACCACCACCATCTCCATTGCTCATTGAATCTCCATACTTTATGGTTAATATAGAAAAACACAACTCATGTACTTATAATGCAAAGTGACAATCAATAAAGAGTTTATTTTGTTTATTTTATTCTGATCCAAATAATACGTGTGTTATTGAGGACACAGTTGGTATCGAACTATGTGATACCCCTCCGACTAGGATCAATCTTTGATCTTGGTCCCCTTAAAGTTGTTATTTGGAACTTCACCCTAGTGACGATTTTCTAGTAACACTTTTGGCGCCGTCGGTGGGAACCTACATCCCAACCAATATTAGGACAGCCTAGTTCTGCCCAAAGATCTTTAGAATGAGACACCGATCCTCCTAAGGCCATCCCAATTCGTCAGGCCCCCAGTCCCTCGCTTCCACTGAAAGAGCCCAGAGGCGGGGTAAAGGCATCAGGAACGAGAATCCGCCACCAGTGCCTCTATCAGCTGTAGGCTCTTTGCCTAAGGACCTCGCTAGGCAAGAAGTCAATCGGGATGTACTAGAACAGATTACTGCAGCATATGTAGAAGCCATCTGACTCCGGATGATAGCCTAGGGAATCCCCTTTGAAGTAGCCAGGATCTAGGAGACATTGGCCCAAGTACTCGGGTACCCGTGTTTGACCAGCTGGGGCAACCTCTCCCAGTCCGACAGGTGGATCTCAGACCCAGGCTAGTGAAGTCTGTAATTGAGATTCCCCCTAGAAGAGCCCAATCTCCACTAAAACCAAGGGCAAAGGAGAAGGATCCACATCCTGATTCAGAAGGAAGCGCCAGATCCCGAAAAAGCTCCAAAGAAAGACATCAGAGAGCCAAGCGGAATGAGGTGGTCATTGATTCAGAAACTTTGGACAAAGAGGGCTTAGTAGCCCGGTCCAGAACCAAGAAATCCCAACGCCTGGAGGACCAGATGGCCAAGATGGCAAAGGAATTGGAGGAATTAAAGAAGGGGAAGCACCAAGGAATCAGAAAAAAAAACCCTTGGGTGAGATGAAGGCACCTTTTTCCAAGAGAGTCGGGGAGGCGGGGTTACCTCCAAAATTCAGGACGCCCTTTGAGAAGTATTCCGAGACAGAGGACCCCATCAGCCACCTGGAAAGCTTTGTCCACCAGATGGAGGTCCAAAGCGCGACTCGGCTAGCTATGTGCAGGATGTTTCCCTCAACCTTGACCGACTACGCCAAGACATGGTTCAGAAAGTTACCACTAGGTAGTGTTGATTCCTTTTCTAAGCTTACCATAACTTTTTGTACGCAGTTTCAGGGGATCAAGCCTCATCCCAAGGACCCTATCTTGCTTCAATACGTGGTTCAAGAGCGGGGTGAAACTTTTAGATCTTATGTGGAGAAATTCCATAAATAAGTAGTCCAGATGGGAGTATTCGATAAGAAGGAAACATTAGCCAACTTTCGGAGAAACCTGTGGGCTGGCAGACCATTTCGTTCTTTTGCTAAGCATCCTTCAGAGACATACCAGGAAGCATACAACCGGGCTCTGGAACAGGTGGATATAGAAGAATAGCTCCGGATTAAGATCGAACACAATGAAGCCCGGTTAGCACCACGTCATAAGAAGGAGGCCCCGAAGCCCGCACCAGCTAAGAAGTTCCATAATCAACCTCCAAATCGGTCTACCTACCGGCCGCCTCCTATTCCTTCATACCAGGAAAGATATCCGGCTAGAAGGTCAACCCCCATGGCGGTCCATCTGAAGGAGGTGGCTAAGGTAACAAGAGAGGAAGATGGATACAATCACTACACCCCTCTCAATGCTTTGCGAAAAACCATCTACCTCACCATTCGGGATAAGGGCCTGCTTAGGAAGCCAGGTCCCATGAAAGTCCCAGCTGACAGAAAGAATCAATACAAGTATTGTGATTTCCACGAGGACATAGGGCACAACACTTTTGAGTGCTACAGCCTCCGTAACCAGATTGAAGGACTGGTAAGGGGAGGCCTTTTAACTGAATTTTTACAGTAGGTGCGGGACAGCATCAAGGAAGGGAAGCAGGTACAGAGCGGGATGCATGAGGCAGCAAAGAGAAGGAGATATGGTGAGAAAGATTTAATGCAACAAATCCAGGTGATTCACACCATAAGTGGAGGCCCTACTCTAGCCGGAACCTCCAACAATTCAAGAAAGAACCACGCAAGGAAGATTCCCAGGCTCAATGCTGGTCATGAGATACTTAAAGTCAGTAGTGGATCCCGAGACCTATCCAGCTCTAACAAAATTATTTTCACATAGGAAGATGTCTACAACACAGTTCAACCACATGATGATCCCATGATAATCATAGTACAGATCGCCAACTGCCTGGTACACCGTGTCCTGATTGATACAGGAAGCAGTGTAGACATCCTGTTCAAGGGAGCCCATGAACAACTTAATTTAAAGAACTCTTGCTACAACAGCTGCACCTCGCTCTTGTATGGATTCACAGGGGACTCTGTAATGCCTATGGGGTCAAAGATCTTGCTAGTGATAGTCGGAGAAGCTCCTCTTCAACAGAACATAATGATAGAATTCATCGTGGTAGATACCCCGTCTGCCTATAATGCAATTCTGGGTAGACCTTTCTTGTCAGGGATTAGAGGGGTACTGTCCATCTACCACAACGTTTTGAAATTCTCGGTGGGAACAGGAGTAGGAGAAGTTAGAGGGGATTAGCAGGCAGCCCGCAATTGTTACACGGTATCTTCTAACCCCGCTGCATTAGCTAAGCAATGTGCACATGTGACTAGTGAACCAAGTCAGGGAACACCGAAACAAGACCACTATGTCTTGGAAGGAGGAGAGGTACCAGACATAATCATGGAGGAGCTGGAAGAGGAAGAGCAAGGTTGGGCAAGTGGGTCTCAGCAGATCAGTTGGAAGAAATACCTGTCAGGAGTGAAGACCCAACTAAAGTGGTGAAGATTGGAGGAGGATTGGACCCCGAAGTCAAGAAAGACCTGGTAAAGCTCTTTAGAGAATACAGCAACATCTTCGCTTGGAGCCATGAAGAGATGCCCAGTATCCCCATTAGTTTGGCCTCTCACTAGTTGGCAGTAGATGCACCTTCAAACCCATAAAGCATAAACGAAGACATTTCAATGCCGAACGGAATGCCGCAGTCCAGGAAGAAGTTGACAAGCTCCTGAAGGCTAGGTTCATCAGGGAGACCTAGTACCCCGAATGGATAGCCAATGTGGTCATGGTAACCAAGTCTAATGGGAAATGGCGAATGTGTGTAGATTACACCGATCTCAATCCGGCTTGCCCAAAGGATAGCTTTCCTCTGCCTAAAATAGACCAGCTCATTGACTCCACCGTAGGAAACAAGCTCATAAGCTTCATGGATGCCTTCTCGGGGTATAATCAAATCATGATGCACCCCTCAGATCAGGACAAGACTAGCTTCATCACCGGACATGACCTCTACTACTATAAGGTAATGCCTTTCGGACTCAAAATTGCAGGTGCCATATACCAGCGTATGGTGAACAAAATGCTCAAAAAGCAGATAGGAAGATCCATAGAGGTGTACATAGATGATATGTCACAAAATCTCAGGAGGCTGAACAACACACTGAGGACTTTCGTCAAACTTTTCAGGTGATAAGACAGAACCAGATGAGGCTAAACTCCGCCACATGCACCTTTGGGGTAGCAGCAGGAAAATTCTTGGGATTTATGGTACATGAAGGGGGATCGAAGCTAATCCCGAGAAAATCAACGCTATCCTAGATCTCAAGTCCCCCACAACTCTCAAACAAGCACAGGGATTAACTGGCCGGATAGCAGTGCTGAACCGGCTTATATCCCGCTCCACTGATAAGTGCCTCCCTTTCTTCAAGATCATCAAGCAGGGGAAGAAGATGATGTGGGACGAGCAAAGCGAGCAGGCTTTCCAAGCTTTAAGGGAGTACTTGGCAAGCCCGCCACTATTGGTAAAGCCTACCCTGGGGGAAGAGCTCTTACGATTTGTAGCGGTATCAGAAGTTGCTACCAGCGGAGCCCTAGTAAAGGAGTGCAGTGACGGGGTGCAAAGATCAGTTTATTACGTGAGCCTAGCTTTCATTAAGTCTGAGAAAAATTATGCCCTCCTGGAGAAGCTCGTCTATGCCTTGGTAACTGCCTCCAGAAAGCTCTGGCCTTACTTTCAAGCCCACACCATTGTGGTAGTTACTGACCAACCCCTGCGACAATTCCTCTAGAGGCCGGATGTGTCGGGCAGGTTGGTTTTATGGGCCCTAGAGCTCACCCTGTTTGACATCAAATACAAGGCGAGAACCACGATCAAAGCCCAAGTCCTAGCTGATTTCATAATGGAATTCAGCACGATTTCAAGTACAGATAAGTTAGCAGATCCAGATCCGGATCAAACCAATCCGGATTGGCCCGAAGACAGTAAGATCTGGGTCCTTTACACGGATGGAGCCTCAAACCAAACGGGGTACGGGGCTGGGATCGTCGTAATTAACCCCAAAGGAGCTGAATGCAGTCATTGTTTCAGGTTTGAATTCAAAACCACTAATAATGAGGCAGAATATGAAGCCTTGCTAGCAGGAATGGGAGTGGCAGAGGCTTTGGGGGCTGATTACCTTTTGATCATGAGTGACTCCCAATTGGTGGTCAACCAGGTGTCGGGGTTGTATCAAGCAAAAGGTGACAACATGATGGCATATCTGGCTAAAGTTCAAAAAGCAATGAAGAAATTCAAAGGTGTAAGGATGGAACAAGTTCCCAGAGAGAAGAACCACCACACAGATGTCCTAGCCAAGATTGCAACAGGAGAAAGGCATGCTTTACCAAGAGGAGTACCCCTCCAATTGATTCCCCGTCCCAGCATAGCTAAAGATGTAGAAGTCCTCCTAGTCAGCCGCCCCCCATGTTGGATGGATCCAATAGCAGACTATCTCCAAAGTGACACTCTCCCTACAGATCCGGATCAAGCCCACCGGCTTAAGAGGATTGCTACCCGATACTGCCTAATAGATGGATACCTCTACCGTAAGGGGAAATCTCTCCCTCTACTCAGATGTCTCCATCCCGACAATAAGTGTTGGGCGCTCAACGAGGTTGATGAGGTCGTTTGTGTACTCAACAAAATAGTAAAAATAATAGTTTTTGGTTGATTCTTGAAAACTCTTTTAAAGCCACTTAATCCTTTTAAAATGTGATTTGATAGCAAAATAGTGAGCAAGTTCGTTCCACAGGGAATGGAGTGTTAATTAGATAAATTGACTAATCTTAGAACAATAAAACAAATCATAGAGTTTGATAAATGTGTGGTTTCTAAAGCCACCAATGCTAAACTACTCAAATGAAAATACACAAAAATGTTATGAAAAATAGAATACTCAACACCTTGATAAGAATAGTGATAAAATCAATTAATGAGAGAACTAGGGAATAGATCGATTAACACTTGGATGTGGATAAGCTACTAGCATCATTAATGTACCAATCTCATTATGTTAACCACTTAGAGGCTTAGATTAGTGGGGTTGATATACCCACCACTAATCTATCATATCCAATGGGTTCTTAATCACACAAAGATTGTCAATCCACATGTGAATACATAACAAATTATTCCACTCAAGATAGCAATCAACAAGTGATATACAAGTCAATTATAATGAATGGAATCTAATTAAATTGAATGAATAGAACACATAAGAGATTCATTACAAGCTAGACTAAACCCACAACCAATTGTTCCTCAAATCTATCCCCTAGATTAGGGGTTTAGTTACACATAATTGCAATAAATGAAAAGAAGTAAATGATAAGGAAATAACCCTTGGGTCACCTTCTTTAAGCTTAATCCTTCTTCTCCTCTATGCTCCTAGATGCAAGGAATGGAGGTTGAGGAAATGTCTTGGAATGTGGGTGTTTTGGTGGAAAGTTACTAAGGATTTTGGTGGAGAAATGGTGGGATGAGGAATGATGTAGTGAAGTAATCAAGGTTTTGTGTTGAGGGTTGGATGGATTAGATGAGTTCAAGGAGAGAAATGGAGGATGATGAATAATGTTCCATGGATGATGATCTAGATCTGAAATGAAAGTTCTCTGAGATTTGCTCTGATTTTCTGATCCTTGAAAATGAAGAGACGCTCCATATATATACTCACTCATGGACATGTACTGGTAACGACTTGATTCGCTGATGTGGAGCCTTGGTCGCTATTTGGTCGCTATGGCGACCATGGAGCGTAAAACGGTTAGATGAAAAGGTCGCTCTGAAAACCATCTTTCTCGTTATTTGTCAAGTGGCGATCATGACCAAAATTTGTAGAGGTCGCCACTTGTATCCTCTAGGTCGCTCTGGCGACCATAAGTGGCGACCTTGGAAATGTGAAGAGGGGGTCGCCATTTGCAAGGGGTGGTTGTCATGACAACCTCATAGCGACCATGAATAAAAATGGGAGGTTGCCATTTGCAAGGGGTGGTTGTCATGACAACCTCATGGCGACCATGAATAAAAACTGGGAGGTTGCCATTTGCAAGGGGTGGTTGTCATGACAACCTCATAGCGACCATGAATAAAAATGGGAGGTCGCCATTTGGTTGTCATGACAACCTCATGGCGACCATGAATAAAAATGGGAGGTCGCCATTTGCAAGGGGTGGTTGTCATGACAACCTCAAATGGCGACCATGACTGATGTATTTTTGCAACCTTCTGTCGCCATGGCGACTAAGTGGCGACCTTCTGATGCCTTTGGAGACTCCTCTGTCGCCATGGCGCTCAAGTGGCGCCCTCCTATGTCCAAGTGGCGAAAATGCCCTGTTTCTTCTCATTTGTGAGACATTTTCGCACAAGTCCTCCACCTTCATCTCAATTGCTTCTGAAACCTAATAAAACCTGAAACACTCAATTTAACAATATTAAACACGGGGAAATGCCCGAGAATCAAGCAAAAAGAAACGGAAATGAGGGCCAAAATCATACCAAGTTTGGCCTGATCAGAGGTGCACTCAAGGGACTCTGGTAACCATGCATCAGGCAAAACACTAGCTTACCAGATAATTAGAATGGGCTACTTCTGGCCGACTATACACCAGGATGCAAAGCAGTTTGCACGCTCCTACGAGGCTTGTCAGAGAACAGCAAACCTTCATCATCTCCCACCAGAAAGACTCTCCTCAATCAGTACACCCTACCCCTTTACAATCTGGGGACTAGACCTGATCAGACCGCTCCCTACTGCATCCGGTCAGGCCAAATATGCAGTGGTGGCAATAGATTACTTTACCCGATGAGTAGAAGCCAAGGCCCTCCCTGGATAACCGAAGAAAAAACCACCAACTTTGTTAAGGAGAACATTGTCTGCGGTTATGGTACCCTAATGGCCATCATAACTGATCTGGGAAAGCAGTTTGACAACGCCAACTTCAGGAAATTCTGTGAAGGCCGGAACATCGATCTCTATTTTGCGTCAGTGGCTCATCCTCATACCAATGGGTTGGTTGAAGCTACCAACAAGACCATTAAAAAGCTCCTGAAGAAAAAACTCCAACAAAAGAAAGGGTTGTAGGTTGCAGAATTAACCAATGTACTGTAGGCTTACAGAACAACCAAATGAACTGCAATGGGGGAGATCACCTACTCATTAGTATTCGGGATTGAAGCGGTCTTACCCATCGGGCATAAGCTCATATCTTTCCAGGTCCAAAATTATGAACCAGAAGATAATGAGGCTAAGTTAAGAGCCAGCCTGGATTTACTTGAGGAAAAGCAAAGCAGGACCGCCGATAAAAGTGGCAGTGTACCAGAGTAAGATAGCCCGACACTTCAATAAAAGGGTAAGGATCCGGAATTTCAAAGAAGGAGATTTGGTTCTTAGGAAAGTAACTCAAAACACACGAAGGAGGTCCGACGGGGTGCTAGCTCATAATTGGGAAGGCCCCTACTTAATCAAAGCACTGCTCTGGGGTAGAGCTTACAAACTGGAGGACATGGAGGGATACCCAGTGGATCATACTTGGAATGCCGATAACCTCAGGAAGTTCTATCCTTAAAAATTTAACTTATATCGACTTGTATACACACCCCGAATTCGTATTGTACTGCTTGGAAAATTCAACAAAATCAGTTTCTTCTCCTACATGATTCTCCTGTATCCATAACGCAATGTCTCCTACTTGATTCTCCAATGTCTCCAACGTGATGTTCATTCTATGAGTTTTTCACCATTACTGAATCTCCATTTCAAGACCAAGAAATAGCCTTATGGCGCTCCTACTACCTTGGTCGGGGAATACCCTCCTCCAAGAAACCTGGTACTAAAGTGGACTAAGTTTCCTACCAAGACAGACTTACAGAAGGATCGGGAAACCTTGCCAGGGTACCTAACTCCTTACCTCTCCATTTCAAGACCAGGAAATAGCCTTATGGCGCTCCTGCTGCCTTGGTCGGGGAATACCCTCCTCCAAGAAGCCTGGCGCTAAAGTGGCCTAAATTGCCTACCAGGACAGACTTACAGAAGGATCGGGATACCTTACCAGGGTACCTGATTCCTTACTTCTCCATTTCAAGACTAGGAAATTGCCTTATGGCACTTTTGCTGCCTTGGTCGAGGAATACCCTCTTTCAAGAAGCCTGGTGCTAAAGTGGCCTAAGTTGCCTACCCGGACAGACATACAGAAGGATCGGGATACCTCGCCAAGGTACCTGATTCCTTACTTCTCTATTTCAAGACCAGGAAATAGCCTTATGGCGCTCCTGCTGCCTTGGTCGGGGAATACCCTTATCCAAGAAGCCTAGTGCTAAAGTGGCCTAAGTTACCTACCCGGACAGACTTACAAAAGGATCAGGACACCTCGCCAGGGTACCTGATTCCTTACTTCTCTATTTCAAGACTAGGAAATAGTCTTATGGCGTTCCTACTGCCTTGGTTGGGGAATACCCTCCTCCAAGAAGCCTGGTGCTAAAGTGGCCTAAGTTGCCTACTAGGATAGACTTACAGAAGGATCGGGATACCTTGCCAAGGTATCTGACTCCTTAACTCTCCATTTCAAGACCAGGAAATAGCCTTATGGCGCTCCTGCTGCCTTGGTCGGGGAATACCCTCCTCCAAGAAGCCTGGTGCTAAAGTGGTCTAACTTGCCTACCAGGACAGACTTACAGAAGGATCGGGATACCTTGCCAAGGTATCTGACTCCTTACCTTTCCATTTCAAGACCAGGAAATAGCCTTATGGCGCTCCTGCTGCCTTGGTCAGGGAATACCCTCCTCTAAGAAGCCTAGTGCTAAAGTGACATAAGTTGCCTACCAGGACAGACTTACAAAAGGATCGGGATACCTTGCTAGGGTACCTGATTCCTTACTTCTCCATTTCTCTAAAAGACTGGCGTTAAGGGGGATTGGGATGCTTATCAAGTCAGATTATTATAAGGATCAGGATACCTTGACAGGATACTCGGAACCTTAGTTTACTACATATTCACGAGAGTCCGATTAGGGAAGGAAACATGATTACTTGACAGATCCCGCTAACTTCTACAATTACGAGATACAAGGGTGTTCAACGTCTGGCAATCAAGCATCCTGATCTACTTTATCAAGGTGCAGTCATTCATTTTGGATTCAACTACTCACAAGTTTGTATACTTTAAAATTTGTTCTAAGTAAGAAGAGCAAGCAAGACACAATATGAATCGACAAACCGGAACTGTTATATTAGTCAAACGAGGTACCCAGCTCTCATTTCAGGCTACAAAAAGAAATATATATACAAATAAATAAATAAATAAATAAAGCCAAATAAGTCTTCCTTCTCCCCCTCCGGGTGTTCTCCTTGGTCAGCTGCTCCCACCCTTGTAGCATCAGTTTCAACACCAGTCTGGACTCCTTCAACTGACGAAACTTGGGGTCTGGCCGGGTCATCCTCCTCTACAGCGGTAGTTTCATTCTGGGTACCTTCAACTATCGAGACCCCGGTTCAGACTGGATCATCCTCCTCTGCCAGGACCACCTCTGAAGAAAGTGCGGGGTCCACCAGTTATTCTTCTTGAATAAGAGGATCCTGGACCATCCCTTCAGTGCTATTAAGTTGGACCCCCACAGGTATACCAGCCCCTTGATCCAGATGAGCAGCGTCCTGTGAGGGAACCCTTGCTTCCTGGTCCTCATCTGCTAGCTAGGCAGCCTTCACCATTATCTGATCCCGGTCCCAGTTTAAAGCTGCTTGAAAGTCAAAGGGAGGGGGTAAGGCTGTGGCCAACTCGTAGCAGGCTGTGAAATAGCCATCTTCAAATGTAGGACCTTCTTGAGCCTCCAAGCTTCTTATAGTGTCCCGTAGGAGCTAGTTTTCATCCAGTAGCAACCTCTTCTCTACCTTCAAACGCTCCATTTCCTCTCGGCAGTGCAAGTACCTGACAGTTTCAGTATCCAAGCAACGTTCGTAGCGTCTAGCATCCACCAAGGCTGCTTACCTATCTTCCTCAGACTCCTTGGCATCCAGAATCAAAAGAGCCACACTTTGCTAGGCCTGAGCCGGCTCCTGCTAGGTAATCTCAAAGTTGGCCTGGAGTCCGATGTAGGCTTCCCTTAGTGTCAGCAGTTACCTCTCCATAGCCAGGGCAAATTTGAAACCCTGCAAAAAAAAAAAAAAAAAAAAAAAATCACAAAAGAGAGGATGGGGCTCTACCTCGGCTAAGACGGATGCTCCCTTGGCAACTAGGATTTCAGTAATAAGCTTTGCAATGTTTGTCAAGCTTCCTCCGGGGCAAGAGGCGGCAAATCGGGATACGACCTCGTCAGGAGTACCACCCCCCAACCCCGATCCAGATGGGATGTTAGTAGGTAGGGTAAAAGTAGAGACAGCTTGCTCCTTCTCTGTATGCTCAACATGGTCTTTGGAGATTGTTGCGGGAAGAGGAGAGGTAGGAGGAATCTTCACAGCAGGAGAGGCAGCGTTACGGTCCTTCTTTTGAGCTTGCCTTCCAGAACCCCGAGCCTTAGCTACCCGAGTCAGCAAAGCCTTGATCAACGACCGTGTGGGAGGACAAGTAGGGGCCTTGGCAGATGACCCCGTTGAGTAGGAAGGGGCGCAGCAACGCTGGCTGGAGACTTCACAGAAACAGGAGGAGGGGTGGAATCAGTTCCAACTTGTGTGGACCCCGGTAAAAGTCTGGCAGTAGAAGTAGGAGAAGGAACGGGAGATGTAAAAGTAGGCAGGGATAGATCCCCCATCCAAAGGAGGATGGGGACCCCGCCACCATCGGGGCAGCAGACACTATAAAGAAAAAGAAAAAAAATTAGTGAGAAACAGGAGGAGGAAAACATATGAATATGTAAAAAAGAGAGGTAGATGAAATTGCTTACCAGGAAGTGCAAGGGAGATCTTCAAGTATCGCTCTAATCGGTCTCCCTCAAAGGGGTCCATAGTGGGATACTTCATATTTGTATACCCCCTCATCATAATCCTCGTAAGGATGTCCCGAGATTAAGGGGAAAGCACCCCCTTCACCCATTTGTCCCTCACCGTGAACTGGGTAGGAACGGGTATTCATATCCCCCGATGAAGGCCGTACACCCCCATTCTCCTTCAAACACGAACCACCCATTCTTCTAGGGCACGGCGTACTTCACATTCGCCCCTGGAATGGTAAACTTCATGTCGTTTGATGACCTCAGGTAGAATTGACCCTAGGGCACCATGTTTGCTATGTTGAAGAGGAAGCGAAGCTCATCCAACCCCGGCTCCCTGTCTATGTTATCCTTCTCGCATTGTTCCCACCAGAGCATTAGGAACCTCATCAAATGCTTCTAGAAGCACGACGAGATCTGGAGGGGAGCTAACTCCAGCTCTACAAGAGCCCGACGAATAGTGGGATACAGTGGCAGTCGGACTCCACATTTGAAAGTCGCCTTATAGATTAATAGGCAATCTTGAGGCGGGGTATATATGTCATAGCCTCAATGAGGAAGGGATAGTGTGATATACTCCGGGATCTTGTACTCCTCCCTCAGCTTGGTGAGTGTGTCTAGAGTACACACAGAGTCGGGCACTATCCTCCGGTCATGGAAGGAAATGAAGGAGCCGGTCTGGACCCCGACTAAGGTGATGTCATTCCTGCCACCCTCCTCATTGCCCCCAACTTTTGTAGCGTCCGCATCGTCGATAATCTGAACAGTGTCGTCTGGTTTGTTGTTGAAACCGAACTCGATTCAAGGGTTTCGTGTAGAACGGCGACGTTGGGGCCGCAGGGTGTCGCCAGACACACCGTCACCATCTTGACTCCGTTTCTTCCCCATCGATGTTGGAGAAGCCTCCCCTGAATTGGCCTTCTCCATACTGAATAAGGCATCAAGACTATCGGTAGAGTGTGGAGAAGCGGGGTCCAGGTGCGTAGAAGCAGCCACTAGGTGAGTTTGGTCGACGGGGTTTTCTTGTGAAGTGGTGGGGATTTTTTAAGGAGATGCCATTGAGAAAGAAGAAGAAGAGGGTAAGAGAATCTTGAGGGATTGCTAGTAAGAAAGAAGGAAAGCAAGGAAGCTAGGGTTTGTTTTTCTTTGCTATAATCTTGAAGTTTGAAAGTAATGGAAAAGGCACCCACGAAGCCGGTTTATTTATAGAAGAGGGCAGGCAGTTACACACAAGAAAACCGGAATAGGTGACAGGCAACGTGCTTGAAGGACGTGCTAGAGACGTTTCCGCGTTAATCACGCCAAAACGATTCTTTTTGAAAACGTAGAAACCAATCATTGACTGACACACAGACTGTGCAATTAGTACCAGCATGCCCAAAAAAAATTTCCCCTTCAACAGTGAAAACTAGTCATAGAAGGAAATATGTAGACGGATAAGGCAGAAAATCCTTCAAGCATAATCAAGATCCCGACTCCGACTCCGACCCCGACAAGGTATCAGCGTCCAAGTCAAGAGGGACTTCTGTTAATCACCAAAATTGGCGGAAGACCAAAGAAGAATTTTCCACCTCGATACAAGGAAGACATGTGAATCCAGACACCATCCGGCTACCCCAAAAAGGGAGGGATCCCGACTGATCCGAGTGCATACCCCCTCAGACGAGATCCAGCTCAGCCATTCCCTAGCTTCTCATGGACCCCGCGGTACCCCGATTTGTAGTTCAACATGTAGCCTCCCAATTCAAAGGCATGGCCCCAAGCTGGGCTATTCGCAAGTCCGACAAGCACCCCGACATACAGTTCCACCAAGCACCCCGCTACAGTCTCCCTTTATCTAGACCCTCAAGTAGCAGCGGGATACTTAAGAGTTCATACCTTCTGATAGAATCAGCCCGATAAGCAAGAAAATACCAAACAAAGAAATTACCAAAGAGCAAGACTCTTATGCCAGGATTAAAAGCTCCATGAAGACTCATTGAAATGCCACCATTCAGTCAGAAGAGGTGTACTCCTTCCCCCCAACCGAAAAGATTTATCTTAACCAGTCAACTCTATTAGAAACCTCCTAGGAAGGAAAGACTCGATACTGAAAGCTCCTATGAGATCGTTTCCTATTAGGAGGGAGAGATTGGATTTTGGATGATAAAAGCTCCAAGATTGTCTCCTACAAAGGGGGAAGTCCTGCAATTGCCAAACCCTCTACCAAAACTATAGAAGTGCATGGCAAGTAACGGGACCTACAAAACAACATGATACTCACCGGAAGGGGAGGAAAAAAAATCATCTTCAGAAACCCTACGCTCAGTTCTACTTATCAACACGTACGAGTTCACCACCACCATCTCCATTGCTCATTGAATCTCCATACTTTACGGTTAATCTAGAAAAACACAACTCATGTACTTGTAATGCAAAGTGACGATCAATAAAGAGTCTATTTTGTTTTTTGTACTGATCCAAATCGTACTTGTGTTATTGAGGACATAGTTGGTATCGAACTACGTGATACCCCTCCGACCAGGATCAATCTTTGACCTTGGTCCCCTTAAAGTTGTTATTTGGAACTTCACCCCAGTGACGATTTTTCGGTAACAAGTGCAAAGCATTTTACATTTATCAAAAGTTTTAGATTTTTCTCTGAGAAAATATGTCCATGTGTATCTAAAGAAATCATCTACACAAGCAAAAATGTATCTCTTTCCACCTAAACTCTCGGTTTACATGGAACCCATAAGATCCATATGGAGAAGCTCTAAGGGCTCCTTGGTAGAGAGATACTTGCTCTTCTTGTGCATGCTTTTGGTTTATTTTCCTTGTTAGCAAGGTCCACAAACACCATTGACTTTCTTCCCATGCTTGGGAAGGTCACGCACAACATTAAACTTATCTAGGATTTGTAAATCTTGATAGTTCATGTGGCCAAGTATTTCATGCCATAACTCAATTTGCTCAAACTTAGACACATTACAATAGACAACTCTAGCCTCAAGATAATAGCAATTGTCGCTAGATCTCTTCCCTTTCAATAAGGTTTGTCCATCGGGCTTTAGGATTGAGCAATCATATTTGCTAAACAAGATGGAGAATCCTTCAACACTTAGATGCAAAATGCTTATTAAATTGGCTTTCAAGCCATTTACATATAAGGCATTGGACTAAGAGGGTAATCTGGGAATGGAGATGGCTCATTTCCCTACAACTCTCTTTTTAGATCCATAACCAAAGGTGACAAATCCCCCTTCCTCCATAACAAAAGCCTCGAAGAAACTCTTGTTTCCCGTCATGTGCCTAGAGCACCCACTATCTAAGTACCAAAAATTAGAAGAATTTGCCTTTAAGACAATTTGTGCAACATGGCAAAAATAAGCATATCTTCTAATTCACCTAGGTGAAACACTTTCTTTCCTAGTGGTCAATGGTACATAGGCTCTAGATGTCCTAAGATCATGCAAATTGGCTCTATTTTTCCTAGGGACATGCATCTTGACTCTAGCCTTTTTCTTTCCTATCATGTTTTCAACTCTAAGCATTTTGATATAATGAAAGCAATTTGGTCTAATGTGACCATCAATACCACAAAAATGACATGTAGGAATAAAATTAGGAATCATACCATAACCTTGAGTATGCATTGGAGCCTTCCCATGTCTTTGTGGTTGTCTTGGTTGTTGGAATGGATATCTCCATCTTTGCTGTTGACCAAGACTAGGTTGCTTCCTTGGTTAAGTTTGCATGATTGGTCTCTTCCCTTGAAAGACTTTAGGTTAAGGGAAGTTAGCTTGAAGAGCTCTTGTAGGTTGAGCTTGAGGTGGACTTCTTGGTGCCACCTTCACTTGAACACTTCTTGAGCATTCTCCTAGGTCAATTTTCTTCCTAGGTAATTGAGGAGGAGAAGACTCATTGGTGTTCATGCTCTTGACAAATACGGTCTTACTTGAGGTAAAGGACTCCTTGTCATTTTCTAACCTAAGATCCCTCTTGTCACTCGACATTTTTCCAACATCTAACATGTGGTCAAGTTTTTTAGTGCTAGAGGCCATCTTTGCCATCAATCCTCTAGCATCTTCAAGCTTAATCTTCATCCCTTCTTCACTCCTATTAAGCTTATCATCAATATTCTTGGCTCTCATCACTTCTCCACTCAAGTGGTTAACTTGGGTTGATAGCTCAAGGTTTTCTTCTTTCAACCTTCGAATATCTTTCTTGTTCTTCAACCTTGAGCTTTCAAACTTAGTGATGTAGTCTTGAAGATCCATCTTATCCACATTTCCATTTGTGGAGTGAGATGAAGAGTCATCATCACTTGAGTCATTTTCCTCTTGACTCTCATCATCTTCTTCACTAGTACCTTTGCTCTTGTGGGAGAAGGCAGAGGCTATGAAGTTAACCATGAGATCTTGATCATCCAAAGTCTCATCTCTCTCATCGGAGTCATCACTTCCACTCCATGTGGCAGCCATCACTTTTCCCTTCTTCTTATTCTTCAAATTTCCACAATCGGGAACGATGTGTCCTATGCCACTACACTTATAGCATTGGATCCCTTTCCTTTCGTTCTTGTCTTGCCTAGGCTCAAACTTCTTGAAGGAAGCCTTTTTTTTTCAAGTCTTGTCCCTTGGATCCAAAACCTTTCTTCTCGGACTTGACGAATTTCTTGAATCTTCTCATCAACAAGGCCATGTCTTCATTCGAGCCATCATTCTCCTCCTTCTCAAATTTGGAGGCTTCCAAAGCAATTCCCTTTTACTTTTTAGGAGGTGTGGAGGTAGGACCCTTCCTAGACTCATGCTAGAAGTCTCCCTATCACCTCACTTGGCTTCATATCCTTGTAACCGTTATTCTCCTTTAAAGCCATTACCTTGGAATCAATCCTTTCGGGGAGAGATCTCATGATTTTCTACTTGATTCTCCTATCTGAATACGAGTCACCAAGTTGATGACTTTGGTTGACTATGTCCATCAACTTGATCTCGAAGTCGTTAAAGCACTCATTCTCCTCCATCATAAGCATCTCGAATTGAGTTTAGAGGACTTGAAGCTTGGAGTCCTTCACTACTTCGGTTCCCTCATATGCAACTTTTAGGATGTCCCACGCCTCCTTAGCGATCCTAGTGTTTTAAATTAATTTATATTGATTCTCATCCATTGCACATAGGATGGTGTGCATCGCCTTCCTATTCCACTTAAATGCTTCAAACTCTTACGCGTTCCATTTCACCTTTGGCTTGAGTACATCCTCTCCTCCACCCGTAAGAGTCATCATCGGTGGAGCATAGCCGTCTTCAACCACCATCCAAGCCTGGTCATGGATTTGGCAAATGTATGACTCCATCTTGCCTTTCCAAGAGGCATAATTAATCCCAGTGAGTAGGGGAGGCCCTGTGCTAGAAGCACCCTCATTACAACCACTGTTTCCACCGTTTCCACTCATAGTGTTTATGAATGAATGAAATGAATGCGAATGTATGAATGATCAAAAATCACACAAAATGCAAATCACACAAAATGCAAAACACACTAAAATAAGTAAGAATCACCTAAGTATATCTAGGAACCCGCTCTGATACCAATTGATACAAATATACCTGTGTGTATAAAACTATCTAAAGGGGGGGTGAATAGATTTTAATCAAGTTATATTACCAAATTTTCTTGATTAGTCAATATTAAATTTTAAGCCCCAAACTAATCACAATATAAAATCAAGTGTAAAATGCGGAATTTAAATGACACTTGATTTTTACATGGAAACCTTCAACAAGAAAAAATCACGGGTTGTTATGTGCGCCACACACGATCCTTGAATCCACTAATTGTAATGGTGTTTACAACCTGGGTTGACCTCGTCAAACCCTACACGGTCACTAACCCACCACTACTACCTGCAGACCTTAAAAAGTGAACCTAGATCATTTTGCTTATGGCCTAAGCAATCTTAGCCATAAGACTTACTTCTCAATGAAGAGATTAAACAACCTATGTGAATATGAAAAGATATCCAAATATGCAATTAATGCTAGGTTACACTAAATGCTTATCTTGAATTATAAGATATCAATTAAATCAATCCTAGATATCAATTGCTACATGACATGGCATAAAGCATAGTTATATAAGATAAGGCAATCCTAGGTGTAGCTATCAAAATACAACTCTCAATCAATCAACATAATAATCTCAATCTTGTAATCAGAATATGATCTAAAAGCATACAAGTAATTAAAGAGATTAAAAGACAAGTATGAACACTAAAAATGGATGAGTTTGATGTTCAATCTTACCATGTCATGTGTTGAAGAATACCCATGGATGGATACATCCTAGATGACTCTAGATGATGATAGATGATGCTTGATGCACATGGATTTGAGTTAGAATGATCAAAGATGATCTCTTTGGAGCTTTTCTCACTATGGATTCTCTTTTTCTCTCAAAATGAGTCAAATACGAAATAGGTTGAAATAAGAGAACATAATGGGATATTTATAGGGTGAGTCAAAAACTGCAACGTTTTGGCTAGGCGGACTGCCGCGGTCCCGACTACCACGATTGGCCAAGACGGCAATTGAAACCATGGTAGAGAAAACAAGTCTCTGTCACTTGCATGTCATTGTTAGCCAAGATGGCAGTTGAAACCGCGACAAAGAAAACAAGTCTCTGTCGCTTGTAAGCCGCGGTTGCCCAAGACAGCAGCATAACTGCGGCAAAGAAAGGCAAGGCCTTCTCATGCCGTTTAACACACTAAAAAACAAGCAATGAGTGCAAGTGTGTGAAGGAGACAAGAACACACAAGTAGAGACAATAAAAACACGCATGCAACAAGAAGTTATGCATGAGAGGTGTGTGTGTGCAACTAGTCTCTTTAATGAAAATTAAGCACAAGTGATTTACCTGTGAAATGTTTATCACCTTGAGGTCTTGAGAGGGCCTATGTGCTTGATTACCAACGCCTAAGCTACCCTTACATTACAAACCCCAAAATGTGGTTTTCCACTGAAATAAACCAATCAAACTTAAGGAACTTACATAACTGTTTTATTGATCAATCAATATAGATACATGATACAATGGTGTTTTTATGAAGTATTTATGGTATGGGGTTTTCTGACACAGTTGGCGATGGCGATCTCGTGCTAGTCGATAAATGGTAAAATACTATAGGAGTGTGGAGAAGAAATCGGATCCCCCCACCCCCCCCCCCCCCCGGCCCTTTAGAGAGTCTCGTTGTATTCATAGGTCCATTTTCTTGCTCGTTACTCTGGCAATCAATCAATCAAATGAGCAATTAACAGGACATTGATGGAGGCTTCGTTTTAGGCATGAGAATGATCCCACAATCAAGTAATTTGTTTCCTTCTTTGGCAATCTTGACAGAGTTGACTAATCCCATTAAAGTGGAGCTTTACAGATGGCAGGAGAAGTCAACTTTCCTTGTATTTAAATGTTGGTGTGTACTCTCTCCCTTGTGGCATGGTTCTGGTTCCTTAGCATACTGGTCTTTTCTTCCTTGATAGTCTTCTCTTTATCTCTATTCTCACTGCTTGGTAAGTGGGTCTGGGTATCCAGGTATCCCGCATCTTACTAGATATTCTTTGAGTATCAGGATTCCGGAGTACTAGGTACCGGGACAATGCAGTAGCAGGATACCGGGATAATGCAGTAGCAGGGCCCTTAGGACCTTGACTTTCATGTTTCCTGGTACTTGGGGATCTAGGTGTCCCTGACCTTGATCTAGATTTGTAGAGAGCCTATCTGGACATATTGGTCTGGCTTTTCTGGGGTTGCCAGATACTCCTTGTAGTGTCCTTCTACTTCAAATAATCTTAATATGGATGGAAAATTCTTCTTTAAACCCTTGCCATTTTTTGCGGTTAACAATAACAAATTGAATTTGATTGAAGGAATGTGTAAAACAATTTGTGAGAGTGGGTGATGGTGAACAATGAATTATGCCTATGTGTTTCACAAGCACTTGAGAACCATTAGGTAGTTAAACGTATATTTTTTTATGAATTTTATGAATGGCAGAAAGTGAACTAAATTGTGATATTATGTGAAAATATGAGTAGAGGCATCTGAATCAATAATCCAAGAAGACAGTAAACAAGTAAAAGTCGTACCTGGGAGATGGGCGGATGCTCCATTGCATTCATCCACTGCTAATAGTGCAATAAGTTTGGTATACTGAGCAAACGTCAGCTGGCGATTTGGTGGAGGAGCATAAGCAAATTTTGATGGAGCTGATGTCTTAGCTTGCTTATCCAGGTAACCATGGATATAGATAGAAGCATGTGGCAAGCGTATGACCATATAATTTGTCTTATGTGTAGTTGATGTTTTCCATGATACGGTGATGATGATATCTATTTACGTTGGGTTGCATCGCTGATGTTCTCCCAGATTAATCACATTCTACTATTTGTTTTGCATCACTGATGATTTATAAGATACCGTCATGATTTGTTTCGTTCATACCATGATGCATTCAAGATATCTATCTTTGTTCAAGAAACCGAAATATCGGTTTTGTATGTTTTTCTATTAGACCTACATGATTTGTTTTCTTACTTCCATGTTGCATTTGGGATAACTAATTGCATTCCAGTACGTGTACCTGTTTTGCAGCTTTGATATTTTCCATGGTATTGTCCTGATTCGTTGCATTCCTTCAGGATGCATTCAAGATATCTATATGCTTAAAATTTAGTGTTTATCATCATTGATGTTTTCCATGATTCGTCAATGACCTGTATTTTCATTCCATGATTCAGCCATGACCTGTAATTTATTTAGTGTTTATCATCACCTCCATTTGATGCTTTCCATGATTCGGCCATGATCTGAATTTTCATTTCATGATCGTAAAACTGATTATCACTATTGTATACTTTCAGGAATATGGTTCTATTGATAGTAAACATAATGGACAGTTCCCCAAATCTATTTTCTTTTTGTCGGTGGCACTGAAGGAGACTTTAAAATTGTTGACGGATAAAATATGAGATCTGTTTGGCTTAACCTGTAATGCATTCAAATTCAAGATCAGTACTAAAATTGATTGTTCTGTTGTTGAAATGAGTTATGACTCAGATTTGCACTCCCCACAGAGGCAACATCGATTTTACAAGGGCTAAATTTTGCTATTGAGACGGGCTTGGTGACTTTTGTTGGAGAGTCTGACGAGTTGGGAGTGGTTAAGATGATCAATTAGGGGAATAATATTTCTATTGATAATGGTATGGTTGTGTGGATATCATAAATGTCTCCAAAGATCAGTAGAGGATTATATGTTGAGTAATACTATTTTGTCTAAATTTGGTATCCAAATGACGTGGCAAGACTCTCATCCATTCATTTAAATCAAACAAATCTAATACAATCAAAATGAATGAATAAGAGTGTTGACACGTCATTTGAGCACCAAATTTGGGTAAAGTAGCACTACTCTTAAATGTTTGTGTCCAAAAAGGTGAATGTTGTCGCCCATAATCTTTCAAATATGATTTGGTTAAGAGTGCCAATATTGACACCCATAAATATGATAAGCACACCCATATTTTAATAAACAATTAATTACAAAAATATCCTAATAGGAATTTACCAATAAAGACAAATTAGTTTAATTAAAAATAAACCAAATACTTTGTATACCCATTAATTACATACATATTTTCAAATATATCTCTTTATTAATAAAAATTATAAAAAATATAAAATAAAAACTAAACCCCAATTAAACCTTACTGTTATTTCAAGTATCAAAAAGTGGCTAGGTTTTTTTTGTAAATAAATATATACTCTTTATATGGCTTTTTTTATTTATTATTTTATAAATATATAGCCTTTTTATTTGGCTGATTTATTTGATGGGTACAGCCCTACATATACAATGCATCAATTCATCACCAATCATAGATTCTAATTATATTTTGTTTCTCCTCACCAAAGAAATTAAATCCATCGTCTCTCACCATCCAACTGCAATACCAAATTTCCAATGCCATTCATTCTTCATCTAGAGCATATGCATACCGAGGTAGTCGTCATGCGACCAACAATGCATAATCAGTGGATAATCGTTGTTTTTGAATGCATTTGTTATGAAAATTGTGTACTTAGGGCCCAAGTGAAATGCAAAAGCTAGTTGTCGTGTTTGAAACATCAAAACAACTAGTAGGATTATTATAATAATACTAGTAGACATATTAGCAATCGAGAAAATAGATTATTGGCTACGTATTTCTTTATTATTATTATTATTATTATTATTTTGTTATGAACTTTATCAATAAATAGAAATGAAAAGTAATTTTTTCTTTAAAAGATAGCAATACATATCTAATTGTTGGAACAATGATGGAATTTTTGTGAATTCTCAACGTGTGAAATTGGATGTGTTAATAACTTAATAGGGTTTATAAATAAAATGTATTAAAATGAATACATTGATTTAAATAAGGGTACTATTGGCATTAAGATAGATGTTTATAGTAATGAGTTAATTCTAACTTTTAAACATGTGTGTACTTATAAATATAGGTATATTTATCATATTTATTGGTATCAATATCCACACCCTTTGATTAATAGTGAGATTTGTTTTTGGATAGAGTCTTACCCTCTATGCTTAGAGAGGTCTATCCAAGAAGATTGGCTTGTTTAGTGTTTGTCCTGTTTTGCTTGTTTTTTTATATAAAATTTCCTTCAAAAAATAATTCAAATAATGGATTTATTTATAATATTTTATAATTTATTTTATTTTTTATTTTTTTGGACAGTCGAAGATTGAATGACCCACTTGAATTGTAATATTATAATCGCTTTTCTTCCAATATAGGTCCACGCCCATTATTGGCCCAAGATTGTCGCCACAGCCATGAACATCATGGTTTATGATACACGGAACAAATACAAAGCATAATATAACACTGCAAGAAGATTGGGATAATAATTAATAAAACAGTAATGTTATACATCCCACTAAAATCCCATATTTTTCATCCCACTACATGTGGTATGTGAGGTGTCAAATGGTGAGTAGATACATGGGGTATGTGAGATAAATCATCATTAATGTGTATTCACTCACAATTTGACACCTCACATGCCACATGTAGTGGGATGAAAAATATGAAATTTTAGATAAGATGTTTAGCATTATTGCTAATAAAAATAGTATCTCTTTGTTGTTTATACAGGAGTAAATATTTTGGCCGTTTGCCGGTTCATGTATTGCTAGTTACAGTAAACCCCTGACATTACAGTGCCAGATTTTATTTTTTATTTTAAACGACAATAATAATAAAGATAAAAGTGGCGAAGAAAGTGAGGTCAATTTTATTGATCTTTTCGAATGTTTGGTTTATCTAGACTTATCTAATCTATAAATAAATTTGGATTGTTTATCTAGACTTATCAGAATTTATGTATTTTTTTTTTTTAATTAAAATCTCTTATGAAATTGTCACATATTTCCTCTAAAATTTATCAAAACCTTTTTTTAAAAGTAAAGTTGTGAATAAAGATACTAATTTTACATCCAAGTAAATATAGATTAGAACCTAGAAAGTATGGATACTTCATTTGGTGGAGGTAATTAACTTGTATCTGGTTTGAATACTCCCAAGATACTCCAGGATACGTATCCGATACGTCAAATGGTATATCTGTTGACTTTTTCACAAGTTCGACTGGAGGATATGTGGAGGATGCTTGAGAGATACTTAGAGGAAAAGGAAGGATACGAGAGGATACATCGAGATACGTCTAGGATATGTTTGGGGCAATATTATAATTATTTTAGTATAAAAAAGGGGTCAAATTATAATTTCAAACATTTAGGGATCAAAATGAAATTGTAAAGAAAATTTGTTTTTGATTCCATAGACATGGAGAATACCAGAATACTCGAAATTGTAAACCTTTCTCTTGATAAACCAAAGTTAGAGGCCGAATTATTTAGATCATTTGACAATGTAAATGATGATATTGAAGTTAATTATGAATTTAGAATATGTTTTATGAGTTTTTTTTTTTTTTTTTTTTTTTTGTATTATTTGGATTTTGTAATATGTTATGGCTTATATGACATATATTTTATTTTGATTTTGTAATATGTTACAACTTGTATGACATGTTTTATTTGCATCCTGTAATATGTTATATTGTTATGACTTATTTAGTTATGTGATATGTTTTATTTGGATTCTGAATATGTTTTGATTTTGAATTTATAAAATATGTTTTCATATGTTATTACTTTCTTAAAATATAAATATAAATTATTTTAATTGATGTACCCTACCATATCCGTATCCTAGTTTTTGGAAATTTATCGTATCATCGTATCGTATCATATTCTTATCCCGTACCCATATCTATATCCATGCTTCATAGAATTTATAACTCATCAAAAATCTTGATTTTTGATATAACTATACTTTACGTAACATTACACAACAGAATCAAGTACAAATTCAATAAATGACTTATGTAGTTATGCTTATGTGAATAAATAAATAATTAAAATTAAATAGTTAATTTATTATTGCATTATTCTTATGATATGTTTGTTGCCATATATTGGATTGTATTAAGGAATTAAAATGTACTAAAATAATACAATAGTGTTTGGTGTAAACATTATGGTGCAAATATTGTATTGTATTATTTTAATGTATTTTAATTGTCTAATACATAATATTTAGTAGTCTTAGGTTCTATTGAATAATAATAAAAAATAATAATAAAATAAATAAATAAAAACTTTTCTCTTTCTTCTTAACAAATATCAGTGTTATAGTAAGCGCTAAGCGCTAGTCGGCCTAAGCTGATTAGTCGGCAATTAATCGATGATTAATCGGAAAACACAATTACAAACAAATTTCAATTATCAAATCCAAAGAAAATTCTTTCCAAATCCAAAAATGCTAAAATTAGTAAATTACCAATCAAAATCCAATCATAAACCAATCCAAATCCTCAAACACCCATCCAAATGCAATCACAAACCAATCAAAATCCTAACATAAACAACTCCAACTTGTCTCACCAAAATCAAATTAATACATATTAATTCTGCTGTTAGGGTGCATTTGGTACGCTGACGGGACAGGTCAAGGCAGATGGGACAGGACAGGACGGGACAGGACGGGACAAGACGTATTGTTCTGTATTGTGTTTGGAATGTCTGGGACAGAACAATGGACTGTACTGTTATGCGTTTGGTATGGTTGGGACAGAATAGGACAAGAGGTTCAAATGACCAGAGTATCCCTATTGTCATTTTTTAGGTGAAAGACTTATTTTATCATTTTTTTTATTGTTTTAAAATCAATTTTAATACATAATTATTTTAATACTTAATTATGCTCAATTTTATTACCTTTTTTTTTTTAACAAAGTGTAAATTTACTGTGTAGGGAAAAATACCGTAGTACCCGCAGCGGAAGCGAGACTAAAAAAAAATAGTGTTGGGTAGCTTTTAAAATTTTTCTAATTATGAACCTTAAACCCTTTTGATTAATTAAATATATATAACAAAGTAATAAAATTTAATACCTCTTGTCGCGTGATCCGATTGACTTGCGTCGATGGTAATCCGCAAGATCTTCAATCCTAGCACGAATGTGGATCACCTAGGAGCGTGGTCTCCCTTCTCTTTGAATTGCAAACCTGTGATGGGATTAAACAAACTTTTCTTTCTTGATCGTTAGTCACAAAAACAATCAAAAGAAACCTAAGATTATTCCGGTCACTTTTGAGTTCTCAATCTAATGATCGAAACTCGCGTGAACCTTGATCGATGTTGTATACACAAGCTTATCAATGATTAAGCAAATAGTACACCATCAAAGAATAATCTATGTTCCTTTTTCTTTTGTTTTAGTAGAATAAAATATTTCTAACTATGAGTTTAGAAGAAGAAGAAAAATAATTTTCTGCACTAAGCATTAGGGTGGCCGAAAATATTATATGTGCATATATATATGGCCCTAATTTTTCTCCTTTCTTTTTAGCTTTAGGGTTGGCCGAATTCTCTTCCTTGATGCATTAGGGTTGCCGCAATTTCCAAACCAAGTTTCCTAGTTTGAATTGCACCCTAATTCCTATTTAGAAAAGATTTCCCAAACCTAATCAAACTCATAAATCTTTTTATTCTCATATTTGACTAAAATAAAAAGACTTCCTGTTTGAATAAATAAAACTAATTATTTATTTCCTTGTCAAACAAGTCTTTCTATTTAATTATACTACTACCAATAGTATACCTTTAGGAAACATATTTCCTAATGAGAAAAGATTTGTATCTTAATTAAATAATTAATTAATAATTAATTAATTCTTATTTAATTAAATAATGAAAACAAAATAATATTTTAGGTTATTATTTAACCTTGCCGCCCCATATTAATAATGGGCCATATATTATTTTTCCTATTTCATTTAATCCATAGGACTTTAATTAAAAAGCCCACATGTGAACTAGACCCAATCTTACTAAAAGAAACAAGCCCACATGTCATCCATTAATATATAAATATAATTGTGCAGCCCATTACATAAATAATGTGCAAATTATATTCTTAATATATTAAATTGCAATTCTAGATGGACCCTAAATTGGTCCGGTAGAATATATCAAGTGATCCATGCAAGTCCGTGTGGATTGGGGATCTTGGCGGGCTATCTAAATTTAAGCTCCAATAGACATAACCTAATCACAATCAACTAATGATTCACTTAGGTCCGATCCATTAATTTTAGCTCATTCCACTAAAGAGCTAAAATTGAACTCTTAAATAAAAACAGAAAAGGAAGATGCTTCCTCATTCATACCCTAGACAATCATATTGGAGATAGTGTATCCTCGTGATTAATATCAGTAATCGCCAAGAGTTTATAGACCGCCTATAACTCTCCAAGTTACCATATTTACTCATATGACCACATTTTGAACTTGGATATTTTGACTTGTCCAGAAGCCATGTTTTCAATAGACACTATTGAAAACTCAACGTTGAGATTTAATATCCAATTACCTCAAAACATCCATATGATGATATTATACTCTCATTTAATAAATGGAGCCACGATGTCCATATCTATAAATGAAGTCCTCTATCGATTAACAAATGAATATCACCAAACTATCGAGGATAGACTATGCGATATAATCGTACTCATTGATAGCTCAAATGATATCACCTGCAACCATAAGTCCATCATTTATCTCAGGATTAAGATAGACTCTCCGATTGTCCTGATAATAAAATTACTTTTATCTACTGACGGTTATAGATAAAGTATTTCATTGTGATCCTGTTCAATGCACCCAGTGCACTAGATCCTTTTGCTCGAAGACACTCCGATGATTTTAGACTCATCATATCTCATTTGATCCCACTCAAATGCTAGCAAAAGAATTCTACAACTTTAACAAGATAAAGGTGCCCAACCTTTAACTTAAGTTGTGAACGATATTCAAGACTAACTAAAGAATTGTGTCTACCACATACATATCCAGATGTATGAACAATTCTTCTTTTCTCATAGTCTTTAGACCTTATGATTATTTACTTTAACAATTATTAAACTATAAATGCTATAAGATTTGTTTAAACCAGAAATCACTTTATTAATATGAATAAGATTGTTAATTACACTATTACACTCTTGCTATTGAGCATAATCCTAACATACTGGAGATTCAATATTGAATTGCTGATGAACTATGAACAAACATATCAGCATATCATGTCTGTCACACTAATTTTCAATTTCAAGCTTACTCAGAATTTTCCTTATCCAATACTGGACTTCATTTATCTGGACTAATCCAATGCATATCGAATCCAACAAACATATCAGCATATCGAATCCAATGCAACACTTCATTTATCTGGACTACTTTACAATTTGTGTGAAATTATAACTAGACTCAGAATTTAAATGGTCAATTTTAATACAGAATCTCAACCAAAATCTCTTTCAATCCTTTTTTTTTTTGAATTGCATGAATTTATTCAAGAAGAGCAAAAGCAAACCAACAATCCAAGCTACATCAAAAGGATCCAAGAGAGCAAAAACAAGACCCCAAAAAGACAACAACAAACAAGAGAAAAACAGAGCAGAGCAAAACACAGCTCGCTACAACACAACAGCTCCCAGGCACCCTAAATCTCTTTCAATCTATTTGAACCCTTAAACACAAAAGAAGCACAAATAACTCTACAAATAAACTAAACTAATTATCAAAAAATTGGTGAACAAAATCAAAACACAAAATCGGGAACCCTAAATTGAAATCCCAAAATTAAAATCACAAAATCCAAAATCAAGAACCCTAAATCGAAATCCCAAAACCCAAAATTGAAATCCCAAAATCCAAAATCGAAAACCCTAAATCGAAAACCAAAAACCCAAAATTGAAATCCTAAAATCCAAAATCGAAATCCCAAAACCAAAAATTGAGAGAGAGACAAGCGGGAGAGACTGTGAGATATCGTGACTCCTCGTCGGCGGCCAAGTAACGGTTGAGATGGAGAGAGAAGCGACGTCAAGCTTGGTCATACTTGGTTCGACGGTGTACGCTTGCGACAGCAAACCAAGTTGGCGATGAGTTGCGGCGGTTTGGAGAGAAGAACAATGATCGGTTTTGAGAGAAGAGAGAAAGATGAGAGAAAAAAGCTGATCGGTTTGGAGACGAGAGAAGAGAGAAGAGAGAAGAGAGGAGAGACAGATGAGAGAAAAAAGCTGGGGTTTTAATTTATAGTGGACAGAGTTGTAATTTTTTTAAGATTGGAAGGGCAAATATGCCATTTTGACCCTTGTCCCATGCCATGGAACAACTTGGCCGAGGGTTTGGCATGGGACAGTTTTTTGTGAAACTTGTCCCACCTTGTCCCACGCCGATGTTGCACCAAATGCGAGACAAGAACAATCTGTCCCTAGTTGTCCTGTCCCGTCCCGCGTACCAAACACACCCTTAATGTGCACATTTATATTGTTAATTCAAAACAAAGCAAGGAAAAAACGAGAAAGCAAAGCTAGCAACTAACTCCCCACCAATTGTATGCAAGTAATTTGGGGTCCTTTTTATTTTTGTGTTTCTAGAAATGAAATGACATTAACAGATTTTACCAATTCAAACTAAACCTATCAAGCATGAATCTTGACAACCTTGAGACCAGACCTGGTACAAAACACCCAACAATGACAGCAACACCACAAGACAAAGACCATAACTAGTACAAATTTTGAAGATTTTTGAGATGTTGCCAAAAAAAATCAATTCCTGGTACAAATTTTCAATGAAAATTTTGATAAGCCGAAATTCAAACACCACTGTTTTGGATCCAAATTACCACAATAAAAATGAATTCAAAAGCAGAAAACAACAACATAAATGGTGGAAATCAGTGGATTGATATAAGAGACGTGAAAAATTGAAAACAAAAGAGATGAGAGGGTACCTCACAACAGACCGGCGAACTGGAGAGTGGAGACGGCTACGAACTGGCGACGGCGGCGACGAAGGATGGCAGTGGTGGCAGTCGGCAAGAAGCTTTGGGCGATTTGGTATTCTGATTTGGTTGAAGAAGATGGAAATAAGTGAAGTGAAGTGGGAAAGATGAAGTGAATTGAAGTGAAAATTGTAGAAAAGATGACCCCACCTAGCGGACTAGCCGATTAGTGGGCGACTTTTCCGATTAGTCAGATTACGAGTAATGTGGCCGATTTTAGCCATTTCTCTTCATTAAGCAGCCGCCTAATCTTGTTGGACCGATTAATCAGTCTAGGCGACTGATTTTTCGAAGACAAATATAGAATATTGATGAAAATACGTGTTATGTATTTTTTATTTTTTATTTTTCTTATAATTTCAAAATTATATTGAAAATATTTATTTTTGTTAATAAAATTATTATTTATTAAAAAATTTGCATCAATAAAAATAAATATTTATTGATTTTTTTACCAAAATATTTATTGATTTATTTATAGTAAGAATATTTAAAATGAATTATTAACTGTTTTTTAAAAAATATTATATTTTTATAATAAGTCATATTGGAATAACATAATACAATATAATACATCGGTACGGTATATCACCAAACACATGTTTGTATTAATGATAATCCAGTCTAATATAGTACAATACAATCCAATGCAATCTCAATGCAATCTAATACAGTGTACTAAACGGACCCTTAACAAAAATGTGTAAATCCAATTGTGTAAGGACTATGATATTTTCCTACCTGATCTTTTTACGTTAGCCAATACAATTTTGTGATTAGTAGTTTAAATGTAAATGCCAACGTTTACGAGCAAAAATTGTTAACACCAAAGTCAAAAATTCAACCAAGTCATGTAAGTGAGAGTTGAATAGTGAATGAAAAGAATTAAAAATGAGTATACTGTTTTTGATACAAGGTTAGATGAATAGTTGTATCTGTTTAAGAAAGAAAAAATAGGTTAGGAGTGTTGACTGAGTCAACGTTTATAATTTGATGCCCAAGTCAGTATTGGCTCTAAAGAGATAAATGATTCTAGAGAGATAAATAGCAATAAGTTTTAAAGAGCGTACCTCATTTATGATGGTGGTTCATCTATTTATAGATGAGGTTGAGTAACTATCAATTCTTACTCAAGTAATAATGTTTGTTCTAACTGGTTCAGACTTATATGACATTAACATTTGAGTATTAACGGTCTAGATTCAGCTCTTTATTACCTTATGCATGCTTGTCACGTCTCCTTATAGCCTATGGTAGTAACATTTATAGGGAGCACAATTTTCATAATAAAACCAACGGCCCTATTTAATCCGTATTTACTTATCCCGGAAGTTATTGATAGATTGTCTTGAGGGACTTGTGGTGAATCTAAAATCTTGATGGTTTATAGAAACAGAGTTTTCCCTAGCTTTCAGGTAATTGGTTTGAGCCCAACACATGGTGAAGAAATTGGTTAATCAGCGAATATATTTCTTCTAAATGCCCCAACGGGCTTTGTTAGCTGTATTGGTCCCAAAAATGGCCCAAGATTCTTTGGAGCCTTAATTGAGCCCTGCTGACTTGTCAACTGTTCTAACATGGTACCTTGTAAAAATTCAAGTATAACAAAAACTAATAAGAAAATCATGTCTGTTATAAATATAGTGTGGATGCCCACCACTTAACACATCATCACCTCCCCATTTTATCTCCATTGCACATGTGTGCAACTTGTAGACCACTAGCCATGCTTCTTTCTCAACCAAGTGTTTTGCTTTGCTTCATTCAATGCCACCGCCTTGCCTCTCCAACATCCTCCTCTTCTCTACTTGGCTTCATCATCATTATAAATACAAGTGGTCAAATTGTGTTCTCAGATCACTATAAATAGAATTGTATCCCTCTCATTTTTTTTTTAGTTGATCAACTGAAATATCAAATACAAAGAAAAGCTCTCTCTCGAATCTCTCGTCTCTCTCACATTTTATTATTATGTTCTTCAATTGTTCTTCATCTATTCTTCATTTATTTCATTTATTATTTATTATTTTATAACACGTTATCAGCACGATTGTATGTAAATAAAAAGGATCACTTATAGGTGATTTAATTACATCTCAATATTCTGGATCTATATATATTTCCGTATACAAGATGGCTTATGCCATCAACGGAACTGTTGACGGTGATTTTTGGATTGACTCGGTCAACAATAATATCTTAGTCAAAAACAAACAAATAAAGAAAATAAATCAATGCATGCAAAAAAGATTTTACGTGGAAAACCCTTGAATGGGAAAAAACCACGGTGCCCCTTGAGAGCGAGAGAAATCACTATGAATCGCTTATGGTTTACACACTCAGATCTTTCATGCAATTGCCTGATTATTCTCTCTGTATCTTCGAACCCCTTTTCATGGGATTTAGGGTTCTATTTATATTAGTCTTTCTAGGGTTTCCCGTGCCTATGCTGGGTTAGTAGGGGAATTCCTATTTTTAATTACATAAGGAGTCTAGAGTAAACAAACAACTTTAGGGTTTGTTTCCTGTTTGGACTCTTCTTTGTTTAAAATCAATTGGATCCTATCCGGAGTAGGATTTGATCTTCAAGCTTTGTATCTGATCGGATTCTTGACGTGGAAGGCACACTGTGATTAGATCATTCTTCTGGATGTATATTTCTTGGCGAACACCTTAGGTCGGCGAGCGCACTTTGCCTTTCTATTGGTCGACCAGCTGTGGCGAGCACACTTCTACTCTGATCCGGCGAGCATGCCAGCTAGCATATCTTTGACTGATCTCCTCTCATTAACTGGTCAATGAGTGACGTGTTTATTTACTTGACCTGTCTTTATTGCACCTTTTGCTGACGTGTCCAATTTCCAAATTTATACATACAACAATACCCCCATAAATACTTCGAGCTGATCCAATGTAAGTTGGCTTCTTTGGTTCTGTGAGCAGTGTTTATATGCTTTACTTATGCTTTTCTGACTTTCCTCATTTTCTAACATTTTTGCATATGTTTTTCCCTCTCTTTTTGTTTTGGCCACGTGTTACTCTTGTTATTAAGTCTTCCTCAACAAGCTTTCATTTTCAGCCACAGAATTTCAAACGCTGGGTTCTGATGTAATGCGCTGTAAATGATGTCACGCCTGCAATGATTTCACGTCTGTTAAGAACCCCGCGATGCCACGTGTCCTTTGCTTGATGGATTCTTTCTGTTACAGCCTTTACTCACAGGCGGCGGTAATTTATCAACACCGTTTTCTAATCATTATTTTTCTCAAATTTTGAATTTTCCCCCTTTTAAGGATGGGACTGTTGCGTTTCTTTCTTATTTTCCTTGCTTTTATCTTTCTCTTTCTTATCCACAGAAAATACTCTCTGAAAAATCCTCCAAGTTTTCGAATCGATGTGCCTGGTTTCCGGTGATCTTCTTGGAGTGTGATTCTGCTACCCATTTTCTTTTCTTCCTTCTTTGAGAACATCTATCTCTTGTGAGTTCCATGGATTTTTCCCAACGTGCTTTTCTTTTTAATCAAATGATGCAAGCTCTCGAGTCATATTTGCGTAATTTTAACCCAACTTCATCTGTACCCATTCCTCTTTATGCTCATTCTAATTTTGAATCCAATGCTCCTGATTTTGTTTTTCTTTCGACTTCTGACAGCGATTCTTCAGATATGGCAAAGACTTCAAGAACTGGTGGTAGTGGCCGACGAGGGCCTAGAACCCCTAGGGACTCTCTCCTAGGTGCTCAACTAGTGGTTGATTGAGACGTCGAGGATCATCGGCGAGATACTCTGTGCTTTGCTGCCGATCGCCCAAGCTCTTTTGATACTGAAATAAACGTGGTTGGCGAGCAGGAAATTGGAAAATATAAGAGGAGATATGACATTCCGGATACGGTTCTCCTTATACCTTCTGGCGAGCGGGCTGTATGGAATCCGCCGAGCGGCGCCATCGCCATCTATAGGTCGATGTTTAGCTGTGGAGTGACATTCCCCTTCAACCATTTATAGCTCGATTTTTGGCTGATGCCAAGCTTGCTCCTGCCCAGCTTTCACCAAACAGCTACAGGATTTTGATGGCCTTGTGCGTAATGTGGAAATCAATAGGTCGACGGTTGCCAACGCCTCGTGAAATCTATCATTTTTATGTTCTGAGGTAGTCCGGCCACAGCGGAACTTACTATCTTCAGTCGACCACTGTGGAGAATTGGATTCCTGAGGGTGTATCCAATCCTGGGCAAGTGAAGATCTCCAGTGATGAAAAGAAGAAAGGTTTTATCTGGGGTTTCCCTACCTCAAACAAAAGGTGGAAGAACAACTGGTTCTTTGTTAGTGGCGAGTGGGGGAGAACTGTCCTTGCTGATCCTCGCCGTAACCTTAAAGCGAATAAAGTTCCAAGACACTTCACGTCTCCTGACGCTTGATCAAAGGCCTCCCCCACCTTGACTCCACAAGAAGTAAAACATGTTGTGGAGGCGGCGGTGCTTGGTCTGGCCAAGAGAGGTCAAGAATTTCTTCTGGACGAGGCTAAGATGGTCACTTATGGTGTTTTCCCGCGTCTGTCTGCTAGGCGACGTCGTTGTAAGTTTCTTTATCTTTTAACCTGTTTCACCAATTTGTTTTGAATGATGCTGTTCTTTGATATTTAGTGAGCGAGTTCGATGTTGTCTGCGAGGAGCAAGCCCGAGCGATGAAGAACTCTAAAGCCGCCAGTCAAAGGCATGCTGCGGGTTTGTCTAAAGAAGGAGTCGCGCCACCCAAGGGCGACGATTCTCAAGATGAAGGTGGAGCAGGAGTTCCTGCTGTTGCGGAGGTGGTCGCCCAGCCTCGTGGGGATGGAGTTGACACTTTGCCTCATATCCCTAGCCGCAAGGGGAAAGAAAAAGTTGGGGCTCCTGTGGCGAGTACAGAGGTTCCTGTTTTTGATGCGAGCGTCCCTGATCCCCCTGAGGACCCTTCTAGCGACCTTAACCAAAGAAATGGTCGAGGGAAGTGCCCTGCAGAGACTACCCCTGAATGTATCACTCGTCCTTTGAAACGGGCGTCAAGGGTTGTTCAGTTCGTTGGTTCGTCGGATGAGGAGAGAAATGACGAGCCCTCATGTTCTGAGGTTCCTCCTGTGGGCGAAACCGGTTTTGGAGTCCCTCTTAGGCCTGCTCAGGTTATGGATCCAACCCCTCGGCCGGCAGAAAGTGGTGACGTGGGGACTACATCTTCCCCGGCTGCTTAAGGCCCTATCCCTAACAAGTCTGGGTCCTCGGCACCTCCGACGGATACCGGAGCATGGGGTACTGCTATTCAAGAGGATACCCCCAGACCTGCTGCTCCTGCTGACGCTCCTGGTCCATCGTCTGCTCCTGCAGCGGATTTGAGAGGTTCCCGTGAAGGGCCATCTGTACCCCCAGCTAATCGAAGCGAGGGGTCAGGGGTTGTTACTTTGTTTGATTTTTCTACAGCCGAGCTCCTGAACCATTTTATAAGTAACAACATTTACTTTGGTGAGGGTTGGGAGCACGTGAAGGAGAAATCATGCAACAGAAAGATGGAGTTCTTTTTCAACTGCCATTCCTTGGTAACTTCTGTAACTTTATTCTTTGCTTATTTCCCCCTTTTTCTCCGTGTCATCTTTACCTTTTTAACTCCGTTTTTCTTGTAGATGATGTCAGAAATGGCGAGTAGCTATCGGCGAATGAATGTGGCGTCGAGGGATAATAAACGTTTACAGGACCAAGTATCCTGCTCGACGGCCGAAAGGCTTTCAGCTGAGGCATCTCACGTGTAACAGATTGCTCAGCTACGGGAGTCTGTCGAGGGGTTTTTAGCTGCCCAGCTCGCTGCTAAAGAGAAGCTACTCGCCGCTGAAGAAGAGGTCAGGTCAGGTCGCTGAGGGAGCAGCTTTCTGGGAGTCAGGATGCCTTGGCTGCTCATATGGAGGGGGAGGGGGAGGGGGAGGGGGAGGGGGAGGGGGAGGGGGAGAGGTTAGCGACGGAAGCTAAAGAAAGGGTCGAGCACGAGTTTGAAGACTTGCGACATCAACAGGCTTCTCAAGATGTCATTCTGAATGACATAAAGGCAGTTTTGGAAGTCGAGGCCGTTGATCGTTTTAAGAGGTCTCCCGCCTATGATGCGCTCCTCCTCCGTGAGTTTGAACGGGGTATGCGGCAAGCCAAGAAGTTCTTTGCCCTAAAGGACCATTCTAATGACAGGGCCCTAAAGCGGTATGACAAGAACCTTCAGCGACACATGGATGGTGCAGTGCGCTCGGTAAAAAGCCAACTGAAGCTGTGGATGGCCCATTGCCGATATACTCAGACAGAGCCTCTTCCTATGCACCTTGAAATCCCTACCAAACGTGCCTTTAATACATACTACTCTGGGCAGAAGGGGAGTTTCACTGGGTCTGGCGCTGAGCCTGACTTAGGTCCTGTTTCTGGTCGGGATTATACGCCTTTCATGCCCGACGGGGATGAAGAGGTAGTTTGGCCGTCGGAGGACGAGGTGAGCAAGGAAGAAGAGGATGATGATGGGGGCTTTCTGCCAGCAAGCGCTTGATTTCCTCGTATATTTTACTTTTCTTTTTATTTTTTGACTTTGTAAATACGTTCAACAAGTAAATGAAATATCAATTTTTCTCGCGTCGCATACCTCTCTTGTTTGCCGTATTTAATTCTATGTGTTTTTGTTCAGCTGCCATTGCTGAGTTTTTGGCCCAGGCTTTGAAGCCTTTTATTACTTAGCTTATAGTTGCTAGTTTTTATTTTACCCAGTGTTTGTCAGGACGTGTCCAACCGTACACCAAGCTTTACGCGAGCATACTGTTGGGACGTCTCCCGCTTTTGCTCACTGTTTTTACTGCTAGCTTGCTTTGCCCCCAGCGTTTTTAGTTTTGGGGCGTTTACCCTGAATACTGTTGGCTGAGCGCCTCTTAGAATCTGGGGGTTTTATGCCTTTATTGATGGTGATTGCCTTTTATGCGGCATTTTTTCTCTAGCTCAAGCTGCTTTGTAGCGTTTTTGCGCTCAGCCTGCTATAATACAGGGTATTTCCCAGTTTTCTTTGGTGTTCGCCGAATTTAGATAGGTTAATCTATTTGTCTTTGGCGATCCATTCATTAGGGCTGATCCATGATTTCAACGATGGTAGACATCTCAGTAATAAATTACTCTTTATTGACTATTTCCTGCAAACTCTAACATCAAGAAATAAAAGACTTCTAGAAAGGTAAATTGAAAAAAAATAATAATAATAAAAGATCTTCTCGGATTGAAGTATCAAGGGTAGTAGATCTTCAGGTATTGAGCATTGCACGGTCGGGGCAGCTCGCCGACTCCTCTCTTTGCTATGTAATATGTAGGGAAAAATACCGTAGTACCCGCAGCGGAAGCGAGACTAAAAATTAGTTTTGGGTAGCTTTTAAAATTTTTCCAATTATGAACCTTAAACCCTTTTGATTAATCAAACATATATATATAAGAAAGTAATAAAAGAATTTAATACCTCTTGTCGCGTGATCCGATTGACTTGCGTCGATGGTAATCCGCAAGATCTTCAATCCTAGCACGAACGTGGATCACCTAGGAGCGTGGTCTCCCTTTCTTTGAATTGCAAACCTGTGATGGGATTAAACAAACTTTTCTCTCTTGTTCGTTAGTCACAAAAACAATCTAAAAGAACCTAAGATTATTCCGGTCACTTTTGAGTTCTCAATCTAATGATCGAAACTCGCGTGAACCTTGATCGATTTCGTATTCACAAGCTTATTGATGAATAAGCAACTAGAATACAATCAAAGAATAATCTATGTTCTTTTTGTTCTTAGTAGAATAATAGATCTCTTGCTATGAGTTAAGAAGAAGAAGAAAAATAATTTCTGCACACATGCACTTGTGGTGGCCGAAATCTATATGTTGTATTATATAGGTGGCCGAAATTTTCTTCTTATTTTAACCTAGGGTGACCGAAATCCTTGACCAAAAACAATTAGGGTTGCCGCAATTTTACTCCTAAAAGATTGGAGATTTAGTTGCACCCTAATTCCTATTTTGTTTAAGATTTCCAAACCCTAATCAAACTCAATAATCTTTTATTCCTTATTTGACTAAAATAAAAAGACTTCCTGTTTGAATAAATAAAACTAATTATTTATTTCCTTTTCAAACAAGTCTTTCTATTTAATTATACTACTACCAATAGTATACCTTTAGGAAACATATTTCCTAATGAGAAAAGATTTGTATCTTAATTAAATAATTAATTAATGAATTAATTAATTCTCATTTAATTAATTAATGAAAACAAAATAATATTTTAGGTTATTAACCTAGTTGCCGCCCCATACACATATTGGGCCCAAATATTATTTTCTCATTTCATTTAATCCTTTGGACTTTAATTAAAAAGCCCACATGTGAACTAGACCCAATCTTACTAAAAGAAACAAGCCCACATGTCATCCATTAATATATAGATATAATTGTGCAGCCCATTACATAAATAATATGCAAATTATATTCTTAATATATTAAATTGCAATTCTAGATGGACCCCAAATTGGTCCGGTAGAATATATCAAGTGATCCATGCAAGTCCGTGTGGATTGGGGATCTTGGCGGGCTATCTAAATTTAAGCTCCAATAGACATAACCTAATCACAATCAACAAATGATTCACTTAGGTCCGATCCATTAATTTTAGCTCATTCCACTAAAAAGCTAAAATTGAACTCTTAAATAAAGACAGAAAAGGAAGATGCTTCCTCATTCATACCCTAGACAATCATATTGGAGATAGTGTATCCTCGTGATTAATATCAGTAATCGCCAAGAGTTCATAGACCGCCTATAACTCTCCAAGTTACCATATTTACTCATATGACCACATTTTGAACTTGGATATTTTGACTTGTCCAGAAGCCATGTTTTCAATAGACACTATTGAAAACTCAACGTTGAGATTTAATATCCAATTACCTCAAAACATCCATATGATGATATTATACTCTCATTTAATAAATGGAGCCACGATGTCCATATCTATAAATGAAGTCCTCTATCGATTAACAAATGAATATCACCATGTTGGGGATAATGCCCTAAGAACATATGTTGTTAATCTTCTTGCTGAATTAATAATTAGATTGACATTCTATTACATATTTGTGTGCATTTAATGTTATTAATATTGTATTAATAACATAAAATTCCATGATTATTAAATGTAATATTAAACATAGTATATAAGTTGTTATATACATGAGGATTATGTTTAATATAATAATCTTAATTGTCTGTAATTGATAATTAAAGTTGGGATCTTTAATTAATTAAAATTACTAGTATGGTTCATTCCCATTAAGAATGGAACAGTTTTATCCGAACTGTTGATGTAGTGACATTAGAATGAAGGTACTTTGTATAATAAGATTATACAAGACATGGACGCGATAAATTGGAATCTTTAATAATCTCCGTATTGAAATAAAGTATTCCCTTTTATCAATCAGATGGTCATATATGGAACGATCTTAATCCTGAGTATTTAATAGACTCCTACTTATAAAGTTGTGTCTTTTGACTTACTCGGTATGGTTTGCTCTAATTGCCAAACCTAAAAACCTTGTATCTTAGAGACATGATGATATACTTAGCTGGGAATGATAATATACAAGATGGAATCCATTCCTTCTTAATTGAAGTAGACAAACAGTTCTCTTGAGTAAGTGATTCGGGTCTTGAACAATAGAGCGCTCAATTTATGATAAGATCATAAATAATTGTTTATTAGAGAATCACAGGCACTCAAGGATAAAGACGTAATTGAGAGGTCAACGGATTTGAACCTAGCTCATATTACGAACTATTTATGGAGGATTGATCTATATGTAATGATTATATCAATGGACTGTTCGATTCCTATTCGAGTAATTAATTCTATAATAACAAGAGTACAGTTCCAGTTTTTTAGTGGAATAAATCTGGAATTAATAAATCTAATATTTAATTAAAGAGTTTAATTAAATATTGAAGATTTATTGGAGCTTGAAATTATAGGTCCATGTGTCCCCATACCATCTCTATAATACTGTATTGAACATTAAGGTATACTGAGGCTTAGTGATTAATTTGGAATTAATCATCTATACATAAAGAAGTTTATGTATAATTTTATTTATTAAATAATGTTTGATTATTTAATTATATGTATTAAATAATGTTTGATTATTTAATTATATGTATAAAATAATATTTTGATTATTTAATTATATGTATTAAATAATGTTTGATTATTTAATTATATGTATTAAATAATGTTTGATTATTTAATTATATGTATTAAATAATATTTTGATTATTTAATTATATATATATATGTTTTAATAATTGGGTGGGTTGTATTATTGTTACTTTTAGTCATGAATGGGGTGGGTGGAAATCAAGTACCCTTGCTTTTTTCTACTAGTGTTTTTTCTTTTGTTTTGTTTTTTCTTTCATCATTGCATTTAAAGCATAGTGGAATTCTAGCTCCTATTCTATGATTCTTTACACCACCCACCCTAGAACTATGATAGTGGAAAAATACTACACCACCCAATATATAGATATATAGCTCTCTCTCTCACTCTCTCAAAAGAAGGGAAGAAGCATAAAAAGAAAATATTTATTTTTGAGTTGATTGATATATTTTGAGCTTCATGAAAACAAGACAAGAAGAGTTCTTGTTTTGAAAAACACTAGTTCTAAACAAGAGAGTGATAACAAAAGAGAAAAATTATTTTTAAGGTCTAAGCCTCTAAAAATATTGTGAGATAGTCTCTCAATATTTTTCTAGTTGTCTCAAGTGTTGAGTACACAACTAGTACAGAAATTCAAGAGTTGAATTTTTCTGTTCAATACCGAGACGCCCACTCGTCGGTTCTTTGGTGTTGGAGATTCGGTGTGGAAGAACTTGGTTCGAGGGAATCACGAATATTCTACAGTAGAGGAACTCGATTCGAGCGAATCACGGGAAGTCTACAAGGGTAACTATTTCCTTCCTTATTATTTATAGTTAAATATTAGAATCAATATAATCACAACGATCCGGCTAAAACATTTTTGTTGAAATTTTAAAAAACCGGGCCCACCGCACTTCCGCTGCGTGGATACCGGTTCCGGTTCCGGTTCCGGTTCCGGTTCAGGTTCACGGAACCAACACACCAAACTATCGAGGATAGACTATGCGATATAATCGTACTCATTGATAGCTCAAATGATATCACCTGCAACCATAAGTCCATCATTTATCTCAGGATTAAGATAGACTCTCCGATTGTCCTGATAATGAAATTACTTTTATCTACTGACGGTTATAGATAAAGTATTTCATTGTGATCCTGTTCAATGCACCCAGTGCACTAGATCCTTTTGCTCGAAGACACTCCGATGATTTTAGACTCATCATATCTCATTTGATCCCACTCAAATGCTAGCAAAAGAATTCTACAACTTTAACAAGATAAAGGTGCCCAACCTTTAACTTAAGTTGTGAACGATATTCAAGACTAACTAAAGAATTGTGTCTACCACATACATATCCAGATGTATGAACAATTCTTCTTTTCTCATAGTCTTTAGACCTTATGATTATTTACTTTAACAATTATTTAAACTATAAATGCTATAAGATTTGTTTAAACCAGAAATCACTTTATTAATATGAATAAGATTGTTAATTACACTATTACACTCTTGCTATTGAGCATAATCCTAACATAATATGCTCCATGGCCTGCTATACCTGTGATGTGATATGGTCCTTCCCACTTGTCTGCGAGTGATCCTGCAGTTTTGTCCTTCGTTCCGGGCGTCACTCTTTTTCGTACCAGGTCTCCGAGTGTGAACCTTCTGACTTTCACGTGTGAGTTGTAGTACCTCGCCACTCTCTGTTGATAGGCAGTGTTCCTTAATTGGGCCTGCTCCCTTCTCTCTTCTAGCTCATCTAATCCATATTTCAGCATGTCAACATTAAGTTCTGGTTGGAAAAGTTACATTCTCGGCGAAGAGAACGCTGTTTCGACCGGAATGACTGCCTTAGTCCCAAATGCCATGGAGTAGGGTGTCTCCCCAGTGGAGTTTCTTTCCATCGTTCGGTATGCCCATAGTACCTGTGGTAGTTTTTTCGCCCAATTTCCCTTTTTGACAACTAGCTTGGCTTTCAGGTTGTGTTTGATGATTTTATTTACCGCCTCAGTTTGCCCGTTTGTCTGTGGGTGAGCTGGAGAGGCATAGTAGTTGTTGATCCCATACTTCTTGCATAAATCTCTGAATTTCTTGTTATCGAACTATGTTCCATTATCAGTGATGATGGTGTTTGGTATTCCGAACCTGTATAGAATGTTTTTCTTCACAAAACTGGTTGTATTTGCCTCAATTATGTGTACCAGTGATTCGGCCTCTACCCACTTAGTGAAATAATCCACTGCTACAATGGCGTGTTTTGCTCCTCCTGGTGCTGTGGGCATTGGGCCGATCAAATCAATTCCCCACATGGCGAATGGCCATGGGGAGGTGATGCTTTGTAAGCATTCAGGCTGCTGGCGAATGTTATTCATAATCTTTTGACATGATTCACATCTGGTCGCTATTCTTTTTGCATCGGCGAACATAGTTGGCCAATAGAACCCTTGCCTTAGTGCTTTGTGGGCTAGACTGATGCTCCCAGCATGATTCCCACAGCTTTCGCTGTGTATACCCTTCAGGATTCCTTTTGGCTCTTCAGGTCCAACACATCTTTGCAATGCTCTCGAAAACCCTCTTCTATACAGTTCACCGTTGAGGACTGAATATCTTGTTGCCCTGTATTTTAGCCGCTTGGCTTCTAGCAAGTCATTTGGGAGGATGTCATTGATCAGGTACTCTTTGATTGGGGTCATCCAGTTGATTGATACATTCATGATGACTCCTACTTCAGCCTGTTCTGCTATGCTTGGTCGGAGTAGGTGTGCCAAGGGAATTGTTCGGGGCCAGATGTTGACTGTGGCTGATGCCAATTTAGCCAAAACATCTGCTTGTTCGTTCTTTTCTCTTGGGATTTGGACTATCTTGTATTCTTTAAACCGCCTTAATAACTCATTTGCTAGCTTTAAGTAAGCGATCATGTTTTCATCCCTTGCTTGGTATTCGTCGAGTACCTGGTTAACGATGACTTGAGAATCACTGAAGACTTCAATCTCATCAGCTCCTAAGGCCGTGCATACCCTTAATCCTGCTATCAATGCCTCATACTCAGCTTGGTTGTTGGTGGCTTTAAAATCAAACCGCAAGGCACATTCTACTGAATCTCCTTCTGGGGTTGTGACTACTATCCTTGCCCCGCTGCCATGCGTGTTTGATGAACCGTCGACACAAAGTTTCCAGCGAAAGTCTTTCTTCGCTTTGTCTATCATCATCTTTGCTACTTCGGTATCTGGTTCGATGAACTCTGCCACAAAGTCTGCTACTGCTTGGCCCTTGATTGCTGTTCTTGGAATGAATTCTATGTCAAACTTGCTCAGCTCAATGGCCCATTTTGTGAGTCTGCCCGATACTTCTGGTTTTTGCAAAATCATTCTTAACGGGCAGTTGGTGTATACTCCTGTTTTGTGTGCTTGAAAGTATGGCCTCAATTTCCTTACTGCTGTTATCAGGGCAAGGACCATCTTTTCAGCTGGTGAGTATCTTGTTTCGGCTGGCAGCAATGTTTTGCTGGTGTAGTACACCGGTTTCTATATTCCATCTTCCTGTCTGATCAGTACGGAGCTAGTGGCTGCGTCCGTGATGGATAGATACAAGTATAGCACTTCTCTTGTAATTGGTTTAGAAAGTAGCGGCGCTCGGCCTAGGTAGCTTTTGAGGGCAAGAAAAGCTTGTTCACAATCTTTATTCCACTCTATTCCTTTTCTTTTCTTAAGTGCTTTGAAAAATGGCAGGCAAAGATCCGTTGATTTTGCTATAAACCTGTTCAGTGATGCTAAGCATCCAGTAAGTTTTTGGACATCTTTCAGGTTTTTTGGGGAGACCATGTTAGGCAGTGCTTTGATCTTGTCAGGGTTCACTTCTATCCCTCTTTGATGCACTTGGTATCCGAGAAAATTTCTGGACGGCACGCTGAAATCGCACTTTGAAGGGTTTAATTTCATTCCAAATTTGGTTAACACGTCGAAGGTTTCCCGCAGATCATCTACATGTCTATCAGCCATGATGCTCTTGGTCAGCATATCATCAACGTATACTTCCATATTCTTGCCTATTTGGCTGGCGAACATCCTGTTAACTAACCGTTGGTATGTTGCCCCAGCGTTCTTCAGGCCGAACGACATTACGGTATGACAGTACAACCCCTGGTCGGTGGTGAACGCTGTCCTGTCCTCATCTGGCTTGTGCATTTTGATTTGATTGTAGCCTGAGTATGCATCCATGAAGCTTAGCAGCTCGTGTCCGGCTGTTGCGTCGACCAACTGGTCGATTCTTGGCAATGGGAAGCTGTCTTTGGGACAAGCTTTGTTTAGGTCAGTAAAATCTACACACATTCTCCACTGATTGTTCTTCTTTTTCACAAGCACCACGTTCGCCACCCATTCGGGATATTTGACTTCCATGATCGATCCTACTGCGAGCAGCTTTGATATTTCTTCCCTTATTGCTGCGCTTCTTTCAGGGTTGAAACTTCTTCTTTTCTGTATCACCGGTTTGCATTCTTCGCTTACCGCTAGGTGATATGTGGTTACGTTTGCATTAATTCCCGGCATATCTTCGTGGCTCCAAGCAAAAACCTCCTTATATTCCTTCAATAGATTCACCACTCCTGTTTTAACATGTTTCGTCAGACTTGCTCCAACCTTGACAGTTTTGTTGGGTTCCTTTTCGTCTAGAATGATGGTTTCGGTTGGTTCCTCTTTTTCTCTGTCGATTTTATCCCTCAGGTCTAGTTCGAATGTTTTTAGGGTTTCTTCTCGTGCCTCTTCGTCAAGTTGGAAGATGTCCAATGTTTCTACTCCAGTCTTGTCCTTAAAGATTGACAAGTTGGCTCGGCGAGCCATTTCTTGCGATCCTTTAAGCTCCCCAATTCTGAATTCTGTCAGGAATTTGACTTTTAATGCATGGGTAGATGTGACAGCCTGTGCCTTGTTCAAAAATGGTCAGCCGAGTAGAGCATTGTATGGCCAGTTGTAAATGTCAACCACCACGAAATCCAGGAGGATAGTCCTTCGACAAGGTGCTGTCCCAAATCTCACATGTAATTTCACCGTCCCCAAAGATCTTACTTCTGTGCCTCCGAACCCTTTTAAGGGCACATGGAATGGTTCCAAATCTTTCCTGTCTAGTCGAAGTTCATCGTACACTCTGGCGCTCAAAATGTCAGCGGAGCTTCCATTGTCTATCATCACTCGAAGGACATCCCTGTGTGCTATTTGTACTCCCACAACTATTTCGTCGTTGGGTTTGGCATCAATTCCTTCTGAATCTTCGGCTGTGAAGGTTATCGAGTCATGTCCTTCTCTTGGTTTTTTGTGGTTTTTCTGCACGGAATTCACTTATAGGTCCCTGTTTTCATACATTACTTCTCTGACCTCTGACATCCTTTCTCTATTGCTTTTGCCCGTGTGAGGTCCACCAAAGATAGTATTTATCGCCGTGTTAGGGCGGCCTTTTCTTGGACTCCTTTTTTCTTGTCCTCCTCCTCGATGGCTATCGTGGCGACCAGTGTTTTGATCTCCCCTCAAGGTGAAATCTTCAAGGTGCCCTTCTCTGATCAGACTCTCGATATGATCCCGCAGTTGAAAGAATTTAGAGGTATCATGCCCGTGGTCTTTGTGGAATCGGCAGTATTTCGTTGTATCCCTCTGGGCATTAGCTGACTGTTGTCGGGGATATTTGACGAGCCCCTTATCTTCTACTACAGATAGTATGTTTTCCTGTTCGCTATTTAGGGGAGTGTAATTAATGTACCTGCCTCGGAACCTAATGGTTCTGTTACTACCCCGGCTCTCTCTGGGTTGTGTTCTCCGGCTCTTCTCTTTCTTTTGGCGATCGCGAGACTGGCCCTTTGTCCTCTCATCCTTGGACTCGGACTTTGCATCTGGTTTATGACCATGGACGTAACTTCCCCCTTGGGCTACTTCTTCTTCTTCTGCTAACGCATAGTCTCCAGCTATATCCATCATCTCCTCATATGTCTTTGGCCGGTCTCTCCGTAGGTCGAAAGACAGACGTCCATTGGTGAAGGCTGTTATGAAAGCTACATCGCTTGCATCTTCTATTTGGGCGACCTCCTTCCCAAACCTGGCTAAGTACTTTTTGAGTGACTCGTTGCTTTCTTGTTTCAAGTTCGGTAGATGAGCCAGTGACTTTCTCCTCTGTACACTTCCCATGAATTGCCTTATGAACGCCTTGCTGAAACTAGAAAAGTTGTTAATACTTCTGGCTGGTAGGCGTCCAAACCATCTGGAATCAAGGTCGCTGAAGATTTGAGGGAACGTCAAGCACAAGAGACCGTCATTGGATGCATACTGAGCCATGACATTGCGGAATCTGCGGACATGCTCCTTCGGATCCCTATTCTCCTTGTATTGTTCGATGGTTGGCATTTTGAATCTTTCTGGGAACCGGGTGTGCATCATCTGAAGAAACATTGTGTCCATACCGCTTAGCCATTGCTGAGACCTTCTTTGAGAGCTGTTGGAGGGTAATGCTTCGATGACCAGTTGGTTCCCCCTCTTGGTTGAGCCTGCTTTTGACTGTCATCCTCCGATAATCATCTTCCATGCTATCGATACTTCTGTTAACTTCTAGATCATCTGTACTTTCGGATCTCTGCTGCCGTGCCCTTTTTGACCGCAATCCCCTTCTCGGTTGGGGACTCCTGTCTCCCGACGAGATCGATCGCTGCCTCTTGCGGGCTTTATTAGATCTGTCGTTGGCGGGTTCCTTATGCGTTCGCCCATGACCCCGCTTTTCTGGGAAATCCTCATCCAGCAAACCTTTTCCCCTCTTTTGCCCTCTTTCTTCCAGGGCCTCTGACTGATCCCGGGGGGCTTCCTCAACAGTTGGTTTTGCTTGAGTACTGGGAGTCGCGACATGGACTTCTGATCGCAGCCTTCCTGGGGGATAATTCCCAGGTGTACTGGTCGTCAGCTTATAAGGAGACGAGGCTCCTATCCCTATAGGGAGCGTGAGTCCAATCTGGTTGGCCTCATTAACTAGATTCACCAATGCGGTGTGAAAGTGATGTAGAGTCTCGTTGGCTACTCTAGTCCCTGGAGTCGTTACTGACTGTTCCCCTGTTGCCAACGTTTCCTCTCCTGGTATCACTGCTGCTTCGGGGGTCTGATCATTATTGGGGACTTCATCCCTATCGCTACTGTTGCTTATGCTGTGCCTGTTTTGCAAGGATTCCCGGAAGCTTTAAATTCTGCCCCCTCCTTCTAGCGCCAATTGTTGACGGTGATTTTTGGATTGACTCGGTCAACAATAATATCTTAATCAAAAACAAACAAATAAAGAAAATAAATCAATGCATGCAAAAAAGATTTTACGTGGAAAACCCTTGAATGGGAAAAAACTACGGTGCCCCTTGAGAGCGAGAGAAATCACTATGAATCGCTTATGGTTTACACACTCAGATTTCTCATGCAATTGCCTGATTATTCTCTCTGTATCTTTGAACCCCTTTTCATGGGATTTAGGGTTCTATTTATATTAGTCTTTCTAGGGTTTCCCGTGCCTATGCCGGGTTAGTAGGGGAATTCCTATTTTTAATTACATAAGGAGTCTAGAGTAAACAAACAACTTTAGGGTTTGTTTCCTGTTTGGACTCTTCTTCGTTTAAAATCAATTGGATCCTATTCGGAGTAGGATTTGATCGTCAAGCTTTGTATCTGATCGGATTCTTGACGTGGAAGGCACACTGTGATTAGATCATTCTTCTGGCTGTATATTTCTTGGCGAACACCTTAGGTCGGCGAGCGCACTTTGCCTTTCTGTTGGTCGACCAACTGTGGCGAGCACACTTCTACTTTGATCCGGCGAGCTGTAGGAACCCAGTTTTACAGATTGCGCAGCGGAAAGGTTTTTAAAATTTTTTATGCAATCATAAACTAAACCTATTTGTACAGTAATAATCGAAAACAATTAAAGAAGGTGAAACGATTTCATACCTACGTAGGAGGCTCCTTCACTTTAATTCGATCTGCTCCTGATTTGAACCACTTGATCTTCCTCGCTATCTCCCGGAACTGGTAACGGCGTGTGGGCGCGTCACGGTATTCAGGAACCTGTATGGAGGAAAAGAAAGAAATACAAAACAACTTTTGTTTTGTTGTCAGATGAATTCGGCCACACTTTATTTTTGATGAACAAGAAAACAAAATTAAAAACTCCTTTTTTTTTTTTCTTAAAATGGCCGCCACCCTCTCTTTTCTTCTTTTGGTGTTGAATCACATTTTGTATCTGATACCAAATCAAAAATCACCCTTTTTTTTAAAACCATATATCAAATATATATATATTTTAAACTTAAACAAATTAATAAAATCTTTTTAGATATTGAATATCTTTTAAAGATATTAATTAATTTATTTGATTTAATTTGAATTCAAAACTCTTTTAAATTCAAATTTAAGTATTTAATTAAATGAAAATAAAATAATCAAATTATCTTTTATTCATTCAAAATTAAATATCAATCAACACCCTCCATCTAATGATTAATTACACAATTAAATAATCTAATTATTTAATTAATATAATCATTAATATTCATCAATTGAATAATCACATTATTCAATTAATTCCCGAATAGACATGTGTCACTTTTGTAACACAATTAATTGGACAATTCAATTAATTAACCGTGACCCTTGTTACCTAAATCGATCGGGCTAGCAAGGGGACCTAATGGACCCACAGTATTTTGAGCTCTAATAATCCTTAGAAATAAATAATTAAACTCTTTAATTAATATTTCATGATTATTAACTTCGGTGTTATTCCACTAAAAACCCGAAGTTGCACTCTCTCAACTGTAGACGTTTTTACACAAATCAATAATTCTTGGTGTCCATCGATATAGCTATTACATATGGTATAATCCTCCACAGGTAGTTCATAATTAGAGCTGGGTCATAATGTCCGTTAAACCCCTCTAATTATATTTTTCCATTAAGTACCATTGATTCTCTAATGAACAATAAATCCTACATTCCTTACGGAATAAGGAGAGCGCTCATATTGTTCAAGCCCCGAATCAACCCTTAAGGGAACTACTATCTACTTCTCACAAGAAGGAGTGGATTCCACTATTGTGTGCAGACCTTCCCAGCCACAAGCCAAACCGCGATTCCAACATACGAAGTTATTGACCGGGAATGCAACTCCGATCTCACCCATGGTATATCAAAAACCACGATCTAACCTGAAGGAGTCGATAAGACACTCAGGATTAAGATCACCCATATATAGCCATCATTTGTTGATATATATGAATCTCATCTTTTAACGGATCTTGGTGAGAGATTCATATAGATCATGGCGCAGTCCTATATGAGAAAGGAGGCATCAAATCATATAAGGTGCCTCCATTCTCATATCTCCATATGAATGATCTAGGATAAGATCACCGTACATTACGGAATGGACCGCAGCTGTAGATTGACCACAAATAAAGTACCCATCTTTATTTGCTATCTACGGACTCTTTAGATTGCTCCTTTCAAACTGAATCCATCTATATATGGCATTCATATACTCGGTTTGAAATTACATCCGACAATCTTGGATGTTAAGTACACATGTTATTATAAATGTATGAGATAATTTGAATGAATAAACTACTTCTTTTATTTATGTTCAATTCACATTTACAAATTACAAGCTTTAGGGCAAAAACCCCAACACGAGCATGCCAGCTGGCGTATCTTTGACTGATCTCCTCTCGTTAACTGGTCAATGAGTGACGTGTTTATTTACTTGACCCGTCTTTATTGCACCTTTTGCTGACGTGTCCTATTTCCAAATTTATACATACAACAGGAACATATATATATAGTTTTGGATTTATTCATTTATTCTCCTTAAATCTCAATATTCTGGATCTATATATATTTCGTACATAAGATGGCTTTGCCGTCAACGGAACATATATATATATATATATATAGTCCTGAATTTATTCTCCTCAAATCTCAATATTTTGGATCTATATATATTTCATATATAAGATGGCTTTGCCATCAACAGAATATATATATGTAGTCCTAAATTTATTCTCTTTAAATCTCAATATTCTTGACCTATTTATAGTTCCGTATATGAGATGGCTTATGCCGTCAACGGATCATATATACATAGTTCTGGATTTATTTTTTTATGTACATGGCAAGTGAGCTCAGCCTCCTGGAATTGTTTTTACAGGACATATATACCGTTCTGGAACTATTTATTTACAGGACATATATACCGTCCTTGAACCGTTATTTACAGAACATATATACCATCTTGGAACTGTTTATTTACAGGATATATATACCGTTTTGGAACTGTTTATTACAGGCATATATACCGTTCTGGAACTGTTCATTTTTCACAATATATGAGATTGGTTAGACCAACGAACTAGAACTTAAAGTTTCTAGAATTATGATATTTAAGTCGGTACGGTTTTGAAAACCGATGAAAAACTAGAATTATGGATCCAGTGTTATATTCATGAATGCCATATGGCACGGTATTGAAAACCGATGAGAACCTGGAATTCTGGATCCAGTGTTATATTCATGAATGACATAATTCATTATTTGGAACCTGGGGTTTCAAATCCACTCAGAATCTGAAGTTTTCTAGATTATAATTATATATGAACTTACAGTTCATGGTCGAATCAGAAGTTCGAAAAATCATTATGATCCATGATTTTATTTTATCTCATATATATAAAGTGATATGTTTGCATATTATTCGTTTGAGAAAAATGATTTACACATCCAACAAGATGTTGTGAGTATCGTAAAAGGGATTTAAGATCCTAAAAGTATAATGAAATTGGAAATAATATTTTATCCATTTCATTCACATCCAATAGGATGCTGTGGGTATCATAAACGATATTTAAGATCCTAACGTATAATGAAACTGGATGTAATATTTTATCCATTTCATTCAAGTTTGATGCTCTTGGAGAGCAAAATTCAGAGTTGCTGAAAAAAAGAGGAGAATTCTGAGATCAGTAGTCTACTTGATAGTAGATGAACTTGATGAACATGTGAATGTGATGGGTGTTGGATAATCAAATCATCTGATCTAGTATCACTAAACCCCGATCTGAGTTTGCTTCTGGGTTGGTGGGTTTTCAACCTAGACCCGTCGCCCCTCGGGTCAACGCCACCTCGTCGGTGCGCTTCGTCGATTTTTCTCACTAGCCTAGTGCGTTTTATGGTGACGATTAATAATCGTCGATCATGACCCACGATATGATCTAGATCGATCATAGAGCTCATTTTTGCTCTAGGCCACTTTTGGAGAATTCGATATTTTTCATGGACTGTTTTGCAATTATTTTTGACCATTGTGTAATTTTAATAAAATTTTGGATCAATTTATAATTACCAAAACTTATTTGTCTAGCTTGTAATTTTCAAATAGTTTTAGGGCTGATTTATAATTAATAAAAAATTTGAGGGGCCTTTCCGTAATTTTACAAAATCAAGGGTCGTTTTGTAATTTCTCTTTATACAAAAAAAAAAAAAAGAAAAAGAAAAAAAAGGAGGGGTGATTATTATCATTTCACATGAGATATAAAATGACATTACAAATAATATCCACAAAATTTATAGAATGAAAAAATATATGTCTTGCTGAGAGTACAACGACTCATACAATTCTTTAGAGTCAGAAATATTTTATGAATTAGACTTTGCTGAGAGCAAATGTTATTAATGTATTAGATCCAACAGATCTGATAGAAAGCTCTGGAAAAGCCTTGATATTGTTATCAAACAATACTAAATTATATATCAGGTCCAATGGATTTGATAGAAAGCTCTAGAAGAGCCACGGTGTTATTATCAAACAATTCTCAATTATGTATCAATGATACTTGATATTATTCAAAGAACAACATAAAGAAATATGCTTAGTTCAAAGGAATTTAAGGTTAATACCAGATAAAATCTGGAGGATCTGATTAAAGGCTCTAGAAGAGCCACAATCTTATTACCAGATGGTATTCAATTGTGTATCAACGATACTGTTAGGATTATGCTCAATAGCAAGAGTGTAATATTGTAATTAACAATGTTTTTCATATTAATAAAGTGATTTCTGGTTTAAACAAATCTGATAGCATATATAGTTTAATATTATAATTGTCAAAGTAAATAATCATAAGGTCTAAAGACTATGAGAAAAGAAGAATTGTTCGTACATCTAGATATGTATGTGGTAGACACAATTCTTTAGTTAGTCTTGAATATTGTTCACAACTTAAGTTAAAGGTTTGGCACCTTTATCTTGTTAAAGTTGTAGAATTCTTTTGCTAGCATTTGAGTGAGATCAAATGAGATATGATGAGTCTAAAATCATCGGAGTGTCTTCGAGCAAAAGAATCTAGTGCACTGGGTGCATTGAACTGGATCACAATGAAATACTTTATCTATAACCGTCAGTAGATAAAAGTCATTTCATTATCAGGACAATCGGAGAGTCTATCTTAATCCTGAGATAAATGATGGACTTATGGTTGCAAGTGATATCATTTGAGTTATCAATGAGTACGATTATATCGCATAGTCTATCCTCGATAGTTTGGTGATATTCATTTGTTAATCGATAGAGGACTTCATTTATAGATATGGACATCGTGGCTCCATTTATCAAATGAGAGTATAATATCATCATATGGATGTTTTGAGGTAATTGGATAATAAAATCTCAACGTTGAGTTTTCGATAGTGTCTATTGAAAACATGGCTTCTGGACAAGTCAAAATATCCAAGTTCAGAACGTGGTCATATGAGTAAATATGGTAACTTGGAGAGTTATAGGCGGTCTATGAACTCTTGGCGATTACTAATATTAATCACGAGGATACACTATCTCCAACATGATTGTCTAGGGTATGAATGAGGAAACATCTTCCTTTTCTGTCTTTATTTAAGAGTTCAATTTTAGCTCTTTAGTGGAATGAGTTAAAATTAATGGATCGGACCTAAGTGAATCATTTGTTGATTGTGATTAGGTTATGTCTATTGAAGCTTAAATTTAGATAGCCCGCCAAGATCCCCAATCCACACGGACTTGCATGGATCACTTGATATATTCTACCGGACCAATTTAAGGGTCCATCTAGAATTGCATTTAATATATTAAGAATATAATTTGCACATTATTTATGTAATGGGCTGCTCAATTATATTTATATATTAATGAATGACATGTGGGCTTGTTTCTTTTAGTAAGAATGGGTCTAGTTCACATGTGGGCTTTTTATTTAAAGTCCAATGGATTAAATGAAATAAGAAAATAATATATAGCCCATTTATTTTAAGTGGGGCGGCAAAGGTGAATTAATTAACCTAATATATTATTTTGTTTCATTGTTTAATTAAATAAGAATTAATTAATTTATTAATTAATTGTTTAATTAAGAAACAAATCTTTTCTGATTAGGAAATATGATTACTAAAGGTATACTATTGGTAGTAGTATACTTAAATTAAAAGACTTGTTTGACAAGAAAATAAATAATTAATTTTATTTATTTAATCAAATAAGAAGTCTTTTTATTTAGTCAAATAAAAGAATAAAAGATTTATGAGTTGGATTAGGGTTTGGGAGTCTTAAACTAAATAGGAATTATGGTGCAATACAAACTCCGTTTTGGCTTGAGTATTGCGGCAACCCTAGTCCCTTTTAGGTTATTATTTTCGGCCACCCTAATAGAAAGAAAAAAAAAAAAGAAAATTTTGCCACCTATATATGTGGACTTATAGAATTCGGCCACTTTAGGGTTTTTGGTGCTTGATTCTATTTTCTTCTTCTTCTCAATTCATAGAAAGATTATTATTATTCTACTAAAAACACAAAAGAGATATAGATTATTCTTTGATGGTATACTATTTGCTTATTCATCAATAAGCTTGTGTGTACAACATCGATATTGGTTCACACGAGTTTCGATCATTAGATTTAGAACTCAAAAGTGACCGGAATAATCTTAGTATTCTTTTGATTGTTTTGTGACTAACAAAGAAAAGAAAAGTTTGTTTTGTCCATTCACAGGTTTGCAATTCAAAGAAAAGGGAGACCACGCTCCTAGGTGATCCACGTTCGTGCTAGGATTGAAGATCTTGCGGATTACCATCGACGCAAGTCAATCGGATCACGCGACAAAAAGTATTATTCTTTTGTTAGATAATATATATGTTTAATTGATTAAAAGGGTTAAGGTTCATAAAAGGAAATTTTTTTAAAAGCTACTAAATCTATTTTATTTTTAGTCTCGCTTCCGCTGCGTGTACTATACGGTATTTTTCCCTACAGATACTTTATATCATTCAAGCAGAATATAAAGAAATCTATTTAGATCAATGACATATAACTTTATTAATGCCATATTGAGATCATTAATAATAAGAATGTTGAATATCTGTGCGTGATTCAAGCCAGAAGCTGATTATAGAAAAGTTGTGTTCTTTATCATCCGGATTATATTGCTGATCAGAAAAGGAATGTATGTGGATATATTCATCTACCAAAAAACCTTTTCATTCTAAAAGTTGGTTTTGAATCCTTATCATTCAAAGGGATATATGTGGACATATTCATCCACCAAAAGAATCCTTCCATTATTTTATGGTTCTAGTTGATGCATCTATGAGATGATCACATGTTTGTGTGTTATCAAACATCTCCAATTGAGATAGATGTTCAACATCCAGTTTTCACATGTACTTATAATCAGCATGGATTAGCGGAATCACTTATCAAACGTTTCCAGGTAATTACGATAACTTTATTATTTTGATTCAATTACCTATTTCTATATAGGGCGTTCTATTACATGTTGATATATTCATCTATGATCACTACTTATCATCATTATTTATCATTACAACTTATAATTGGTCATTGATGATCGAACCAAAATTGGTATGATTTTGGCCCTCATTTCCTTCTCCTTTTGCTTGATTCTTGGGCATTATCCAGTGATTTAATGGTGTAAAATCAAGTGTTTCAGGTTTTATTAGGTTTCAAGAGCATTTGGGATGAAGATGAGGACTTGGGTGCAAAAAGGCTCACAAATGGGAAGAAACAGGGCATTTTCGCCACTTAGACATAAGGAGGTCGCTACATTGGTGCCATGGCGACAGAGGATTCTTCAAGTCATCAGAAGGTCGCCATTTGGTCGCCACTTGAGCGCCATGGCGACAGAGGAAATTGCAAAGCATCTCATGGTCGCTATTTGAGGTCGCCATGGCGACCTACACTTGCAAATGGCGACCACATAGGAATTCCAACGTAGGAATTCCAAAGTGGGAAGGGTCGCCACTTGGTCGCCATTTGGTCGCCATGGCGACAGAAGAACCCATGAGAGGTCGCCATTTGAGGTCGCCATGGCGACCTAGAAGGACAAGTGGCGACCACGTTGGAATTCCAACGTAGGACTTCCAAAGTGGGAAGGGTCGCCACTTGGTCGCCATTTGGTCGCCATGGCGACAGAAGAACCCATGAGAGGTCGCCATTTGAGGTCGCCATGGAGACCTAGAAGGACAAGTGGCGACCACGTTGGAATTCCAGCGTAGGAATTCCAGTGTTGGCATTCAAGAGGGGTATTCTTGTCATTTCATACCTATTTCATACCCTAGCTTTTCACACCTATAAATACATCACATTTTTCCTCTTTTAGACAACTCTTGACCACCAAGAAACCTTCTTTCTCCACCATTCCTTTTCTCTCCATTTTCTCTCCTACCTAAACTTAACATCTAGATTACCTCCCCTAATCATTCCTTTTCTTCCCATCTTCTCCACAAATCTCCTTAGTCACTTCCCATTTGACTCCACCTATCTAGACATATCCTCATCATCCACTCTTTACACAAGGAGCATCAAAGGCAAGGAAAGGATCAAGCTTACAAAAGGAGACCCATGGGTGATTTCCTAATCTTTTACTTGCCTTCCCTTTGTTTGTAATATGTGTAATTAAATCCCCTTTCTAGGGTTTTGATGTGAGAACATTTGGATTGGGATTTGCTTAAGCTTTAATATATTTTTAATCTCTATTTGTGTTCTATTCATTTTATAATTAGATTCTATGCATTATGTAATTGACATGTATACCCACTAGTTGATTATAATCTTGCTTAGGATAATTTGTTATATAATCTTGATTGGATTGACAACCTTGATGGATTGAGAACATAGTGAGTAGGATAGATTGTCGGAGGGTATATCAACCACGATAATCTAAGCCATTAATTGTAACAAATCGATCCCGCCGTGACCCCCTCTCCTTAATCGGTTAGGCATTACGGTGGGAAGTTGTTTAAGGTTCATAATAATGGCTTAAACACATTTTAGAAATCAATTGGTTAACATTTATGAGATCCGTTCACTAAAGTAGCTTGATAAGCATTTCCCGTAATTCATTTGTGATCTCATTAATTCCCTAGCTATTCTCTTAATTGTTTATTCCATTATCTTATCTAGATTTGTTAAGTATTCTTTTATTAGTTTATTAGGTTTATTTTTCATGTATGTTTGATGGCTTGACAACCCATCCAATCATCCATATTTTTATGATTTATTTTACCGCATTTATATTAGTTAATTTATTCAACTAATCACTCTAATTCCCTGTGGAATGAATCCCACTTGCCACTTTACTAATTTTCTATCTAAGTGGTGAAAAATCGGTTTTCTAAACGAACACATCTAAATATCATTTTGTTGAGTACACAAACGACGCTCATCAAAATTGGCGCCGCTGCCGGGGAATTAAATTGGTTGTTGAATCAATTAACTTTTCTTTGTTTAGTTTTTATTAATTTTTAGTCTTTTAGTTGTTTTTAGTCTTTTAGTTTCTTTTTACTTCTTTGGTAGTTTTTGTTTCTTTTGTTTTAGGATTCTATGGATTTCTTCACGGAATACCAAGGGCCAAGCTATGAGACTCATGGGAATGGCTTCAATGCGGATTGGTGGATGAACCAAGACTCCTTCTCATCATGCCAATCAAATGCCATAGATGATGAGAGGAAAAATTTCATGGAGGATCACTTTCGGGAGATTGAGAGCTTCCATGCTTCTCAACGAAAGACCATGGAGTTATTCCAATCCGCACAACGAGCACATGAGGAGAGGATTTCCAACCATGTGATCCCTAGTTGGCCGGATCAATCAATAGAATCAGTTTATCCCAAGCAAGGGAGGACGAGGAGCCGTGTGCATGCTCTTGTGCAAGTATTTAAGAAGAATGCGGAAGTTGAGGAAGAACCGCCAAGGAACCAAGAGCAAGGCATGGAATTGGAAGAACGATTAGCTTTACTTCAAGAGAGATTGGTGAAAACCTCCCAAGGGAAGGAAGAGTTGGAAAGAAAAATACAACTCATGGTAAAGGAGTTGGAAGAAAAGGAGGCCTTGGGGAAGGTGAAGATTGAAGAGCTTGAAGGGAAAAATGAGAAGCTCACTCTTGAAGTAAACATGCTCAAAGAAGAAAATGCTACCTATCGGAGGAAGGTAGGAGAAGTCTCCAACAAGAACAAGGAGTTGGAAATACAAGTTGGGAGACTTGAAGTTGAGAGGAATTCCACATTAAAGGAATTTGAAGACCTTGCAAGGCTATTTGAAGAATTCGAAGAGGAGTGTGCAAGGAAGACTAGGAAGATGCTTATGGAAGTGGAGCGGAAGGAAAAAGCTTTGGAAGAAACGAAGGAGGCACTTGGTAGGAAGGATGAAGCCCTCGAAATAGCAAAAGTAAAGGAGTGTGACTACATTGTCTATGTAGACAAGGTGGAAAAAGAGGTCAAGGCGCTACAAATGAAGCAACACCAAAGGCCACATAGTCACCAACCAAGAGGGAGTTTTCTTAACCATCCTCCTATTTGCTATTTTTGTTTTCAAAAAGGGCACTTCAAAGCTCAATGTTTTAAATTCCATAAGCGTGAAAAATTGAGAAAGTCTAGGAATAGGAAGAGTCCACCTAGAGTTAAGCGAATTTGGGTAAGAAAAGACTTGGTTGATCAAGTTAGACCCAAAGGAAAAGAAAAGGGGAAATCAACTCAACTTGTTTGGGTTGTGAAAAAGAACCAATTTCCAAACTTGGTAAAACCTCATTTAGTTGATGAAACCCCTAGCACATGTACATAATTTTGAAAATTCTTTTTGTGCATTTTAATTTTTTTTTGTTTTTTTAAATTTTTTTTTTTTTTATGCTTTATTTGTTTAGTTCATCTCTTTTGAATAAATGGTGTTCCAAACTTTTGTTGGCAATTGCTTATAGTGGTTACATTTTGCCGGAACTTTCTAATATGTTTTGTGAGTGTATAGATTTTTCTATTGCTTCTTGAGGAAGCATTTGTGTGTTGCTTGTGCGGCAAGGCAAGGTTCTTTATCTCTTGGGAAGAAACAAAGACAACTTGCAAGTCTTAGAGGGACGAGCAAGCCAAGAGTGCTCATAAAAAGGGCGAGGACCTTATCCTAAGGAAGCAACATTGTGAGAGTTCGAAGTGCGGGAGCACCATGCCACGTCTTGCCTAGACGTTAAATCGTGCGCTTGGTGGGAGGCAACCCACCTAGGTACATTTCTTTTCTAGTTTAAATTTTGTTTTTAGCTTTATTTTATTTTTGTTTAGAATAAGGTTGTGAGTTGTTTGTGATAGTGGATCTAGGCTTGAATGATCATATTTTATCCATATGGATTGTGATGATAACTCTTGAAGTATTTGCATTGATATATCTCTTGAGTTGATTATGAGCATATAGGATATTCTTGAGGCACTTGATATAATTTTTTAGGATAATTTTTAAATGGACATTGAAATGTGTTTTTAAACTCTTTGATTAAGGATGTGTTGCGCCGAACTTACCGGTATATGCCCCAAAGACATTGAGGACAATGTCTAATTTAGGTTTGGGGGTGTGTGCACATCATCATCTCTTGTTTGCAATTATATGCAAAAACATTTTGAGCCGAAATTTTTCAAAAATTTCGAAAATCTTGTGATAATGCCATGTTTGAGCATATTTTGCTTGTTGAGATTGTGCCTTTGTGTGTGCAAGTAAGGAATTGTGTATCTTTGCCTTGCTTAGTTTAGATTAACTTCATGCCATTTAGGGTTGCATTGCTCAAAGCGCGCTAGTTCTTTTCTCTTGATGTTAGAGTGGATATTCAATTGTGCTTGAAGGTTAGGAATTAATAGTGGAGACTTCTCGTGAGGTTCACAAACACGGCCTTAAAAAGCGTATTTGAGGGAAAGTTCTCACTCTTTAAACACTCATTCAAACACACATGTTATGCATATTTAAAATGTCTCATTCACACTTAAATGTTGTTTGCCATAGAACATATGGACTGCTTGTGGATGCCTTGATTGACTTTGTGGACAAACCTTTAGAAATGATTTTAGGCAATGCATGTGAAAAGCCACCAAATTGTCCTAAATACTTCCTATCCCTCTAATGTGTGTGCTCCATAGCCCATTCGAAGCCAAACACAATTAAGCTTTTCATTCATGAACCATATCAACATAAACCATATAGCCTAAACACTAGACTTACCTTGTACCAAATGGTTTGCTAAGGCTTAGGGTTGAATGTAAGCTTTGAGGAGTATCAAAATGTAAGGCGTGTACTTAGGCAAATTTGTATGTGCAAACACATAAAAAAAAAATGAAATGCAATGCTTGAAAAGAAAAAGAAAAGACAAGCAAAGAAAAGAAAAGAAAAGCATGCAAAAGAAAAGAAAAAGAAAAAGAAAAAAATGATGAATGAGGCACAAAATGCCTAGATCAATTTTGTGGAATTAAATGAGCTACTCAATGAAAATTACGAGTAGAAAAATGCACAAAGTAAATTGTAAGCCTAGACGCCTAAGTGTGGAATATGCAAGTTGTAATGAGTATGTTGTGCTTAATTAGAATGTATGCCTTAGTGTGACCATTGGGTGTTTGAAATCCATTTTTCCTATTTATTGACTCACCATTCACCTTTGGCCCCATTACAACCAAATGAAAGACCTATTTGATCTTTAGGGATGTCCACTTTGGAAATTTTGGTTGATGCATGTTCTTTCCGTTCATGGTTTTCAATTCCATTCATGAGACAAATTTTTAGAAATTGTGTTTTTAAATAATCATGTGCAATTATATTTGATATTTTGAGCATAAACTCATATTGCATATGGATTGTGAGTGAAGCCTAGGAATTCGTGTGAAAATGAGAGAATCCGGTGAGGATTAGATGTCGAGGCGAATTATATTCTTGTCCTAATGGCACTTTAGTTTTGAAGCTTAAGCATCTTGAATGTGGAATCGCGTTGCGTGCAATGTTTACTTAGAGTGGCATGTCTTTAATCTTTATTTAGCATATCTTACATGCATTATTTTCTAATGAGTACAACGTTGGTTTAATCTCTTCACTTTTGGTTTTGCAAGTCGAAATATTGGCTTTTGAGTCTTTTGCAAAGAGTTGGTGCTTTATTGTGATTATTTGATTTTTAGATACATGTCCATTGTGTGCTTATGTTTGTTTTGCTCGAGGACGAGCAAAAGATAGGTTTGGGGGTATTTGATCGAACCAAAATTGGTATGATTTTGGCCCTCATTTCCTTCTCCTTTTGCTTGATTCTTGGGCATTATCCAGTGATTTAATGGTGTAAAATCAAGTGTTTCAGGTTTTATTAGGTTTCAAGAGCATTTGGGATGAAGATGAGGACTTGGGTGCAAAAAGGCTCACAAATGGGAAGAAACAGGGCATTTTCGCCACTTAGACATAAGGAGGTCGCTACATTGGTGCCATGAAGACAGAGGATTCTTCAAGTCATCAGAAGGTCGCCATTTGGTCGCCACTTGAGCGCCATGGCGACAGAGGAAATTGCAAAGCATCTCATGGTCGCTATTTGAGGTCGCCATGGCGACCTACACTTGCAAATGGCGACCACATAGGAATTCCAACGTAGGAATTCCAAAGTGGGAATGGTCGCCACTTGGTCGCCATTTGGTTGCCATGGCGACAGAAGAACCCATGAGAGGTCGCCATTTGAGGTCGCCATGGCGACCTAGAAGGACAAGTGGCGACCACGTTGGAATTCCAACGTAGGACTTCCAAAGTGGGAAGGGTCGCCACTTGGTCGCCATTTGGTCGCCATGGCGATAGAAGAACCCATGAGAGGTCGCCATTTGAGGTCGCCATGGCGACCTAGAAGGACAAGTGGCGACCACGTTGGAATTCCAGCATAGGAATTCCAGTGTTGGCATTCAAGAGGGTATTCTTGTCATTTCATACCTATTTCATACCCTAGCTTTTCACACCTATAAATACATCACATTTTTCCTCTTTTAGACAACTCTTGACCACCAAGAAACCTCCTTTCTCCACCATTCCTTTTCTCTCCATTTTCTCTCCTACCTAAACTTAACATCTAGATTACCTCCCCTAATCATTCCTTTTCTTCCCATCTTCTCCAAAAATCTCCTTAGTCACTTCCCATTTGACTCCACCTATCTAGACACATCCTCATCATCCACTCTTTACACAAGGAGCATCAAAGGCAAGGAAAAGATCAAGCTTACAAAAGGAGACCCATGGGTGATTTCCTAATCTTTTACTTGCCTTCCCTTTGTTTGTAATATGTGTAATTAAATCCCCTTTCTAGGGTTTTGATGTGAGAACATTTGGATTGGGATTTGCTTAAGCTTTAATATATTTTTAATCTCTATTTGTGTTCTATTCATTTTATAATTAGATTCTATGCATTATGTAATTGACATGTATACCCACTAGTTGATTATAATCTTGCTTAGGATAATTTGTTATATAATCTTGATTGGATTGACAACCTTGATGGATTGAGAACATAGTGAGTAGGATAGATTGTCGGAGGGTATATCAACCACGATAATCTAAGCCATTAATTGTAACAAATCGATCCCGCTATGACCCCCTCTCCTTAATCGGTTAGGCATTGCGGTGGGAAGTTGTTTAAGGTTCATAATAATGGCTTAAACACATTTTAGAAATCAATTGGTTAACATTTATGAGATCCGTTCACTAAAGTAGCTTGATAAGCATTTCCCGTAATTCATTTGTGATCTCATTAATTCCCTAGCTATTCTCTTAATTGTTTATTCCATTATCTTATCTAGATTTGTTAAGTATTCTTTTATTAGTTTATTAGGTTTATTTTTCATGTATGTTTGATGGCTTGACAACCCATCCAATCATCCATATTTTTATGATTTATTTTACCGCATTTATATTAGTTAATTTATTCAACTAATCACTCTAATTCCCTGTGGAATGAATCCCACTTGCCACTTTACTAATTTTCTATCTAAGTGGTGAAAAATCGGTTTTCTAAACGAACACATCTAAATATCATTTTGTTGAGTACACAAACGACGCTCATCAATTGACTTGCTCACGTTTTTAAGATATTTGATTGTGTAGCATATCTTTTTTTTTCATTTCTGGCATGATCTAAGATAAGAATTTTATATCATTATGAGATTAAAATTGATTTTGATTAATCTCTATTAGATCATTTAAACTTCTGAGAGTTTATATTTTTACGCAAAATCTGTATATTATTATATTGATTAATTTTCAATTGGAAAGTTTCTCTAGAAAGAGTAAATGAAAAGTTACTCTTATACAAAATAGAGATACCAGTTCGGTTCTCTATATATAAATGTGTCTCATTTCAATCTTTGTATCACTCAAATACTAAAGATGATTGATCATCAGATAATTATTAATTTGTTACTGGATATATTAAAGGTAACAAGTTTTATAAGTTGTCATCTCATAAACCCCGGCCGGGTGATTGTTCCTAAATAACAATATGAGTAAAAAGAAACAAATAAATCATCTAATACATAGTATAATTTATAAGCTTATGAACCTTTTTGAAAGGTATTGTTATCTGGATCCTAATGTAAACAAAACTCGAGTTATAAATAAATCCACTTTCTCTAAATCAACTATATAAGAGTCTGATATATCTAATGAGACACAAGTCTATGAAAAGACTAAATTCACTGTAATGGAAGAAATCTCAAAAAAGATATAAGTATATTGAAATCGAGAAAATTTATATACAAGTTTATGAAATAACTATATGCATTGAAATGAAAAGAAATCTCAACAGAGATTATTTACCCAAAAAAAATCTCATCAGAGATGCAACTATATTGAAATTAAGAAAATTTCTATAAAATCCATATAGTGACTAAATCCATTGAAATGAAAGAAATCTCAACAGAGATTCAAATATCTTGAAATTGAGAAAATTTCTATAAATCATATAAGAGAAATGTGGAATCATAAAAGAAACAATCATTGATGATGTATTTTTATACACAGTAGCGCTACTGAAATTATTATTATCGGAAAATCATCACTAGGGTGAAATTCCAAATAACGACTTCAAAGGGACCAAGATCAGGATTGACCCCGGTCGGAGGGGTATCAAGTGGTTCGATACCGACTAGATCCTAGGTAATGTTAATATGATGTGGAACACTAGAAAACAGATAAAGATAGGCTTCTTTATTAATCGATATCTTGCATTACAAGTGTATAACCTGTGTTTTTCTGAATTAATAGCAAGGTATAAGATTCAGTCAGTAGTGAAGATGGTGGTGATGGTGAACTCGTACATGTTGATAAGTAGAACTTGAATGTAAGTTTTCTGGAGAGGATTTTTTGTCCGCCCTTTCTGATGAATAAGTAGTTGTATATATAGGTCCTGTTGCTTTCCATGCACTCCTATAATTTCGGTCTAGGGTTTGGCCAATGCAGGATCGTGTTCTTTTTAAGAGATAATCTCAGAGTTTTACTTGTAGAATCTAGTCTTTTCTTCCTAGGAGGAGTTAATCTCTTAGACAAATATTTCCTTCCTAGGAAGACTCTTACTGAGTTATCTTGTTTAAAATAGGACTCTCTGGCGGGAAGGAGTATATCTCCTCTGTACGGTAGTGTTTTAATGGGTCTTTAATGGTGCTTTTAGTTGGTATGAGAATGTTGCTGCCTGGTACCTTCTTGCTTGGCGGGCTGGCTATATCAGAAAGTGCAAGCTAGTAAGCATCCTGCTGTTGAAGTAGAGGGATGTCTAGCTGGTATTATAGAGGGATGCTTAGTGGAACTCCGTGTCGGGGAGCTGCGGGGTTCGTACTGTATCGGGGTACTCAGTGGAACTCCGTGTCGGTGTGCTACGGGGTTGACACTGTAGCAGGATGCTCAGTGTAACTCCGTGTCGGGGTGCTGCGAGGTTTATAGGAGACCAGGGTATGACGATTTTGGACCCATCTGCAGGTTCTAACGAGTACTCCGGCTTGGGACGTTGCTTATGAGTTGGCGGGGTCCTTAAGAAGCTGGGGGAAGGCTAGGTCGGACCCTACTGGAGGGGGTGTGCACTCGGATTAGTCGGAGTCCGCCTTCGTCGGGGTAGCCGGAGGGTGTCTGTTCTCCTATACTCTCCTTGTATTGAGGTGGAAAATTCTTCCTTGGTCCTTCGCCAATTTTGGCAGTTAACAATTATAAATGATAATTATGATATTCATAATATCAATGATTGTATACAAAAGGCATGATTAGCCTAAGTGAAAAGAAGCAATTCAAGAAGAATTGACTTCATATGTCAAACATAAAGTATTTAGACCAATAGTACTCCAGAAACCTAGAGATGTCAAACTAATTGGATACTAATGGGTCTTTATACGGAAAACATAATGAGAAAAACGAGATCGTGAGATATGAAGCATGACTCGTAGTACAAGGTTACTCATAAAAACTTGGTATTCAATAGTGACGAATACAATTACATTTCGAATTTTTGATAAATTTGGCTGCCTTTACAAGGCTTGAAATACGTCCTCTAGACGTAGTAAACATTTATCTATATGATTCACTCAATGCAGATATTTATAATCCCGAAAGGATTTAAAATGCTAAAAGCATGTAAATCGAGATCTCGTAATCTTTATTTGATGAACAAACAAAAATCCTTATATGGATTAAGAACAATCTAGACGGATGAGGTATAATTGTCTCAGTGAATATCTGATAAAATAAGGGTATAATAATTATATTATATACCCAAGTGTCTTCGCAAAGAAATCAGAATCCGTATTTATTATATTCACAACATATGTTGATGATATGAATTTAATTGGAGCTCCTGGAGAGCTCTTGAAAACTCTTGAATTTTTGGTAAATGAGTTTAAAAATAAAAGACATGGGAAATAAAATATTATCTTGACCTGAAGGTTAATCATAGATCAAATGGAATGTTTGTCCATCAATCAGAATATGTTGAAAAGATTCTAAAAAGATTCCATATGGATATTACTCCATAAAGCAAGTCTTTGCTTATACTCCCTCCAATCATTTATGATGTTATTTCATTTCATGAAATAAACATCTGTATACCCCAGTTTAGTAATCTAGAAGATTGTTTTAAAAGAACTTTTATCAGGGTGAGCGTCCCATCAGGGGGAGCATATCAAATGAAGTATATTAATTACATTAATTATATTGGGGCATATGTGCATTGTACTATTTTCCTTACAATCAGGTTTTCATCCCATTGGGTTTTCCTGATAAGGTTTTTAATTAGGCAATTCTCTAAGCACACCCAAAAATCATTTGATCCACAAAATTATCATAAATATTACATTGGTTCAATATATCATCGAATATATGTTATCTTGATCAAAAATATCATTGTAAATATTACTTTATATATTACCTTGATCCAAAAGATCATCATAAATATTACTTTGATCCGACAGATCAATGGATATATTTGCTCAGGTTTTTATCCCACTGGATTTTTCCTAGCAAAGTATAAATATGAGAAATGTTTTGAAGAAAACATTAACTATTAACATATTTGCATTGTACTCTTTTTCCCTTCGATCGGGTTTTGTCCCACTGGGTTTTCCTGACGAGGTTTTTAACGAAACAATTAAGAGGAGCAAAGTTCTGAGCAGATATATATGCACTATACTCTTTTTCCTTTCAATCAGGTTTTGTCCCACTGGGTTTTCCTGACAAAGTTTTTAACGAGATAGTTTTAAGATCATCCAGCATCACAAGATCCAGAAGATCATTGTATATATTGTTGCCGAGGTTTTTATCCTACTGGGTTTTCCCTAACAAATTAAAATACAAGAGGTGGGAATCCAAGGGGGAGTGTTATAAATATAGTGTGGATACCCACCACTTAACACATCATCACCTCCCCACTTTATCTCCATTGCACACGTGTGCAACTTGTAGACCACCAGCTCTGCTTCTTTCTCAACATTTCTAAGGATTATTGGAGCTCAAAATACTGTAGGTCCATTAGGTCCCCTTGCTAGCCTGATTGATTAAGGTAACAAGGTCACGGTTAATTAATTGGATTGTCTAATTAATTGTATTACGAAAGTGACACGTGTATATTCAGGAATTAATTGAATAATGAGATTATTTAATTAATGGATATTAATGATTATGTTAATTAAATAATTAGATTATTTAATTGTGTAATTAATCATTAGATGGAGGGTGTTGATTGATATTTAATTTTGAATGAAGAAAAGATAATTTGATTATTTTATTTTCAATTAATTAAATATTTAAATTTGAATTTAAAAGAGTTTTGAATTCAAATTAAATCAAATAAATTAATATTAATTAATATCTTTAAAGATATCATATATCTTAAAAGATTTTATTAATATGTTTAATTTTAAAATATACATATATATGATATATGTTAGTTTTAAAGATTTGATTTTAAAATGTGTGATATCTGATACAAATAAGATAGACACACCAACATCCTCACATAAAAGACAAGAGGTGTTCGGCCAACTAAATATAGAGAGAACAAAAAAAAGTTTTTTGCTTTTCACACAGGGGTGGCCAAACTACACAAGGCAAAGGGTTGCCTTCGTGTGTCTTTACATCCTCCTTGTTCCTGAGTACCGTGACGCGCCCACATGCTGTTACCAATCCAGGGAGATAGTGAGGAAGATCAAGTGGTTCAAATTAGGAGCAGATCGTATTAAAGTGAAGGAGCCTCCTACGCTGGTATGAAATAGTTTTCATCTCCTTCTTATTGTTTTCGATTATTACTGTACAAATGGGTTTATTTGATGATTGCTTTTAAAATTTTTAAAAACCTTTCCGCTGCGCAATCTGTAAACCTAGGTTCCTACACCTAGACGCTATTATTGTGAAGAGTGTGCCTATTAAAAGCTTAAGCATAATCGGTAGCTAGCCCATAATTTCATACCTACCTATCCTCTCTACCACTAACTCAACATAACCTCACTTGAACTTTAAAGAAGTCCTAATTGATCTTTAGGAGGAGTTGTAGCTTGTTGATGAAGTTATCAAATGGTGCTCTGCTCTTGTTCATAATGTTCAAATCTATTATTTTGGTCCAATTGCATTTAAACTCTAGCGGTTTTTCAAAAAATTGTCATATGTCTGTAAAAATTTGAAAATATATTGTGCATAATTTCCAACCGCATATGTTTGTTGAGTAAGCCTAGGTTCCGAGTAGTAAAATGAGAGAGATCTTGAAAGGTATAGAGTAAAGGCGAAATGCTATCATAGGACACTTTTGTTCGATACATCTTATAGCTATGTTCACTAAGAAGTATGGAATTGCAATCTCTCTTGTTGTTGCACCTTAGCTTGTATTTCCCAAGCTTTATCTTAGGGGTCTTAGCATGTATGTGCCTAAATTCAGTTCACCCCTTATTGCATCTCTGTATATACTTGGCTTAGTAGGAAAGACATTTGTGGGTGTTGTTCTATAAACCCTCACGAGACTTCACTCATCCACTAGGGATCGCCTAGGGGTTTAAAAGGCTTATGGCACATGCCAAGTGCTATTGTGCTGCCCGCGAAAGCGGCATTTTATTTTTATTTTTATTTTTCTTCTTTTTCGTTTGTTTTTGTCTTGGTTTTGCTCAAGGATGACCAAAAGTTTAGTTTGGGGGTATTTGATTGCTTCATTTCTACACCTTATGTAGCCTCATTTCCCTTTACTTTTTGGGTTCATTTATCCGGTAAAATCATGCTTTTAACCTTTGAAATGAGTTGTGCATGTTTAATTTAGAGTTGGGGCTTACTAGTCTTGGATGGTATTGGAGTGGAGTGGAAAATGCCAAGGCTCCTCCACCAGACTCAAATAGTGATCCCAGAAGCAACCCCATACAAGGTAGCGCTCGAGGTCGCTGTTCCCTCGGGTTCAGCTCCTCCACTAGACTCAAAAGTGACCCCATTCAAGGTCGCGCCCGAGGTCGCTATTCCCTCGGGTTCATCTTCTCCATCAGATCCAAAAAGCGACCCCAGCCAAGGTCGCCCCCAAGGTCGCTACTTTTCCTAGAAATATTTTAATCTCAGAAAAATTACCACCTTGCCCCTGACCTAAAAACTCCCCTATATATTCATTTGCTTTTTCTCTGAAAAACAAGGAAGCCACCTACCAAGAATATTCACTAACTCATTTCTTTACATCATCCTACACAATCCTACATAAATCACAAAACACTTGACATCACCGATGGTCTTTCATTGTTCTTGGGAGATTGGGGCTTGAAAGAGCTTGGAGGAGAGCTTGGATGCAGAGGAAAAAGAGAAGAGCTACTTAGTTTTCTCTATCCCTTATTCTCTTTCATTGTCTTTACATAGCCATTTATTCATTTGATGTTATATTTTGTATGACTAACTTGTGTAATATGAGCTAAATATTTAGTGCTAGGATTTGATGAAACCCCACCCATGACTATATATTTATATTAACCTTTGTTTATTCATTATGTGCAATTGTAGTTTGTATGGATGTTTTAGTGTGCTTAATACTTTCAATAGATTGATCTCCTATTGACTGATTTTCGATTGTGTGTTATGAACCGACCGGAGACGCACACAACGTGTTCAATGAAATTTCTTCTATGCATGTCTAGTAAAGTAGACATACTTAGGCTAGTGTATAGGATTCCTTAGTGCGTCAATGTCCTTAATGAATTCATACCTATATTTTGAGTAATCAAGAGATAGGCTTGGGTATGTTTCGGGTGTAACCTATACTACTCAACCGAGATTATAGGTTAACATTTGGGTGCATGAATCTATGAATGGCATGAGTATATTTTGGGTGTGCAATTAAGTCTAAAGAGGAAGTTAGGAGAGGGTAGGGTGTAGTCAAGTCCTAGCAGTATTTCCTTCATTACTATGTTCGAGTTTATTACTTGTCATTTTGATGTGTAAAATCGTGTTATAAAAACCTAACTCGCAAGTGCACGAATCGTGAGATAAGTACAGCGACAAGTAGGGATCGTTCCCATGAGGAAAAGTGATTTATCGACTAAAACTAATTCTAATTAAAGCTAAGCAATTAATAGTAACCAAGAGATTTGAGATTGATTTGATTGATTTAAGATTAAAACTATATTAAACTAAGAAAGCAATTAACAAGAATATGTGAATGTGATCAAGAGGTGAGAGGACTAGGTCATCAATGATCCCCAACTACGTATACTCAATGCTTCGAATTGACTTTCACAAAGAATGTTAATCAAGTTAAGGGTTCGTTCTTAAATTATGTATAATTAGTGCTATGTGGTCATGGAATAAATCAAGTACTCTCTACTGCAATCATTAGCAAAATCTACATAAAAAATATAACAGAAAATACATCAACCATACACCAAGTGTTCTCAGTTGAGTCAATAGCAAACCCTGCATATAAACTATAACCTAAAACCCACAAAGCACACCATCAAGTATTCTCAATCACAGTCATTAGCAAAACCTGCATAAAAACTACGATTGAGAACCCATTAAGCACAAGAACAAGAGAACCAAAGATAACGTGCAATACCCTGCTACGATAAATTCATTCATTCAATTGAATATTGGTTAAGACTGGTGAAACCCACACATATCTCAACCTTAACATATAAAACCCAAAATTCAAGACTAGCACTAACCATGCATAGACAAGAAGAAATCACAAATTGAATGAAACGAAACTTGAATTACGAAAATATAGTCAATTCTAACAAAGAGTATTCATAGAGGTTCACATTGAATCCCTAGTAAGGATTTAGTTACACATCAATGGAGGAAACAAAAACATAGAAGAGGAGAAGATAGAACCCATTGTTGTCTTCTAATCTTGTCTTGAATCCTTCGTCTTCTTCTTGCTTTCCGGTGTCCTCCAAGGATGAAAGAAAGTTGATCGAACCAAAATTGGTATGATTTTGGCCCCTATTTCCTTTCCCTTTTGTTTGATTCTCGGGCATTTTCCCGTGATTTAATTGTGAAAATTAAGTGATTTCAGGTATTTATAAAGTTCAGGGGCATTGGAGTAATTTTGGTGAAACAGGGGCAAATGTGTAAAATATGAGGGAAGTTTGGTGTTTATCGTGAATTTAGAAGGCTACAGGGGTGCTGGTCGTAATTGTCCAAGAGTAGCAGAGAAAGCACCACGTGGGACAGCAATCCGGTGCGTTTTAATAGTGAGGGTTTGGGCTTCTGATTGCACCCCAACTCACTTCTGCGTGCAGCTAGGCCCAAAATCAATGTAGCCCATCTTCATGCCAAAACGGTGCGTTTTGTTAAGAAGAGAAGTTGGGCTCAGCTGGCCCAAATCAAACAAGAGAAACAAGCCCAATCTTGGAGGATTATTGAAACGGTGCGTTTCAAAGGAAGAGGTGCAGCTTAGTGGGCCAAACGCGCAAGGCCCAATTCACGCCCAAAAACCTGATCTGCAAAAGCCCAATTGCCCCCACCTGATTTCTAAATGTCCCCCATTCCTATTCATCATCTTCTTCACGCGTGCAGACCAGCCATGGTAGCCAAACCCTAAGTGCGCCGCCACCAGAATATACCTCTTCCCGGACCTACCGGCGGCCTAATCCGGCGCCAAACGGTCGGCCAACCGACCGGCTCTCCGGTCGTTCAACTTCCGGGCCTCCAATCGGCCGGAATCCGGCAGCCCTCTCATGCCCAAAAATACCCTTGGTCGCCCCAAGTCCCAAAACGCGACCAAACCGCGTAAATCGAGGTCGCGGTTTGTATTTCGAGGTCGCCATGGCGATAGGGAGTTGTTTTGACACCTGATTGCTTCGCCATTTGCATTCCAAGCTCGCCATGAACGCCAAACAGCGACCTCCCTTGCTGTACATTTCTGATTGGTGGGGAAAATTACACAATGACCCCCTCTGTTGGACTAAATGGTAATTTGCCATGGTCAGGGGGTGTTTTGGTAATTTGCCACCCGAGACCTAATTTGAAAATCCTATAAATTCATCACATTTTTCCTCTTTTGGACAACTCTTGACCACCAAGAAACCTCCTTTCTCCACCATTCCTTTTCTCTCCATTTTCTCTCCTACCTAAACTTAACATCTAGATTACCTCCTCTAATCATTCCTTTTCTTCCCATCTTCTCCACAAATCTCCTTAGTCACTTCCCATTTGACTCCACCTATCTAGACACATCCTCATCATCCACTCTTTACACAAGGAGCATCAAAGGCAAGGAAATGATCAAGCTTACAAAAGGAGACCTATGGGTGATTTCCTAATCTTTTACTTGCCTTCCCTTTGTTTGTAATATGTGTAATTAAATCCCCTTTCTAGGGTTTTGATGTGAGGATATTTGGATTGGGATTTGCTTGAGCTTTAATATATTTTAATTTCTATTTGTGTTCTATTCATTTTATAATTAGATTCTTTGCATTATATAATTGACATGTATACCCACTAGTTGATTATAATCTTGCTTAGGATAATTTGTTATATAATCTTGATTGGATTGACAACCTTGATGGATTGAGAACATAGTGAATAGGATAGATTGTCGGAGGGTATATCAACCACGATAATCTAAGCCGTTAATTGTAACAAACCGATCCCGCCGTGACCCCCTTTCCTTAATCGGTTAGGCATTGCGGTGGGAAGTTGTTTAAGGTTCATAATAATGACCTAAACACATTTTAGAAATCAATTGGTTAACATTTATGAGATCCGTTCACTAAAGTAGCTTGATAAGCATTTCCCGTAATTCATTTGTGATCCCATTAATTCCCTAGCTATTCTCTTAATTATTTATTCCATTATCTTATCTAGATTTGTTAAGTATTCTTTTATTAGTTTATTAAGTTTATTTTTCATGTATGTTTGATGGCTTGACAACCCATTCACTCATCCATATTTTTATGATTTATTTTATTGCATATAGATTAGTTAATTTATTCAACTAATCACCTTAATTCCCTGTGGAACGAATCTCACTTGCCACTTTACTAATTTTCTATCTAAGTGGTGAAAAATCGGTTTTCTAAACGAACACATCTAAATATCATTTTGTTGAGTACACAAACGACGCTCATCAAAAGTACGGCTCCCAATTTTGCAGTCTCCAACCTCTCTTGAAAGCCTTATGATGTCTTATTTATAATGGCTCAAACCTCCGTCTCTCGCTGACCTAAACGAATCAGACTTTTTAAAAGATCGCTGCACGTGCCGCTAGGTAGACCACTTGCCTATCCCGCGGTAATGCTTTTGCAACATCACTGGACTTGACCGCTAGATAGGAAGGTGCCTGGGGGGCGGTCACTTGGTCGACACAATACTAGAGTTTGATGCAAGATGGGACCGTTAGGTAGGAACATGCCTGGGCCGTGCAAATTCATACTCAACATCTCTGGAGTTTGACGCCACATGGGACTGCTAGGTAGGCATACCTAGGCCGCGGTCCTTCATGATTTTCTCTTGAATGCTGCAACTTAGATTGACCGCAACATATGACCGCTAGGTAGGCATTGCCTATCACGCGGTACTTTGCAGAAATGCACTCTAATCAATTTTGACATCTTTTCTTCCATAATCGGATATTTGCACTACTTCTGTTAAAGAGATCTGCACAGCTCAACAAGCACATCAAAACAACCTAAATCACACGAGAACAAAGCATAAAGAATAGGAAATAGGGGCCTAAAACATATATAGAAATAGACCGATCACATTTCTTTATTACAATAGCTTAAATCCTTGTATTAGTTCAATTTAGCTTACTTTAAGTATTCAAGTACAATAACCTTCATGTATTACTCGTTTGAATAGCACTTAGGATAATCAATTTCAGTAATCAATCACTCAGTCCTTGTGGGAACGAATCTTACTTTAACGTTGTACTACATTCCGACCTCATACTATTACGAGCGTCACTAAGAGTGTAGTTGCAAAGGAGACTTAAAGATGAACTATATCAGCTGGATTCACAAAACCAAGGTCATCTACTGCTTTGGTGTCTTCTCAGTCAAATGTTGAGTCTTCAATTTTTTATGTTGAGTCTAGTAATGTTCAGTCCATGTTTTCATTAAAAGATGTATGGCACAGGAGATTAGGTGATCCCTCAATTAAAGTTCTTGATCAAATTCTGAATACCTGTTATCAAAAATTGAAATATGTTATTTGAAAATCGTTAATGGGATGGAATTCTAAATAACAACTTTAAAAGGACCAAGATCGAGATTGATCCTGGTTGGAGGGATATCACGTAGTTTGATATTGACTATGTCCTTATCAATGCAAGTACGATATGGAATACAAGAAATCAAACAAAAATAAGCTTTTATTGACCGTCCCTTTGCATTACGGATATATGAACTATATATTTAGGTGGTACAGCAATGTATGGAGGTTTTGGTCAGTAATGGAGATGGTGGTGATGGTGAATCTGTGCCTGTTGATAAGTAGAACTTGAATGTGGGGTTTCTGGAGAAGATTTTCGGTGCCCTTTTCTGATGAAAAAGTAGTTATATATATATATCTCCTGTTGCTTGCCATGCACTCCTTAAATTTCGGTCTAGGGTTTGGCTAACGCAGGATCGTCTTCTTTTTAGGAGATAATCTCGGAGTTTTACGTGTAGAATCTAGTCTTTCCTTCCTAGGAGGAGTCAATCTCGTAGGTAAATCTTTCCTTCTTAGGAGGATTCTAGATGGGCTAACCTGCTCAAAATAGGACTCTTAGGCAAGAAGAAGTATATCTCCTCTGTTTTATTTGAACGGCGGCATTTTAATGTGGAGCTTTTTATCCTAGCATAAGAGTCTTGCTATTTGATATCTTTCTGCTTGGCGGGGTAGTTATTTTAGAAAGTGCAAGCCAGTAGGCTTCCAGGTGATGGAATAGGGGATATCTAGCTGGTATCATACCGGGATGCTTTAGTGGTACTCCGTGTCGGGGTGCTGCGGGGTCTATAGGAAGCTGTGTCGGGATACTGCGGGGTCTAGTGAATACCCCGGCTTGGGACGTTGCTTATGAATCGAGATGCTGGAGGGGTCCTGAAGAGACTGGGGAGAGGCTGGGTCGGACCCCGCTGGAGGGGGTGTGTACTCGGACCAGTCGGAGTCCGCCCTTGTCGGGGTAGCCGGATGGTGTCTGTACTCCTATATTTTCCTTGTGTTGAGGTGGAAAATTCTTCCTTGGTCATTCCCCAATTTTGGCGGTTAACAAAAGTCCCCCCTGACTTGGACACTAATACCTTGTCGGAGTCGGAGTCGGAGTTAGGATCTTGTCATTACCTGAAGGATTTTCTGCCTTATCTGCTTACTTCTTTGTCTGACTAGTTCTCCTCCTAGGAGGAGGAAATCTTTACTTGGTACGTTACTACTGGTTGCGTATCGATCAACGAATGGGTTCCTCATTTTCAAAAAGAGCTGTTTTGGAGTGATTAATGCGGAAAACGCCTCTACCCATTCTTCCGGTCATCGATTCCGATTTCCTGGTGTGTAACCGTCATCCCTCCTCTATAAATAGACCGGCTTCACTGGTGCTTTCTTTCTTACTTTCAATTTTTCAAAATTACAACAGAGAACTAGCCCCTTCTGATTTGCTTTCTTTCTCCCTAACCTTCCAGAAATATTTCCTACTTTCCTCTTCTTCAATGGCTTATCCTTCTAAACTTCCTACTTCTCAAGAAAACGCCACTGAGCAAAACCCTTCCACAATAGTAACCTCTGCTCATCCCGACCCCGCTTCTCCGCCTCAATCTGATAGTATTGACGCCCTCTTCAACACGGAGAAGGCCGATTTGGTGGAGGACTCCTTGAAGTCAATAGGGAGGAAACGAGATTGAGAAGGAGACGAGGTGACTGACGACACCCCGTGGGCTCAACGCCGTCGCTCCACACGAAACCCGTGAATCGGGTCGGGTTTTCATAACCAGCCAGAGGATCCTGTCATTATCAATGACCTGACGGACGCTAAGAAGGTGGGTAGTGGCGATGGAGGTGGTGATGGAGGGGTTTCGCTTGTCAGGGTCTAGGTCGGCTTTTTCATCCTTTTCCATGACGGGAGAATAGTCCCTGATTCCGTAAGCACCCTAGATACCTTGGCCAAGCTGAGGGAGGAGTACAAGATTCCAGACAACATTACTCTCTCTCTTCCTCATCGGGGATACGATGTCTACACCCCGCCTCAAGATCGCCTGCTAATCCATAAGACGGCCTTCGAATGCGGTGTTCGACTGCCACTACATCCCACACTCCACCGGGCTCTTGTCGCGCTGGAGTTAGCCCCTCTCCAGATCTCGTCGGGGTTCTGGAAGCACTTGACGTGGTTCCTGGTGCTCTGGAAGGAGCAGCGCGAGAAAGATCACATCGAGAGGGAGCCGGGTTTGGATGAGCTCCGTTTCCTGTTTAACATCACCAACATGGTGCCCCGGGGTCAGTTCTACCTGAGGGCATCAAATAACTTGAAGTTCACTGTCCCGGGGGCAAATGTGAAGTACTCGGCGCCCTGGAAGGAGGAATGGCTCGTGGTGGAGGGCGAGTGGGGGCGCACTGCTTTCATTGGGGGATATGAATACCCCGTCCCTACTCAGTTTACAACGAGGGACAAGTGGGCAAAGGGGATGTTGGCTTCTGAGTTCCGGGAGATTCTTACAAGGATCATGAAGAAGGGGTACACCAATATGCAGTATCCCACTCTAGATCCCTTTGAGGGAGCCCGCCTGGAGCGGTACTTGAGGATTTATGTTGCCCTGCCTGGTAAGTTGACTACATCTAACTCACCTGCCTTTTTACTTACATATTCTCCTTCTTTTTCTCATTAAACTTCTTTCCTTCTTGCAATGTCTGCTGCCCTATGGCAGCTGGGTCTCCATCCTCCTCCAGAGCGGGGAATATGACTCTGCTAGCTCATACTTCTCCTGTTCCTTCTCCTACTACTGCTGCCAGGACCGTGTCGAGGTCCATTTGAGCGGGAACCGACCCTATCCCTCCTCCTGCTCCATCAAGAACAACTGCTCCTACTTCAGTGGGGTCTAAGGCCAAGACTCCAGCTCGCCTTCCTTCTACTCCTCCGTCGCGCTCAAAGATTACGGCGATGCTGGCCAGGGCGGCTAAGGCCCGAGGTTCTGTAAGGTCAGCACAGAAGAAGGCCACTCCTACCACAAAGACTTCTCCTGCTCCTCCTCCTACTACTACATCCTTTTCCAAAGATCCTACGAGAATCTCGGTGGATGAGGCAGCTATCCACATCCCTACCCCTGCTACAGACGTGGCTTCTGGATCGGGGTCAAGGGATGCCACTTTTGATGAAGTGGTATCCCGATTTGCGGCCTCCTGCCCTGGCGGGGACTTGATGTGTAAAATCGTGTTATAAAAACCTAACTCGCAAGTGCATGAATCGTGAGATAAGTACAGCGACAAGTAGGGATCGTTCCCACGAGGAAAAGTGATTTATCGACTAAAACTAATTCTAATTAAAGCTAAGCAAGTAACAGTAACCAAGAGATTTCAGATTGATTTGATTGATTTGAGATTAAAACTAGATTAAACTAAGAAAACAATTAACAAGAATATGAGAATGAGATCAAGAGGTGAGAGGACTAGGTCATCAATGATCCCCAACTACGTTTACTCAATGCTTCGAATTGACTTTCACAAAGAATGTTAATCAAGTTAAGGGTTCGTTCTTAAATCATGTATAATTAGTGCTATGTGGTCCTGGGATAAATTAAGTACTTCTACTACAATCAATAGCAAACCCTGCATATAAACTATAACAGAAAATAATCAACCATACACCAAGCGTTTCTCAGTTGAGTAAATAGCAAACCCTGCATATCAACTATAACCTACAACCCACAAAGCACACAATCAAGTATTCTCAATCACAGTCATTAGCAAACCCTGCATAAAAACTATGATTGAAAACCCATTAAGCACAAGAATAAGAGAACCAAAGATAACGTGCAAATAACCTGCTACGATAAATTCATTCATTCAATTGATTATTGGTTAAGACTGGTGAAACCCCACACATCTCTCAACCTTACATATAAACCCTAGAATCAAGACTAGCACAAACCATGCATAGACAAGAAGAAATCCCAAATTGAATGAAACAAAACTTGAATTACTAAAACATAGTCAATTCTAACAAAGAGTATTCATAGAGGTTCACATTGAATCCCTAGTAAGGATTTAGTTACACATCAATGGAGGAAACAAAAATATAGAAGAGGAGAAGATAGAACCCATTGTTGTCTTCTAATCTTGCTTCGAATCCTTCGTCTTCTTCTTGCTTTTCGGTGTCTTCCAAGGATGGATGGTAGAATAGCTCTCAATCTCGCAGTCTCTAACTCCTTCTGAAAGCCCTCTGATGTCTTATTTATAGTGGCTCGCAACTTCGTCATTCGCTGACCTAAACGAATCAGATTTCTTAAACTCTCGCTGCACGTGCCGCTAGGTAAGCAACTTGCCTACCCCGCGGTCATCTTTTTGCAACACCACTGGAGACCACCGCTAGGTAGGACCGCTATGTAGGACAGTGTCTGGGGGGCGGCCACTTGAATGACACACTGCTGGAGTTTAGTGCAAGCTAGGACCGTTAGACAGGACATGCCTAGGCCACGGTCCTTCATGAACAACTTCTCTGGAGTTTGGTGCTAGATAGGACCGCTAGGTAAGCACTACCTAGGGGGCGGTCCTTCACAATTTTCACTTGGAGGCTTCAACATGCATTGACCGCGACATATGACCGCTAGGAATGCATACCTAGGGGGCGGTCCACTGCAGAAAATGTATATCTGATCAATATTGACATCTTTTCTTCCATACTTGAATATTTGCACCACTTCTGATAACGAGACCTGCACAGCTCAACAAACACATCAAACAACCTAAAATACTCGAGAACAAAGCACAAAGACTAGGAAATAGGGGTCTAAAACATATATAGAAATAGACCGATCAGGACTTGACCCCACTGACATCCTAGTCGCCAAGGGAGCATCGGTTTTGGTTGAGGTAATACTCCTACTTCCTTTATTATTTCATTATTTCTTCTGGTGGAAAACTGACTTTCTCTCTTTTGCAGGGTTTCAAGTTTGCCTTGGCTATAGAGAGACAGCTGCTGACCTTGAGGGAAGCTTACATCGGGGTCCAAGCCAGACTTGAAGATACCCAGCAGGAGCTAATCCAGACTCAGCAGAATATGGCCCCTCTAATTCAAGAAGCCAAAAAGTCTGAAAAGGGGAGGCAGGAGGCCCTGGTGGCTATTAGGCGCCTTGAGCGCTGCCTGGACACTAAGACTGTTAGGTCCCTACGTCGACGGGAGGAAAAAGAGTGTTTGAAGAGAGAGAAGGAGCTGCTGCGAAGCGAGAACCAACTCCTGCGGGATAGAGTAGCAAGCCTGGAAGCTCAAGAGGGCCCAACCTTTGAAGATGGCTACTTTACGGCCTGCTATGAGGTGGCCACTGCTTTACCTCCTCCCTTCGACCTCGCAGCAGCCTTGAACTAGGACAAGGAGCAAATAATGGCGAAGGCTGCCCAGCTCGCAGGAGGGGATCAAGGAACAAAGGACCCTTCACTGGAGGCAACTCATTCGGGTCAAGGAGCTAGCACAACTGCAGGGATCTGACTTGATGGTATTCAAGGAGCTGCTTAAGATCCCCCTTCCCTTGAAGAACAAGTGGTTGATCCTGTGTCTACCTCAGGAGTAGTCCTGGTGGAGGATGACGAGAAGCTAGATGGATCCAGGGTCCCAATCGTAGGAGGGACCCAGACTCAGTCGGCTACCATGGGGGAGGACGCTAGATCTCAGCTAGATCTCAGGCTCCGGCTGTTAAAGGGACCCGGGATAACTCCGAAGCTGCTAGCACAATGGTAGAAGCAGACAGCTAAGGGAAGCAGCCAGAGGAGGAGAAGGAAGGATGATCTGGCCTTTGCTTTTTCTGTGAACCTTCCTTTATCATTTTTGTAGCCCGAGATGGGGGCTGGTCACCCCGTTTATTAATATAACAATTTTATGTTATTTGATTCATACTTGTGTCTTTCTTGCTTTTGTACTTAAAAGCTTTCCACGGCATATAAACCTGTTAATAGCTGGACTCCTGATGAATAACCGGACCCCGACGGGTAATTTGAACTATGACAAGTCTTAGGGGGCTTGGATGCCTTATCCTTCATATTCTGAAATCACAAGACTAATGAGATTTTGGTACTGGCCATGTCCTTCTTAATTAGACTCTCACGAACGTATAATAACTTGAAGTATTGAGTATCCTGTCAAGGCAGTCCGATACTTCAAGTAGTTTGATTTGATGAACTCCTCAATCCTTCTTAACTGTCGGCCTTCTAGGAGATAAAGTGGAGTAAGGAACCAGGTACCCTGCCAAAATATTCCTTTAATGGCGAAGTAAGGATCCAGGTACCCTGAGGCACCTTGATCTTACTGTAAGTCTGTCCTGGTAGGCAACTAAGGCCACTTTAGCACCAGGCTTCTTGGAGGAGGGTATTCCCTGACCAAGGCAGCAAGAGCGCCCTGAGGCTATTTCCTGGTCTTGAAATTGGCGAAGTAAGGATCCAGGTACCCTGAGGTATCCTGATCTTACTGTAAGTCTGTCCTGGTAGGCAACTAAGACCACTTTAGCACCAGGCTTCTTGGAGGAGGGTATTCCCCGACCAAGGCAGCAGGAGCGCCCTGAGGCTGTTTCCTAGTCTTGAAATGGCGAAGTAAGGATCCAGGTACCCTAAGGTATCCTGATCTTACTGTAAGTCTGTCCCGGTAGGCAACTAAGGCCACTTTAGCACCAGGCTTCTTAGAGGAGGGTATTCCCCGACCAAGGCAGCAGGAGCGCCCTGAGGCTGTTTCCTGGTCTTGAAATGGCGAAGTAAGGATCCAGGTACCCTGAGGCATCCCGATCTCACTGTAAGTCTGTCATGGTAGGCAACTAAGGCCACTTTAGCACCAGGCTTCTTGGAGGAGGGTATTTCCCGACTAAGGCAGCAGGAGCTCCCTGAGGTTGTTTCCTGGTCTTGAAATAGCGAAGTAAGGATCCAGGTGTAGGGAAAACTTGTACCCGCAGTGGAAGCGAGACTAAAAAATAGTTTGAGTAGCTTTTAAAATTTTTCCAATTTTATGAACCTTAAACCCTTTTGATTAATTAAAGATATATAAAAATAAACAAAAGATTAATACATCTTGTCGCGTGATCCGATTGACTTGCGTCGATGGTAATCCGCAAGATCTTCAATCCTAGCACGAACGTGGATCACCTAGGAGCGTGGTCTCCCTTTCTTTGAATTACAAACCTGTGATTGGATTAAACAATCTTTTCTTGATTCGTTAGTCCCAAAAACAATCTAAAGAAACCTAAGATTATTCCGGTCACTTTTGAGTTCTCAATCTTGTGATCGAAACTCGCGTGAACCTAGATCGATATAGTATTCACAAGCTTATTGATGAATAAGCAACTAGAATACAATCAAAGAATAATCTATGTTCCTTTTGTTTTTAGTAGAATAATAGATCTCTAACTATGAGTTGAGAAGAAGAAGAAGAAGAAAATTCTGCACACAAGCCTTAGTGGTGGCCGAAATTATAAGTTGCCTTATATAGGTGGCCAAATTTTTTTTCTTCCTTTTTGCCCTAGGGTGGCCGAAATCTCTACCAAAAATAATTAGGGTTGCCGCAATTTTACTCCTAAAATATTGGAGATTTAGTTGCACCCTAATTCCTATTTAGTTTAAGATTTCCAAACCCTAATCAAACTCATCAATCTTTTATTCCTTATTTGACTAAAATAAAAGACTTCTTATTTGATTTAATAAATAAAATTAATTATTTATTTCCTTGTCAAACAAGTCTTTTAATTTAAGTATACTACTACCAATAGTATACCAATAGGAATCATATTTCCTATTCAGAAAAGATTTGTTTCTTAATTAAATAATTAATTAATAAATTAATTAATTCTTATTTAATTAAACAATGAAAACAAAATAATATTTAAGGCTTTTTTAGCACCTTGCCGCCCCACATGTATATATTGGGCCAAATATTATTTTTCTTATTTCATTAAATCCATAGGACTTTAAATAAAAAGCCCACATGTGAACTAGACCCATTCTTACTAAAAGAAACAAGCCCACATGTCATCCATTAATATATAAATATAATTGTCCAGCCCATTACATAAATAATGTGCAAATTATATTCTTAATATATTAAATTGCAATTCTAGATGGACCTTAAATTGGTTCGGTAGAATATATCAAGTGATCCATGCAAGTCCGTGTGGATTGGGGATCTTGGCTGGCTATCTAAATTTAAGCTCCAATAGACATAACCTAATCACAATCAACAAATGATTCACTTAGGTCCGATCCATTAATTTTAGCTCATTCCACTAAAGAGCTAAAATTGAACTCTTAAATAAGGACAGAAAAGGAAGATGCTTCCTCATTCATACCCTAGACAATCATATTGGAGATAGTGTATCCTCGTGATTAATATCAGTAATCGCCAAGAGTTCATAGACCGCCTATAACTCTCCAAGTTACCATATTTACTCATATGACCACGTTTTGAACTTGGATATTTTGACTTGTCCAGAAGCCATGTTTTCAATAGACACTATTGAAAACTCAACGTTGAGATTTAATATCCAATTACCTCAAAACATCCATATGATGATATTATACTCTCATTTAATAAATGGAGCCACGATGTCCATATCTATAAATGAAGTCCTCTATCGATTAACAAATGAATATCACCAAACTATCGAGGATAGACTATGCGATATAATCGTACTCATTGATAGCTCAAATGATATCACCTGCAACCATAAGTCCATCATTTATCTCAGGATTAAGATAGACTCTCCGATTGTCCTGATAATGAAATTACTTTTATCTACTGACGGTTATAGATAAAGTATTTCATTGTGATCCTGTTCAATGCACCCAGTGCACTAGATTCTTTTGCTCGAAGACACTCCGATGATTTTAGACTCATCATATCTCATTTGATCCCACTCAAATGCTAGCAAAAGAATTCTACAACTTTAACAAGATAAAGGTGCCTAACCTTTAACTTAAGTTGTGAACGATATTCAAGACTAACTAAAGAATTGTGTCTACCACATACATATCCAGATGTATGAACAATTCTTCTTTTCTCATAGTCTTTAGACCTTATGATTATTTACTTTAACAATTATTAAACTATAAATGCTATAAGATTTGTTTAAAACAGAAATCACTTTATTAATATGAAAAAGATTGTTAATTACACTATTACACTCTTGCTATTGAGCATAATCCTAACACCAGGTACCCTGAGGCATCCCGATCTTACAGTAAGTCTATCCTGGTAGGCAACTAAGGTCACTTTAGCACCAGGCTTCTTGGAGGAGGGTATTCCCAAACTAAGGCAGCAGGAGTGCCCTGAGGCTATTTCCTGGTCTTGAAATGGCGAGTCATTAATGGCGAAGTACAAGTATTAAGTAGAAGATACTGGAGAATCAAGTAGGAGACTTTGAACACAGGAGAACCATATGGGAGAGGAAACTGCGTTTATTGAATTTCTTTAGTCAGTACAATATGACATCGGGGTGAGCATTCCCGTTGATATAACCTAAATTTCTAAGGGTAGAATTTTCTGAGGTGATCGGCGTTCCAAGTGTGATCCACTGGGTATCCCTCCATGTCTTTCAGCTTGTAAGCTCTACCCCAGAGCAATGCCTTAAATAAGTATGGACCTTCCCAGTTTGGAGCTAGCACCCCGTCAGACCTTCTTTGTGTGTTCTGAGTTACTTTCCTGAGAACCAAGTCTCCTTCTTTGAAATTCCGGATCCTCACCTTTTTGTTGAAATGTCGGGCTATCTTGCTCTGATATATAGCCACCTTTTCTGCAACCCTGCTTTGTCTTTCCTCCAGTAAGTCCAAACTAGCTCTCAATTTAGCCTCATTATCTTCCGGCTCATAGTTTTGGATCCAGAAAGATATGAGTTTATGCTCAATGGGCAAGACCGCTTCTGTTCCAAACACTAGAGAGTAAGGAGTCTCTCCAGTTGCAGTTCGTCTGGTTGTTCTGTAAGCCCACAGTATATTGGGTAACTCTGCAACCCATAACCCTTTCTTCTATTGGAGCTTCTTCTTCAGGAGCTTCTTAATGGTCTTATTGGTAGCTTCAATTAGCCCATTGGTTTGAGGATGAGCCACTGATGCAAAACGAAGATTGATGTTCCGGTCACCACAGAATTCCCTTAAGTTGGCATTGTCAAATTGCTTTCCCAAATCAGTTATATAGCCATCGGGGTGCCAAATCGGCAGACAATGTTCTCCTTAACAAAGTTGGTGGTTTTTTCTTCAGTTATCCGGGTGAGGGCCTTGGCTTCTACCCACCGGGTAAAATAATCTATTGCTACCACTGCGAGTTTGGCTTGGCCGGGTGCAGTGGGAAGCGGCCCGATCAGGTCCAGTCCCCAAATAGCAAAAGGGTAGGGGGGTGCTAATTGAGGAGAGCCTCTCTGGTGGGAGATGATAGAGGTTTGTTGTTTTATAACAAGCTTCGCAGGATCGCGCAAATTGCCTTACATCCTGATGTATAGTCGGCCAGTAGTAACCCATCCTGATTACCTGGTAAGCTAGAGTTTCACCTGAAACATGATTACCACAATCCCCTGAGTGTACCTCGTTGAACGCCCAGCGTGTATCATCGGGATGGAGACATCTAAGTAGAGGGAGAGATTTCCCCTTATGGTATAGGTACCCTTCTATCATGCAATATAGAGTAGCTATACTCTTAAGCCGTCGGGCTTATTCCGGATCTGTAGGGAGAGTGTCACTTTGGAGGTAATCTGTTATGGATCCATCCAGCATGAGGGGCGGCTCACGGGAAGGACTTTTGCTTCCTTAGCTATACTGGAGAAGGGAACCAATTGAAGGGGTACTCCTTTTGGCAAAGCATGTCCTTCTCCTGTGGCAATCTTAGCCAGGACATCTGCGTGATGGTTCTTCTCTCTGGGTACCTGTTTTATCCTTACACCCTTAAACTTCTTTATAGCTTCCTGAACTTTAGCCAGATAGGCCACCATGTTGTCACCTTTTACTTGGTACAAACCTGTCACATGATTAACCACTAGTTGGGAGTCACTTTTGATCAGAAGGTATTCAGCTTCCAGGGCTCCTGCTACTTTCATTCCTGCTAATAGAGCTTTATACTCTACCTCGTTGTTGGTAGCTCTGAACTCAAACCTAAAGCAATGACTGCACTCGGCTCCAGCTAGGTCGATCAAGACGATCCCAGCTCTGAATCTCGACTGGTTCGAAGCTCCATCCATGTAAAGAACCCAAATCTTGCTATCTTCAGGCCATTCCAGATTGGTTTGATCCAGATCTGGGTCTATTGATTTGCCCGGGTTCAGAATCGGGCTAAACTCCACTATGAAGTCCGCCAGGGCTTGGGCTTTGATCGTGGTTCTTGCTTTGTATTTGATATCGAATTGTGTGAGCTCTAGGGCCCATAGAACCAACCTGCCCGACACATCTGGCCTCTGGAGGAATTGTCTCAATGGTTGATCTGTGACAACCGCGATGGTGTGAGCTTGAAAATAAGGCCGGAGCTTCCTGGATGTGGTCACCAAGGCGTTGATGTGTAAAATCGTGTTATAAAAACCTAACTCGCAAGTGCACGAATCGTGAGATAAGTACAGCGACAAGTAGGGATCGTTCCCACGAGGAAAAGTGATTTATCGACTAAAACTAATTCTAATTAAAGCTAAGCAATTAACAGTAACCAAGAGATTTGAGATTGATTTGATTGATTTGATTAAAAACTATATTAAACTAAGAAAGCAATTAACAAGAATATGTGAATGTGATCAAGAGGTGAGAGGACTAAGTCATCAATGATCCCCAACTACGTTTACTCAATGCTTCGAATTGACTTTCACAAAGAATGTTAATCAAGTTAAGGGTTCGTTCTTAAATTATGTATAATTAGTGCGATGTGGTCCTGGAATAAATCAAGTACTCTCTACTGCAGTCATTAGCAAAACCTACATGTAAACTATAGCAGAAAATACATCAACCATACACCAAGAGTTCTCAGTTCAGTCATTAGCAAAACATGCATGTAAACTATAACCTAAAACCCACAAAGCACACAATCAAGTATTCTCAATCACAGTCATTAGCAGAACCTACATGTAGACTACGATTGAGAACCCATTAAGCACAAGAACAAGAGAACCAAAGATAACGTGCAATATCCTGCTACGATAAATTCATTCATTCAATTGCATATTGGCTAAGAATGGTGAAACCCACACATATCTCAACCTTAACATATAAAACCCTAGATTCAAGACTAGCACTAACCATGCATAGACAAGAAGAAATCACAAATTGAATGAATTGAAACTTGAATTACGAAAATATAGTCAATTCTAACAAAGAGTATTCATAGAGGTTCACATTGAATCCCTAGTATGGATTTAGTTACACATAGATGAAATAAAAAGAAGAGAGAAGTAATTGATAGAACCCATGGAAATAGTAGACACTCTTCCAATCTCTGATGCTGAAATCTTCTCCTTCGTCTTCAAATCTTCTATATGCCAGGTGAAAGAAAGTTTGTTGAGTGATTTAGGTTATGAATGATGGCTGTTGAACTGTCTCCAGACGAACCCCATTATGAATAGAAAACTCCTCTATTTATATCTGCTCGGGCTTCAGTGGAGAAACCTATTAAATCACGGAGTATTGGCCGGAACGCTGCCGGACCGCTGCCACTTTGGCAGCGGTTAGGGAGCGTTTTGCACAGCGGTCTCCTCTACCCGATAAACGCTGCGATGCCTCTCTCAGAAAATAGCAACGGTGCGAGAGCGCTTTTTGCTCAATTTCAGAAAAGACCCTTGACTTCTTCAAAATAGCACTTTTTATATGAAATTCTTCAAATAAATCAATCTGATCCAATAACCTGAAAACACTCGAACACACCCATTAAAGCGCTAAAAGACTCAAGAAGCAAGCAATTGATTGGAGGAATGGGGATCAAAAATATATACAATAAATGACCGATCAGGCGTAGGCGAGCTTCTCTAGTAGGGTATAGTTTTTCTCAAATTTAGTAAAAGCCCGGCTCACATAGTAGATTGGTCTCTGTACCCCGTCATTGCGTTCTTTCACCAAAGCTCCACTAGTAGCAACTTCAGAAACTGCTAGGTAGAGAAGGAGCTCTTCCCCCAGGGTCGGCTTCACCAGTAGTGGCGGACTTGACAAGTATCTCTTTAAAGCTTGAAAAGCCTGCTTGCTTTGCTCATCCCACTTCATCTTCTTCCCCTGCTTGATGACTTTGAAAAATGGGAGACATTTATCTGTGGAGCGGGATTTAAACTAATTCAGGGCTGCTATTCGCCCGGTTAATCCTTGTGCCTGCTTGAGAGTTGTAGGGGACTCGAGATCTAAAATGGCTCTGATCTTCTCAGGATTAGCCTCAATTCCCCTTTCATGCACCATGAATCCCAGGAATTTGCCTGCTGCTACCCCAAATGCACACTTAGCGGGGTTCAACCTCATCTGCTTCTGCCTTATTACCTGGAAGGTCTGGCGTAAGTCCCCTGTATGTTGTCCTGCTTCTGGAGATTTTGTGATCATGTCATCTATGTACACTTCCATGGATCTCCCTATCAGTTCCTTGAACAGTTTGTTCACCATACACTGGTAGGTGGCACCTACATTTTTTAGTCCGAATGGCATTACCTTATAGTAGTAGAGGCCTTGTCCGGTGATGAAGCTAGTCTTATACTGATATGAAGGATGCATCATGATTTCATTGTACCCCGAGAAGGCATCTATGAAGCTTAGGAGCTTGTTTCCTGCAGTGGAGTCAATGAGCTGGTCTATCTTAGGTAGAGGAAAACTATCCTTGGGACAAGCCCGGTTAAGATCGGTGTAATCCACACACATTCGCCACTTCCCGTTAGACTCGGTTACCATAACTACAGTGGCGATCCACTCGGGATATCGGGATTCCCTGATGAATCTGGCTTTCAAGAGCTTGTCAACCTCTTCTTGGACCGCGGCGTTCCATTCGGCATTGAAGTGTCTTCTCTTCTGCTTGATTGGCTTGAAAGTTGCATCTACTGCCAACCTGTGGGCAGCCAAGCTAAGAGGAATGTCAGGAATCTCCTCATGTCTCCAAGCAAAGATGTCGTTGTACTCTCTAAGAAGCTTTACCAAGTCCTTCTTAATTTTTGGGTCCAAACCTCCTCCTACCTTTACTGTCTTTGTCGGATCTTTTCTCTGGATCAGGACCTCCTCTAACTGCTCTGCGGGGTGCCCACTGGTCCAACCACGCTCTTCCTCTTCTGGCTCCTCCACAATTATGTCTAGCACCTCTCCTTCTTCCAAGACATAATCATCCCGCTCTGTCGCTCTCTGACCTGGGTCACTGGTTACCTGTGCGCATTGTTTAGCTAATGCAGCGGGGTTAATGGACACCGCGTAACAATTGCGAGCTGCCTGCTGGTCTCCTCTTACTTCTCTTACTCCTGCTCCCACCGGAAACTTCAACACATTGTGGTAAATGGACAGCACCCCCCTGATCCCTGACAAGAAAAGCCTGCCCAAGATCGCATTATATGCAGACGGGGTGTCCATTACAATGAATTCTGTCATTATGTTCTGTTGTAGGGGAGCTTCTCCAACTATCACCGGTAGAATCTTCGTCCCCATCGGCATCACTGAGTCTCATGTGAATCCATAAAGAAGGGAAGTGCAACTGTTATAGCAAGAATTCTTCAAGTTGAGCTGCTCATGAGCCCCTTCGAACAAAATATCAACACTGCTTCCTGTATCAATCAAGATGCGATGTACCAAGCAGTTGGCGATTTGTACCGTGACCACCACAGGGTCATCATGTGGCTGAACTGTATTGTAGACGTCCTCCTCCGTGAAGATGATTTTGGTGGAGCGGGATTGATCCCGGGATCCACTACTGACTTTGAGTACTTCGTGGTCAGCATTAAGTCTGGGAATCTTCCTTGCGTGATTCTTTCTTGAATTATTGGAGGTTCCAGCTAGGGTAGGGCCTCCACTATGGTGTGGATCACCTGGATCTGCTGCATCAGATCTTTCTCCCCATCTCTCCTTCTTTCTGCTGTCTCCTACATCCCGCTCTGAACCTGTTTTCCTTCTTTGATGCTGTCTCGTACCTGCTGCAAAAGTTCAGTTAGAAGACCTCTCCTTACCAATCCTTCAATCTAGTTGCGGAGGCTGTAGCACTCTGAGGTATTGTGCCCTATATCCTCGTGGAAGTCGCAATACTTGTATTGATTCCTCCTGTCAACCGGGATTTCATGGGACCCGGCTTTCTGAGTAGACCCTTATCCTGAATGGCGATATAAATAGTTTCTCGGGAAGCATTGAGAGGGGTGTAGTTATTATACCCTTCTTCCTCTCTTGCCACCCTGGATACTTCCTTCAAGGGAATCTCTATGGGAGGTGATCTCCTTACCGGATACCTTTCCTGGTATGAAGGAATATGAGGCGGCCTGTAAGTAGACCGGTTCGAAGGTTGATTCTGAAATTTCCTAACTGGTGCGGGCTTTGGACCTTCCTTCTTAGGGGCGGTGCCAATCGGGCTTGTCCTTAAACGAAAATTGGGTAAATTTAGTTAAAATCTATTCACCCCCCCCCCCCCCCCTTCTAGATTAATATTGAACACACCTTAATTTGTTTCAATTGGTATCAGAGCGGGTTCCTAGATATACTTAGGTGATCCTTGCTCACTTTTGGTGTGTTTTGCATTGTGTGTGATTTCTAGATTTATTCATACATTTTTTTATTCATCTCATTTGCATTCATCCAAACACTATGAGTGATAATAGGATGAGGAAAGAGAGAGCGTCGAGTGTGAGGCCACCGTTGCTCACCGGCGTGAATTATGCCTCATGGAAAGGCAAGATGGAGGCATACTTGTGTCAAATCCATGATAGGGCATGGATGGCAATTGAAGATGGGTATGCACCTCCTATTATAACTCCCACTGGTGGAGGAGAACAAGTACTCAAACCTAAGGCCGATTGGACAAATGGAGAGTTTGAGACTTCAAAGTGGAATAGGAAGGCATGGCACGCCCTTCTATGTGTAGTGGACGAAAATCAGTACAAACTGATTCAAAACACTAGGATAGCCAAGGAGGCATGGGATATCTTAGAGGTTGCACACGAAGGAACCGATGTTGTCAAGGATTCCAAGCTACAAGTCCTTCAAACGCAATTTGAGTTGCTTAAGATGGAGGAGGACGAGTGCTTCAATGACTTTGAAGTCAAGTTGATGGATATTGTCAATCAAAGCTATCAACTAGGTGATCCATACTCGGATAGGAGAGTTAAGCAGAAACTCATGAGGTCTCTCCCTACTAGGTTTGAATCGAAAGTTATGGCTTTAGAAGAAAATTTTGGTTATAAGGACATGAAACCGAGCGAGGTAATTGGAAGACTCCTCGTCTATGAGTCTAGGAAGGGTCTAGTACTTCACCTCCTAAAAAGCAAAAAGGGATTGCTTTGAAAGCCTCCAAGGTTGAGAAGGAGGAAAAGGAGGACTCGGATGAAGACACGGCTTTGTTACTTAGAAGATTCAAAAAGTTTGTCAAGTTCGAGAAGAATGGTTTTGGATCCAAAGGCCAAGATTTGAAGAAAAAGGCTTCTTTCAAGAGATTTGAGCCTAGGCAAGAGAATAATGAAAGGAAAGGGATCCAATGCTATGAGTGTGGCGGTATAGGACACATTTCCCCCGATTGTGGAAATTTGAAGAACAAGATGGGAAAAGTGATGGCCGCCACGTGAAGTGAAAGTGATGACTCCGGAGAGGGAGATAAGTCATCAAGTGATGAAGAACTTACCATTAACTATACGGCTTTTGGAGCCACTTTTGTTGAAGATAGAATTGATGGTAAGGATGTCTTAACTAGGGGTCCCATAAAAGAAATAGATGAAGAAGTAGCTATTGAAGTGGTTGGTGTAGCTACTCATTGGGATATGTCCAATACTTCATCAAGAGACGAATTTGATGATCTTGATGAAGAAGATGACTCCATTGGTGAGTTGGAGAATGTAGAAAATGACTCAAGCGTTGAGAATTTGTTACCTAACTCTACAAAAGGAAATGTAGAGAAAATGGATGTTCATGACTTTATAGTCAAGTGTGAAAGTTCTATGATGAAGGATAAAAGAAAGCTAAAGATTTTAAAGGAAGAAAATCTAGAACTTTCATCACACAATGACCACTTAAGTAAGCAAGTGGAGATGATGGGTCTTAAAGACAATGTTGAAGAATTTGAAAGTTCTAGGTTAGAGAATGAAAAAGAGATTCAAAGTTTAAAGGAAGAGAAACTTAGGCTTTCAACACTTGTTGACCACTTGAGTAGTGAAGTGGTAAGATCCATGAAGGATGAAGACAAGCTAAGAGATGAACTAGCTTTGTCTAAGAGGAATGAAGAAGGGTTGAAAAGAGAGCTTAGGGATGCTAGAGATTTGATCACTAAGTTGACCTCTAGCATGGAAAAACTCAACCACTTGTTAAGTGTTGGAAAAGGCCCTTGTGACAAAAGAGGTCTTGGCTTTGAAGAAGACAAGGAGAGTCTCACTCCTAACAAAACCATATTTGTCAAGAGCTTAGGCAAGAAAGAGGCTTCACCGATGCAAACTCCTAGGAAGAAGATTGATCTAGGATAATGCTCTCATAGTGCACAAGTGAAGGTAGCTTCAAAGAGACAACCTCAAGCTCAAAGAGTTTCTCATGTTAACTTCCCTCAACCTAAGATCAACAAAGGGAAGACACCGATCATGCAAGCTCAATCGAGCGAGCAACATTGTCTTGGTTATCAACAATGATGGAGAGATCCAATTCAACAACCAAGACAACCACAACGACAATGGAATGCACCAAAGCATGCACACGGGAATGGTATGATTCCTAACTTTATTCCCACTTGTCACTTTTGTGGTATTGATGGTCACATAAGACCAAGTTGCTTTTATTACATTAATATGTGTAGAGTTAAAAGCGTGATCGAAAAGAAAAAGGCTAGAGCTAGAATGCATGTTCATATAAGGGAAGAAACTCATTTGCATAATCCTTTATTTTCTAAAGCTCTAGAACCTTTGTCCATTAGGAAGAAAACTATATCACCTAAGTGGATAAGAAAAAATAATGAACCCGTTTGTTACGAGACTAACAAGTCTCATATTGGTTCAACCGAGTCAAATGGACTTGGTAGGTCCATAGGACCTTATGACCTTCATTGATGAAGGGTGGTTTTTTGACCCCATATGGGGAACTCAAGCAAAGAGAGTGTTTGCATACTTGATGCATGCAAAATATTTTAAAGATCTTATACTTCTTTGTTGATTGCTTGAGTAAGCTTGGTTGCACTTGTATATATGTTTGCTATTCAAATAAGTGTGAACCATGCTTGTATTACAATCCATGTCATATTTATGTTCAAACATACATTTTTGGACTAGGAGATGTTCATAGGAAGTATGATTTGAATGACCTATAGTTATCTCCATGACATGATGATACTTATATAACATGCTAAATGAAATGAAAAAGCATGAATTGATGATTGCATAATTCTTGAATGCAAAACGTGTGTGAAAAAGCTTATGAGACTCAAATTGATTAAAGGATCTTGTATCCGGTCAAAGGATTTTACAATCCAAATGTCTCTCTTTCTTTATTTGTTGAACATGGCTACCATCATACGGGTTTCATATCCGAAAAAATCAAATAGGGTGCAAAGTCGCTCATGTCATGTTTCGCTTATAAAGTTGGATATAGTGTTTATTAAATTGAAATTCAATAAATTCTATATATCTTTGCTTCTCTTATTACATTGGTGAAATTGGTTTGAATTCTTATTAGAAACCTTTGTCATTTGCTTTGCCAAATACCATTGTATTTTGGACTTGAATGCTACATGTCTTGTATGCAAAGCATTTTTATTTCACACATTTTTATCAAAATAAATCTCCTTGTTTCTCTCCAATTATTTGAGTAGCATAAGTGACTTATATGAATATGCAAATATCTTGTATGCTACTATCTCTCTTTGCTATGAGTGACCTTGTTGGGGACTACTCCTTTGCCTATATCATGACAAAAAGGGGGAGTAGAATGTGGTGAAGGGAGATGCTAAATTGTTGTAGCAATTTGTGCATGTTGGGGAGATTACATATTAAGGGGGAGTAACCCATTGAGGGGGAGCATTGCATTCACAAACATTGCATGATGTTGTGCTTAACTTACTTAAATGCAAATGCCTATTTGTTTCACTTGATTAATCTCACATCTATGTGTTTTGGAAAATATAGAAACCTTGTTTTCAGGGATTAATTGTTCTACAAGAGATCGAAGACTTCAAGATTTTATTTATTATATCTCTTTGTAATGTAGAAAATCATTGTAGACCCATAGTTTCTATTTTGTTGTGAAGAATCAATGTGAGTGGTGGTTTTGTCACGAAATAGCCAAAGGGGGAGATTGTAAGGATTCCCGGTTTTTGATTGGCTTATTTCGTAGACAAACCACATTTGGGGGTTGTGTTGTAAGGGTAGATTAGGCCCTCAAGACCTCAAGAGAAGAAGCACTCCAAAGGTATATTTCTTGGTGTTTCTTGCAATGAAGAGAAGTAGTTGCACACACACACAACACTTGCACAATTCTTATTCTTGTATGTGTTGTGTCTTTATTTTGTGTTTGCATTATTGTTTATTTAATCTCTCTTCTTGCATGTGTATATTGATTGCATCCTATGTTTTTAAATGTTCATCATGTTAGAAATAGGTTACATTGTTCTCACCCTTCCTTACTCTTGCATTGCTTAAGGATGAAAGGGAGTGTGTTGTGCGCTGGTCACCAACGCAAGTTCACCATCGCAGATCGCCTAGTGATCGCCCAGTTGTCTGTTGCTGGTCGTGCACTGGACGTCCAGCGTAGCCCTCACCAGCGCAACTCGTCTAGAGATGCATCGCTGGTGTAGCGCTTGTGATTAGCGCTGGTCCACCAGCGCCTGTGCAATTTTTGCACTTTGCGCTGGTGGTGCACTGGCGACCAGCGCAAGAGGCCATTTCTGATGCGTTTTTTCAAAACGACCTCACTTCACTTATGACTCCTATATATACATCTCTTTGATTTTAGGTTGTTTCTAAGAGTTCCAAATTTCATATTTTTCACTTAGAATATTTTTCAAGAGAAAAATCCTCAAGAACTCATCTTTAAACACTCAAACCATATACATGTGCATCAAAGATCATCTAAGCATTTTCTAGCATAGTTAGTTTGCTTATTTGAATGGGTCTTAGTCATCACTCTTCTCTTGGTATGTTCTTCACTTTTATCCATTGATATTTAGTGTTTTATTTATCAAGGCATCTCTTTTATTATTTGAATGATCTTAGATTAACATCTCATATTCAAAATAGAGATTGTTTGTGATAACATGATTGAGTGTTGTATTGTGATAGCTATTTAGGTTTTTATAATCTAATTTTAGCTAAGCTATTTGACCTGTCATTTAGCTATTGATATCTAGGATTGTTTTTATTGACATATTATCATCCTAGATAAGCATATAGGGTTGCCTAGCTCTTATTGCTTTTATTAAGTATTTTTATATATTCACACATAGGTTGTATAATCTCTTCATTGAGAATTTAAGTCTTGTTGGCTAAGGTTGCTTAGGCCATAAGCAAAATGGACTAGAGCCACTTTTAAAGGCCCGCATGGTAGAAGTGGGGGGTTATAGACTGGAGTGTTAGACGAGGTCCACATAGGTTGTAAACTCCATTTCAATTAGTGGATTTCGAGGTTCGAGTGTGGCGCACTATACAGCCCGTGGTTTTTTTTTTCTTCCCAGTGGTTGGGTTTTCCACGTATACATCAAGTGTTATTTAAATTCCGCACCATATTACACTTGTTGTATTTATATTGACTATTAGGGGTATTTTCGTAATCTTGTCCTTAAACGAAAATTTGGTAAATTTAGCTAAAATCTATTCACCCCCCCCCCCCTTTAGATTAATATTGAACACACCTTAATTTGTTTCAAGGGGGTACAGCAATGTATGAAGGTTTTGGTCAGTAATGGAGATGGTGGTGATGGTGAATCTGTGCATGTTGATAAGTAGAACTTGAATGTGGGGTTTCTGGAGAAGATTTTCGGTGCCCTTTTCTGATGAATAAGTAGTTATATATATATCTCCTGTTGCTTGCCATACACTCCTTAAATTTTGGTCTAGGGTTTGGCTAACGCAGGATCGTCTTCTTTTTAGGAGATAATCTCGGAGTTTTACGTATAGAATCTAGTCTTTCCTTCCTAGGAGGAGTCAATCTCGTAGGTAAATCTTTCCTTCCTAGGAGGATTCTAGATGGGCTAACTTGCTCAAAATAGGACTCTTAGGCAAGAAGAAGTATATCTCCTCCGTTTTATTTGAACGGCAGTGTTTTAATGTGGAGCTTTTTATCCTGGCATAAGAGTCTTGCTGTTTGATATCTTCCTGCTTGGCGGGGTAGTTATTTCAGAAAGTGCAAGCCAGTAGGCTTCCAGGTGATGGAATAGGGGATATCTAGCTGGTATCATACCGGGATGCTTTAGTGGTACTCCATGTCGGGGTGCTGCGGGGTCTAGTGAGCACCCCGGCTTGGGACGTTGCTTATGAATCGAGATGCTGGAGGGGTCCTGAAGAGACTGGGGAAAGGCTGGGTCGGACCCCGCTGGAGGGGGTGTGTACTCGGACCAGTCGGAGTCCGCCCTTGTCGGGGTAGCCAGATGGTGTCTGTACTCCTATCCTTGTGTTGAGGTGGAAAATTCTTCCTTGGTCCTTCGCCAATTTTGGCGGTTAACAAAATCAAATGAAAAAATCAATTTCTCTGAATCATGTCAATATGGAAAATCGCATGCCTTACCTTTCCCTCATTCACAATATCATGCTAAAGCACCTCTAGAACTGTTTCATTCTGATTTATGGGGTCTAGCACCTATAAACTCAACCTCAGGCTTTAGATACTGCATTCACTTTGTAGATAACTTCAGTAGATACACATGGATTTATCCATTAAAACATAAAGGTGAGGCCATACAGTTCTTTAAACAGTTCAAATTGATGGTTGAGAATAAATTTGACGCAAAGATTAAGTGCATACAAATAGATGGGGGGGGGGGGGATTTAGACCTTTTACAAACTTAGTGAAACAGTTGGGAATAGAAATTAGACACTTATGTCCACATACATCAGCTCAAAATGGGAGAGCGAAAAGAAAACATAGACATATAGTGGAAACTGGACAGACATTGCTAGCTCAAGCATTAATGCCTCTCAGGTATTGGTGGGAAGCCTTCCAAACTTCTTTTTTCTTTATAAATCAACTGCCAATATTGGTCCTTAGCAACCAAAATCCTCTTGAGAAACTTACCAAAAGAATGCCATATTACAAAATACTAAAAATATTTGGTTATGCTTGTTACCCATGTCTAAGACCTTACCAACAACACAAGTTCCAATTCCACACAACCAAGTGTGTTTTTCTTGGTTACAATGAGTCGCACGAAGGTTTTAAATGTTTGAGTTCAACTAGAAGGATTTATATTTCCTGACATGTCAAATTCAACGAAGAAGAATTTCCATTTAAAATTGGTTTTCTTCACCTTTCACAACCTCAATCTCAAAACACTGAGTCTGTTATATCTTGGTTCCTAGTTACTAATATCTAAACTCAAACAAATAAACCCAACACTAGCTGTCCTGGTTTATCTAAAGACTCTCTTGCAGGTTCATCAATGTCTAGTATCCCTGATCAACACTCAAATCAAGTGAGTCATGATCAGCTTGAAGGGAAATATTTCTCGCCTAGTAGAGATACAAAAAACTCACTAGTGCAACTTACATCAGCTCAAGAAGGCACTCCAAATACAGGTATTTTTGATGATTCACAAGAAACTTCTATAGCTCCTCAACCAGTGTATGCACCACTTGGAAATAAGCATCATATGATCACTAGAGGAAAGGCAAAAATTTTCAAGCCTAAAGTCTATATAGGGGTGTCTAAAGCTCATCATCTTTGTGAAAATTCAAATACTACAGAACCAACAAGTGTTTCGGAAGCTTTGCAGATTGTTGAATGGAAGAATGCTATAGATGAAGAGTATAGAGCACTGATGACAAATAAAACTTGGCAGCTAGTTCCCTACTCACCTAATATGAATTTAGTGGGCAACAAGTGGGTTTACAAACTTAAACACAACTCTGATGGTTCAATACAAATGTATAAAGTAAGACTTGTGGCTAAAGGCTTCCATCAAACACCGGGGGTTGACTTCACTGAAACCTTTAGCCCTGTAGTAAAAGCTTCAACAGTTCGAGTGATCCTCACAATAGCATTCTCTCAAAATTGGGATATAAAGCAATTGGACATTAACAATGCCTTTCTCAATGGCTCTCTACAAGAAGCAATGTATATGATGCAGCCTAAAGGGTTTGTTGATTCTACTAGGCCTAATGATGTTTGTAAACTACAAAAGGCACTGTATGGCCTAAAACATGCTCTAAGGGCCTGGTATGACAAGCTCAAGTTCACATTGTTAAGGTGGGGGTTCAAGAACACCAAAACAGATTCTTCACCTTTCCATTTTAGAAAAGGTTCAAGAATTATTTTGGTTCTTATCTATGTTGATGACATAATAGTTACAGGTAATGACAGCAATTTGCTGCAAAGATTCACAGCTGAGTTGAATAGAATGTTTGCATTAAAGGATCTTGGGCAGCTGCATTTCTTTTTGGGAATTGAAGTTAACAAAAATCAGAGTGGCATTTTTTATGAAGAGAATGAATCTTTTTATCGAAGGATCAGAAAAAAAATGGGTCTGAATCTCCTGCGGGAATGATTTGGAAGTCCAACACCTATCACAACAGGTAAAGCTCTCTCTATATCTGATGGTAAACCAATGGAGAATCCTACTTTGTATAGAAGTGTTCTTGGAGCCTTACAATACATAACCAATATCATACCAGACATCTCATTTGTTATAAACAAATTAAGTCAGTTCCTTCAGTCACCAACTGATATCCACTGGCAGGCCCTAAAAAGGGTACTCGGATATTTAAAAGGATCAATTGGGGATGGAATTCACATTCAACCTGCACAAAGACTGACTATTATAGGTTTCTCCGATGCGGACTGGGCATGTTGTCCAGATGACAGAAGATCTGTAGCTAGTTATTGTGTTTATCTTGGTGATACTTTGGTGTCCTGGTCATCCAAAAAACAATATATTGTAGCCAGGTCTAGCATAGAGTCAGAATATAGAGCATTGACTCAAGTTTTTACCGAAATTACTTGGATTCAACATCTACTTCAAGAATTAAACTTCCCACTAGCAGCAACTCCAGTAACCTAGTGTGATAACATAAGTGTCAATGCCCTTGCAGCAAATCCAGTGTATCATGCTCGAACAAAGCACATAGAAATTGATGTGCATTTTGTTCTAGATAGAGTTCTAAGTAAACAACTAGATGTTCGATATGTGCCATCCTATGACCAAGTCGCTGATTGTCTCACCTAGGCACTCTCCCACTCAAGATTCCAGTTTCTCAAGAGCAAACTTGGTGTGTTGGAACCACCCTCTCGTTTGAGGGGGGATGTGAAGACAAAATTGCCTTGACACCTGGTCACATATACTGGTGCCAACTCACTATCCTTTGTAGAGTTTATCAATTGTATAACTATAGCAATTCTAGAAGTTTCTTTGGAGCCAATTGTTGATCATTCATTGGCTATGTAATTAAATTGTGCCACCTATTGTTAGCTAGGGCTATAAATTTGAATCTTGAATATAAATAGATAGCAATGCCTCAGCCTCTTGTGAGCTGAAGCTAACATTTTTTCTCAAATATTTTGTTCTTCAAACTATTAGGCACGACGTTTCCGCATTCATCGGTTCAAAATTATCCCCAACACTCTTGGAGTCTTGGTTAAATTTATGTAACTTGGGTCTGTTCACAAAATACATAACAAGTGGCATGTGTATTTTTGTTCGTCTAATCGCATTTGATATTTTTCCACATATCATGTCATGAATTGGTAAACGACTAGACGTACAGATAAAACATGCTTAGCCTACCCGATCCAAATTGTTTCCGCTTTCTTCTATCTCACAAGAATGAAAAATGCATTGATCAAGCAAGATTAACTGATTCGCAACTTGGAATCATATATATATATATAATAATAATAATAATAGAGTTTCAAAGTGTCACATGTCAGCGTAAGAGAGCTTTGGAATTAAATGTAATCAATCAAATATGATTAAATGTAATCAATCAAATATGATTGTTCATAATATCTTCTATTATTAAATGCTTTTTTCATTTCTTCAAAATAATAAAGAAATAAATGCTACAATTAAATCAATTTAGAAAATAATAATAATAATAATAATAAAAGCAAATAAATAATAACCCTTTCCTATTCAAACTTAATGTCGAATATCTTGAATTCTTAAACTGCCAAGCTAAATTCAAGGAATTAAAATAATGATTTTTATATGATTAAGGACAATTGTGGTTTGTAGACTCAATTATTTAAACCATCCTCTCTCTCTCTCTAAACCATTTATGCCCTCTCATCTCCCTCAATTTTCTCTATAAAAACCATCCAAAATCTCATATTTTTTTCCATCTTATTCCATTGACTTTTTCAGCAAACTCAAAACAAACGGTGGAGAATTGGATGCCATTGGGTGGTAAGAGGAATTTCTATAGATTTTTTTTTTTTTTTTTAATATTTGGTTGAATAATTTAATCCTTTAGTTTTAGTTTTAGTTTTAGTTTTAGTTTTTTTTTTTTTTTTTTTTTTTTTTTTTTTTTTTTTTTTTTTTTTTTTTTAATCTCATATTTTTTCCATCTCAGCCTATTAACTCTTCCTCACGAGCAAACTCAAAACAAGCGGTGGGGAATTTGATAGTGTTGGGTGGTGAGAGTAATTTCTACGGATTTTGTTTTAATATTTGATTGAATAATTTTTTAAAAAAAAAATTGTAGGAAACGCTTTAGTAGTTAAAAAAGGTAATTTTGGATTGATTATGGAATTTTAACTTTGGCGGTCTTGGATTTTCAATTAGCTGTCAACTGAGGTGTTTGTTATGGACCCATCCAGTAAGGCTAGCATCCTGTTCATAACCACCAATGCAAAAAATCAATAAACTAGTCAAGACTTATGATGTGTTTTGTACTTATGAACGATGAATTCGATAAACATATTATTACTATAGATAATATTATTCTTGGTTCTAACTGTAATATTATATAGTCTCTTACAAAAAAAAAAAAAAAAAATACTATATCTACTCCAGTTTTTGGGAATTAAATACCCGATTTTTCCCCGGATTTTTTAAAGGTAATTTATAATTTTTTTTGCCAGTTTTTTTCTTTATATATTTTTTAACCTTTTTGTTCTCTTTTCTTATTTGTTTTTTAGAATGTATTAATTATGCATTGAATACAAGATTATTATTCCAAAAATAACTATTAGAATTTTAATTATCCATATAAATCATAAATCATAAATATTTTTCAAACATCAATTGTAATACCAAATTAATAGTAATCCGTTTTTTTTTTTTTTGAAGAATTAATGATAAATTCTAAAAACTTAGAGAGCTTCTCCTTACAATCCATAAATTATCTATTCACACTCCAAATTGATTTTTTTTATTAATGACAATTTTAACCTAAACTAAAATTACTAAACAAGACAAAAAAAAAATATAAAGACACTCCAAAGTAATTAATTTGTTAAAAAAAAAAAATCTCTCTCCTAAATCATTAGATTAAATATTACGTATTAAACTCTCTTCCTTAAATTTGTTATTTCCATATTAAATACTCTATCCTGATTAATCTCTCTCCATTTTTTTTTAATTATATATATATATATATATTTATATCATATTTCCATACTTTCTCTATCAATATCTAATTAATAGTTAAAGAAAAAAAAATTATCAATATTTTTGTTTTTTACTAACAATAATATATATATATATATATTAAAAAGTCATATATTTTTTTTTCAAAAAAAAAAAAGATATATGAAAGCTTGAATTGTTTCAACTAGATTCGATTAGACTCAGAATTTCTAAGACTAATGAAATAATTAAAGTTCTCTAAGAAATCACATACCTACAAGAATAACAATTTTTTATTTTTTATTTTCATATTTCGATTTTTTTATAAATAAAAAAAAAAAAAAAAAAAACAAGGTACTTTTTTTTTACATACATATGGTTCTTAAAAAATCAAGCTTATTAGTAAGTTTTTTTGTTTTTTTGTTTTTTTGTTTTTTTTTTAAACCATTAGTCTTACTTACTTGAGAAAGAATAGAGATAGAAAATTAGAGATATTTATTGGAGGAGATAGAGTTTAATATGGTAATTAAATATTTATGAGAGAGTATTTAATATGTAATAATTAATCTAATGATTTAGAAGAGATATTTTTTTTTTAATAATTTAATTCAAAAAAGATAAAAAGGATAATCTTGTAACAAAATGAAGTGTCTTTAGAATTTTTTAAAATTTAAATTTTGAGAATGGAGTGTTTTTAGAAAAGAAGTGTAAAAAGAGAAAATTGGATTGTCAAAAGAAGCTCTCAAAAACTTATTAATTGTCAGATATTAATGATATTATGATAACATAACAAATAATTAAAATAATGGTTTCAAAAAAAATTAAAATAATAGTTTTTGATCAATTATTAATGATAACACATCATAAACATTAATTATTACATTCAATTAAATAGATTCATTTTCTAAATATATGAAATTCACTCTTAATTATTTTTTTCATATATATATGGTAATAAATAACAAATAACTCCTACTACTATTTGCATCTCCATAAAACTCTTCACCATTTTTTTTTTATTGAATCATCTATGAGATGGATGCTTAAAAAAAATCTAATCAAGAATTTATTAAAAAAAATAGAATGTTTTTAGAAAACAAAAGTGTGGAAAAATAAATTAACTTATCACTTGGTTTGATAATATCCTCCATGGAGTTTTTGTATTTTTTTTTTAAAAAAAAAAAAAATTAATACTTCTACATGTATTTCTAGAATGAGCGTTTTTATAATATATATAATATTTTTGAGTAAATTGGGGTGTATTTAGAGGTTTCAAAATTTTAATTTATTAAAATGAAATGTCTTAAGAAAATAAATGTGAAAAAAAAAATAGATTGTAAATAGCTAATCTCAATAGTTATTTAACTCTATATAATTATAAATATTTATAATTTTTTTCTATTTTTTATCTTTTTGTTTTCTTTTCTTTTAGATTGTTTAGAATGTATTAACTATGCATTAAATACAATATGATTATTTCTAAAAATAAAAGTTTTTGAATTTTAATTATTTTTATAAATGACAATAAATGAATATTTTACAAAGAAAATTAAAATAGTAATTGTATTTCCAAATCAAGTGTAATCTATTTGTTTTTTTTTTCTTTTTTCTTTTTTTTTTTTATGGAATTAATGGTAAATTTTAAAAGCATATCAATAGAAATATATTAATGATAACAGAACAAAAATTAATAATTTGTCATAATATATATATATATATATATTGCTAAAGAGATAAAGAGCTTTTCAATTAATACAAAAAATAATTTTTAATTAACCTATATAATAAATTAAATAATCCTTAAGAAATCTGTTTATCTAAACTGGAATAATAGTGATAAAAATGGAGAGTCTCTGTGCATTAATGATATTGGAGACCTAAGAGTTTCCTTAACGGATTATTATAATTGACAATGATTTAATTAAATCAGATTTATTAACTACTTAAAAATCAGTTCATCTTGCTTTGTTGTTTTATAATTAGTTTTTTTTTATCATAATATAATTAGTTATTTATTAATAATATCAATAATTCAATCATTAATGAATTTAACATTACAATTCAATGAACATTATTTATTGGGGAAGTCAACAGACATGTCAAATAATTTTAATTTTTTTTAACATTTCTCCTTAATTTGAGGATCTATGTATATCATCAATGTTGGTGTGTTTTATCTGATGACTGATTCTTTATTGAAAGGAAAAACTACATGTTCATTAAGTTTAAACATGTTTGCATCAAAAATTTCGGTATAAACAATACAATGTTTTACAAACAATTTTTTATACAAAGCCCGTGCAACGCTCGGGTTGGAAAACTAGTATATAGTAATACTACAGTGCTAAAAAAAATTATCAAACTTTATTGTCTAGATGATGTGATAAGTTGCTTTGTACGTAATAACTATATTACTTATAAAAGATAGTGTGTATTATACAAATTTTTTCTCAAATTTATTGTTCAAATGATATGGTAAAATAAAAAAAATAATAATAAAAAATTGATTTATAACTACACATCATTACTACATCATTTCATAATAAATGATTACTATAAATCATTTTATCACATGATTTGGGCATACTACTAATTCTTTATTATATGTTCCGAAAATATGTTGAAAATATAATCACATTCATGCATTGTTACCCTCAACCAGCTGAACTGAAACATCCCTTCGTTTTTTTTGTTTTTTTCTTTTCTTCCTAAAACTAGCATATCATTCAGCTCTTGCAGATGAAATACCCAACATTATGAGGGTTAATTAATAGAAATGACAAGATTTCTTATCGTTCACTAGCAATCTTACTTTTGGTAGAAATTAGATAAATCTTGACAGAATCACAGATCCATATATGCCTTGCACTTTTTTATTAATGATAATGGAGGTACCTAATTTAATTTGATGGAAAAAGCTTTAACCCATTGCTCCTCCACTTGTTCAGAATTCAGAAACCATCACAAATGATCATGAGACCCTCTTTATGTAATGCTATTGCTATGGATCCAAATTACATGAAGTGGTCCTGGTCCAGTCCAACTTTCCAACTTTCCAACTTTCTAAGCAATCAGTTTGGACCACAACACTCTACTTTCTTCATTATTAACCTTTAATTAGTACAAATCCAATTCCCATTATTTAATTATTTATATAACATTACAATTAAAAGGGAATTGCTACAAAACTGAAGCTCAAAATTTATCTTAAAATATCATGATCGGGTATGGATGCCGAAGCTGAATGCCAAGTGTTACTTTGAGGGATCATGTGCACATGAAGCATGTCATCATGATTATATATAAAACCTCATGACTTATAATCTTATATGATTCTGCAATCTTAATAGCTACTTTTTTGAATTTGTATAATATCTATCCACTTGCTTTATCAATATTCGCAGTGCAAAGTAATGCCTCTTGGGATTAAAACAAGTTTAGTGGTCCTCAACCTGTAAATTTGCATATCTTCTCAACATGCTTCTTAGGTATACATGTTTTTCATTTATTTATTTATTATTATTATTTTAAAGTAATGTCCCATATGTATAATTGTATAAATATTGAACTTTCATCACATATAAAGAAGTGATCCATATGCAACGTACGACATATTTTTGTCCAACGATGGACATTTCACTTCATTGAATTTTAAATATGTTTTTCCACCACCACCCAACATGGCTTGTTAATAAATGATGTTCTCCAACCCGACAATATTTCAAGTCAGAGTCAACACATCATAAGTATTACAAATTACAATTATTACAATAGGACTACGAGACTTTGGCAAGATAAAACAATACATATACAGGTCCAGATAACTATTCCCATAAACTGAGTGAAATCTCTCCACACACATGCTTCTAAATTAAACATGGTGGGACTCAAATTAAACCTCTCACCACCACTATCGAAAAGAGGTGCACTGCCAACTCTACTAAAAGGTGATTTGCTATATATAAATACACTTATTCAATTAAAAAAAATTGTCACATTTTTTTTATTTGTAAAATAATTATTCGTATATTAAACAGTACCTTTTCATACAACAAATACACATAAAAATATGTGTTGGACAAGAAATGAATAATATATATATATGTAAGGATTCCCATAATTGATTGGCTTATTTCGTGAACAAACCACAAGTTGGGGTTTGAATTGTAAGGGTAGATTAGATGATGGAAGACCAACGTCAAAGGCCCTAGTCAAGACCTCAAGGTGACAAGCACGCAAAGGTATATTTCTTGTGCTTAGTTTTCTTTGAAGAGATCTAGAAGCACACACTCACTTAACATACTTGCATTTGTGTGCTTACTCTTCACATGTCACATTACACACTTGCACTTTGTTTGATTATATCTTGTTGTGTGTTTGGTTGTGTCATGTAATTCGTTTCCCGAATATGTTCGGAAACGTCCGCGCTTGCACGATTTTGTGCTTGGTTTTGCGCGAAGACTGCTCTAGGTGATAGCCTTGGCTTTCTCCTTGGATTCACCACTTTTGGTGAATCGGCGGTTTAATCGGCGGCCGACCAAAGGTCTCTGGTCTGATTCTGCGGTTATATCGGCGGTCTGGCCGCCGATTTGAAACCGCCGTTTCACACCTGATGCATTTATTATTCTCGGGTTGTGTTCTGCGGTTTACTCGGCAGTTTCGAAACCGCCGAATGAAACCGCTGTTTTCTCCCCTGTTCTCGGGATGAATTCCGTGGTTATTATCGGCGGCCTGGCCGCCGAATGAAACCGCCGAATTAGATATTTTAGGTCGGTTTCTTTCTCGGGCTTAATTCTGCGGTCAGATTCTGCGGCCCCGACCGCAGAATGAAACCGCCGTTTGAGCGTTTCAGGGGCAATATTGTCTTTTCACATGCCCTGTTTCTTGATGCATATAAATATCATGCTTTCTCTTTTCTCTGAGTTAGTTCCTTGACTCCTAAGAACCCTAAAGCAAAAGAGAAACACTTGAGAGAAAAATCATCAAGAACTCACCTTTAAACACTCAAAGCTTTTCATTTGATTCATCAAGTTCATCTAGGATCATTCTTGCATAGCTTTGCATCATCACAACTTGCTTGGTAAGATTTTGACTAACTTCATATATGTTTAGTTTCTTTCTTGTCAAGAAATCTCTTTCCTTACTTGTATACTTTATGTTCACATGCTAGATACAAGATAGAGATTGTTTGTGATGAATATGATTGAGTGTTGTATTGTGATAGCTATATAGGTTTGCTTAATCTTGATTAGCTAAGCTTTATGTTATGTCATTTAGCTTTTGATATCTAGGATTGATTTCATTGATAATATCATCATCCTAGATAAGCATATAGGGTTGCCTTGCTCTTATTGCATTTTGAGTATTCATATATTCACTTAGGCTTGTTATCTCTTCTTTGAGATTGTAAGACTTGTGTAGCTTCCGGGATTAGGTTGCTTAAATCACAAGCAATTGAACTAGGTTCACTTATACCGGGATTAGGTAGGTGTGTGATTACTTCCGGGATTAGGTTGTAATCTATTTTCACATTTAGTGGATTCGAGGTTCTAGTGTGGCTCACTTACATAGCCCGTGGTTTTTCCCGTGAGGGTTTCCACGTAAATATCAAGTGTCTTTTAATTTTCCGCACCATATTACACTTGCTATTTTATATTGACTAGTAAAGGGTATTTTCATAATCTTGCTTATTAACGAAAATTGGGTAAAATCGGTTAAAATCTATTCACCCCCCCTCTAGATTAATATTGAACACACCTAAATTTGTTTCAATATATATATATATGTATTGCCTCTAAGGACGTAGCTCAGCTGTAGATGGACGAGCTTAGGGTTTGGGCAAGTGACTCCCAAGTGCTCGAATCCTACCAATGACAAAAGTTTCAAAAAAAAAATATCTGGTCTAGATAGGTCTATATATAGATACTATGAAAAAGATATATATATATATATTTTAAAACATATTATTTTATTTTATTTTTGATAGAACAAGAACACTGGAAAATACACTAGAGAAAGAAAAACAGAAACAGGAAACCAAAAACAAAAGACTGAAGCCTAACTGGGCATATCAGCCAACACCTTATCTCTTACATAGACCGGGAAATCTTCCATCCATAAAGTGTCTTCATTGCTCATGAGGGCAAGAGTTGCAAGGCCTTGCACCACCCTATTAGCATGCCTGTCAATGTGACTGAAAATCACCGCACCAAGGTCAGACATAAGAGTGCCAATGTCATCCAAAACCAAGCCATTTTCCGACTCTCTGTAATCACCATTCGCAATCCATTTAACAATGCAAGCCTTATCCACTTCAAAAGAACAGGAAGCTAAACCACAATCACAGCTGAAAAGAATACCCTTGCACATAGCTTTAAGCTTGGCCGATTTCAGACTAAGATTGGCCATCACCGACTGAGCACACGAAGCCATCACCTCTCCTTTGTAGTTTCTGATAACAATGACAAAATCAATTTTTCCTCTAAGTCTGTCAACAGCAGCACCGCAATTGGCTTTATACATCCCCTTATTCGGTGGCACCCACTTGCAACTCAACATTTTATCTTTAACCTCAGAAATGACTCTGAAACCCAAGTCAGCCTTATATAATTCACTTAGAAAATATTCGCTCCAATTAAGCACATCCTTCCAGCAGAAATCACATTGACCATGGATACAGGAATTTCTACCAAACCAGATCCTCCACACCACCACACAAAATAGTTCAATCTCAACCAGGCTCTTGTTAGCAACACAAACCTGTAGCATCTCAAAGAAGTTCGAATAGTTACCTTTTAGAGTTCCTTTTTTATTGTTCCGCTCAGCCTTGCTATCCTTCAACCTTTTACAATCCCAAAGAGCATGAAGGGTAGTCTCTTTCGAGGTCTTACAGGTATCACAAATGTTTGAAGTCTAGATTCCTCTTCGGGCTATACTAGCTTTGGTGGGGATCCAATCATTACAAGCTTTCCACACCTCCACACCAGAATCTTCACTTTTTTGGGAATTTTAAGATTCCAGAAAGAAAAAAAAAAAAAAAAAAAAAAAAAAAAAAAAAAAAAAAGTCCACTAGGAATTCGAGATGCTGGGAGTAGAAGTTCTCGGATTGTCTTCAAGGTTATTTCCAAGCCAATAGCTGGTTTTCACCATATACACACCGTTACCTTCATAGTGCCAAAGCATGGTCCTCCCTCAAGCCCCAACTAACGGGAATGCAAAGAATATCAGTCACCTCATCGGGATGGAAATTCTCCATAATCAGTTTCACATTCCACCCTCCAGACAAAGTTAGGAGCTGGTCCACAGTAACATCAATATCTAGCTTTGGTGGAGAGAAGATTTTGAAAGTAAATGGACGAGGGATCCACCTGTATCTATACATTTTAATGGATATGCCATTTCCCACTCACCATTTAATACCTTTGTCTAGCAAGCCTTTCCCCCACATTAAACTGTTCCAAATGAAAGAACCAGGCCCAATTTTTGTTTCATCCAAAAAACTACTATCTTTAAGCACTTTGGCTGCTAGAGAATCCGGGTTCTTGAGAAGTCTCCAACACTATTTGGCAAGAGTTACTCTGTTAGAAATTTCAATGTCGTGAAACCCTAGGCCACTATCGTTTTTAGGCTTACAAAGTCGTTTCTAGGTACACCAGTGGATCTTCCTTTGGTTTTCTTTGCTGCCCCACCAAAATCTAGCACTCATCCTATGAATTTCAGTAATTAGAAATTTAGGGAGACAGACTCATAGCATAAGATGGGACTACTTGAATAACCGTTTTAATTAGAATTTCTTTGCCACCAGCCGAAAGCAATTTCTCCCGTCACCCCTAAATTTTTCCCCACAATCTGTCAACAATATTAAAGAATAGTTTATTTTTGTTCCTCCCAGTAAAACAAGGCAACCTAAGGTATTTTTCATGGCATTCAACCAGTTTAATACCAATCAACGATGCAAGATGTTTGCCTTCAACAAACGAATAGGAGGGACTAGTACACTTGGTAGATTTATCATAGTTGATGACTTGGCCCAAGGCCTTCACATACTTTTCCAAAATATTCTTGATGGCTTTGCAGTTCTGATCATTGGCCTTAGTGAAGATTAAGCTATCATCCGCAAAAAAAAAAAATAATAATAATAAAAAAATAAAAAATAAAAATAAAAATGTAAGATAGCCGGTCCACCTCTACTACACTATAAGCCTGAAATTCCACCATTTTCTTAAGCCTTATTCAACAAATTGCTTAGACCTTTTGCACAGAACAAAAACAAAAAAGGCGACAGGGGTTCACCCTGTCTTAGACCCCTGGATGGCCTGATATTCCCACACATCCCCGTTAATGCAAACATAATATGACACAGAAGAAGCACATCTCATTACCAATTCAACCCATTTAATAGGGAAACTAAGTTTACGCATCATCTCTTCTAGGAAAGGCCACTCCACTCTATCATATGCCTTTGACATATCCAGTTTAATTGCCATGGATCCTTGCTTTCTCTTCCTTTGTTTCAGTCTATGGAGACATTCGAAGCCAACAATTGTGTAGTCTGAGATAAGCCGACCTGAAATGAAGACGCATTGGGTTTCAGAAATTACCTCACCCAAAACTTTCCTGAGCCTATTGGTCATAGTTTTCGCAACAGCTTTGTAAATAACATTACATAAGTTGATTGGTCTGTAGTCTGAAATTCTCACTGGGCTTTGGACCTTATGAATAAGATCAATAACAGTGTTGTTCATACCCTCCACTGATCCACCCTTATTCAACAAACATAAGCAAGCTTCCACCACACTTGGGCCGATGGAATCCCAATACTTCTGGAAGAAAACAGCCGGTAAACCATCACTTCCTAGAGCCTTTGTCGGGTTCATATCAAAGATTGCCTTCCTCACCTCATCTCCTGAAAAATTCATGTCAAGAATTATAGACTTGTTCTGACTCGGCTTTGGTGCAACAATTCTACTCAAATCCAAGTTCGAAGGGTTGCTCGACTTAAACATATAATTATGTCTTAGTTGTTGATCAAAACTACGTTGAAACAAATAATGCCTGATGTGTTCTATTATTAATCTAGAGGGAGGGTGAATAGATTTTAACCCTTTTTACCAAATTTTCGCGTTTAGTCAATATCACGAAAATACCCCGATCTAGGCAAAGCAATAAATCAAGTGTAAAGTATGAAATTTAAGTAACACTTGATTTTTACATGGAAACCTTCAACAAGAAAAAAACCACGAGTTGTTATGTGCGCCACACACAAACCTCAAATCCACTAATTGCAATGGTGTCTACAACCTAGGTTGACCTCAACCTCTCACAGTCTATAACCCACCACTACTACCTACAGGCCTATAAAAGTGGACCTAGTCTAATTTACTTGCACTACACACCGGTAGCCACAAGACTTAGTTCTCAATGAAGAGATTATACAACCTATGTGAATATGCAAAGATATCCAAATATGCAAGTAATGCTAGGTTATACTAAATGCTTATCTAGGATTTAAAAGATGACAATTAAATCAATCCTAGATATCAATTGCTATATGACATGGCATAAATCATAGCTATATATGATAAGACAATCCTAGGTATAGCTATCAAAATACAACACTCAAACATTCAACACATAATCTCAATCTTGTATGTAGAAATTAATCTAAGAACATACAACTAATAAATGAGATAAATTGCTATGTAAGAACACTAATTATGTAAGATAATAGTGAATAACTTACCATAACATGTGTGTTGAAGAAGACCCATGCATTAGTACATACTAGATGATCCTAAATGATGCTTAAATGATGATTAATGCTTGTGGAAAAGTGTTTAGAGAATCAAATGAGCAATCTTGTTACCTTTCTCATAAAAGCCTCTCCTTTTAATTTAGGGTTCTTGAAAATCAAAGAGCTGGGTGAAAGAGAGTGAGATAAAGATATATTTATGGACATATAAATAGGGCATGTGAAAAGTCAAGTTTGCCCCTGAAATGCACCGATCGGTGGTTTCAATCGGCTGTCCTGACCGCCGATTTGAACCGCCGAATTGAACCCAAGAGAACAAGGGAACAACGGCAGTTTCAATCGACGGTTTCATAACCGCCGATCCTACCGATCACAACTGTAGAATTAGACCGAGAGATGAAATCAATCAGGTCTAATTAGCAGTTTCAATAGGCGGTCGTGGCCGCCAATCATAGCCACAGAATCATTCCAAAGGCTATTGGAATAGAACAACGAGTTCATTCGGTGGCCAGGCCACCGATCACAACCGTCGTTTCACCAAATGTGGTGAAACCAAAGGAGAAGTCAAGGACAAAATATTTTTTATTTTTATAAATCACCTCCTCCGACTCCCGTTCAGCAGCCTACCACCAACCAGCGGTAGCCCCCTGCCGGCCGGCCATGCCCACTTCTGATAATAATGACAATTAATTGTCATTACTTGGAGTTGAACTTGAGACCTCAAGTTTAAATGTTGCAAGTCTTTACCACTTCACTACAATATTTGATATGTTAACAATTGAACAATATTTATAAATAACCTATATGAGTTGTTAGGAGAAGAAGGAAAAAAAAAAAAAAATCCTTGTTAGATAAATTTAAATTTATTCAACTAATCAAAATTCTAGTTTCTACGACAAACATATTTTAAAAAATATTTATTGAAACTTTTATTAAAATTATATTTTTTAAACCATATATAGTCGAGTTATTGGTCAAGACTCTATGGTCACGTTTAGTTATATGGTGGAATGGTAATCGGAATGGTAATGGGAATGAGAATGAGAATGGAAAGGAAAAGAAAGGAAAAGTAAGTTTTTTGTTTGGCTAGAACTTTAGAATTAGTCTCTGAATTAGTATTATTTTGTTTGGTTAACAACGAAATGGAAAGAAGTTAACTGTATTTTGACCAAAATACCCCTAATTATAAAACATTCATAATAACATGATATATTATGGATAATAATAATAATATATAAAAGTATATTATATATAATTATATATTATTTAATATAATAATATATTATATATAAAATATATAATATATAATATATATAATAATATGATATATATATAATAGTATAATAAAATATAATATAATATAATATATTATATATAATATATTATATATGTTTATAAATCGTTATATATATTATAATAATAATATATATATATATATATTAATACAGTATAACAATATATTATTTTTGGAAAGGAGAATATTTTTATAATGGAGTTGGGGTATGAAAGTAAATATATTAACGAGTCCTAATATAATCTAGAGGGGGGTGAATAAATTTTAATCCCTTTTTATCAATTTTCGAGATTAATCAAGATTACAAAAACAATCTCAACTAGTCAACAAAATAAAATCAAGTGTAGGGAATGCGGAAAGTAAATAACACATGATTTTTACGTGGAAACCCACACGAGGAAAAACCACGGGCTATTTTGTGCGCCACACTAGAATCTCAATCCACTACTTGAAAATACGATTACAATCTAGGTTGACCGCATCACACCTAAGATTACTAATCCGTCTTTGCTACCCACGGGCCTTTAGAAGTGAATCTAGTTCATGCTTGCAAACTACCAAAAGGCAAATACAAGACTTGACTCTAAATAAAGAGATAAAACAACCTAGTGTGAATATGTACAATATTTAAGATGCTCAAAATGCAAGGTTAAACATTTTAGCTTATCTAGACATGGATAAACATGTTAGACATTCCTAGATATCATTTTACTAAGTGGCATGCATAAATCACATCAAAAATAGGCAACAAAGTCCTATATGCAATATCTACAACAATACAACTCACAAAAACACAATAACACAATCTTGAACCTAAGTCAAGTCATAAAGAAGCAATCTTGAACCTAGTCAAGTAATAAATGAGCAATCTTGTAGAGAGAGAACATGTGAAATGATGCAAGTGATGTTCTAACTACAAGTCATATGAGCAAGTATGAAAACCCTATGAGAATCAAACTAGAACATGCTAGATGATGAATGAAGCATACAAGTATGATGGGTTTTGGTGTTTTGAGTAATAAAAGAGTGATCTTGATACCTTGGCTTAGAAGACACTTAGAAGCTCTCAAAAAGATGTAATTTTTGCTCTACAAAATGAGCCAAGGCAAACAAGATGCAACACAAAATGGCGTCGTTTTGAAAACTTGGAAATGAAACGCCACAGAGGACCGTTGCCGGTACCGCTGCCAAAGTGGCAGCGGTCACGTAGCGGTTCACCACTGCCGGTACCACTGCCAAAGACGCAGTAGACGAGGTAGCAGTTCCCTCTGCCAAGGCCACCGCTACCGTGAAAATAGCAGCAGTCTGGGAGCAGTATGCTCTGTCCGCGAACCACTGTCCTAGCGCTACAAAGAAAATCACAGCGGATCTGGGAGCGGTCATAAGTAAAAAATGACCTCTAGAAAAGGCTTCATGCAAGTTTCAAGGCCAAAAATCATGGCAAAGAATGGATACACAATGATAAAGTGATCATGCATGAAAACGAATATGCAACAACACTAAACACACAACAAGGTATATAAAACATGTAAGATTATGAAATGTGTGTGTGTGCAACTACATCTATTCAAATAAGAAGTCAAGATCAAGTAGCTACCTTCCATGAAGCTCTTGAAATCCATAATGAGATCCTTAAGCATTTGAGAAGAAAATCTTCAATCCTAAGCTACCCTTACAAGATTGAACCTCATTGTGATTTTGTCAACAAAATAAGCCAATTAAAAGTGAGGCACTTATAATCTCCCTCTTTGACTATTTCGTGACAAAATCACCACTCACAAGCAACCTCATAAAAACAAAAAATGGTTGGTCAACAAAATTGTCTATATTACAATTAAACCCTAGTCTAAGTCTTGAACATCTTCAAGTCATTTCGAAGCTTGTAGAAAATTCCAACCTACACACAATCAACAAGAAATATACCTTTCAAGAGCAAGTGTGAGAGAGGTGCTTGAACAAAAGAAATTGCAAATTGCCAAGGAAAAAAAATACAATCAATTAATGTAATCATGCAATACAATGCAACTCCCCTTAAATGCATCAACTCCCAACATGGGTTACTCTCTCTCTCAACTCCCCCTAAATGCAACAACTCCCAACATGGGTTACTCTCTCTCTCTCTCAACTCCTCTTAAATGCAATGCCAAAAAAAAAAAAAAATTCTCCCCCAACCTTACTCCCCCTTTTTGTCATGAGATAGGCAAAGGGAGTCTGCCCAAATAGGTAAGCATTAGCAAGGAAAGCTTGTAGCACAAACACATATGCATAATCATATAAGCAATTTTATGCACCTCAATTAAGTGAGAGAGATTCAAGGAGTTTTATTTTAAGAGAAATGTGTGACAATGATGCTTTGCATGCAAGACATGTTGCATTTTAAGCTCAAAAGCAATGGTATTTGGAAAAGCAAACAACAAGGGTTTCCTAAAGGAATTCAAACCAATTTCACCATTTGCATGGAAAAAGATAAGGATATAAAGTTTAAACAATTCAAATTTTAACAAGCAACTATATCCAACTTTATATGCAAAACAAGACATGAGCGACTTTGCACCCTATTTGATTTTTCCGAGTGAGATACCCGTATGATAGTAGCCTTGTTCTACAAATAAAGAGAGAGAGACTTTGGATTTGAAGATCCTTATTAAATGAAGTCTCAAAGTTTGCTTTTGCACATAAAATATCATTCAAGATGAAGCAATTAAGCATATCATACTTTTTACTTTTAAGCATGTCAACAAAAAGAATCATCATGTCATAGGAATCAATTAAAGGTCATTCATCAAGTACTTCCAAAGTACATTTCCTATTCCAAAAATGCATGTTTGAGCATAAATATGACATGGATTGCAAGCAAGGCTAGAATCACACTTATTAAAAAAAAATACATAAGCATGTACAACCAATCATCTCAAGCAATTAAATAAGAGGCATAAAGTATTTCAATGTAGCACAATGCATGTTCATGCAACTTTGCTCTCTTTGCTTGAGCTCCCCAAATGGGGTCAAGTCAAACCACTTCAACCCAAGTGACAAATCCCAATAGACTTGCTAAGGTTCCCAAATCTAAGAGTGTCTAAAGGCTTAGTAAACAAATCCGCTAGTTGGTCATTTGTTCCCACATGTTCCAATGCAATGGTTTTGCTCTCAACTAACTCTCTTATGAAGTGGTGTCTAATGTCAATGTGCTTTATCCTAGAATGTTGGACGAGATTTTTTGAAATGTTGATGGCACTCATGTTATCACAAAATAAAGCAAGAGTACCTTGCTCCAAGCTATAATCGGCTAGCATTTGTTTCATCCACATCAATTGGGTGCAAGCACTACCAGCGGCAATGTATTCCGCCTCGGCCCTGGATAGGGAAATAGAGTTTTGTTTCTTGCAAAACCAAGAAACTAAATTGTTTCCAAGGAAAAAGCAACCGCCCGATGTACTTTTCCTATCATCACAATTTTCCGCCCAATCGGCATCACTAAATCCAACAAGACTTGGATTAGTGTCAAAGCAGTACCAAATCCCATGGTTTGAGGTACCATTCATAAACCGAATGATCCTCTTTACCGTAACAAGGTGAGATTCCTTGGGATTAGCTTGGTACCTAGCACAAACACCCACACTAAATGCTATATCGGGCTTACTTGCGGTCAAGTAAAGCAAGCTTCCTATCATGCCACGATATAGCCTTTGCTCCACATCCTTTCCACTAGCATCTTTGCTTAGTTTCAAGGTGGTGCTCATGGGTGTGTCACAATGTTTGGCATTCTCAAGGCCAAACTTCTTCACTAGGTTTTTGGCATATTTAGCTTGGGATATGAAGATCCCATCATGCATTTGTTTAATTTACAAGCCTAGGAAGTAATTTAGTTCACCAACCATGCTCATCTCAAACTTATGAGACATGACATCAACAAATTGTTGAACTTTCAAGATGTTGGTGGAACCAAAAACAATGTCATCAACATAGATTTGAGCTATGAATAGCTCATCTTTAGTGCACTTAATGAACAAGGTCTTGTCAACACTACCTCTAGAGTAGCCATTGTCAACAAGATAAAGAGTGAGGCGCTTATACCAAGCCCTCGGTGCTTGTTTCAACCCATATAAAGCCTTCTTGAGGCGATAGATATGAGAGGGGTGGTGTGGATCCACAAACCCCTTGGGTTGGTCAACAAATACTTCCTCATGCAAGAAACCATTGAGGAAGGCACTTTTAACATCCATTTGGTGTAATTTGAACTTGTACACACAAGAAATGGACAAGAGAAGCGTAATGGACTCTAATCGGGCAACGGGAGCAAATGTCTTCTCAAAGTCAATACCCTCAATTTGAGAGTACCCTTGTGTAAGCCTTGCCTTGTTTCACACAATGTTGCCACCCTCATCGGATTTGTTCCTAAACACCTATTTAGTGCCTATGATATTGGTGTTTTTAAGTCTAGGAACAACAGTCCAAACCTCATTTCTCTCAAATTGGTTTAGCTCTTCTTGTATGGCAAAAACCCTATATTCATCATTCAAGGCCTTATCCACCTTTTTGGGTTCTATTTGAGAGGTGTAGTAGGTGTAGCAAGTGTAGCTAATTTGATTAGCTATTTGACGTCTAGTCCTAACACCCTCTCTAATCTCTCCAATGATATCATCCTTATCATGGAGTTTCCTAACCCAATGAGCGGGTTCATTAGAGTCCAAAGGAGGAACTCTATTAAGAGGCAAATCATCCTCTTCATCTTGGTTTGACTTCACACCACTTGAAGTCTCACCACTTTCCTTCAAAGGAAGGTCATCAATCTCACAAACATCCTCCTTATGATCATCATGTTTTGGCCTACAATCATCAAAGACCACATTTGATGATTCCATAACACTTCGAGTCTTAAAATTAAAAACTATATAGGCTTTACTATTAAGTGTATATCCAATAAAAATACCCTCATCACTCTTGGCATCAAACTTGCCAAGTTGATCACGGTCATTAAGTATATAGCACTTGCTTCCAAAGATGTGGAAGTAGCTCACATTGGATTTTCTACCCTTCCATAACTCATAGGATGTTTGTTTGGTCTCGGGCCTAAGGAATACTCTATTCCCTATGTAGCAAGACTTATTAATGGCTTCAGCCCAAAGATTTCTAGGGACTTTGTTGCTAAGCAACATCACACGGGCCATCTCTTGGAGGACTCTATTCTTCCTCTCAACAACACCATTTTGTTGAGGAGTCCTAGGGGGCGAAAATTCATGGGAAATGCCTAAGCTATTGCGAAAATTCTCAAAGCTGGCATTTTCAAACTCTTTCCCATGATCACTTCTAATTTTCTTAATGCTTTTTATGTGATAGGTTTTCTCATTTTGAATTTTAACACAAAGCATTTTAAATTTCTCAAAGGTTTTGGACTTTTCCCTAAGGAAGTAAGTCCATGTAAACCTAGAGAAGTCATCAACAACCACAAGTATGTACCTTCTACCACCTAAGCTTTCGGTTTGAATAGGACCCATAAGGTCCATATGGAGAAGCTCCAATGGTTCTTTGGTGGAAAGATATTTTCCTTTCTTGTGGACACTCTTAGTTTGCTTACCTTGTTGGCAAGGTCTACAAACACCCTCAATCTTTTTCCCAAGCTTAGGAAGGCCTCTAACAATATCCAATCTATCAAGGACTTTCAAGCCCCTATAGTTCATATGGCTAAGTCTTTGGTGCCACACTTCAACTTGCTCACTTGTGGACAAGTTACAAGAGATGAGATTTGACTCAAGACAATAACAATTGTTACTTGATCTCTTACCTTTCAACAAAACTTGCCCATTTTCTTTAAGAATAGAGCAATCAATTTTGCCAAACATAACCGAAAGCCCTTCATCACTCAAGTGTGATATGCTAATAAGATTGGCTTGCGAGCCATCTACATAAAGAGCATTGGGCAAGGAGGGCAAACCGGGAATAGATATATTACCTTTCCCTATAACCTTTTTCTTAGATCCATCACCAAAAGTGACAAATCCACCATCCTCCATCACAAGAGTTTTAAAGAAACTCTTGTTTCCAGTCATGTGCCTAGAACACCCACTATCAAGGTACCAAGTGTTGGAGGCATTGGCTTTCAAGGCAACTTGGGCCACATAGCAATAAAATTCATCATTTCTATTCAACCTAGGTGAAACATAGTTATTCCTAGGAGCCATTGGTCCATTATCTCTAAATTGCCTAGGTGCATGCATTGTGGCTCTTCTAAGCATATTTTTCTCAATCATACTTTCTCTTCTACACATTTTAATATACTTAAAACAATTAGGCCTAATGTGGCCTTCAATTCTAGAAAAATGGTAAGTAGGAGAAAAATAAGAATTCATACCACAGCCTTGTGCAAGCATTTATGGCCTCCTTCTATTTTGAGTTGCTCTTGGGTGTTGTGACAACTCTCTCCTTTGTGGTTGAGCCAAGTTAGCATGTCTCCTTGGTTGAGCATGAAAGACCCCATGTTGAGCTTGTGGGATCCTTTGTTGTGGAGGTCTTGGTTGAGGAGCTCTTAGTTGTGGTGGAGCTCTTACTTGTGGAGGTCTTGGTTGTGGAGGTCTAGCTTGAGGAGCTCTAGCTTGTGGTGGAGCTCTTGTTGGAATCCTTGCTTGTGCTTGCTTGGAGGATTCACCAACTTCAATCCACTTAGTTGATTGTTGTGGGGTTTGAGCACTTTCAACTTCTTTGCTCTTGACAAAGGTTGTCTTCTTCAAAGGTGTGGCTTCCATTTCTTCCACATATCCTAACCCCTTTTTGTCACAAGGACTCTTCCCACAAGAAAGCTTCTTGTCAAGCTTCTCGGTTTCGGAAGTCATCTTACCAATCAACTCTCTTACTTCCATGAGCTCTTTCCTCAAGCTTTCTTCATTCTTCTTGGCCAAGACTAGCTCCATCTTTAAACCTTCTTCCATCTCTTTAGCTTTACTCATTTCCTTGCTCAAATGAGTTACCTTGGAAGTCAATTCAAGCTTCTCCTCTTTCAACTTTTGAATCTCCTTCTTCTTCTTTGATCTTGAGTTATGAAAGAATCTCATGAAATCATCATAGTCCATTTCTTCATCAAACTCAAAATTGGAGCTAGAAGAGTTGTTTTCACCATTTGAGTCACTTTCTTCTTGCTTGTCCTCTTCTTCTTCTTTGTCACTCACAACCTCATTGCTATTGTGAGAAGATGAGAAAGCAATAAAGTTGGCAACTTGGTCTTCATCATCATCCGAAGACTTATCTTCCTCTTCTAGGTCATCACTATCACTCCACGTCACCGCCATGGCTTTTCCTCTCTTCTTCTTCAAGTTAGCACATTCGGGAGCAGTGTGTCCAAAGCCACTACACTCATAGCATTGGACATCCTTCTTGTGGTCCTTCTCTTGAGTTTGCTCCATTTTCTTCAAAGGCGCCTTCTTCTTCACAAACTTTTCCTTGGAGCCAAACCCTTTCTTCTCAAACCTCATAAATTGCTTGAATTTCTTTGCCATCAAAGCAATTTCTTCATCCGAGTCTTCTTCATCCTTTTCTACCTTGATGCTCTTCAAGGCAAGATTCTTTTGCTTCTTTGGAGGTGTAGATGTAGGACCCTTCCTAGATTCATAGGCCAAAAGCCTCCCAATAACTTCACTTGACTTCATCGTTAAGTAATCACTATTCTCTTCCAATGCCATCACCTTAGATTCAAACCTCTAGGGAAGCGACCTCATGATCTTTTGTTTGATTCTTCTATCCGAGTAGGGATCACCAAGTTAGTGACTTTGGTTCACTATATCCATAAGCTTCACTTGGAAGTCATTGAAGCACTCATCCTCCTCTATCCTTATGGTCTCAAATTGTGTTTGGAGGACTTGAAGCTTGGAGTCCTTTACCACCTCGGTTCCTTCATGAGCCGTCACCAATATATCCCAAGCTTCCTTTGCTATCCTTGTAGTTTGGATGAGTTTGTATTGGTTGTCATCCATGGCACATAGGATAGCATGCATGGCCTTGTTGTTCCCTTTTGAGGCTTCAAACTCTTGAGGGGTCCATTGTGCCTTTAGCTTGGGGACTTCCTTTCCACCTCCCGTAGGAATCATCATAGGTGGCGTGTACCCATCTTCAATTGCCATCCATGCCCGATCATGAATTTGGCATACATATGCTTCCATTTTGCCCTTCCATGATGCATAATTGACTCCGGTGAACAAGGGAGGTCTTGTGCTACCCTCGCCTCCAATACCATTTCCACTCATAGTGTTTAGGTGAGAATGATCTGAATGCACACAAACAAGCAAAACACGCAAAAAGCAAAAAAAAAAAAAAAAAATTGCAAACAAATGTAAAGGACTCTAACAAGAGCAAGGGATCTCCTAATTATGTTAAGGAACTTTCTCTGATACTAATTGAAAGTAAATATATTAATGAGTCGAAATATAATCTAAAGGGGGTGAATAGATTTTAATCCCTTTTTACCAATTTTCAAGATTAATCAAGATTACAAAAACAACCTCAACTAGTCAACAAAAAAAAAAATCAAGTTTAGGGAATGCGGAAAGTAAATAACACATGATTTTTATGTGGAAACCCACATGGAGAAAAACCACAGGTTATTTTGTGCGCCACACTAGAATCTCAATCCACTACTTGAAAATACGATTACAATCTAGGTTGACCGCATCACACCTAAAATTACTAATCCGTCTTAGCTACCCACGGGCCTTTAGAAGTGAATCTAGTTCATGCTTGCAAACTACCAAAAGGCAAATACAAGACTTGACTCTAAATAAAGAGATAAAACAACCTAGTGTGAATATGTGCAATATTCAAGATGCTCAAAATGCAAGGTTAGACATTTTAGCTTATCTAGGCATGGATAAACATGTTAGACATTCCTAGATATCATTTTACTAAGTGGCATGCATAAATCACATCAAAAATAGGCAACAAAGTCCTATATGCAATATCTACCACAATACAACTCACAAAACACAATAACACAATCTTGAACCTAAGTCAAGTCATAAAGAAACAATCTTGAACCTAGTCAAGTAATAAATGAGCAATCTTGTAAAGAGAGAACATGTGAAATGATGCAAGTGATGTTCTAACTACAAGTCATATGAGCAAGTATGAAAACCCTATGAGAATCAAACTAGAACATGCTAGATGATGAATGAAGCATACAAGTATGATGGGTTTTGGTGTTTTGAGTAATAAAAGAGTGATGTTGATACCTTGGCTTAAAAGACACTTAGAAGCTCTCAAAAAGATGTAATTTTTGCTCTACAAAATGAGCCAAGGCAAACAAGACATACATATAAGATGCAACACAAAATGGCATTGTTTTGAAAACTTGGAAATGAAACGCCGCAGAGGACCGCTGCAGGTACCGCTACCCAAGCGGCAGCGTGCGGACGAGGTAGCAGTTCCCGCTGCCAAGGCCACCGCTACCGTGAAAATAGCAGCAGTCTGCTCTGTCTACGAACCGCTGTCCTAGCGCTGCGAAGAAAATCACAGCAGATCTGGGAGCGGTCATAAGTAAAAAATGACCTCTAGAAAAGGCTTCATGCAAGTTTCAAGGCCAAAAATCATGGCAAAGAATGAATACACAATGATAAAGTGATCATGCATGAAAACGAATATACAACAACACTAAACACACAACAAGGTATATAAAACATGTAAGATCATGAAATGTGTGTGTGTGCAACTACATCTCTTCAAATAAGAAGTCAAGATCAAGTAGCTACCTTCCATGAAGCTCTTGAAATCCACAATGAGATCCTTAAGCATTTGAGAAGAAAATCTTCAATCCTAAGCTACTCTTACAAGATTGAACCCCATTGTGATTTTGGCAACGAAATAAGCCAATTAAAAGTGAGGCACTTACAGGGTATATGAAGGTATTTCTGGAATATAAATTTTAGTTTGGAATGGAAGGGCATTCCGTTGGTTTTTAGATGGAATGCCCATTCAACCGAAATGGTGGAATCCTCATTCCAATGGAATCACCGTTCCATTGCATTTTAACAAACCAAACGAATGGAATGGCTTTCTTTCCTTTCCATTCCATCCAACCAAACATGGCATATAAGAGACTCGTGATATCAAATGTAATAAGCATGATTTGGAATACAACTCTCACTATAGGGGAGATATTTATCAACATGTATCTTGCAATCTCCACCCCGCCCCCCCCACCCGAGGTTTACCCTATTGTTAAGACGAGGACAGGGTTTGGGCTTATTAGCCGTTCTTCCCCCTAAAATCAAACTTATGTTATCATCTGGTCAATCTATTTTATACCCCCTTTGACCGTTCAATGGGAAAGAAATGGCCGATTTACCCTTGATGAATTAATGAACTTAAAAAAAAACTAAAAACTAAAACAAAAAACACAATTAAAAAAAATATGGATCTCCACCGTCCATCTCAAAGATGGACGGTGGAGATCTCTTTTTTATATTTAAATTTAATAATAATAATAATAATAAAATCTTTACTTCAATATATATATATTATTATTTATTTCATTAAAAATAAAAAAAAATTAAAATATATATATAAAAAAAAAAAAGTCCACCACCGTTATCATCGATTTCCAGAACAAAACAATTTCCAGTACCCAGATCATCATCAACATTATCATCATCCAGAACAAAAAAATAAAATTATAAAAAATAAAAAATAAAAAGCCATAACATAAACACCACCACCATTATCATCGATTCATCATCATCATCATCACCAATCTCCAAACCCATAACTCTCAGATCAATTTCAAAAAAAAAAAAAAAAAAAAAAAAAAAACCCATATCATCATAAAAACCAAACCCAGATCATCATCGAAACCAAACCCCCATCATCATCAACACCAAACTCAAAACCCAGAACACCAAACCGACGAGAATGAGAAAGGGATGGATTCTGGGTTAAAGGAAAGAGAAAGAGAAAAGGAGATCAGAGGCGAGAAGAGATGGTTTGGTTGACTTTGATTTGGATTTGGGTTTCGATCGACGGTGATTTGGGTTTCGTTTGGGTTTCGATCGGTGGCGATTTGGGTTTTGGTTCGAACGAGATGATGGTTTGGTGGTGGTGTGTGTGTGAGAGAGATGGTGGTGGTGGTGTGTAAGACAAAGATGGTGGTGGTTGGGTGGCTAGGGTGTCAGAGAGAAGAAGATTGATGATGATGATTGAATGTGGTAGTGGACTTGGAGAGAGAAGAAGAATTGTGATATTATTATTATTATTATTGTTATTATTAAATTTAAATAAAAAATAAAAAAGAGATGGTCAATGACGTTAATGCCCTTACATTTAACAGTCAAAGGGGCATAAAATACATTGACTGGATGAAAAGTGTGCCAGAAGGGGGTCAGTTAACATTAGTTTGATTTTAGGAGGAAGAACGGCTAATAAGCCCAAACCCTGTCCTCGTCTTAACAATATGGTAAACCTCAGGGGGGAAAATAATAATAATATACCATGATTTAAAAGTAAATTTATAAAATTTAAAAATTTTACTTATCCTATATCGGTTTGCCCAAAAACCGATATCTTACTGTAAAATAAATCCATGTCGAGATTTTGTTTGGTGTTGAAAATAAGAAGTAAAAGTTTAAAAAAATTATTAAAGATAAATAAAAAATTATATATTATTATATTATATATATTATTATTATATGTATTATATATGTATTTTATATTATATATTATGAATGTTTTATAATTAGGGTAATTTTGGTCAAAATACAGTTAACTCCATTCCATTCCGTTGTTAACCAAACAAAATAATACTGATTCAGAGACTAATTCTAAAGTTCCAACCAAACAAAAAACTCAGTTTTCTTTTCCTTTCCATTCTCATTCTCATTCTCATTACCATTCGTGACCATAGAGTATAGACTATTAACTCGACTATATATGTTTTAAAAAATATAATTTTATTAAAAGTTTCAATAAATATTTTTTAATATATGTTTGCTGTAGAAATTAGAATTTTGATTAGTTGAATAAATTTAAATTTATCTTAAAATGTTATTTTATTTATTTGTATTAACTCATATAGGTTATATATAAATATTGTTCAATTGTTGATATATCAAGTCTAGTAGTCAAGTGGTAAGGACTTCTAATTATTGACTTGAGGTCTCAAGTTCAATTCTCATTAATTTAATTGTCAAGTGGTCGAACGTCGGCGGTGGCAGTGGGTGGCCGGCTGCGGTCGGCGGGCGGTAAGGGAGGTGGTTATTATAAATATAAAAAATGTTATTTAATTAAATATTATTATTAAATATTAAATAATGAAAATTTAAAAAAAAAAAATTATAAACATTTCTAAAAAAAAAAAAAAAAATATCATTTCTTGATAGTTTTTATTTAAAAACTGTCAAGAAAAAACTAGTAGTGATTCTCCGAAGGTGGTCCTTGCGCTTGCATGCACAGACATTTCTGAACAATGTTCGAGAAACGAATTACTAGACACACTAATCACACAACAAGATACAACAACTAAGTGCAAGTGTAAGATGTGACATGTGAAGAAAATGCACACAAGAGTAATGTTCACATGCAACCATGATAAGTGTGTGTATATGCAACTAAGTCTCTTCAATGAAATCTAAGTACTAGGGATATACCTTTAGAGTGTTTATCATCTTAAGGTCTTGAGAGGGCCTTTGAGCCTGATCATCATCACCTAAGCTACCCTTACAATTCAAACCCCAATTGTGGTTTGTCACCGAAATAAGCCAATAAAAAAATAAGAACCCTACATACATTTAGATTGACTAAATGAGTTTCACTTAGTGTTATACCATTCACACAATCACACATATATCAACTTCTAAGTCCTGGGTTCAAACCATATGAAATGCATAAAGCTTATTTGGAATTGCAATGGGCCCAGGTGATGTAGTATGTATCGAGTGGTTGTGGGGTTCCCTAAGAAGGGTCTATGAGGATGTGGTGGGGAGTCATTTTTTTTTTTTTCCATACATTTTTTGCTGACAGTCATATGCACGTCGGAAATAAAGTAATTTTGATCATCTTTAATTAGTTATTATTATTAATGATGATCATTTTCTTTTATTGTTTGGACCATGACCGTCGAGTCATGCCCCCTTCGCACATACACTGAAATTTATTATATTTGTTCCAGAAAAAAATATAAATAAATAAATTCTACCTTTTGATCATGAATGTATACACCATCTCTTAGTTCTCCATACGAAGTGGGTTCTTGTTACCCTAATAACATGTGAATGGCATGAAATAGAGGGGATTGTGGATACCAGTACAACACAAGCAATGGAAAGAAGTGATGAATTAATAATTTGGAAAAGTGACCTGAAATTTAATAAATGCACATTCACTTAGTTGGGAAAGTGACCTGAAATTTAATAAAGGGCATGCATGGGTTATGGGTACATATATAATTGGGTAGGCAAATATTAAAGGTTGAAATTTACGAGTTACAACCACCACCCATATATATAACGTACTTAGGAGGCCAAAAGGTCAAAACAAATATTAAAAGAGAAACATAACAGCACCTATGTAGCACGGATACGGATACGTATACGGGATACGGATACGGTATGATACGGAGATATGGTAAATCTTCAAAAACTAGGATACGGATACGGCATGATACGTCAATTAAAATAATATATATTTATGTTTAAAAAATAATAATAATATATGAAAACATATTTGATAATTCATTCAAAATAAAAACATATTCATAATCCAAATAAAGTATGTCACATAACTACATAAGTCATACTAATGTAATATATTACAGCATCCAAATAAAACATGCCACATAAGTCGAACATATTACAAAATCCAAATAAAACATACATCACATAAGTCATAACATATTACAAAATCCAAATACTACATAAAAAAACTCATAAAACATATTTTAAATTCCTAATTAACTTTATTATCATCATTCATATTGTTAAAGAATCTAAATAATTCGGCCTCTAACTCTGGTTCATCAAGAGAAATGTTTGCAATCTCAAGTATCCCAGTATTCTCCATGTCAATGGAATCAAAACCAAAATTTCCTTACAATTTCATTTTGACTCCTAAAATTTTGAAATTACAATTTGACCCCGTTTTATACTAAAATAATTATAATATGGGAAAATTGCACAAACTTACCCTAACGTTCCCTATTATAGCATAATATTCAACAAATACATTTAATTGCACAAACAACCCTTCCTGTTAGTCAAATATGGTTAAAAATAACCATTGACCATTATTTTTTTTTGAAAGCCCCAAATTGCCCTTGCACTTTATTACAAAAAAAAATCTTAATTGCCCTTTATTTAAAATATTATCTACTTTAAATTATTAGAATATAATAAATATATACTAAATATAATCCTTTTTAAATCAAAAAAGTTCAAAAATAATATATTAAAAACAAAACAATTTAGGAAAACTTTATTTTGAGAAAATACAATTTAATAATATTTTAAAAACAAAAAAAAATGTTATTTTGAGAAAATATATTTTAAAATTATGCAAGTCCAATATGAATAGTGGTAATGTGCTATATATTTTTGAATTTTTTTTTGTTTTTATTATATTATTTTTGAAATTTTTTTATTTATTTAAAAAGGATTGTTTTTAGTATTTTAAACACAAATATAAATAAAATCATCAAAAGTTTGAAATAAAAATATAATCATTAGAACCGAAAATTTATTCAATGTTTATCTCGATAAGACAAAATAATTTGACTCAATATAAATTACGCATTATATTTTGATTCAAAAATAAAAAAATAAATATTAAATATAATCCTTTTTAAATAAAATAAAAATATGTTTTAAATTTCAAAAAGATATAGCACATTACCACTATTTATATTGGACTTGCATAATTTTAAATTATATTTTCTGAAAATAACATTTTTTTTGTTTTGTTTTTAAAATATTATTAAATTGTATTTTCTCAAAATAAAGTTTTCCTAAATTGTTTTGTTTTTAATATATTATTTTTGATTTTTTTTTTATTTAAAAAGGATTATGTTTAGTATTTATTTTTTATATTCTAATAATTTAAAGTAGATAATATTTTAAATAAAGGGCAATTAAGATTTTTTTGTAATAAAGTGCAGGGGCAATTTGGGGCTTTTAAAAAATATAATGGTCAATGGTTATTTTTAACCAAATTTGACTAACAGGAGGGGTTGTTTGTGCAATTAAATGTATTTGTTGAATATTATGCTATAATAGGGAACGTTAGGGTAAGTTTGTGCAATTTTCCCTTATAATATTGCCTCAAAGTATCTTCCAAGTATCCCCTAAGTATCCTCTAAGTACCCCCCTAAGTATCCTCCAAGTATCCTCTAGTCAAACTTGTGAAAAAAGTCAACGGATACTCAATTTGGCGTATCGGATACGTATCCTAAAATATCTAAACTAGATACGAGTTCAATACGAGTTAACTCCACCAAATGGAGTATTCGTGCTTCCTAGAACAGCACAAATATTAAAGACTCAAAATCAGACTTTCTAGGATGTCAACACAAGACTTGGGACCCATAACTACCTTACAATTCACTTACCATTTTGAACCAAAGCCGCCATTAATTCACCGGCCAGCAGCTGATCTACATATTAGTATATTACCATTTTGGAATGGGGGCTGCTATTAGAGATGATAAGGGATTGGTTTTAGTAGCTCATTCCAATCAGCTGTCGGGGAAGTTTAATGCTCAAGTTGGTGAGTTGATTGCTCTACGGGAAGGTTTGTTACTCGCCAAATTCTATAGTTTGAATGTAGAGTTAGCTGAGGTATTTTCTTCTTTGGCGGTTTCCATTCTCAACGATTCCACCCTTTACATAGGGGAATCTAAGTTTATTGTGAAAGATATTAAGGCTATGTTTTTAGATGTTGGCATTAGTAAGTGTTTAGCAGTTTTCAGATCTAGAAATTCCTTGACTCTTAAGCTTGCATTGTTAGCCTTTTCCTCCTTTAGGGAGAGTTTGTGGCTGGACTCGGGTCCTTTAATGTGTTCCTCTGCTTTGTAGTTTGTTCTTTGTTGTTTCTTATATCACCAAAAAAAAAAAAAAATTCATTTTAGTCATTGATTTTTGGTCACTTTTAAAAGTTGTTATCGTGAGTCTCGTGGCACTATTTAATTTTTTTTTTAATCTAAATACAAGTCTAAAAGTTAAAGTGCGATGGTATGTCAACATTGATTACTTGTCAAATTATAATTGTCTTTTGATGTTAAAAAGTGTACGACATGAAAGCATATATTAGAAGAATTGTATCAAAATCAAGGAATTTCTCTCGGCTACTATATACCAATGCTGCAACTTAATTTCGAATGCTTTAATAATAATCAAGCCAATTTGTCTCCTGAGGATTCCCAATTGAGTTAGAATTCTTATAATGGGTCAAAAATTTTCTTTTTTTCTATTTTATTTGTACGGTTTTTTTCTTTTTTCTTTTTTCTGAATGAGAATCTCCACCATTCATCTTCATTTCCAAGATTGATGGTGTAGATCTAAAGCTTGTAAATCAATTTTTTATGATTTTTATTAGTAGGGATGTGAATGGGGGCCCAATAGGGCGGGGGAGGGTCCCCTCACCCCCACCCCCATTCCTAAAACCTCCCACCACCCCTGCCCCGAAATCCCATTTGGAGGAACTGGGGATGGGGGTGTTTGGGGAGAGGTTCCCCGTCCACCATTTTCCTCATTTCTAATACTAACATTTTTCAATCCCAAATTTATAATTTAGAATTTAGAATTCAAAATTCAATCGGACCAAAATAAAATATACAATATCCAATAATTATATATTTTAGTTTAATCCAATCCAATAATTAATTAACAAAATATACAATCTAAAATATATAATTAATTTAATTTAATCCAAAATTAAAACAAATAACTATAATAATATAATGTATTACACTATTACACATAAAGGTTTAAACAAATTTAAAGCCTTCGATCAATCCAAAATATGAGTAATAGACTAATAGAATTAGAGTTTTTTTTTTAAAAAAAAAAAAGAAAAAGAAAAAGAAAAAGAAAAAGAAAATTAAAAATATAAAAATAAATAAATAAATAAAAATATATGGAGGAAATGGGGGATTTGGGGTCCCACCCCCACCCCCATTTAGGTTTCGGGGGCAAAATTTGCCCCCACCCCCACCCTAAAACCCATTTGGGAGTAAATTTTGCCCCCAAATGGGGACGGGGCCCGATGGGGGAAATTCCCATCCCTATTTACTATGGATATTTTGGTCTTTTCCTGTTTTTGGATGATCAACTATCACTTTTAAAGGTCAAATTTAACAGGAAAGAAGGTCGGTGTGAGTTTTTCAATAAATTATTTTTTAGTGTAAAATGTCAAAGCTATGGTAGGTTAACTGTAATTTGTTCCATAAAATAAAAAGGAAATAGCACTAGACACCATTAATTGATAGGTGGAGTCCCAAAATGATCATTCTTTAAATTGTTCTAAAATAACAATTTCAACAAAACATTGTTCATTGGCGTCCATTATATCAAAATTTAACAGAAAACTGCCGTTATCTGTGATATGACACCCATAAAGAATTTTATGGGCAATATTTTATGCCCTTTGTGTTTTAGTGTATGTTTCATACGCGTTTTGGTTGTTTGAAGAGAAAGAGTGAGGTGATAGAGAGAGGCTCTGAGAGAGGCTTGAATTGGGAAAATTAGGGCTGGGAAGATTTGGGATTTTCTCTAAGAAGATTGTTGCCCCTTCTTGTTTTACTATGTTGACCTCTATTCTAATAGATTATAACAGAAGCAAACGAACTTCAAACAATTAAGGGGCAATGTGGTAACAATTGATACTTTCTTTCTATGAAATGGTAATTTGAGCCATTTTGAAAAATTAATGGCCATTTAGGGACGGCCTCACCAAATCAGTTGCTCTAAAAATCATTGACCCTAAAATAAATAAGTTAATCTATATTATAATTTTTTTTATTAAATTTGTAAATTTTTATTTTAAAGAAATTTCCATACTACATCTTACCTGACTATTATGCATAACATATATTTCCATACTACATCTTACCTTACTATTATGCATAATATATATATATATATATACAGATTTTTTATTATCAGTTCATCCTGACAATAAATATATCAGGACGAAGAATGTGGATCACTAGATATACATACTTTGACTCAAAATGTATGCACTTGTCAAAACTTCTCCATAATCCGTGGTCCACATTCTTCGTCCTGATATATTTATTGTCAAGACGAATTTACAATAAAAAGACTGTATATATATATATATATATATTTTTTAGTGACAATTTAAATTAAATAACATCAAATATAGTTTTTCTTCCTTTCTTCTTTTTTTTTTCATGACTTCAACGAATAATTCTATTAATTCATTTTTTTTTTTAATATTACATTAATTCGGTTTTTTTAGAGAAGGGGGATTCAAACTCACAACCTCGTGGCGTAGGTATGAGACTCATCTTACCAGAATAATTCTATTAATTCATCACATAGGATCCAAGCGTTTGATTGAACTTTTCTCTCATAAAATTGTGGGATTGACTTAGGTTCCCAAAATGTATCAATTAAATAAATTCGAATTGTATCCCTATTAATTATCACAATTTATTGTGATTTAATAATATTTAAGAGTGTCTTCCGTAGAAATTACTTTGAAAGGGATAAATCAAATATTAATTAAAAATTAGTGTACTTTTACCTACTAGTTCTAGTTGGTATCTTCAATAGGGAATTTTGAAATTCTTGAAAAGACATTACATGATAAATTGAATTAACAGTAATATTACACATCTCACTTAAAATCCCAATATTTTCATTCCAACTCACTTGCCATATGTATCCATCCACCGTTTGACACTTCAATTACCACATGAGTTGGAATAAAAAGTCGGGATAAAAGTTGATATGTTTAGCATTATTATTGAATTAAAGCGATTTTTTATTCTTATTATTATTATTATATTTTTACAAAACAGCATTACCCAAATGATGTTAACTGAACGTATGGTGTGTTTATTAATAATAAAAATTCATTACAGCCGAAGGGAATTTAATTGACTTTTTATTAACTTTAAGGGTGTGTTTATTAATTAGGAATGAAAAGAATTTGAATCAAAAGCTTCGGAAAATGAATGGATGGGAATCGGAATTAAGTTACTAAAAAATATCATTATAGTGTTTACTAATTTTAAAGAATTAGAAATGGAATCAAATTTGTACAAAGTTGATTGCCAAATACCCTCATGTACAAAATAGATATATATATATATTATGAATAAATAAATAAATAAATAGAAAGTAACATGACTTCATCGTGAAAGACATAAGTTTGTATAACATCCAAGCCTCTGTTCTTGGTCTTCTGTATAACAATATAGGATCAGCTAATCAAACACATATGCAAGAACCCATTTTTCAATGCTTGTTTAATTTCTCAGCATCAAAATAGTGAGGTGAAGAGTAGAGTGGTGTGGAATCTTGAGGAAGAAATTGTGAAGGTTTTAGAGGCATGATTGGCCCGCGGAGTCGATTTCTATGGTAATAAGAGAGAGCTGATAGAGATCATGGATAGTAGGAAGGTGGAAAATGATAATAGGTTTCGTGATTTGGTGGGAAACTTGGTGCTCAAATTCAAGCCTGTTGTGTCGTAAACTTTTAGTGGCCTTTGTTGTGGGTTTGTGGTTTCGGCTGGAGCAATTGAGTATGGGTTTAGTTTTTCGGGGTTTGTTGTTTTGGGCTTGGGTTGCCGGTGTCCCTTGTTTTAGGCCTTTTTTTTTTTTTTTTTTTTTTTTTGGTTTTGGGCTTAGGTAGCAAGTTGCTTTAGGGGTGTGCGTTTTGGGTTTGGTTTGTATTGAAGCTCAATGTCAAACCAAACCAATGTGATTTTTCAAACCGATCCAAACCAAACCAAAAAAGGTCAGGTTAGTTTGGTATGTTTATTGCTTTAGATTTGAACTCAATTTATTTTTTTGTTATTATATTATAAAAATTATTTAAATAAAAAATCATAACATAAAATATTAATTATATATATACATGTATATATCCCCCGATTAAAGACATGTTTGACAGAATTTACGCTTTTGAAGCCCTAATACATCAATCAATTAGAAAAATTGTATCAAAACAAATAAATAAACTATAAAAACTTAAAGTAATCGGTAAATGTTATAAAACCTGTACTGAATAGAAAATGTAGGTGGATTTTATATTTTAGTTTTACTTTCTAAAAAATGTGGTTTGATTTGGGTGGGTGATTATTTCACTCAACTCAAACCGAACCACCTTTAATCGGTTTGTCCAAAATACAACCCGAACCACCCATTTTTTATATTTGTAATCGAACCAACCCAAACTTCATAGGTTGGGTTGGTCGGTTTGGTTCGGTTTGGCAATATTTTGCACACCCCTAGGTAGCTTAGGGTTGTTCTGCTTCTGGGCCCTTGTCAGGTCGGTTGGCTGGTTTCTTTGTATCATCTTGTTTGGCTTTCTGTGGCCTTTTTAAATAAAGTTTACCGTTAAATATATATATATATATATATAGCTCACAATTTTATTTTTATTTTTCGAAGGCATTTAGATTTTTTTTTCATCAACCTTTATATATATATATATATATATTGGCCACGTCTACAAGAAGCGAGTTTACAATTTCAATTGTGTATTTTTTTATTTCAAACTTTTTTTTTTTCATAATAAAATCATTTATATATACATACCAAATTCAAGGCAACCACAGTTCATTTTTATTCTATGTATATATATATTTACAAAATAATTTCATATGAGATTTTAATGAAAAAATATATACATAGATGTTTTTTTTATTAATTTTATGTGGGGATATTTTAGTAAAAATAAATGAATTCCCCTTATAATCAGGAAAGGGAACTTGATTTCTATGGTTAGTTAGAGGAATCAAGTTCCTTTCGGGAACATAATTCCTGATTTGTGTAAGGGGTTCACGGAACTTAATTCCTCAAAACATTAGTAAACACTGGTATTCAAACTTATGAACTTATTTCCCTTCCCCTAAAAATTAGTGTTACTATGGCTGCATTTGATTTTTTGTCTAAAGACTGAACGTTTCTGAATTGTACTTAAAACTGAATAGTGACTAAAAATTGAAACAGAAAAACATGTTTGTTTGTTTTTTTTCATTGTAAACTGAATATAAGTGATAAGTTGTTTGTTTTTTAAGTTACAATTATCTTAAAATAAATATTTTTACATTTATGCTCTTTCAACTATTATTTATTATATATAAAGACAACTAAAACAGTACTTTAATAATATAATAACAAATTTATAAAAAAAAAAAAAAAAACAAATTGTCATATAAAATATAACCTTGTATAAAAATTGAACAAGTTAATTGAAGTTTAGTGTAAGAAATTAATAACAAAATATTAGAGTCAGCCACTAATAATATATACAATATTTATACTATATATGTGGAATAATAATATAATAAGAAATTTATAATGAAATCTATATATTCTATCAATTTTTTTTTTTTTTTTTTAGAAAGTGGCTACTAAAGTTTTTTAAATAGTGAGAAGAAAAATATATATTAATATGGTTAAAGGGTGCGATAGAAGAGAAAAGTGGAAATAAATAAGATTTATAAGGATAAATTTGGAAGTAATAAATTGATATATATTTAAATTATTTTTCATTAAATGAAAAGTGAAAAAATTTCACTTTCCATAAAAAGTGATTTTAAGGGCTCATTCAGTGGTTTTAAAACTTAAAAAATCAAACGAAACAACTTAATGACGCACATTAAATGTCATTAAGTATTCGATGGAAAAATCAAACAGACCCTTATCTTTTGAAAATTAAGTTATGAAAACCCACTCATAAATTAGGGAGCAAGTTAATTTGTCTTTCTTGATTAAGAAAAATATTAGTAAATCATTTTTATTGTTTTTCAATAATATCCTCAATTAATAATTGTACATGTTATAGATGAGATGAGGTTGGTTCAGTGGTTTGCTACTCACATCTACACCATGCGGTTGTGGATTCGAGTCTATCTCCCTCCCCAAATAGTAAATTATTGTAATATTTTAAAAAATAATAATAATTGTACATGTTATATAACTAATTGCCAATAGGGGCATAGTTCAGCTGGTAGATGAACGAGCTTGAAGTTTGGATAAATGACTCCCATGTCAGCGACTCAAATCCTACCAATGATGAAAGCTTTCAAAAAAATACCTAGTCCCAAATTAATAGATATTGTCAAAAAAAAATAAAAAATATGTTATATAAATAATTGTGTTTTTTGTAATCAACTTGTTCCAATTTTTTATTTTTCAAAGTTAGTAAACTAAATATTATAATTTGAATCCAATTGCTCTCATTTTTCTTTCACTAAAAATCTATTCTATTGTACATCAAAAATAAAAAACTCTATTCTATTTTATATATAATATGAAACTCTATTAAATTTCATTTTCATTCTTGATTTTAAAACATTCTATTATTATTATTATTATTATTGCTGTTGTTATTATTAATTTAAAGAAAGTTGAAGATGAAAAATGTTAGCAGGGGATTGATGTATAATTTAAGGTGTTGTTTGGATATGTTATTGGAAATAGTTTGCCAGTTTCAAAAACAAGGAAAATGTTACAACACATGTGCAATAAGTGTGTGGTTTTCCACCATATATTTTCTTAATTGGCTTATTGAAGAAGCTAATCCACCTGCAAACTCCACTTTCTTTGTCTTAATGTATGTTGACTAGTAGCAATATATGTTATGTTGTTTAGTAATTGGATCTCTTGTTCTATAAATATAAGTCCAATTCATGTGTAAAATTTTGGATCCTCATATCAATACAAACACTGAAGCAAGTAACAATTCTCCTCCCTATTCATTTATCTCACGTCTTTATTCTCTTATTTTTATCTCATGCAAATCACTCTCTCGTTTTCTTCATCTTATTTCTACTATATTATCTATTGTTATTTTAATTTAATTTACAACACGTTATCAGCACGATGCTGTTATTTCAAGAACGGCAAAACCTGAAGCTTCTGAATTTATTACTATTAGAACCCGAAGTTCCTAGATTTATTATCATAACCTAAAGCTTCTGAATTTATTATTACTAGAACCTGAAGCTTCCAAATTTTTATTTATTAATACCAGAACCTATAGTTCTGAATTTACTTTCTCGCATTTTATTTTTATGCAGTTTACTTTCTCGCACTTTATTTACTTTTAAGCTATTTACTTTCTCGCATTTATTTATTTATTTATACACTTTTATGAGATTGGCTATGCCAACCTAACAGAACTTGCAGTTCTAGATTTACTTTTTCGCATTTATTATTACGCATTTTATTTTGCAATTTTTATTTAAACAATTTGGTCACCTATCCAAAACCTGAAGTTGATGAATTTATTTATCATTACCGGTAGGGATGGCAAAAATCCTCGACCCGCCCCAAACCCGTAGGGCCCCGGTCCGTTTAGGGTGGGTAATGGGGCGGGTTTGGGGCACATTTCTTGACCCGACCGGGTTATCGGGTCGGGTATGGGGCGTCCCTTTTGACCCGACTCGCCCCGTTTGACCTTATATATATATATATATATTAAATATAAAAGGAAAAGAAAGAATGAAACCCTATATTAGTCGAAAAGAAAACAATTTGAAAGAAACAGAGTGATATAAATATTTTGATTTTAAACTAAGAAGACAATATATATATATATATATTTAGATATAAACTCGGGATATATATATATTTTAAATATATGCTTGTTTTCAAGAAGACAGAGTGATGGTGAAGATTTTGAATGGATTTTGTTATTGGAATTTTTTATGTTTAAACTATTTTGGTGAAGATGTTGAATGGATTTTATTGATACTGAAAATGTTGTATGTATTTTGTATTTTTATTCAAGTCATTTTGGGATTTGTATTTTGTACTTTAAGGATGAATTTAATATTTATTAAACTTAGTTATCGTATTATATTAAACTTAAATGAATCGGGTCATTCGGGTCGGGTTTGGGGCACCCTTGACCCAAACGGATCGGGTTTGGGGCAGAAATTGAAAACCAGTTTGGGTCATGGGTCGGTTTGGGTCAACCGTTAAAAACCGGATTTCGGATTTGGGGTAGCCTTGACCCGCCCCAACCCGCTCCATTGCCATCCCTAATTACCGGAACCTAAAGCTTCTGGATTTATTTACTTACAAATATTTCTATATATATCTGAAGACTTAAATTCCTTAGATTTTTATCTGACCAGAAGTTCTGACTCTGATTGTGATTTTCAGATAACCAAAAGCTATAATAATGTCAAAGATTGCAATTTTGAAATTTGCTGCACTAGAAGTGGTTGGGGGAAATTACATTTCCTGGGTTATTGATGTCAGATTACTCCTAAAATCAGAAGGCTTGTATTACACTATTGAAGATAGGGCTGAGGCAAATGAGCAAGATAAATCTACTACCATGGTTATTATCCATCGCCATTTGCATGAGGATCTAAAAGCCCAATACCTAACTGTCACAGAACCAGAAGTCTATGGCAAGAACTAAAAGACCGATTTGATAACCAACCCGATGTTGCATTACCAAATGCAAGGTATCAGTGGCAACATTTACGCTTTTAAGACTTCAAATGAGTCTCTGAGTATAATTCTGTTTTATTAAAAATCACTACACAACTGAAATTGTGTGGTCATGAAGTAACAGAAAACGATATGTTAGAAAAAACATTTACAACCTTTCATGCCTCAAACATGATATTACAATAGCAATATCGAGAACGTCGATTCTCAAAATATTCAGAGCTAATCTCACGTCTCATGGTTGTAGAGAAAAATAATAAGCTCTTAATAAAAAATCATGAATCACGCCCGATTGGCTCTACAGCATCCCATAAGTGAATGCTAACACTATTGGAGGACATACTCGCGATCATGGTCCCTACCGTGGTCGTGGTTGTGGCCATGGTTGAGGTCGTGGAAGAACATATGGTTATTTTGGTTCGGGTGGTTATAATCAAAATAATGAAAACACTCCTAGAAGTGGAATGTTTATAAGGCCAAACCAGATAAAGGGAAGAGTATCCAAAAAGAGCTTAAGAAAGATGATAGCATCTGTTTCAGGTGTGGCTGTCATAATTATTGGTCACGTACATGCCGCACACCTAAACATTTGGTTGAGCTTTATCCAGCTTCGATCAAAGAAAAGGAAAAGGGAAAGAATCCTGAAACCAACTTCATGGAGGATTCAGATTATATGGATATCACCCAGTTTAATGTTTTTGATTTCCTAAATGATTTGAATGATAAAGTGACCACTTCAACTGGTAATGGAAATGTTCGTACCAATTAAGTACTACTTGTAATATTTTTTTGTTATCATGTGAAATGTTTATGTAAATATTTCTTATGTAATATATAATCTTGATCACTCTATCTGATATGCACTTTATTTTTATTTTTTATTTTTTTTATTCTTTGTGAATAGATATGTCTTTAAATGATAAGTTGGGTGATATTGAAAAGCAAAGTACAGGAGATATATGTCTAGCTGATAGTGCAACGACACATACAATTCTGTGGAATCAGAAATACTTTCTGAATTTAACCTTGCTCAAAACAAATGCTAATACAATATTAGGTCCAACAGATCTGATAGAAGGCTATGGTAGAGCCATGATATTGTTACCAAACAATACTAAAATATGTATCAATGATGCTTTATATTCAAGCAGATCCAAAAGAATTCTACTTAGTTTCAAAGATATACGGTGTAATGGATATCGCATAGAAACTATAAAAGATGAGAATATTGAGTATATGTGCATTACTTCTCATAATTCAGGCCAAAAACTCATTATGGAAAAGCTACGTGCTTTATCATCTGGATTATATTACACTCTTATAAGAGGTGTAGAAGTTTATGCAGTTATGAACTAGAAGTTCTTAGACCCAAAAATATTTATGTTTTGGCATGACCGTCTTGGTCACCCGGGATCTACAATGATGCATCGAATCATTGAAAATTCTCATGGACATCCATTAAAGAACCAGAAGATTTTTTTATCCCACGAAAATTTAGGTACTACATGTTCACAAGAGAAATTAGTAATAAAACCATCACATTCTAAGGTTGGTTTTGAATCCCCGTCATTCCTACAAATGATTCAAGGGGACATATGTGGACCTATTCATCCACCTAGTGGACCGTTCCGCTATTTTATGGTCCTAGTTGATGCATCCATCAGATGGTCATACGTTTGCTTATTATCAACACGACTTGCACAGATTATCAAGCTTCGAGCACATTTTTCAAATTATCCAATTAAGTCAAAACGTCTTGATCATACTGGTGAATATACTTCCAAGACATTTGATGAATATTGCAAATCAGTTGGGATTGATGTTGAGCATCCAGCTCCACACGTTCATACTTATAATGGATTAGCAGAGTCACTTATCAAGCGTCTCCAGGTAATTGTAAGAACTTTATTATTGCGAACATAATTACCAATTTCTGTTTGGGGACATGCTATTTTATATGCTGCTATATTAATTCGTCTAAGTCTCATTGCTTATCATCAATATTCTCTAGTGCAACTTATACTTGGCCATCAACCAGATATTTCACATCTGCGTACTTTTGATTGTGCAGTATATGTCCCAATTGCACCTACACATAGAACTAAAATGGGACCCCAACGACGTTTGGAAATATATGTTGGTCTAGATTCACCATCAATTATTAGATATCTAGAACCTTTAACTGGTGATCTTTTTACTGCATGATTTGCTGATTGTTATTTCGATGAAAGAAATTTTCCATCATTAGGGAAAGGAAAAACTTCTCCTGAAGAGAAGCGTGAATTTTCTTGGAAAGTTCCTATTCTAATTAATCTTGACCCATACACATCTCAATGTGATAATGAAATACGTAAGATAGTTCATCTTCAAATAATAGCAAATCAGTTACCAAATGCATTTACAGATACTACTAGGGTAACAAAATCATACATCCCAGCTGTTAATTTACCAGCACGGGTGATTGTTCCAGAAGAACGATCTAAACAAATAATAGCAAAAGAATCATCTACTGTATGCCAGAAGCGTGGTAGGCCACTTAGTTCGAAAGATATTGTACCCCAAAGGAAGAAAACAAAATATCAGGATCATACTCCTGAAATTATAAATAAATTCACTTTCTCTAAATTAACTCCACAAGAGTTAGATGTCCTTGGAAGGAAACAAGAAACCCCTGCAGGGGAAGGAATCTCTGAAGAGATACAAGAACATAGAAATGAGGAAATTTCTATAAATTATACAGGAGGAATGTGGAATCGTGAAGAAACAATCATCGATGATATATTTGCATACACAGTGGCTACTGAAATTTTAAATAATGATTATGATCCTCATAACCTCGATGATTGTAGGCAAAGATCTGATTGGCCTAAATGGAAAAAAGCAATTCAAGCAGAATTGGCTTCATTAACCAAACGTAAAGTATTTAGACCAATAGTACAGACGCCTGAAGGCGTCAAACCTATTGGATACAAATGGGTTTTTGTATGGAAACATAATGAGAAAAACGAGGTGCTGCGATATAAGGCACGACTCGTAGCACAGGGTTTCTCACAGAGACCTGGTATTGATTTTGATGAGATGTATTCACCGGTGATGGTTACAATTATGTTTCGATTTCTGATAAGTTTGGATATCTTAGAAAAACTTGAAATGCGTCTTATAGACGTAGTAACTACCTACCTATATGGCTCACTCGATTCAAATATTTATATGAAAATCCTTGTAGAATTTAGAATGCCAGAAGCATACAACTCGAGGCCTAGCAATTTATATTCAATTAAATTACAAAGGTCCTTATATGGATTAAACCAATCTGGGCACAAGTGGAACAACCACCTCAGTGAATATTTGATTAAAGATGAATATATCAATAATCCCATATGCCCATGTGTCTTCAAAAAGAAATCAAAATCTGGATGTGCTATTATAGCAATTTATGTTGATGATATGAATTTGATTGAAACTCCTGGAGAGCTCTTGAAAACTGCTGAATAGAAAAGGGAATTTGAAATGAAAGACCTGGGAAAGATAAAATATTGTCTCAGCCTGGAGATTAAACATAAATCAAACGAAATACTTATCCATTAATCAGCATATATTGAAAAGATTTTGAAAAGATTCAATGTGGGCAATGCTCACCCATTAAGTACTCGTATGATTGTTAGAACCATTGATCCTAAGAAAGATCCATTTCGCCCAATTGAAGATAGTGAAAAGATACTTGGTCCTGAAGTGTCATATCTCAATGCAATTGGTGTTTTATTATATCTGGCTCAATGTACTAGACCAGATATTGCATTTTCATTAAATTTGTTTGCTAGATTCAGTTCAGCACCAACTCGAAGATATTGGAATGGAATTAACAACTTTTTCGTTATCTTTGTGGAATGAAAGATTTAAGGTTATATTATTCAAAATCTAACAATTTTTCTGGTTTACTTGGTTATGCTGACGCCGGGTATCTATCTGATCCCCATAAAGCTCGTTCACAAACGGGATATGTTTTTACCTAAAATGGCACAACAATCGTCTGACGCAAGCAAACTTTTATTGTTATATCCTCTAATCATTCTGAGATCCTTGCACTTCATGAAATAAGCCGAGAATGTGTGTGGCTAAGGTCAGTTATTTATCATATTCAAAATACATGTGGATTTTCATTATCTACAGGGATACCAACACCAATATTTGAAGATAATGTGGCTTGTATTGCTTAAGTTAGAGGGGGATATATCAAAGGAGATATAACCAAACATATTTCTCCTAAATTCTTCTATACTCATGAACTTCAACAGAGTCGACAAATTGATATTAAACAAATATGGTCTATAGATAATCTTGCATATCTATTTACCAAAACACTGCCTGCATCAACTTTTGAGAAACTGGTATATTGAATTGGCATGCGTTGGCTTTGTAAATTACAGGATTGATATTAAAGTTTCATTTAGGGGCAGCGTTAAATTAGGGGGAGCAAAATTTTGAATGAACATATGTGTAATGTACTCTTTTTCCTTCTACCGGATTTTGTCCCATTGGGTTTTACTAGAAAGGTTTTAATGAGGCAATTCTGAACACATCCACACCACTTTATCTAGAAGACACTAATACAAAATTGTTAAAAGACATTGGTTCTTTAAAGCGCTAATTCGATAGAATAGCCACTTTAGTTTTCCAATTTTTACATATAACCACTAGTTTTTAAAAAAACCAAATATAACCGATACCATCATGGATCATGGATTGTGTGGTGGAAGGTAGTGGGTTCTTTGACAAATATACCCCTGGAGAGTTGTCAGAGGTTGTTGATGTAAGAGGTCGAAAATGACCCTGTCATTATATAATCTCGTTTCTGGGTAATCGATCCCTCTTCTCCTTCTTATATTTCAGATGAAGGCAACCCCAAAACCCAAACCCTTACATTTCGAAATGGCCCCAAATTTCAAAATAATTTACCCGCAATATTTCGTATCTCCGCCATAATCTTATCTCCAGTTGTCGATTCATTGTCGTGATTGAATCGGTCGTAATCGACCCCTCTTCTCCTTCTCGTATCTCAGATGAAGGCAATCCCTAAACCCAATCCCTAAAATTCACTGCGGCTTCCAAGTCTTTAAACCCAAACCCTTAACACTTCGAAATGGCGCCCAATTTTAAAAAAATTTACCCGCAATATTTCGATATTGTATATCCGGCATAAACTTATTTCCAGTTGTCGAAGCGTTGCCGTGATTGAATTGAATCGGTCCTAAACTGTTTCAGCCATCCCCAATATCAGAGAAGGTATGTATCCTTACTTAGGAACTCGAACTGTAACTGCAATTATATTTGATTGATTTATTTCATAATTTTCATATAACATTGTTGAAAATGATTGGGGAGGGTCATCTCGTTCTTCGTCACGGTGGCCTGTGTGTTTATGTCCGTCTAAATACATATTATCCATTTGGTGCGTTTCATATAACATTGTTCGAGAAGTGTGTCTTTTACTTGGCACCCTTGTGTGTTTGTTTATGTCAGGCGCCCTAATTGGGTACATGCCTTTGGTACGACCTACCATGACAGGAAATAATTATGAAATCTTCCATGACAGTACATCCCATGATGCTGCCATTTTCTTCCATGACAGTACATCCCATGATGCTCCATTACATCCCATTATCATCCATTACATGCCATGACGCTCCATGACATGAAATTACATTCCATGACCCTCCCATGACGTGACGAAATTACATCCATGACATGAAATTACATTCCATGATCCTCTCATGACAACAAGAAATTACATTCCATGACATGACGTGAAATTACATTCCATGATCCTCCCATTCCGTGACGTGAAATTACATTCCATGATCCTCCCATTCCATGACGAAATTACATTCCATGACATGGACTGATCCTCTCATGACAACACGAAATTACATTCCATGACATGAATTACATGCCCAACACGAAAATACATTCGATGATCCCTCCATTACACGAAATTTCATAAACTTACATGGAATTTAATTCCTTGATTGTCTGTTGTCTTTGATGATGACATGTATGGATTTTAATTCCATGATTATGGAACTGATTACAACTATTGCATACAGCTTCAGGAATATGGTTCTATTGATAGTGAACTACGATGGACAGTGGGAAGATGGACAGTTCAACCCTAAAGCTGTTTTCTTTTTGTCAGTGACAGTGAAGGAGACTTTAAAAACATTGGCAGAGAAGATATGTAGTCGGTTTGGCTTAAATTCCAATGAAGTTGACTTCAAGATAAGTACTAGAATTGATGGGTCCATTGTTGAAATGATTTATGACTTAGATTTCCAGATCTTCGTTTCGCATAACAAAGAGAATCCTAAATGTTATGTGTATGTGTTTCACAAACAGCTAAGAAGGCAGGTCGAACAGTTAATAGTGCCACCTGATCTGAAATCCAAATCTATGTCCATCACCTTTGGTTCCACTGGTGATCAGGCATGTACGCCACCACCCATGATGAAGTGCAAATCTAAACTCAGCCCTGTTGTGAGTTCATCCGGATACAGATCCAAAACTGGTAGCAATGAATGTGTTCCGAGTGGTTCCCATATTGATGAATCAAATACTCCGCCATCAATCAGGAAGTCTATATTTCCCTGAAGCCCACTCGCTATAGCCGGTAAGAAATCTACTAACTGCAGCAATCCTGGGGGTGTGAATCTTGTCATACATCTGCTGTATGTGGTTCAATCAGATTTTGATAATGCTAATGACGACATAGTTGATTGTCCAACTGTTGTTACGGCTGGAGAAGACGGCATGGGTCAGTCAGCCAACATCAAGTCGTCATTGTGTCCTTGGTCGAATGATATTTGTCAATAAAATTTACCGCTACACCCTAGACATGATCACAATCCGCTGCACCCTGTTGATCTGATGAGCCCTTCTACCGCAGGTATAAACAAGAATTTATCAGGTCCCGAGCATGAGCTAAAATTGCATCGACGGTCTGCAAGACAGAGGAAGTCCATTAAGAAGTATGACCAGGAGACTTGTTCAAATTGCTCTGAAAAGGGACACAGCAGATCAGGGTGCCAGAAACCAGCGTTTGTTGCATCTCGACCAACCAAGCCTCCACGCACCTGTAATATATGTCATAGACCTGGACACAATAGACAAACTTGTCCCTATGCCTAATAACCCTAATCCCCTCCATCAGGTGATATCATGACCCAGTTTTGAAAGCCGCACCAACAAGGTCTACCAATTTGAAAACCTCTTATCTGCACTCTTAGGTTGATTCACGGACAATGTGCCATTCTACTTTGGTTGTAAGGAAAATGCCTGTAATATGTGATCTATTTAATTTTTCTTTCATTCAGTTGTTTGAGTGGTCCCTGCTTGTAATATCACCTTACTATATCGGTTCTGAACTGTTTGACGTTATGTGTAAGTGCCCGTTTATTTACAAACCTCAATTGGGTAGCTAGGTACTCCTTAACTGTGGTCGCTTCCCAAAGAATTTGGAGGCTACTTATCCCCCTTATAAACATCGCCTAAAAATTGACCGATCTACTTACAAAGATTTTGCAATTTTTAGATGGGTAATCTGTGCTTATATTTACAAGGGATGTTCACGGGTCTTTCTTGCATAGCAATCCCAGGTACGCACATCTATGTGTGTGCCTAGCAAGGGTATACTTTCATGCGCTAGCCATGTCAAAAAATCCTTTTCCTGCAAGGTTTCGAGTGAGGTAGGAGAGGGTGTAAACCAAACATTCACTTGCTTGAGAGAGAAAGAAAGCAATAAATCTTGACCATCTATTTTCATTTATGATTAGGTCTAAAAAATGTAGTGCAAATCTAAGGGAACAAAAAAGCAGAGGAGAGAATTCTGATCTGTTAACAAGTACGAAATGACAACTTCGTGTACACAGTCTTGTACCAGGCATCGGACTACGTTGTTACCAACGCTGTGAATTGGATAAAAGCAGGCTTTTTTTTTAGTTAGCAAGGCAATAGTAATTTTTATTTTTGCCATCCCCTTTAGGTTGCGGTCCTGTAATCTGTTAGTGCAAAATCGTGCAAGTTTACTGTGCATGATGAATGTTTGTCTGAATCTTCGCGTGGTATATGATCGTGTAATCTATTATTTTAGACTTTTATCGTGTAAGGATTTTTGTTCTTCTATCGTGTTTCGCATCAGTTGTTTGTCTTTTCTTAACGTAAAATTATGGGGTTATTATTATTAAGGATTATTTACTTTGCACAGACAACATTTGAATCCTTTGCAACCATGCAACTTGGGTGTAGATAGACTCGTCCAGATACCCCAGCGATGATTTTGTTTTTCGAACAATGCATACACATTGGCTCCAAATACAGACGATGATATCTTTGATTAAAGCTTGTAACTATTATTCACATAAAACCATTCTTTTCGAAACTAAGAATGGGAACATGAACAAGGAATTAAAGAATATATATTAAACATTTTTAACAATCTCCATTCCATGAATAACCTAACTTTTTTTTTGAGTTCCAGGTACTCGAGTGAGCAAAGTTTCTCCTTGCTTAGAAGCCTTTGCTGACCCGGTGACCGGTGAAAGTTTTGTTCTTAAATAAAATGTCCACGACTACAAACTCTCTGTAATATGGATTCTTGATGCGTTGTATTGTGCCTGTTTTCGTTCGGCAAGAATATTTAATTTCCCACGTACACGTGTAATTTGTTCCGTGGTTATTGTCGAGTAAAACCTTTATTTAGTAGCATATTATATATCGATTAATGTTTTGGGCTTCGTTTGGTGAAAGACCTTTTCTTTTAGTAAGATGGGCTTTATCCACCTTCAGGACAACAATCGTATGTAATCCATCCGTTTTCTTGTCAATAGCAAGTGTTCTTTTCAGAATCTTTTTTATACATTAGGTTTTATAGTATCTATATTCACCAATATAGTCGTGAGCCTCGTGGCTCATGTTGCATTTTAATTTATTTTAATTTTAGGGTTCAACTACTATATTCTAGTATAGACCGATTATTAATTGGCCATTAGAATTAAATTTTTTTTTTTTGAAAGAACCATTAGATTTAAATTAAAGATTGAATAAAAACTAAAGATTTAAAAAGCTCAGGCTTTTACTTCTCTTCTTCTACTGATCTCTGTCAAAAACCCGAAAGCAAAACTTATCCCAAACGAAACGAAAAAAAAAAAAAAAAGGGACCGACTCCATGTCTCTATCTCTTCGCCACTAATTATATGGTCAGTTTCAATTATTAACCCTATCTAATGGTGTTATGTCAAATAAGTAAAGACAATTTTGTTCCATCGAGCCATCCCCACACAACCTTTACGCCTTCAGTGGTATGTCGCAAATGCATCGTTGTAAACTTCAGATTCTGGATTATTTTTGCCCATGATGGGATACTGAACTTACCATTTGCACACGATAGGTGTGTATCACCATTCCCAGGAGCAAATTATTTTATGATGTGTGAGATATCTAGTTTGGATGTACTTGAGATTTGGTAGAGCACATATATAAATGTGTAATACACACTGAAACCTTTGAATCCGTATCATCCGTTGTTGAAGAACGGTGAAGGTGAACCTCACGTAAAAAATGAAAACATGATTGACGACTGATGATGTATTTTGTTGTATTGGAACACAATGAAAACAAAAGCAGTAACAAGGGAGATGAAAGTGCAAGGAGTAAGAAAGTTAGGAAGGTCTGCACATATCTGGGATTAAAGCACACACAATTCAAAAGTATTAATCTAAAGATGGAAACCACAGCAGAGGTATCGAATCCACAGGTACCAAGGTTTTGATCGCAGACCAAGCAAATAACCAGCAAATAACCATAAAAAAACAACAAAAAGAAACGGCAAATAACGTACATTACACAATAACAACCATAATCTAAAATCTTTAACTGGAATTAAAATAATTTCTCGAAGTTGATGTCAGATCTCTTTCAATGAAAAAGGTCGGCGTCGCCGGTTAAAACGTTCGCGAAGAGAAACAGCTTTCCGTGGTTTATCTATTCTCTTCAAGGCCTCCACATCTGTCTCCAGTTGATCAACGCGGGCCTCTAAAGAAATCCTTCCTGCTTTGTTCCTTGAAGCATTTTTTTTCATTACTTCATCTAATGCTATGAACTCGTCCAGCAGAAATTTCATAGCCTCGGAGCTTCTACTTACTTGGGAAACCACTCGATCCCACCTGCGTAATTCGTTCTCATCGTCCGACTCCATATCTCTGGTATACAAACTTTAGTAGCCAAAGGTAGATGATTGTGACCCACAGACGTTTTAAAGGAAACTAGTACTAAGCTCATTGCGAGTGAATATAAATCCAGTTACATGAGAAAGAATCTGAACAGACAAGCGGACTCAAATAAGCTCTAAAAAACGGAGTTCAGATAAAGTGTTTGGACAAATTTACCCCCTCTTGTACACACATCCCAATTTGGTTGGTTACACACAAATTGGGACACCATTTTTTCGTCACCTATGAATTGTCCGACTGAAACGAGTATGAACCCGATATAGATAAACCTAAATTCCTAGTGAATGGGAGCATACCATGTGGCATGGATAATTCATTTGATTGGTTTTATTTCCTTCCCACTTGGCATAGTCCCATTCGAGCGATGGATTGGTTGTGTTAAATAATGTACTATACATATATATACATATATTTACTCATATATATATAGAAATGTTGAAGGCAATGCTCACTGATGTAAATATACTGTCCAGGATATTGAATGTGAGTCACTAGTTTTACATGCATTCAAGAGACTGCGTATGCAATTTTCAAAACTAGTCGGTGACATTCAATATCCTCATGAAGTTATATTCAGCGTGCAATGACCAGATCGGAACTGATATATAGAAATGATCAAGTGAGTGCGTGCGCGGTGATCTAAATATATGATCGAGGATAATGAATGTGAGCCACTAGTTTTACAACCTTTCACTTGTTTTGAACAAGTGGCTCAGGTTCAATATCTTGATGATGTTATATCAGTGCGCATTTACCAAATCTCGACTATATAATTTTCGGACGTCCAACCACAGCCACACATTAACAGTGAGCCCACAGCCCCACATTAACAAATACCCACACCCAATATGAATGTGTGGTTGTGGGAGGACGTCCTTAACTTATACAGTCAAGACTCTCCTACTTATAGAAGTATTATATATACAGTCTCTATGTCATGCAGACGTCATGATATAACCTCGTTAGCATATTGAATGTGAGCCACTAGTTTTGAGAAAAGTCAAATAAGTTAAAACTAGTTGTTGACATTGAATATCCTCATGAAATTATATCAATACGTCCTCATTTCAAAATTTGTTATGATATAGTTGTTTGTTTTATAAGGCATGTTATATTTTATGGAAATAAATATTTTCACATGTATGCCCTTTTATCTATTATTTGTTATATATTTACATTTTAATATATTATGCCGAATAACATATTAGTCCCCATAGTTTGCCTTCATCTGCGTTAGGTGTACGATTTTTTGGTATTGAAACTTTCAGTCTATCATTATTCTAACAATATGGATTCCAGTCCCTACTTAACAAATATAACAAATTAACTTGATCAACCCATTCTAAGCATAAGTGACCTTAAGTATTAAGTGGATAAATCAAACAGGGCCTTAGTGTAAATTTCAACCCAAAGAAGTTATTATGATTGATATAAAAATATTTATATAGGTTAAATTACACTGCACCCCTTGAGGTTTGACCCGAAGTTAGATGGATAAGTTTCTCTATTCTATACAAACATCCCTGTTTTACCATCATAACTCATAAGGTCCAAAATGGCCTTGGGTGTCGGTGACAAAAAACTTTTCTCTTTGTTATTAATTATACGGGGGCATTTTTCGTCTATATAGGGGTGTTAGTCTAGAAAAAGGAAACTTTTCCATCTTAGTGTGTTAAGCCCAAACCTCAAGAGGTGCAGTGTAATTTACCCTATATATATTTTGTTATATGATTTGATTTAAATTTGATATATAAAGAAATAACTAATATGTTTACATTCAATTCTATACTGTACATGTGTACATACACGTCTTATAAATAACAATGCAATTTCAGAGAATCAGAAAAATATAAAAATAAAATAAGGTAGAATTTCACGTCAGTTTGACTTTTTTGACGATTTGTCACCTTTTTAAATGTCTTTCCATGTTAATCACTTCAATCCTTATATTTTGTAAAACTCATCACTTCAGTTCATTTGACCAAATATTTGAAAGTAAACTATTTTAAATCCTATGAAAGTACAATTTTACCCTTATTAATATTTAATTTTTTAAAATGAAAAACAATAAACTTCTCAATAATAAAATCTTAAATAAATAGGTTACAAAAAAGATAAAAAACAATCTTTTAGCTAAATAATAATTTATAGCTAAGATAATCAATTTAGCTAAATAAATATCCATTACGATAAAAAAATACAAAATAAGAAAAAAAATGGCTTTTTTAATTATTTATTTCAGTTTTTTTTATCTATTTATTTAAGATTTTATTATTGAGATTTTTATTGTTTTTCATTTTAATTTAAAGCTAAGATAATCATTTTAGATAAATTAAATAGTAATAAGGGCAAAAGTTGACTTTTCTAGGTTTGAAATTAGTTGACTTAAAAATATTTGGTTAAATGGACTAAAGTAATTGTATGTAGCACAGCCCTTTGAAAAAAAAAAAAGGACTACAATGATGAATATGGAAAGACATTTATAAATGTGATACATTGCTAAAAAAGTGGGACTTCTGTTAAATTCTGCCTAAAATAAGGGTAAAAGAATAAACATAGGGTGTGCCGCCCTCGTCAGAAAATACTTCAGTGGGTCAATATAGGCTAAGGGTACTGAAAAAAAGAATTGTATCGTGTATTGCTGTTTATGTAAATGTTTACGATTGTTACACGATGGAGTTTGCTGAGAAGCAACCATCAACAATGTTGGTTCAAAGCAGTAATGGTTAAATACAATTTGTACTACTCCCAGCTACTTAACTGTCAAATCAATCAGTATTATCATGTCGGGCCAGACCCCATGACCAATTTTCTACTTTTCATCATTACCCATACCGAGTCGCAATCCGGGCACTGCTTGTACAGCCCAATCTCGCCGGTCCCGGCAGTTGTTGTGGTAATAATTAAAAAATAAATATTAAAAAAATAAAAAAATCATTACCCATACATACCCTATACTTAGAGAACAAAATCTTGGAAATGTGATATGGAAATAGGGTGGGTAGAGTACAGGCAATGATGGTAACATGAGAAAGTGGGTTGAGGGTGGGCAGGGGTTTAGTTGAATGACCAAAATTTAATTGATACGATAGTTAAAATCAGTTCAAGTCAGACGTCAAAATCGGATGGGATATCCCACAGACGTAATAAATGCTCATCCATCCAACGGCGGAAACCCTCCCGTTGTCATCGGTCCTCCTCCGGCTGCCGATCTTTCTGTTCTTCTTGGATTAAAGCTGAGTTGAATGGGTTATTGAGGATAACACTTTTCTCACCCCCTTCAACGGAGGTAACCATTACCCCCTCCTAAATGGATGACATGTGTCTACGGAGGGGTAACTTTGTCCAATAAATTGGATAAATTTACCCCTTCGTAGACACATGTCATCTTATTGGGGGGTGAGCAAAAATGAACTCGTTGTTGAGTTGGTTGGGTTGTTCGACTTAGTTGGATTGATGATGTGTCAGAATTTAATTTCTTTGGTGCAACACTCAGCACATGCTGAGTGTTGCACCTGGTCCAGCCAAGTTTTTTTCGTAATACAAATCCGTGTCACCGTAACGTATATCAAGGATTCAAGGTTGATTTTACACATCTGGTTCGATGGCAAACGTTATTGTTGATACAGAAGTTTAAAGTAAGCATAATGTAAAGGGTTGTACAATAGACATTGTAAACCATCATGTCCAACCCTATAACCTAATTTGGTGCAACCGTTGCCCTAAAACGATGCAACTTTGTCAGGATATAATTTGAACATCTCAAAGACTCAAATCTGTTGGATCATCCAATATTTTATTAAATTTTAGGGATGAAATCATAATCAACAGTTTAATGCCATTGTTGCGGCAACTGAAGACTGTTGCGCCAGGGTTCCCTTTACAGTGTGGATGAAGCTTGAATTAAGCGCATAATATTTACGCTTGGAGGGAGACCAATTCCTGTTCGTTGTTATGTTTGTTAATTGATGTAGTTTGCCTATCCGTTTGAGTAGGCCACCCATTACAACCTTTCGGACATATTCCCACTTCCAATATGGGGTGACATTTTTGGATTTCATCGAGATTTACACGGCTATAGATAATAATTAACATTATTCTGAACCAACAGAAAGTTAAGCTTGCTTGTTTTAGAAGATTATGAATGGGAGTATTTTTATGAACATCGACACCTCCCTCAATTAACAAGTGAAGTTGGTGCATGGTGTTCTTGTACATGTTAAAGGTAAGTGATCAAATTGGTTTGAAAACTAAGAAAGGTTTTGAGTACATACAAATTTTCTCTTTTTTCAGGGTTGTTCTAATAGTTTGTTAACTGTTGTGAAATGTTAATACGCACAAGTTTTTTTTCTGAATTTGAACTGCAAGGTTAGTTTCTGATTCCGAACAATAAAAAAGGGACATAAGTACTTCGTTAAGATTGTACAGCACAAAATCGGCAGATGAGTACACACATAAACGAGGTCTGACTTGAAATTTTTAACATGGGTTATAAAACAACAGGCGTTTGTCAAAATTGAAAACAAAATGGCAACAGCAAACCCAACATAAAACGCTACTTGCAAGTCCTTGAATGGATTCTAGGAACAAAACAACCATCAATTGCAAATGCATGTTTCGTGGCGCTATGGATGTGAGTGTCTGAACGTATTAATGCCTTGAACCCGAAGGTTGATTCTTAAATAACGTACAGCCCTCTTGACGCCGAAGACGGTCGACTAGAGACGTCGACCTGGGATTGCATGCGCTATTTTTTAACCTGTAAACATCTCTCTCCAGTTCCGCCACGCGAGATTCAACAACTGTTGATCGAGAACGGGACTGTGCTTCGTGTTTTTCCACTATTTTGTTGTATTCAATGGTAACATCCAGGAGGTCTTTCAGAGAGTCAAAGCACCTGGTTACGCAGCAAATCAGTCGATCCAATGCCGTGGATTCGTTCTCATCATCTGACTCCATCTCTACAGACCGAAGTAATATTTGTTTTGCTTCAGAATCTGTAGAGACCGAAGTTATCCTGTTAACGAAATCCGATTGTGAACATATGCTTTTATAGGGGGGCATACAGCGGCACAGTGCACTAATCGGCGGAAACATATATATCAGACATTTTCCCCTTTAATTTTAACTTTATTGGAAATTAGTGTAATCTTCAAATAGTCATCACCAATGTCATATGTTAAATGTATATAACAATGTCATCAATCATGTCAAGGAAATAAATTTGCTGGTTGTCCACATGATTTCCATAATTTTACATGGTATTACATGTCCATAATACTGATATTATGTATTTTTTTGTTTTCCCTATTTTAGTTAAATTATAGTAGTTACCTTGCTCCCTACAATATGTTTGGTATGCGGGATGGGACAGGAGAGGACGGGACAACTTTTTGTTATCCCACATTTGGCGCCCCATTAGAATGGGATAGGACAAGACAATGTGGGACAACAATGTAGGACAAAAACCACCATATTTTGTCCCTTCCAAGTACAGATGCACATTTTCCCCCGGGACCCCAATTCCCTGCGTCCCCATCCCCATTTGGGGATTTTTTATTTGGGGGGAAATGGGGAAATGGTGAGGGATAGGGATGAAAATCATCCCCAAATTGAAATGGGGATGGGGAGGGATGGGGGGACCCCTCCCCATCCCCATTTCCCCATTTTCCCCACAATTATATTGAAATGGGGATGAGGATGGGGATGGGTGGGAGGTCCCCCATTCCCATTTCCCCATTTCCCCCAAACATATATAAATATAATTATAATATATATATATTTAATATATATTTTTTTTCTTTGAAAACCCTAAATCCCTAAGTATATATACACATTTTATATAAAATGCATTAATGAATTTTATTTTGTATTTTTAATGGAATGTTTGTTTGTTTTAGTTATATTTTGTAGTTTTTAGTCAAATGGGAAAATAGGAGAACCGGGGAAACGGGGAAATGGGAAAAAACGGAGAAATATGGGGAAAATGGGGAATTGGGGATGGAGATAGATATAGGTCCCCCCAATATTTCCCATCCCCTTTTTCCCCGAACAGGGAAACGGGGCGGTTTTTTGGAAGGGTTTGGGAAGTGGGGATGGGGATGGGGATGGGGGGACAAAATATCCCATCCCCAATTTCTCTCAATTGGGAAACGGGGGGGTATTGAGGAAGGGTCTGGGAAGTGGGGATGGGGATGGGGATGGGGGGACCTATATCCATCCTCATTCCCCAAATGTGCATCTCTACTCCCATATTCCCTAGGACAAGGTTGTTCAATGACATGGGACAAATACAAAAAGACTATTTTACCCTTTAAATTTTCTATAAATTGTTAAACATGTTTAATAATATATTATTTTAAATTATATTATATATTATGTATAATATGTATTTAGATTATTTTAGTATATATATCAAAATAATATATATTATAATATTATATATTATATATTATTATCTGTTTATATAATGTATTATATATTATTATATTATTATATATTACCTTTATATTATATTATATTATAATATTATATAATTTTTAAATTATAATATATATAAGAGGGGTACTATAGTAATTTGAACTTCTTGTCCCGTCCTGTCCCAGCCATACCAATCGCATAACATTACAGTTAAGACTTATGTCCTAGACCTTCCAAACACTATATAGAACAACTTATCTTGTCCTGTCATGTTCTGTCTCATCTCCGTGCCAAACGCACCCTTAGGGTGTGTTTGGTACGCGTTTAGGGATAGGATAACGTGGGACAGTTTCTTCGTATCCCACATTTGGTGCAACTTTAGCATGGGAGATAACGGGACAAGGTGGGATGAAAATCAACAAATTTTGTGGCACCTAAGACCCTAGCCCAGACTAGTCTCATACTATATATAAGAATCGGAACCACCTTTTAACCCTTACAATCTTTAAAAAAGCACTGACTTGTGCAATATTATATATATATATAAGAACTCCCGATCTGGTTAGTGCATCCTCCTAACCAGAATTTTCCTAATAAAATCTTATAAATATTATTTTATTAATTATTATAATATTTAAATCATATTATATAAACATATGAGGTGCACTGTGGTCATTTCGACCTTTTGAATATGACAGAATCTTGCATGCACCCGGTGCATTGCACCCATCCAATGGGTGCATGCCATGTGGCAAGGACAAACAATCGAATGAGTTCTCCCAGGCACGTCGTATGCATGCAAGATTGTCTCCATACCGTTTAGATAGATACCGTGAATTATACCCTAATAATGATTTCAATTAACTCCAAAATTAAAGTTTAGCTTTAGGTTGTGGAAGCCCCGAGGGTAATGAGGATTAGAGCAATTTGAAAGTTTCACAATCAAATGATGTGAAATTAAAATAGCATGTTTTTGAAATATACACCGACACCGATTGTGTTTACATTCCGATGAGATCACTTTTCTTGTGTGCTTACGCATGCACCGAATTGTTAGGGCTAAAGTTCTCCTCTCTCCCAAAAGAACTTATAAATTTTGTAATAGTGCAAAACTTATATAATTTTTTCCGCTACCTTTATATTTAACAAATTTGGTTTACATAGTTATAGTGCTTGCAAAATTATCAATTTGGATTTCTTGGTATCTTTGAATGAACTTATTATCCACACAAAATTTAATATGAAAAGCCATATAAATCGATGTGATTTCACATACAGGTGTGGACAGAGGTTTAAGCGAGGGATCCCTCAGTTGACGACTTGACGGTAGGGATGGCCATTTTCCCCCGGGGCCCCAAATCCCCGCTCCCCCATCCCCATTTGGGGATTTTTTTTGGGGGGAAAATGGGGAAATGGGGGGGGGGGGGGGGGGTGATGGGGATGAATTTTATCCCCAAATTGAAATGGGGATGGGGAGGGGTCCCCCCATCCCCATTTCCCCATTTTCCCCAAAAAATTATGTAAATGGGGATGGGGATGGGGGAAGCTGCCCCCATCCCCATTTCCCCATTTCCCCCAAATATATAATATAATATATTAATATATATTTATTTTTATATTTTTATTATTTTTATTATTTTTATTATTTCTATTTTACTAACTATAAATATATATTTATAACTTAAAACCTAACTTATATAGGCAAAATGGGGGAATGGGGAAATGGGGGATCGGGGGGAAATGGGGAATCGGGGAAAAACGGGGAAAATGGGGAAAACGGGGAAATGGGGATGGGGGTGGGGAGACCTCCCCCCAAATCTACCCCATCCCCATTTTCCCCAAATGGGGAAATGGGGGGGGGGGGGGGGGGGGGGGATGGGGGAGGGTTTGGAAATTGGGGATGGGGATGGGGGTACCTATATCCATCCCCATTTCCCCATTGGCCATCCCTACTTGACGGTTAGTTTAATACATCGATAAACACTGGATTTGGTCAACTTAGAACCTTCCATAGAAAAAAAAAATGTTTAATGTAGATATTTGTATTGGGAATTTTACATGCATGTAAATACATGTAGAGAATTTACAACATTGTAGATACATATAATAAAAACAATGAATTATTTCTTTAATTATTACATAAAACGCAATAATACAATACAACTTCTTAGCTATCCATGATCTATGGATACTTATTTTAGTTTGATATTATTTTCTTATTATAAAACATGATTTTCATTTATGTTTTTTATCTTGTTATTATTTATTTGTTTATATTACGTTTCTTTTTTTAATTTCTTCTTAATATATAATATTATTTAGTTCATTTACAACAAATGTTTTTTTTGTTTTATTTTATACAGTAAACATTGCTATAGTATCGATTTTTCTTAACATAAGTTTAATTCAAATACAACTAATAAAAATATGAATTATAAACTTAATTATTACTTTGTAAACGATAATACAATACATATATAATTTACAATACATTCATTTATTATTATATTACTAATACATGATAAAAAATGACTTATATCCTTATTTTTTAAATACAATTTGGATAAAAACAAGGTAATAATTAATCCTTTCAAATTTCCAATGTTTATTATTCAAGTTGAATCTACAATTCAACCTACAGCGCGGATCATCTTTTCCAAAAGTTTAATTCAAATACAACTAATTTTTAAGAATATACATGGGTAAGTGAGATAAATTATGGAGTCCATTTTTCTCACCCACACTATCTACGGTGAGCCATTACCACACATCCCAGTTGTTGACACCTGTCCTAAACTCAACCCAAAGTCTGAAGTTACCCCAAAGTTAACTCAAGTTTTGCACAGGTGTCAACACTTGAAGTGGGTGTTAATGGCTCACCCTAGTTAGTGTGGGTGAACAAAAATGCACCCATTTTTATGATACATGTGTATCCAGTCATCAAATGACAACTCACCTGCCACGTGTTGGCCACTGTCTTTTGTTTATGTCTAAGTAATGACAACTCACCTGCCACATGTGTTGGCCACTGTCTTTTCTCTATATTGCCTTGCAATCTTAAAATTTCTCATCACCACTCCTGATCCTTATTTGTAATGTTATCTTTTTAACCATTTCATCCAAAATATTTGTACTCATGGTTATATTTTGCTCTTTATATGCGTTGAATATTTAACTTCAGAGAAAAAGAAAAAAACATTAAAAAATAAATATAAAAATAATAATTTATATATATAATTATCATTCATTTCCTACCTTTCGGACATGGTTAAATCGTGTAAACTTGTAGTTTTTTCTTCATCGTGTGATGAACCATATAGTATTCCTTCTCAACTATTCAACTAACAAGCTTTTGTTGAAAACGTAGGGTAATTACTAATTACCTACTGTCATGTAATGATGTTGCCCCTTGTACAAACCTGTGAAATAAATAAATTAATTAATCAGTTCAGTTGAAATAAAAAACAAGATGCAAACTCGGTTCGGTTCCCTATTGACAATGACCGAAGATATAATATATCGTGCTTCTGCACGTAATCGAACTGATCTTGACGTCTGTATTTGACGGATGTGCCGACCCCAGTCCATCGCCCTTTCAGGTGAACTGTAAATTGAGTGTTCACATCAACGAACTATTCACACTGTTTCACAGGAGTGGGTGCATTGAGCTTTAACGTGTTTGGGAATATTTCCTATATTTAATGACAGTTGACTTACGGATAATATTTAGTAATTTTTGAAATTTTTTTACTTTTGCACAGGGGCCTACATGCTTATCGAAACTCGTCACACGTGAAATTGTTTGTGTTTATCGACTAATTTTTTATTTATTTGGAAAAGCTCTGTTATTGAGCATGCTGGCTGGACTTCCTCCAGGCACCCATCAGTCCCATCAACATGTCCCCTCTCAAACTACAGAAACTAGTCGCAGCTAAATGTGCCAAGACCCTGCGAGAATTGGACTCTACTAGCACAGCCCGGAAAACTACTCCCACTAATAAAGGGGAGACTGGAGAGAGCACCCTCACTTGATAGCCAAAGAGGGACAAAGAATATATGTAATATATACATGGGTGCCATGGGAATTGAACCATGGTGGTGGATGCTCCATTTGGAGGGTCCAACCACATTGGCAAGAGCCCAATAGCGGATTTCATTGTATATTACATAAGTACAATGGTAATTCAGAATATGAATATAGATGATATCCAAAAAAATGATTTCTCATTAGATCAAGGAGTTTTACGCACCCTTACAGTACAGTATGACACATTCATCTGTAATACGAGAAACACTTGCATGGGACGGTCTCATTGACGTGGCATCGGGACCGTCCGATGAATGTATGTCATATATATCTTGGGAGTAAAAATATATTTTAAAGTCCCATGTGGCATACATTCATTGGCCGGTCCCATTGCCATATCAATGAAATCGTCCCATTCAAGTTTTTCTCCTTTACTACAAACAATGAGTATTTATTTGGTTTTTCGATGTGGCGCGACTGTCTACTGAGGCCTTAATTGCAATTACAAATATCAAAACCAAGGTCATACCAAATTGCTACTGTATCAAACCTAACGACCATACTATGGCGACCGTAGGTCAAGTGGATAGCAAGGGGGGGAATGATAAATGTTACCCCGTTCTCGCTGCCATGTCAACACACATCCAGAAAATGGAAGAACTGAGAGATGTCATCATAAAATTTCAACTTACGGCTCCGGCGGGGAGACACCAAGTTTACAGCGATTGTCCTATGGACATAGATTCGTTACGGATACAATTATTCGAACTAATTGAAGAGCCACGCCGTCTTTCAGCACAGCTCGATGAACAGTTTGGTTTTCCTGCAGGACCGTCATCCCTTCCGGCGAACTGATCAACCAAGTCCTACATGTTATTTCAATGATCTGTGCATATTTTAGTTTTTTATCTTTCATCTGGTTGTTTTGTTTATAATGTCTTTAAGTTTAAACGAAGGCGATTGTATTTGCATCCACTAACTAAACATAACTCCGTTTCATGTGTTCACTATCTTAGGGGAGGTAATGAGTCGCCGGATACACGAGGCATTGAACTTACCTTATTTTCAATTATATAAATTTATGATTAGTTTATCAAATGATAAGGATTATATACAAAATCGGTTGTGAACAAAGTGTTGTTAGTTGTTACCTGTATCCATCTACCTTCACGCTATTGTCTTTTGCATTATATATTCATTTGAAGTCTACACCTACAAAATCAAAGGGAAAAAACAAATAACACACGATGACACGTCGTAATCAAATAAAACACGAGGGCAGATTAAATGATGCAATACATAGTGTAGGAGAAGATATCAACTATGGAGAGAGGTATGTGTAAGAGTTGTGACAAGGGTATTCATGTTCATCAGAGATATACCAAATTTATAACTATTCATCCCTGCATCATGCAGGGCCTGCATAGTAGCCAAACCCCCTCATTTATCCCAAAAAATTTATCCATTACCATAAGGGTATCCGTAATCAATGATCTTAAATAATTAGATAAGATATATTTTGGTCCTAACTTATTGATTTCTGATTTTTATTTGAAAATAAAACCTTTTTGCCATTATTTTAAATAATAGTTTCGGACACGTGGTAGCATTTTGGGAGGGAGGTTATGCTTACCTCTAGTTAAAGTGGGTAAGCAAAAATACAGTCGTTAAAGTGGGTGAGCAAAGTTGTAAACTTGTACTACAGGGTTCCACCCTTACAATAGAGAGTATAACTTTGCTCACCTCCTTTAACTGGAGGTAACCATTAACCCCCACCCCAAATGTTGACACGTGTCCTAAACCTTCAGTTAACTTTGAACATTGGGTTAAGTTTGGGACACGTGTTAAACACTTGGGGTGGGGGTAATGGTGTCCCAAACTTAACCCAAAGTTCAAAGTTAACTCAAGGTTTAGGACACGTGTCAACATTTGGGGTGGGGGGTAATGGTTACCTCCAAACCTTTGTAGGTGAGCAAAGTTGTACTCCCCAATTAACCCTTCAAATAGTCTCTCCCTAAACTCACACCATCCTCATTTCACTCCACCCGTCTTTATTGTGAATCAGCCTTCAGAAGTTTTTTTTGGCCTCTAGCACATGCTTCCTTCCTCTCGTAGTTTAAAGTGTTTGCTTCCATGCAACATCTCTTCCCAATCACCCTTAAATTAGTATCATCCCCTCTTCCCAATCACCCTTGAACTAGTCTCTCCGTAACTGACACCCTCCATTCGTCGCTCCACCTGTGTTTATTATTAATCCGCCTTCTCAATCTCCTGTTTCCATTGTTCACACCCAACTGTTTCTTTTGCCTGTACTGAACATGGTTCGTTCCTCACGTAGTGTAAACTTGTTGCTGCCGTGGAACATCTCTTCCCAATCACCCTTGAAATAGTATCTTCCCATCTTCCCAACCCACAACCTCGTGTCACTCCACACGTGTTGTATTTTGGGTTGCTGTTTAAATTTTTTGTTTCACCTCTGATTCTGAATATTGAGTTAGGTTTCTTCGATTACCCCGGTAATGGAGCAGAAATTGTCGTTGGAAGAGACTGCGGGTCCTATCTCTTCTAAAGGAAGAATACCTCCGGGGAGGCCAGGCTATGAAACAATGGGCAAAAGTGCGTATTCAAGGCGAACCACTTTCTAAAACAAGTGGCGAACAGAGACATCCATGACTATGATGTTGGGTGGATGAGACATTGATATTTCTGACGATAGCCCTAGGTGATGACGTGGTCAATTACTTGGAGAAGGTTTGGGCCATCCAAAGCATTGCTTTGATCACGGTGTATTTGGTGTATCTGCAGAACCGAGTATATATATATGGATATATATTTACAATTTGAGCAGATATGTTGGGAGTATTAAAATAGTAGGAGGGATTAGTCTGAATAAACAACAGAAGGTTTGAACATACGATTTGTAGAGGTAAGAAAAGCTGAAGTTTTAAAAACAAGTGTTTAGCATCGCCGAATAGCAGACTTCAGCACTGAACGGTGCTGTCTGTATCTGTGTTTTTTAACTGGAAAGGCACCGTTACATAACGTCAATAGGTCTATGTGATATCAGTTTACCTACAAGATGGTCTGAATTTTTTATTAACGTTTATATCGAATTTGGTTATCATTGTTCAGTAATATTGAATATTACACATGTTTCGGCAATGGGCAATTTTTATTAGTACATTTGTGGCGGTCACGCAATTCCTTTATTATGGTTCAATATTTGAAAATTAATGTGACGTCGTTTCATTTATAGAAAAAATTTTATAAATGGATGTAACCATTACCCCCCACCCCATCACTTCATGGATGTAACCATTACCCTCACCCCAAGTGTTGACACGTGTCCTAAACTTTAAGTTAACTTTGATCTTTAGGTTAAATTTGGGACACGTGTCAAACACTTAGGGTGGGGGTAATGGTTACCTCCAGTTAAAGGAGGTGAGCAAAATTGCACTCGAAAAAAATTACAGCAAATAATTGTAAAAATATTGTTTCACAATTTTCAAAATTTCACACTACTCGAGTACTTGGGAGGTGGACGAACATATTTCATAAAAATTTTGTACGGTATAGAGTTCGTTCATGACAGACAAATATTGTCTGGTTTCGAATTTTAAAATGTTAATAGTTGTGAAGAAATAAAGAATTATTGTATATAAGTGCACTGAACACAGAAGGGTCACCATGTGGAATCAATGTTATATCACCGTTTCAATTATTTAATAACTACTGACTTATTTATATTTATTAATTTCATTATATACTACCTATAACCTACTGACTTTTTTGTATTTATTAATTTAATTATATATGAAAGACGAAGAATACCAACAACTCTTCACAGGAATGTTTTCGAAGAGATACACACCACTCTATTTATCTGTTGGTAACCCAAACAATTGATTAATGTAAGTACAATTAAAATGGATTTTAATAAAACAAATTAATGATCCAAAGTTCCAAACCTTTCCGATTCACAAAACACACATTTACACCTGACACAACTCCCGCTGAAATTAATTAATAATAATAAATGACCATTCGGAAATGAGTAGCCACACTGAAACAAATTATGGTGTGTTCAATATTAATCTAGAGGGGGGGTGAATAGATTTTACCCAATTTTACCAAATTTTCGTTAATGGTCAAGATTACGAAAATACCCTCCACTAGTCAAAATACAATAGCAAGTGTAATATGGTGCGGAAATTAAAAGACACTTGATATTTACGTGGAAACCCTCACGGGAAAAACCACGGGCTATGTAAGTGAGCCACACTTGAACCTCGAATCCACTAAATGTGTAAAACGATTACAACCTAATCCCGGAAGTAATCACACACCTACCTAATCCCGGTATAAGTGAACCTAGTCCCAATGCTTGTGATTTATGCAACCTAATCCCGGAAGCAACACAAGACTTAGTTCTCAATGAAGAGAAAACAACCTAAGTGAATATATGAAATACTCAAAATGCAACAAGAGCAAGGCAACTCTATATGCTTACCTAGAATGATGATATATCAATGAAATCAATCCTAGATATCAAAAGCTAAATGACATATCATAAAGCTTAGCTAGATGTTATCAATCACAAAACAATCCTAGCTATCAAACAATGTCAACATGTCCAAACATGTGAACTCAATTAGTTGTAGAGAATTTCTAACAACATAATTGTCAATTAAATCCACAAGAACATTCAATTAAGCTTGACTAGATAAATAAACATTAATCTATCAACCTAATCATCAACCAATTGTACAAGAATGTTCTAGGGTTAGCTATTTAGGGAAAATCATCCTAATCATGTAAGCTACCACAAACAAAACCCAATCATGTCATAACTTCACTAAATATGCAATAAGAGTGAAGATTTGCTAAACTAAGCAATAAAAGACATGTCTTGACTAAGATAGAACAATAAATGAAGATGTTGAGTTTGTTCTACTTACCAAGTCATAAATGAAGAAGACCCATGGAAGATTGATGCATGAAACATGTTAGATGCACATGGGTTTTGGGTTTGGAGAGTTAAAGAAGCAAGATTGAAGCTTTCTCTCTCTAGGGTTTGAGTTTCTCACTCTAAGGTCTGATTTTGAGCTCTCTTGGACGAGCTAGGAAGAAGATGATACTTATATAGTGTGCCCAAGTGAAGTGGTGTCGTTTTGAGAAAAATGCAAAAGACAGCTGATTCTGCGCCCTTGTTCTGCGCCCTTGGCCGCAGAATAAGGGCGCAAAAATGCACCTGACAAATTTGCGGCCCCTAAACGCAAAAACCAAGGGCGCAGAAAAGAGGACAGTGAGTATGAATTTTGATCCTCATTCTGCGCCCTTATTTCTGCGGCCTTGACCGCAGAACAGGGCGCAAAAACGCACCTGATGGAGTTTCCTAAAAAGAAAAATATGATGTGTAATTCCAAGCAAGATGCACCCATATGGACAAGAATGAAGAGAGATTAAATGAGCAATTCATGCATACACACAATAAAGACACAACACATTCAAGAATAAGAATTATGCAAGTGTTGTGTGTGTGTGCATCTATTTCTCTTCATTACAAGAAACACTAAGAATTATACCTTTGGAGTGCTTCTTCCCTTGAGGTCTTGAAAAGGGCCTTTGAACATGATCTTCAATCACCTAACTACCCTTACAATTCAAACCCCCAATATGTGGTTTGTCTACGAAATAAGCCAATCAACAATGGGAATCCTTACAATCTCCCCCTTTGGCTATTTCGTGACAAAACCACCACTCACATTGATCCTCACAAGATAAATGAAACTTCGGGAAATTCTACATTACAAAGTACAAAGAGATAAGAAAATAAAACTTCAAGTCTTCAATCTCTTGTAGAATAACCAAACCTTCAAAACAATTAGAATACACTTCCAAAGCAAGTGTATGTGAGATGATCAAGTGAAAGAAAAACAAGCATTTTCATATGAATCTTTTAACCACAATATCATGCAATGTATGAGTATGCAATGCTCCCCCTCAAAGGTTACTCTACTTCTCCCCAAAGCATACACAATGCTCAAAGGTTACTCTACTTCTCCCCAAAGCATACACAATGCTCCCCCTATATCTCTCAAGACTTCTCCCCCTTTTTGTCATGAGATAGGCAAAGGAGCTCCCCCTATTGGATTGCTTTAGCAAAGAGAGCTATTTGCACAAAAGGCATTTGCATAATCATATAAACGAACTTTATGCAATTCAAGAATTGAGAGAGATTCAAGGAGATTTTATTCACAGAAAAGTGTGTGTGTGTAAAAGTTGCTTAGCATGTAATACAAGCACTATTGAGCTCATGCATAAGAATCAATCAAAGCAACAATCAACAGGTTTTCCAAATGAAGTCAAACCAATTAGAGCCCTGTTGTTATGACAAGAAGATATATATCCAAGCATTTGTGTGCAGAGTGTACTAATCACATCAAAAAATATATCATCTTTTCTACATTGCAAGACACATCATCAATCAACAATTTTGAGGTCTTTATTAAGCAATGCTTCACACACATCATCAAACACATTTCAACTTTTCTGTTTTTCTCCTTTATCCTAGAAAGCATGTATTTCTGTTTATCATGCTAATGTAACTCTCTTGAAGGCTTTCACTCGGTTTCAAATGAGTAGCCATTTCCTACATTGGGCGGCTGCACGTCATATTGCCAGTAGCCCTTTTTCAAGAGAGAGCTTAAGAATGCATATCAAAGAATCATGAACATGGAGAATAATTTGAGGTCAATCACATGTACTAACAAGTAGAACATTCCTCAAATGGATAAGCATACTCAAGCAAAAATAGAAATCATGCAGTACATGCTAGGCAACCGTGCAAGGTGTTATTAAAAACATTATTAAAGCATTAATCAATGTTATTCACCAAACATTCTCAAACAATCATAAAAGAGCATAAAAGAAGTTAACTTTTTGCATATGACAATTCATGCAAGTTTGCTCTCTTTGCTTGAGCTCCCCTTATTGGGGTCAAAAACTAGAACTCATCACTCCACAAGACATATTCCAATAGATCTACTAAGAGTTTTAAATCGAGTAGCATCTAGAGGTTTTGTAAACAAGTCGGCTAGTTGATCATTTGTACCTACATGCTCAAGTACAATGCATTTATTTTCAACTAGTTCTCTAATGAAATGATGACGGATGTCAATATGCTTAGTTCTAGAATGTTGAACCGGATTCTTGGAAATATTAATAGCACTCATGTTATCACAAAAGAGAGTGAGTGTACCTTGATTGAATCCGTAGTCTACTAGCATTTGCTTCATCCATAGGAGTTGTGTGCATCCACTCCCCGCAGCTATGTACTCGGCCTCCGCCGTGGACAAGGAAATTGAGTTTTGCTTCTTGCAAAACCAAGAAACAAGATTGTTTCCAAGGAAAAAGCAACCGCCCGATGTACTTTTCCTATCATCACAATTTCCGGCCCAATCCGCGTCACTAAAGCCTACAAGACTAGCATTAGTGTCAAAAGAGTACCAAATCCCATAGTTAGAAGTCCCATTCACAAATCGAATGATTCTCTTGACACAAGAGAGATGGGACTCCTTGGGATCGGATTGGTACCTAGCACACACACCCACACTAAAAGATATGTCGGGCCTACTTGCGGTCAAATAAAGCAAGCTTCCTATCATACCCCTATAAAGTGTTTGTTCTACACTTTTACCACTAGCATCTTTGCTTAGTTTCAAAGTGGTGCTCATGGGTGTGTTACAATGTTTGGCTTTCTCAAGACCAAACTTCTTCACTAGGTTTTTGGCATATTTGGCTTGGGATATGAAGATCCCATCACTTAATTGCCTAATTTGCAAACCTAGGAAGTAACTAAGCTCACCAACAAGGCTCATCTCAAATTCATGAGACATAACATCAACAAATTGTTGGACTTTGGTGTTGTTGGTGGATCCAAACACTATATCATCAACATATATTTGAGCTATAAAAAGCTCATCATTGTCTTTCTTGATGAATAGTGTCTTGTCAACACTACCTCTTGTGTAGTCATTGTTGACAAGAAATTGAGTGAGGCGCTCATACCAAGCCCTCGGTGCTTGTTTCAACCCATAAAGAGCCTTCTTGAGGCGATAGACATGGTTGGGGTGGTGTGCATCCACAAACCCCTTGGGTTGCTCAACAAACACTTCCTCTTGCAAGAAGCCATTGAGGAAGGCACTCTTAACGTCCATTTGGTGCAATTTGAACTTGTGCACAGAAGAGATGGACAAGAGAAGCCTAATGGACTCTAGGCGGGCAACGGGAGCAAAAGTCTCCTCAAAGTCGATACCCTCAATTTGAGAGTACCCTTGTGCAACAAGTCTAGCCTTGTTACGCACTACGTTGCCTTCCTCATCGGATTTGTTCCTATATATCCATTTTGTGCCTATGACATTAGTGGTCTTAGGCCTAGGAACTAGAGTCCAAACCTCATTCCTTTCGAATTGGTTTAGCTCTTCTTGCATGGCAAGAACCCAAAACTCATCATTTAGAGCTTCATCAATCTTTTTGGGTTCTATTTGAGAGGTGTAGCATGTGAAGCTAATAAGATTAGCTATTTGCCTTCTAGTCCTAACACCCTCATTCACATCTCCAATAACATCCTCTTTGTTATGGAGTCTTCTAACCCATGGAGCGGGTTCATTAGAGTCCAAGTTAGGAACTCTATCAATAGGTTGTGTGTCATTTTCAACAACATTGGATGTCCCCACATTAGGAGTCACAACAACCTTCTCCAAAGGAGAATCATCACTAAGAATAACCTCCTCCTCATGATTACTACACTTGAGCCTTTCATCATCAAATACAACATTAGATGATTCCATAACACTTAGAGTTTTCTTATTGAAAACTCTATAGGCTCTACTATTCAAGGCATAGCCAATAAAGATACCTTCATCACTCTTAGCATCAAATTTGCCAAGTTGATCTCGGTCATTTAAAATGTAGCATTTGCTTCCAAATGTGTGGAAGTAGCTAACATTTGGCCTCTTGCCTTTCCATAACTCATAGGAGATATTCCTAGTACCGGGCCTTAGGAAAACTCTATTTCCTATGTAGCAAGCCGTGTTGATGGCTTCGGCCCATAAATTCCTAGACACATTGTTGCTAAGCAACATCACACGGGCCATCTCTTGAAGGACCCTATTTTTCCTCTCAACAACTCCATTTTGTTGAGGTGTTCTAGGAGCCGAAAACTCATGGGAGATACCTATACTATCACAATAGGTTTCAAAAGAAGCATTCTCAAATTCCCTCCCATGGTCACTTCTAATCCGTTTTATGCTTTTAATGTTAGAATTCATTTCATTTTGAAGTTTAGTACAAAGCATTTTAAACTTATCAAAAGTTTCGGATTTTTCTCTAAGAAAATATGTCCATGTGAACCTAGAGAAATCATCTACACAAACAAAAATATATCTCTTTCCACCCAAGCTCTCGGTTTGCATAGGACCCATAAGATCCATATGGAGAAGCTCTAGAGGCTCCTTGGTGGAGAGATACTTGCCCTTTTTATGCATGCTTTTAGTTTGTTTTCCTTGTTGACAAGGTCCACAAATACCATTGGCTTTCTTCCCAAGCTTAGGGAGGCCACGCACACATTCAAACTTTCCAAGGGTCCGTAGATCCCGAAAGTTCATGTGGCCAAGTCTTTCATGCCACAACTCAATTTGCTCATCCTTGGACACATTGTTTGAGACTATTTTAGCTTCAAGACAATAGCAATTGTCGCTAGATCTCATACCTTTCAATAAGGTTTGTCCATCGGGCTTTAAGATAGAGCAATTCTCTTTGCTAAACAAGACGGAATATCCTTCATCACTAAGATGAGAAATGCTAATCAAATTGGCTTTCAAGCCATCAACAAGTAAAGCATTGGATAAAGAGGACAATCCGGGAACGGAAATGGTTCCTTTCCCTATGACTTTCTTTTTGGATCCATCACCAAAGGTGACATTTCCTCCTTCCTCCATAACAAGAGTCTCGAAGAAACTCTTGTTTCCCGTCATGTGCCTAGAGCACCCACTATCAAGATACCAAAGATTAGAAGAATTTGCCTTCAAGGCAATTTGTGCAACATGGCAAACATTTTCATTCTTCCTAATCCATTTAAGAACAACATTTTCTTTCTTAATGGTCTTTGGTACATGGGCTCTAGATGTCCTAGGATCATGCAAATTAGTCATATCATTCCTAGGAACATGCATCTTGGCTCTAGTCTTTCTCTTCTCAATCATGCTTCTAGTTCTACACATTTTAATATATCGAAAGCAATTTGGTCTTATGTGACCATTAAAACCACAAAAGTGACAAATTGGAATGAATTGAGGAATCATACCTTGTCTTTGAGCTTGCATGGAAGTCTTCCTATGTCTTTGTGGTTGAGAGGGTTCAATCCATCTTCTTTGTTGAACCGGTCTATCTTGCTTCCCTTTTTGAGCCAATAGATGAGGAATGTTGGCTTGAGGTTGTCTCCTTGGTGCAACCTTCACTTGTGCACTTTTTGAGCTTTGTCCTAGATCTATTTTCTTCCTAGGAGTGTGCACCGGAGAAGCTTCTATGTTGCCCAAGCTCTTAACAAACACGGTCTTCTTAGAGGAGGTGGTCTCTTGACAATCTTCAAACCCAAGACCTCTCTTGTCACATGGACTCTTTCCAACACCAAGCATGTGATCTAATTTTTTGGTGCTAGAGTCCATCCTAGTAAGTGACTTCTTAGCTTCAACAAGCTCCCTCTTCAAACCTTCTTCATTCCTCCTAGATAAAGCTAACTCCTCTTTTAGCTTATCTTCTCTCTTCTTAAGTCTTTCCACTTCTTCACTTAAGAGATCATTGTGAGATGAAAGCTCAAGATTTTCTTCTCTCAACATCTTGATCTTCTTAGTGGTTTTCATCTCTAAGCTCCTAAACTCCTTAAGATATTCAACTAACACTTCTTTCTCCACATATCCATTAGTGGAGTTAGCATCGGAGTCATCTTCACTTGAGTCACTTTCCCTTTGACTCTCTTCCTCTTTTTCACTACCACTTTTGCTCTTGTGAGAAGAGGCAAAAGCTAGGAAGTTAGCCATGATGTCTTCATCATCCGAAGAATCATCTTCTTCATTGGAGTCATCACTACTTCCACTCCAAGTGGCGGCCATCACTTTTCCCTTCTTCTTTTCCTTGTGATTAGCACATTCGGGAGCAAAGTGACCAATCCCGCCACACTCAAAGCAACGGACCCCTTTCCTTTCGGTCCTCTCTTGCCTTGGTTCAAACTTCTTGAAGGGAACCTTTTTCTTGTCTTGGCTTCTAAAACCAAATCCCTTCTTTCCAAACTTCATAACCTTGTTGAATCTTTTCACAAACAAGGCCATGTCTTCATCCGAGTCATTCTTCACCTCCTTTTCATCCTTAGAAGCTTTCAAAGCAATACCCTTTTGCTTTTTAGGAGGAGTAGTGCTAGGACCCTTCCTAGACTCATAGGCTAGAAGTCTTCCAATGACTTCACTCGGCTTCATATCCTTATATCCACTATTTTCTTCTAAAGCCGTCATCTTTGACTCAAACCTATCCGGTAAGGATCTCATAATCTTTTGTTTAATCCTCCTATCCGAATAAGGATCACCAAGTTGATGACTTTGGTTGACTATGTCCATCAACTTGATCTCGAAGTCGTTGAAGCACTCATTCTCCTCCATCTTGAGCATCTCAAATTGAGTTTGGAGAACTTGAAGCTTGGAGTCCTTCACAACTTCGGTTCCCTCATGAGCAACTTCTAGGATTGTCCATGCCTCCTTAGCAACCCTAGTGTTTTGAATCAACTTGTATTGATTCTCATCCATGGCACATAGGATGGCATGCATAGCCTTCCTATTCCATTTTGACGCCTCAAATTCTTGTGCACTCCATTGTGCCTTAGGCTTCAAAACTTCTTCTCCTCCACCCGTAGGAGTCATCATGGGAAGATCATATCCATCTTCAACCGACATCCATGCTCGGTCATGAAGTTGACATATGTAGGATTCCATCTTCCCTTTCCATGAGGAGTAATTCAATCCGGTGAGAAGAGGAGGACGTGTGCTAGAAGCCCCCTCGTTGCTACCACCGTTTCCACTCATTGTGTTTATGAATGAAATGAAATGAATGCACAATGTATGAATGAACAAAAATCACACAAATGCAAAACACACCAAAATGAGCAAGGATCACCTATATATATCTAGGAACCCGCTCTGATACCAATTGAAACAAATTATGGTGTGTTCAATATTAATCTAGAGGGGGGGTGAATAGATTTTACCCAATTTTACCAAATTTTCGTTAATGGTCAAGATTACGAAAATACCCTCCACTAGTCAAAATACAATAGCAAGTGTAATATGGTGCGGAAATTAAAAGACACTTGATATTTACGTGGAAACCCTCACGGGAAAAACCACGGGCTATGTAAGTGAGCCACACTTGAACCTCGAATCCACTAAATGTGTAAAACGATTACAACCTAATCCCGGAAGTAATCACACACCTACCTAATCCCGGTATAAGTGAACCTAGTCCCAATGCTTGTGATTTATGCAACCTAATCCCGGAAGCAACACAAGACTTAGTTCTCAATGAAGAGAAAACAACCTAAGTGAATATATGAAATACTCAAAATGCAACAAGAGCAAGGCAACTCTATATGCTTACCTAGAATGATGATATATCAATGAAATCAATCCTAGATATCAAAAGCTAAATGACATATCATAAAGCTTAGCTAGATGTTATCAATCACAAAACAATCCTAGCTATCAAACAATGTCAACATGTCCAAACATGTGAACTCAATTAGTTGTAGAGAATTTCTAACAACATAATTGTCAATTAAATCCACAAGAACATTCAATTAAGCTTGACTAGATAAATAAACATTAATCTATCAACCTAATCATCAACCAATTGTACAAGAATGTTCTAGGGTTAGCTATTTAGGGAAAATCATCCTAATCATGTAAGCTACCACAAACAAAACCCAATCATGTCATAACTTCACTAAATATGCAATAAGAGTGAAGATTTGCTAAACTAAGCAATAAAAGACATGTCTTGACTAAGATAGAACAATAAATGAAGATGTTGAGTTTGTTCTACTTACCAAGTCATAAATGAAGAAGACCCATGGAAGATTGATGCATGAAACATGTTAGATGCACATGGGTTTTGGGTTTGGAGAGTTAAAGAAGCAAGATTGAAGCTTTCTCTCTCTAGGGTTTGAGTTTCTCACTCTAAGGTCTGATTTTGAGCTCTCTTGGACGAGCTAGGAAGAAGATGATACTTATATAGTGTGCCCAAGTGAAGTGGTGTCGTTTTGAGAAAAATGCAAAAGACAGCTGATTCTGCGCCCTTGTTCTGCGCCCTTGGCCGCAGAATAAGGGCGCAAAAATGCACCTGACAAATTTGCGGCCCCTAAACGCAAAAACCAAGGGCGCAGAAAAGAGGACAGTGAGTATGAATTTTGATCCTCATTCTGCGCCCTTATTTCTGCGGCCTTGACCGCAGAACAGGGCGCAAAAACGCACCTGATGGAGTTTCCTAAAAAGAAAAATATGATGTGTAATTCCAAGCAAGATGCACCCATATGGACAAGAATGAAGAGAGATTAAATGAGCAATTCATGCATACACACAATAAAGACACAACACATTCAAGAATAAGAATTATGCAAGTGTTGTGTGTGTGTGCATCTATTTCTCTTCATTACAAGAAACACTAAGAATTATACCTTTGGAGTGCTTCTTCCCTTGAGGTCTTGAAAAGGGCCTTTGAACATGATCTTCAATCACCTAACTACCCTTACAATTCAAACCCCCAATATGTGGTTTGTCTACGAAATAAGCCAATCAACAATGGGAATCCTTACACACACCCTTTAACAGAATGAGAATATCTATGCTTTGGGAGAAGATGAGCATATTAATGCTAATTGACTATTTAATTGTTCATTTTAAAAAAATATATCATATTTCTTAACACGTGGGGTCGTGGGTAGATAAGAAATTGCAAATGTCGGAAATCAATTCAAGATGAAAATTACTATAAGAGGAAACAACTGAAAAAATGTCAAAATTACCGTCATCAGTTGATCACAACCATCACTTCTTGGACTTATTACTAACATACCGTGTTATGACAGTAATGTATTGATCGTGTAAGGATTATCTTCGGAATGGTTTTATATATTACTTAAATTCATCTATTTTCCGAATTGATTACACATTGTGGCCCATTACAAAAAACTACCACACCACGTTATATCATTGAGCTGTGGCAATCCAATTCCAGCACAGTCAATCAGTCATTCAAGAGGTTAGCTTACGAAATTCATTTCAAACAATTGTCAAATTCACATTCTTTTTGAGGTTCTCTTACCATATGTACCCAACTTAGTATTTAACACATCAATCCGGTTTCAAGTTTGACATCAGTCATTTTGTTTGGTTCAATCTGAATGCTTTGTTTTAATCTTTCTATGTTCGTGTCTTCTGGATAGGGGTTAAAGTACCGAAAATCGAAATTGCTGCTGACATAATTGTTTTTTGCCTGCCTGTTGACCATAATGACGTTTGATGTGATGGGCCATTGTGATATTGACAACCCAAATCCAATGAGCACGCTATTATGGGGATACGCAATGCCAGTCTACAAGAATACTCATTACCTCTTCGTGTAGCATTACAAAACAGGAATGGACGGTTGAATCTATGTTACGCAATATAAATTGCCTCACCAAATCCTTAAGCTCCCAACGCAATATCTTGTAATAATTATCTCCTGTACACTCGTACAGTTCATCCAATCCCAAACTGTTCATTAATTTACACATAACATTTCATTGTCCGATAACTTGATGTTACGGCCATCAAGTTTTAGATGATTTGGACCGTCCCAGGCAAGATCTTCTCGTATTGGACATGTTAATTTAAAAAGGTGGGATTTTATGTGGGATGTTTAGCATTATTGTTTAAATAATAATAACAATTTAGTTATGAACTCCTTCCGGATGATAAACGTTAATTACAAATTAAAAGTATGAGGATTTCAAAACACCATTAATCAACTCATATAATCTAAACGATTGGCTTATGCATTTGGTGTTAAAATATTTTGCCCATAATCAATAGAAACGCTGATGTGGCATTATTTACAAACTCGAAAACCCATATTTGCCCATTGCCGATGCTCTATATATATGTAATTGCCTAAAAGTATTTTCTATCGTAATATTGGACTGACATTACACATTCTAACTGAACTTATTTGAAAACTTCAAATACAGTCAGAACAGTAACCACACGGTTGTTTGACGCCATCTTTTTCGGAATGGATAGGAATTCCCAAGGTGAACCAGCGGTGACCCGAGATCGCATATACTCCTTCCTCGACTCCATTTTACAAGTATTCAGTGAATTGGAGGACGTGCGAACTCAATTTTCAGGGAATTTCAACACTGACGTGGTTTTGTTATGGACAAAGTTCATCCAGGTAATTGATGACACACAGAGACTGATTGCGGACTTTGAGAGGGAGATGGGTCGTCCTGTAAGCTCAGTACCGTCTCATCCTTCCCATTAGGTTATGCACATTTACTGTAAAATAACACATGTATGCTTTTTGTTCTCACCGAGTTTTCAACTGTTACGTATCGAAATTTTGACTTCTGGGTTGAGCTACTTTATATTACGGTGGAAGTTGGGATGCGATGTTTATAAGTTTCGAATATGTAAAAAAAATTCTGAGACCTTGTGTTTTCTATGTTCTGCTCTTTGAATTATGTGCAGTGGTTTAGAAATGAAATGTCGTACATAAATGTTTGCATCCGTAGTCAAGTTCTTGTATGAGTTTACGATTACATGAGGAAGACAAATCAAATGACACGACACATGCGTTTAAACTGTCTTCACGCTTCCATTTACTACCAGGCAGTTCTACTCATTAACAGAATTATTGTTTGTTTTAATTTATTACTCACAGGGATTTTCTGGTATTGCATTCCCAGTATATACAAATTTTAGGGGACAAAGGCGTTACACTTGGTATCGGCGATTCATTAAACGAAGATTATATAATAGTATTTAGTGATAAGATTATTAAATTAATAACAATAACATATTCATTTTTGTCCATCAGTTTTTATAAAATTAATTTGGGGTGTAAATAAAAGTAGGGTTGCCATAACCTTTTTATATGGGTGCAATAATGTGCACTGCTTTTTCAATACTCCAGAGTCCACGACCACCTCAACAAAACAGCATACCATAAACAAGTTACGGTTATTGGAATTTTGAAATGCGGACATCGATAATGGTTTTTGAATTAGAATTTTTAAAATATAAAAGAAAATGAAAATTTCAAAACTAAACCATTTTTAAAAAGAAAATTAAAAAATAAGTTCAAATTCCGAGATAAGTTTGATTAGTGGACTGTATTCACTGTACAGATCAAATCAATAGTCTGCATTAATGCATGGCTTAATTTCATATAATAATGACATCATTATCTGTGAATATTTCATAGGCAACCGAAACGGTCTATTTCACTTTGTAAATAGTTATCTTTCATTGGAATTTTATCAAAACTAGTCAGCTGTATTATAATCCATTACGTGGACACTGTAATTGCGATTTATTCATGTATCACCAAACCTCAGGGAGGTTAGTTGTAATTTGGTCATAAAGCCCTAAATCACAGACTGTGACCATTCGTGTATACTTACTTACTCAAGAACCTATACCGTGTAAGCATCAAAAGGAGGTAATCTTCGGAATCCGGCACCTGGAAGAACTTCTTTAATCGACGGCGCACCCAATTGTGTCGACGGTATGGTGTTTTCTGTTGTGATCCTAATTTTTTCTGTTACCATATTTTTGTTTGTTTCGATTTAATTATTAAGGGTGGGTATGTATAAATTGGTAATGGGTTTCAGTCTGGGTATGGCCTGTCGAACATTCAAGGAATAAAGTTTACCCAATTTGTTTGTTGTTGATGGGTTTCAGTCTGTAATTTTTCACAGCAGGCTGATGATTGAAATGAAATCTCAATTACTCTCTCGAATGACTGTGATAGATTATATATTGAATGTTACTGTAGTGTTCGACTGAAATACTCGCAGCCGGAAAAGAGTTCAAGGATGGGTTTTGTTCTGTTAAATACTGAGTGTGGATATATGTTGATGCTGCCTCAATTCTTAGTTCGTTTACTCTTGCAATTGTAAATTTTATGAACAGATGGCTGTGGAGGAAAATTTGGACGATTGGTTGGTACACCCGAGGCCACTTGGAATTATAACATCACCATCAACACACACTGTTTCCACAAATTGATTTCCGATATAGACAAGATTCTTGACCGTGCCGGAGAAAGGGCAGAATTCGAGTCAGGATGTTTTGGCCACTTCTTGGATTTCCCTAAAGGGGGTTATTTTCAGGCACAGTTCATCCACAACTTGCTGCTAAGACATATATGCATTCCTGGAGGTAGTGAGGACGAGTTATGGTTTGCCTTAGGAAAAACTAAGGTCAGATTTGGGAAGAGGGAGTTCTGTCTATGCACTGGCCTAAAATTTGGCCGCCTGTCAGACATACCGTCAAGAGAGTATGAGGTTGTCCCGGGTGGTATTCACGCAAGATACTTTCAGGGAAGGAAAAAAGTTGTGATCGCAGAATTGAAAGCTCCCTTCATGGCGGAGGGTTTCGAATGGCCCAACGATGCACTTAAGTTGGCATTGCTTCTGTTTGCCAACAGGGTCCTCTTAGGTCAGGACAACCGGAGCCAGGTGGCGTACTGGACGTTCTCGCTAGTGGAGGATGTTCAATCGTTCAACAACTTTGCCTGGGGTCACTACGTTTTCAAGATGACCCTCCACTACATCCGTCAAGGTTTTAAGGTACCGGCAGACCCTCTCGGGCAGACTAAGAGATACAACCTATATGGATTCATTTGGGGATTACAGGTTATTTTAATAAGCGTTAATCCCTTTGACCTTTTTTCATATGTTTGTAAATTAGATTATTCGTTTTTCCATGATTAGTAATGCTAATTACACCCTCTAAAACTGATCCCTCGGTTTGACACGGTACAGTTTTGGGCTGCGGAGGCTATACCTGTGATGCGCGACAAATGTGGTAAGCTAACAGGGGATCCCAACGGAGCCCCACGGTACAAGAAGTATTGTTTCAAACAGAGGGGATCGGACATGGTCAACGCCTGGACCAAAGCGGAGACAAGCGGGAAGGTAATTTACAATTATCTCATTTTGGTATAGTTTTGTATCTTTTTGGTTATGTAGACAGTGGACAGTTATATTAGTTCCATTATGTTTAAGCTCACGGGGCTTCTGGAGCTTGTACCCACCGAACGTGAGTTGCAGAAACATTACTGGAGGGATATTGATGTGGACCTATCCGAGGGACCCCAATGGAAGCCAAATGGGAGTAACGATGCTGAGGAACCCACCAAGAGGAAGCACAGGCCAAGTAAGAAAACTAACGGTGGGCGGAGAGGATGTGACCGTGTAGATACAACGGACCTCACAGATACGGTCCTTCCAGATATACAACCATCCAGCGATGGACACGGATCTTTCCCTCCTCCGGCTGACCAAGGTGCAGCAGCCCCGGTTGATGATACCATGTAAGAAGACTTATATCAGAGGGCAGGTTCAAACGGTGGGTGACATTCGCTTGGTCACACAACCGATGAGGTAAACTGTCGAAGTAATATTGGATCAATGGTTTATACGTCTATGATGTTGGTTGCCCAATTTGTTTGTGTATCTATTGTTTCGCACCGTGTCTAACGTTTTAGTGTTTTACGTATACCGTTTACATAAACAGTTGGAGGTACCTCGACAGTATGTGGGACCAGAAGTACTGGAAAGAGTGCTGCACGCGGTGAATGCCATACTGGAACGTGTACGCAGTATCATCCATGAGGAAATGGGGGTGGACCGCGTACGCAATATCGTCAATGAGGGTTTGAGGCGGGAGATCGAAGGGCTACGACTGATGCTGGGGTTTCAAGTACGTATATATCCACAACTGTCACCGTTGAAGTCTTCTTTATTTGATTTAATTTGTATTCATGTCCATTTACACTGTGACACTTTCATCCCCAAGGGAAATGTAGGGGACGGTAATTCTGGAGATCAGTCGCAGCGCGGGGAGAGTGTGGAGCAGGACGAAGAAGGATTGGGGCATGATCAGGCTACCGATGATCGTTATGATGTGGGCGACGATGAGGACAGGCAATACGACCAAGATTGGCAGGATGATAGGGGATGCGTTTATGAGAGGGTCAATGATGAACCACAGCAATATCAAAAACTTGTCCCTGGTGATGTCATCCCGGAAGTTGATGAATCAAACCTTCCCTTAGTCTTGTGTGAGGATTCATCGTCCTTGCAACGGGCGGGTGGACTGGAGGTGGCTGCAGCACCTTCATTGGCTTCGCGATCACCCAGTCCAGTTGACAAATTATTTTCTCATATGCCGTTATACCTCTGGCGCCGAAAAGTAGGTAAATTGTTGTCCGTGTTTGGTATACCAGGTCTAGTACATCCAGGAGCACCTGGAGCAGAGGACCCCGATGTAACTCAATGGTCGCTGGCTTCATCAAGTCCTTTTAGCATGCGAGAAACATGTCTGCTGTTGGTTGCACCACCAAATACAGATTCATGTCCAGTTTCTGAACAAGGGAAGATAGATACCGATGGCAAGGAGGAGGAGATACCGAAAGAAGATGAATCCTTGGCTCCGTTAGTGTTGTGGCAAGATACTTCGTTGCACGATCATCCTTGTCCAGTAGAAGGTAGACAATCAGGCACAGATGATCCGTCTGAGGATCCAACATGTCCGATGTTGGTGGGAGCAAATATTACAGCGTCATGTCCAGTTTATGATGACGGGAACTTGGAAATAAATGGCGACGATGAGGGCATACCCAAAGAAGATGCCTCTTTGCTTCCGTTAGTGTTATGGGTAGATCCTTCGTTGCATGATCCACCTTGTCCAGTAGTGGACACAGAATCTGGTCCAGATGATCCGTCTGAGGATCAAACATGTGGGACGTTGATGGTAGCCCAAATTACAGAGTGTTGTCCAGTTTCGGATGTAGGGGACTCGGAAAACAATGGGGTAGATGAGGACAAACGTGAAGCCTCACGGGCATCATCTTCTATGGTACAAAGTCCATCACCACATCCACTGTCACCATCACATTCAGATTCACATCTTAGTGTGCCGATTAAGTCAGACCCAGATCTTGGAGTCCTTGAAGGTTCACCTCCATGGGCAATGGCCCATCCACATAACAGATGCAAACATAAATGTAACAGAAAACGGAATCGATTAAGGAGAGTGTCACAGATAGTATCTCCGACCCTTCCTGTAGAGGAACCGATTTCAGCACGAGCATCGGTGTCAGGTTCACGTTCACGTTCTTCAGGAGAGCAATCGACGTGTACACCCACAAATCAACGAAAATGGAGACTATCTGCGCTAATCTCTGAAACACTCCGAACTGGGAACCACCTGTAATTGATGTGCATACCAATGACACGGGTGATTTGTGCCAGCAGGTATTAGATGATACCGCTTTAGCAAGACAGCGTCAACGGGAGTTATGGTTCCGCAGTCCCTATAGCAACCCGTTGAGTAGAGGAATTCTTTCCACTGGCCCCAGCCGGGAGATATATGCACAGTTCAAGATTGATTCGACAGTGTTATAGTAAGATGATTACTAACTATGCATTTTAGATTCCATCGCCCGTATACAATCAATTACCAGTTATAATATCATTCTTGTAATGTAATGGGTGCAGCCGTAACGTTGGCCTGGAGGTGCTGCAGACAAAGGAATTTTTCATATCATTAGAGGACATTAATAGCCTTCTGTTGGATACACACGTGGATTCCTACCTCAATTTGTTAAACAAGATGAGAGGGAGCAAGCACAGCCCTTACAAGTTCAAGGACAGAATGGGGATCGTTGATTGCAACTTTTTTGTAAGTACGTCTGTAACTTTCAGGCTATGTTTATACTAGGCATTGTGCAGTTGGGTAAAATGCAAATGTCCTGTGCAGGACGAACTGGCAATGGCGTGGGCAGGCTGGCAGCCGAATTTACATGCGCCTGTAGTACGACCCTTCTACCCCTCCGATTATCATGTTCCTCCGGAATGGAAACAATATGTACACGGTGACCGACCAGACTGGGGCAGTCCATGGGATTCCTGTGATAAGGTTAGTAACGTTCTGGTGCGCAGACATGGGTTCCAGCTTGATTTTTATATAAATATTTGATATAACTTTTCCTTTCCAGGTGGTGGTCCCCTGTAAGGTTGAAGACGGCCACAGGGTTGTTTGTGTCGTTGATCTGCAGGCATGGGAGATCGTGGTATATGATCCCAACGCACACTGGACACCCAAAGGTGCTCATTTGAACCTCCGGCAGATTTTACCACTCCGACGTCTGTTCCCGGTTATTTGCTTGCAGGCAGGTTATTTTAACAGAACGGGAAGGAGTAGATGGGATCTCGCTCCTATGAAGGCTCGTCGGATGGATGTTAACAAAGTTCCAAAACAAATAGGTCCGAAAAGTAATGGAGTCTTTGTCCTGTTAATGATACGTTCCCTGCTGAGAGGTTTGAAAAGCATGAAGTCCTTTGAAGCGGATATCCGGAGCCATAGGTAGGAAATCGCGTATGAACTTTTTACAAACAGCTTACCTGAGGAATGTTAATTAACAGAATGTTTGATGTTCATGTCATTAACCTGGTTATCACTTATGACATAATGTGGACCTGGTTATGAAATATTGAGGTGTTTGCCCTATTTGAAAACCGATTAATTATTGTTGTATATATCACATGAAAAACTCGTGCATATTTTTCTAGGGTACGAAATCCTATACGTAAGACGGTGTTCAAACTTCACATGTGAATCCTCTAAAACAGTTTTATTATGATGTTGATGGGCAACACTGTTTGGACAAAGTTACCTTTAGGAAGACGGTTTCAAGTAATGAGACTTCCACGTGTCAGTACTTGTTAAATTGTTAGGTGCATTTACAATCTTAGGATGTTGTGCAGGGTAATCAACACACGAATAAATGACCAAAATATAATTGTTGTTGAACAGGAATGCACTGCTGTGGTATATTGGCCATCTCCAATACTCTAGCCCAAAATCTAAGACTCCAACCCAAAAAGTCAAAAACAGTAGGGGGTTGTGGCAGTCTTGCACAAAAGTGGTGGAAGTGTTGAACTATGAGAGGATACACTATTTCCATTTTCATAAGCTTGCAACCCATTCAAACCTACGTATACACTAAGTCACTAACCGGATATGCCCAACAATATTATATGTGTTCCCATTTAGCAAATATCTCAGAACAATTAACATTTCCCCACATGATATATAATATTGCAATATATTAACAGATGTTAGAAATTAAAGGTGCTCACTTAACAAACTACCCTTTAACCTAAGTGAGTTCAATGAACAGATTGATGTGAATTACATAATTTGTATGGCTGGATTTTAGAACTTTGTTAAGTTCAAATTTTCTGTAATGTTATGTGTTATTTCGAATAAATAAAAAAACACAAATATTTAAATGATTACAATTATACACATAATTCTAGTTTTAATGAACAGGTTATAATATATATATATATATAAGTTAGAGAAGCCGAGTTGCAGCTGGGTTGGAGATTTATTGTTTTACGCACAGTTAAATATAAGTTAGAGCATAGGATTCACCGTGATACCAGAAATTAAAAGAAAAACAGACTATGAAAGAAGCAGTCGATCCCTTGCAAACACACAGTGGAACATTAACACACTATGCTTACTTGTACAAAGACCCTTCATTACCCTTGTTTACAAAAGAAAACATGAAAGCCCTAGTATCAACTCATACAAACCTAATCCATAACATACATATAACTTCAACTACTTGTGGTCCAGACAAACCACTGTATGGACAAACCCCTTGTGTTGGACCACGTTTCGCATCTCCTTATAGGTGGACCACAAATACAACCCAATGGTATAGATTAAAATGGCTACGCAGACAGTTCCTACGAAGAGGGCGGCAAGCCCTAGCCATATGCTATCAGTCTGCTTGGGATATATTACCTGGGGGGTATTCTTGTCAGTGGCAAATGTATTAGGATCCAGAGGCTGTGAATGCATCCATGGTGGCCAAACCCAGCACTTAAAGGTCCATGCATAGACAGAACACGTCTGCGTAGTATTGCCATTTGAAGAGGTCAATCCAACAAAAACGTCGGTGTCATGCCATATTGTCGACAAGTCAATTGAGTAAGATAGGAGAGGATTCACAGGTTTTATATTACCAGAATGGCTCAATCTTACCTCTAATCTCTTTGCACTAGCATCATAATCGATCCATGAATCCAATTTCTTACCACTATTAAGGGAAATATTCTGAGATGATATGTTGCTACATTGAACCGATAACAGACTGTCAACGTCAATGCCGACGTGATTTCCATTCAAATCACCATACTTGGGCTCTAAAGAGGTGTCAAATTCTACGACCACCACCCTACAGTTGCTTCTGTTAAATCCCATCGTAGATAGACCAAAGGACCTCTTACCCACATGAGTAAAACGATAACCCTTCGAAACCATAAAAAAAGCCAAACCATCACCACTCTTGTTGGACAACGCAAACGAGAAAAGCGTAGAAAAAGATGGAAATGTCGGATGCTTACTTTCCACGACCTTGATGGGTTTTTTGTTCATCAGTCGTCCAGCACTTGAACGATCCGAGGTTGTGAGCTGAACAGAAGACCCACCATTCACAGCCATTGCATCTCCATATAAAGATATTTCTTACCGGCACCTTGGGACTTCATCAATCCTGCTGAGGACCACAGGACAACTTGGCTCACCAGAAAGGACCATGAAGTTGATAATCAACAGAGTTAAGGTTGTCAAGTACGTCGTCATGGAACATTTTGCCATATCTGGAATGGGTTTGAGTTGTATCCGGAGTTTGTCTGAATATTTAATTGAAGTGGTTGTCCATACAGAGAGAATCTTTCATGCACACGGTGCAACCCACTCTAACCAATGGGTGCATGGCACATGGCAGAGATAACTCATTGTCTTGTTCATAAAATTGTTCAATAAAATTGTTCAATACGAAATTCCGAAATTAGATTTCGGAATTTGGAATTCGATCGGACCAAACTTTTGTTTCATCATCTGTCAATATCCAATCCAACAAATAACAACATATACAATATAAAAAATATATAATTGATTTAATATAATCCAAAATCAATACAAAATAAGTATAATAATATAGTGTTATTGTATTACACTATTACACATAAAAGTTTAGTCAGATTTAAAGCTTTCGATCATTCCAAAATATGAGTAATAGAGTAATAGAGTTAAATAGGAATTTTTTATTTTTTAAGAAAATAAAATTAAAATTATATAAATAAATAAATAAAAATATATGGGGGAATGGGGTACTTGAGGCCCCACCCCCACCAACATTTAGTTTTTGGGGACATATTTTGGCCCCAGCCCCACCCCAAAACACCATTTGGGGGCGGGGCCCCTATGGGGGAAATTTCCATCCCTATGCACTAATGCTACTCCTCCAAAAAATCGGACCCAAATTCCAAACCAAATGTGAGGTGTGTGTGATGTTCACAAGGAAAGTGTCATTGGTGGGAATTTGGGTGGAGTATGAGTACTCTTTTAAAAAAGGTCTACATAATTGAAATTTGTCAGAGTCCACAGTGCGGGGATGCAGTAACTTAGGTAATTCTATCGTGTAACATTTTTTAGTTCGTGTATCGTGTCAGCGAGGGTCCTTTTTATGATCTTACAGCTGTAAACGTGCATAACAAATATAAGTGCATGTTCCATGTATAGAACAGTAAATCGATTATTACATGATACCCATATGTTATATATATATATATATTATATATATGTTATATATATAATATAATATAGTTTTGTATTTTAACTATTATTTTCCAAAACATATAATTTATATTTTATATATTATTATGTCACATATATTATATATAATAACATATTTGATATAATACACATATGTATATACATATTTGATATAATATACATATGTATATATATATATAACATGTTATATATATGACAAATATTTCCCCAAAGTTTATGCAATTGAAAATAAAAATGTAATTATTACTTTTTTTTTTCTTTTTTTCATTACTTTAAATATATATTTACTTTCAAATATCATGTTATTGTAAGTGTTTTGTAATTAGGGGTAATTGTTCTGTGTCTAATGAATTCCATTCCAATGGGTTGTTTTGGTTTTTTTTTTTTTTTGAAAATTCCAATGGGTTGTTAACCAAACATAATAATACCGATTCATATAATAACCAAACAAAGGAATCAGCTTCCCATTCCTTCATTTCAAATGCCCATTACCATTCCACTAACCAAATGCCACCAGTACTTATGAGTACAAATTTGGTCACCTCCTTTAACTAGAGGTAACCATTACCCCCTGATCAGGCCAAAATTGGTATGATTTTGGCCCTCATTTCCGTTTCTTTTTGCTTGATTCTCGGGCATTTCCCCGTGTTTAATGTTGTTAAATTGAGTGTTTCAGGTTTTATTAGGTTTCAGAAGCAATTGAGATGAAGGTGGAGGACTTGTGCGAAAATGTCTCACAAATGGGAAGAAACAGGGCATTTTCGCCACTTGGACATAAGAGGTCGCTACATGAGCGCCATGGCGACAGAGGATTCTCCAAAGGCATCAGAAGGTCGCCACTTGGGCGCCACTTGAGCGCCATGGCGACAGAAAGTCACAAAAACAATCAGGTGGGGTCGCCACTTGGGGTCGCCATGGCGACCTCCCTTGCAAGTGGCGATCTAGTGCACTCAAGGCATGGTCGCCACTTAGGGTAGCCATGGCGACCTTGATGGTGCAAATGGCGACCTCTTCACTTTTCCAGGGTCGCCACTTATGGTCGCCATGGCGACCTAGAGGTTACAAGTGGCGACCTCTACACATTTTGGTCATGGTCGCCACTTGACAAATAGTGAGAAAGATGGTTTTCGAAGCGACCTTTTCATCTAACCGTTTTACGCTCCAGGGTCGCCATAGCGACCAAATAGCGACCAAGGCTCCACATCAGCGAATCAAGCAGTTACCAGTACATGTCCATGAGTGAGTATATATATGAAGCGTCTCTCCATCTTCAAGGCATCGAAAATCAGAGCAAAATTCAGAGAACACTCATTTCAGATCTAGATCATCATCCATGGAACATTATTCATCATCCTCCATTTCTCTCCTTGAACTCATCTAATCCATTCAACCCTCAACACAAAACCTTGATTACTTCACTACATCATTCCTCATCCCACCATTTCTCCACCAAAATCCTTAGTAACTTTCCACCAAAACACCCACATTCCAAGACATTTCCTCAACCTCCATTCCTTGCATCTAGGAGCATAGAGGAGAAGAAGGATCAAGCTTAAAAAAGGTAACCCAAGGGTTATTTCCTTATCATTTACTTCTTTTCATTCATTGCAAATATGTGTAACTAAACCCCTAATCTAGGGGATAGATTTGAGGATCAATTGGTTGTGGGTTTAGCTTAGCTTGTAATGAATCTCTTATGTGTTCTATTCATTCAAATTAATTAGATTTCATTCATTATAATTGACTTGTATATCACTTGTTGATTGCTATCTTGAGTGGAATAATTTGTTATATATTCACATGTGGATTGATAATCCTTGTGTGATTAAGAACCCATTGGATAGGATAGATTAGTGGTGGGTATACCAACCCCACTAATCTAAGCCTCTAAGTGGTTAACATAATGAGATTGGTACATTAATGATGCTAGTTAGCTTACCCACATCCAAGTGTTAATCGATCTATTCCCTAGCTCTCTCATTAATTGATTTCTATCACAATTCTTATCAAGGTGTTGAGTATTCTATTTTTCATAACATATTTTGTGTATTTTCATTTGAGTAGTTAGCATTTGTGGTTTTAGAAACCACACATCTATCAAACAATATGATTTATTTTATTGCTCTAAGATTAGTCAATTTATATAATTAACGCTTCATTCCCTGTGGAACGAACTTGCTCACTATTTTGCTATCAAATCACATTTTAAAAGGATTAAGTGGCCTTAAAAGAGTTTTCAAGAATCAACCATAATCTCTATTATTAATATTTTGTTGAGTACACAAACGACCTCATCAAAAAATGGCGCCGCTGCCGGGGAATGGTAGCGTTGATTACATAGATTGACTTTTCTTTTTAGTATGCATTTTCTTTGTTCCTCATATTAGCAAATAGTATTTCATTTTAGGTTTCTTTCGAATTCTTTTTACGGGGTAGTGTGTATTGTGTAAATTTCAGGAAATGGATTCTCTGGCGGAACAAATGGAAAAATTCACGAGAGAAATGACAACATTTGCTACAAGGTCCTCCAGCGAAGAGGACAGCGAAGTCCGGGCACCCGAGGAGGTAGAGTTCCATGTAGGAGGTATAGAAGACGAGATGAGACGAAGCCTTCATGAAACACAAGCAACCTATGAGAAGCTTTTAAATGGATTTATGGAGGCTAGTCATAGTCGGTTCTTAAAGCTAGAAGAGTCGATCGGTAGACTTGAAGGGCATGTAGGAAGGATTACGGAGAGAGTGTTAAGCGGTGAGGTGATGGGCTCAAGCGACTCTCTCCATCTTGGTAGTGCAAAAGCCATTTTGAGAAGCGGTAGAGTAGTGAACAATGGAAGGAATGAGGATGATGCTAGTGGCAACAAAAACTCACATACAGAGGGTAATGGTAAAGAGGATGTGGTGCCGGAGAGAGAGACCATTGATAGGGAGAAGGGTCTAAGCCCGGGAGAGTTGGAATCACTGAGGGGGAATCCTAATATCGACACATCTATAAATCCTAGTGTCTCGAGAGTACCGTACCCGGGAAGGTTGAAGAAGGATAGATTAGAGCAATCATTCAAGGATATCTATGATGTGCTTTCTAAAGTATCAATCAATCTACCTCTTCTAGAGGCAATTCAGAAGATGCCGGCATATGGGAAATTTTTCAAAGAACTAAATAAGGAGAAGTACAGATTTAGGCCGAAGAATCAAGAGAGACTTGATGAGAATGCAAGTGCAGTTATTCAGAAGAGACTTCCGCGGAAGCTTAAAGATCCAGGGAGTTTCATAATCAATATAACAATTGGTGGAGAGGGTCAAGTGAGGGCTATGCTTGACCTAGGGGCCAGCATCAACTTAATGCCGTTCTCTATCTATAGGAAGTTGGGGTTGAACGAGTTGAGACCAACGAAAATGTCCCTCATTTTGGCGGATCAATCGGCTAGGCAACCTAGAGGAATAGTTGAGGATGTCCTTATCCAAGTTGACAAGCTAATTATCCCTGCAGACTTTGTAGTATTAGAAATGGAGACCGACCCAGATGAAAAAGACTCGGTGATTCTATTGGGACGACCCTTTATTGCTACAGCAAAGGCAGTGATTAATGTGCATGAGGGAAAGTTAACATTGAAGGTTTTGGAAGAAGTGGTGGAGTATAAGGTGTTTGAGTCCTTGGCTTGTCCAATTGGGGCACACGATTGCTACAGTGTGGATATCTTAGATGAGATTGAGGAAGAAGCTAACATGAGGGTATGTTATCAAGAAGTAGTAGACGAAGTGGTTACGGAGGATAGTAGAGAAGGAAGTGATTTGGTAGAACAACAGGGGAGCAATGAGGATGAACCTTCCCCAAGGAAACTAGAGTTGAAAGAACTACCTTCGACCTTGAAGTATGCATTCTTGGAAGAGAATCAAGCCTTTCCGGTTATCATTGCAGCTAACCTAGACTCAAGTGAGGAGGAGAGATTGCTTGTGATCTTGAGGAAATATAGAAAAGCTATAGGATGGACACTGGATGATATCAAGGGAATTAGCCCGACATTGTGCATGCATAAGATCCGGTTGGAGGAGGACACAAAGCCGACTAGGGAGGCACAACGGAGACTGAATCCTGTCATGCAAGAGGTGGTCAAAAAGGAAGTATTGAAGCTGTTAGATGTGGGAATCATCTACCCGTTTTCGGATAGCAAGTGGGTAAGCCCTATACACGTGGTGCCCAAGAAATCCGGAATCACTGTAGTGAAGAACGAGCGGAATGAATTAATTCCACAAAGGCTACAGACTGGATGGAGGGTTTGCATAGATTATAGGAGATTGAACACTGGCACCAGAAAAGATCACTTCCCTCTTCCCTTCATTGACCAAATGTTGGAGCGTCTCGCCGGTCATAGTCATTACTGTTTTTTAGATGGGTACTCAGGATATAACCAAATAGCCATTGCTCCGGAAGACCAAGAAAAGATTACGTTTACGTGTCCATTTGGCACGTATGCGTATAGGAGGATGCCTTTCGGGTTATGCAACGCACCGGCCACTTTTCAAAGGTGTATGACCTCAATCTTTTCGGATATGGTTGAGAACATAATAGAAATCTTCATGGATGATTTCTCGGTGTTTGGAGCTTCTTTTGATGAATGTTTGAGGAATCTATCGTTGGTACTTCAGAGATATGAGGAGACGAACCTAGTGCTCAATTGGGAGAAATGCCACTTTATGGTTAGAAATGGTATTGTGCTAGGGCATGTGATTTCCGAGAAGGGCATTGAGGTCGACAAGGCTAAAATCGAAGTGATGAAAAGTTTACCTCCACCTAGGTCGGTCAAGGATATTAGGTCATTTTTGGGGCATGCAGGGTTTTATAGGCGGTTCATTAAAGACTTCTCGAAAATCGCAAGACCGTTATGTACCCTCCTTCAAAAGGATGTAGAATTCAATTTTGATGAAGCATGTGGCATTGCCTTTGAGACTTTGAAGGAGGCCTTAACTTCGGCTCCTATCATCATGCCACCGTAATGGTGTTTTCCCTTTGAGCTTATGTGTGATGCATCCGATTATGCTATAGGGGCAGTTTTGGGACAGCGCATAGAAAAGCTTCCACATGTCATTTACTATGCATCAAGAACTCTCAATGACGCTCAGATGAATTATTCAACTACGGAAAAGGAGTTGTTGGCAATAGTATTTGCCTTGGAAAAGTTTAGGCAGTATTTGGTGGGCGTCAAGGTAGTTGTCTATACGGATCATGCTGCTATTCGGTATCTCTTGCACAAAAAAGACGCAAAACCAAGATTGATTAGGTGGATACTTTTATTGCAAGAATTTGACCTTGAGATTAGGGATAAGAAGGGTTGTGAAAATGTAGTGGCGGACCATCTGAGTAGACTAACTCAAGGAACTCTTATGGAGGATGATGTGATTCCACTAAGAGAGTGCTTTCCCGATGAACAGTTGTGGGTAATACAGGACAAAGACCCATGGTTTGCAGACATCGTCAATTTTTTGGCATCAAAGGTGATCCCTTCGGAATTGAACTCTCAAGCAAGGAAAAGGTTCATAGCTAGCACTAGATTTTACTTCTGGGATGAGCCATACTTGTTTAAACGAGGTCCAGATCAGATTATCCAAAGATGTGTTCCAGAAAACGAGCGCGGGTGTGGAGGACATTATAGTGGTAAGAAAACAATGTTGAAGATTCTCCAAAGTGGATTCTATTGGACAACCTTGGCAAAGGATTCTTATGAATTTTGTTTAAGGTGTGATAGATGCCAAAGGTCGGGGAACATTGGGAAAAGGGATGAGATGCCATTGAATAGTGAGCATGTGATCGAGTTGTTTGATGTATGGGGGATAGATTTTATGGGGCCCTTTGTTACTTCCCATGGTTACAACTTTATCTTGGTGGCGGTGGATTATGTATCCAAGTGGGTGGAAGCAATCCCCACTAGAACAAATGATAGTCATGTGGTTGTTGGATTCATCAAGGAATGTATCTTCGCAAGGTTTGGAACACCAAGGGCAATAATAAATGACGGTGGAAGTCATTTTTGTAATAGAGTTTTCAAGGCCTTATTGAAGAAATATGGGGTTCGGCACAAAGTGGCAACTCCATACCATCCTCAAACCTCGGGACAAGTGGAGGTGAGTAACCGGCACATTAAACAAATACTAGAAAAAACTGTCAACGGGACTAGGAAAGACTGGGCATCTAAACTGAGTGATGCATTGTGGGCATACAAGACAGCCTACAAATCCCCGATAGGAATGAGTCCTTTCCGGATAGTATTTGGGAAAGCATGTCATTTACCGGTGGAGCTTGAGTACAACGCTTTATGGGCTATTCGGAAGCTAAACCTAGATCTTGACAAAGCGGGAGAGGAAAGGAAGCTACAACTTAGTGAGCTTGAGGAGATCCGTTTAGAAGCTTATGAGAGCGCTAGGCTTTACAAGGAAAGGACCAAATTCTACCATGATAAGAAGCTGAGAAGGAAAGATTTCCATCCGGGAATGTTAGTGCTCCTATTTGAGTCCCGTTTGAGGTTATTTCCGGGTAAGCTAAAGTCAAGATGGACAGGACCTTACAGAGTTGTGCAAGTGTTTGTTCATGGCGCCATTGAAATTGAAAGTTTGAAAAAGGGCGATAGGTTTAAAGTGAATGGCCATCGGTTGAAGCCGTATAGGGGAGGAGACCCAACTTGGGAGCCCGTTTCAAATGAAGAATTGACTGATCCGATTGGGTAACGATTGCTCTTTCTTTTTGCTTAAGTAGTTTTGATTTTCATATACTTTTAATTTTCGCATTTCTTTTTCCTTTTTAATCATTATTTCTCATTGTTGCCTTTATTTTGTTTCAGCATAGAATAAGGGTGTGAATTGGATTTTGGTAGTGGATTTAGGACATTTGTGCTTCATTGTTATATGTGTTGTTGGGATTTTGTGTATGATTATTTGGAGGGCAATATTCCGGATGATTGGATATTTTGTTTTTGCTCTTGCTTGTTGGATTATTGCTTGAAACTTAGTGGGTTGGGCTTGTTGTCTTTATTTTTTCCACCTTTGAACATTGAGGACAATGTCAAATTTAGGTTTGGGGGTGCTTTTGCGTAACGCCATGATGCTTGGTTTTCAAAAGAATTGTGTGCCAAAATTTTTAAAATTTTTGCGATATTGCCAAATTTGAGCATGCTTTGCTTGTGGAGATTGTTCTTTACATGATGTAGTGAGGAATTGTGCATGTTTGAGAGTGTTTGGTTTAGATTAACACCATGCCATTTAGGGTGTCATTGAACAAAATGCGTTAATCTTTTTCTCTTAATGTTGAGTGAATGATCAAATTTGCTTGAAGGCTAAGAATTAATAGTGGAAATTCCCGTGAGGATCACAAACACAGCCTTTAAAAAGCATACGTTGAGTTGTAAACATTCACTCTTTAAACACTCACTCTAAAACACTCATACAAGCATGTTTTGGTCTCATTTGCACTAAATGTTGTTTGCTATAGAATATTATGGTCTGCTTGTGGATGCCTTATTTTGCTTAATGGACGAATCTTTAGAAATGATTTTAGGCGATGCATGTGAAAACCTCTTTGGCCTAAACACTTCCAACCAATTTGAATATCTGTGCTCCCAAGCCCCTTTGAAGCCAAACACATTTGAAGCATTTCTTTCATGAACCACATCTACATGAACCTTATAGCCTTAAAATACTTGACCTACCTTGACCAAATGATTCGCTAAGGCTTAGGAACTCAATGTAAAATTTTGAATTTATAAATATAAGGTGTGTACCAAGGCATGTGAATGTGTGTAAGAGTCTTGCAAAGCAAGAGATGTTTGAAAATGGAAAAGAAAACAAAAGCTTGTAAAGAATGAGAAAAGAAAAGAAAAAAATAAAATAAAATAAAAAATAAAAAATAAAATAAAATAAAATAAAAGATGAAAAGCATGAAAAGAAAAGAATTGGCAAGCAAAGAAAAGCAAAGAAAAAGGAATCAAGAAATTAGGCACAAAGGGCCTAGAAAAGGAAGAGAAGTAATTGAACTATTCAAGTTGAAAATAGGAGTAGCATACACATGTGTAATTGTGAGCCTGGACACCTTGAAGTGTGAACAATATGTGTGAATCTTGTGGAACTTAAAGAATTAGAATGTATGCCTTAATGAAATCATTAGGTCCCTTGATATCCATTTCTTCCATTCTTTGTTTCACCATAACCTTAGGCCCCATTACAACCAAAGAAAAGACCTTCATGATCTTTAGGATTGTCCATTTTGTACAATTTGGTTGATGCATGTTCTTTCTAATTCATGGCTTGCAATTCCATTCATGAGATCACTTTTCAGGAAATTGCGTTTTAATGTTTAGCATGTGCAATCAATTTGTTGCCATAACATGAACTCATATTGCACATGTACAAATTTGAGTGAACCCAGGAGTCTTGGAGAAAAGAAGAGAGAATCCGGTGAGGTTTAGTATCAAAGCGAATTACATTCTAAACTAATAGCACCTTTGCTTTGAAGCTTTGGCATTTTGAATGTAAGATCGCATTGCGTACAATTATGTCTAAGGTGGCACGTTTTTAATCATAACTATACACGCTCTTGCATGTTTAAATCCTCACCATGGCATAACTGTTTTAATCTCTTCATTTTGGCTTCGCACATTGATCATTTGAAGTGAAAACCTTTGAAATATCTCTATGCATGTTTTTGGGGGTGTGCTTGTTATTGTTTTCTGCTCGAGGACTAGCAAAAAATTGGTTTGGGGGTATTTGATCAGGCCAAAATTGGTATGATTTTGGCCCTCATTTCCGTTTCTTTTTGCTTGATTCTCGGGCATTTCCCCGTGTTTAATGTTGTTAAATTGAGTGTTTCAGGTTTTATTAGGTTTCAGAAGCAATTGAGATGAAGGTGGAGGACTTGTGCGAAAATGTCTCACAAATGGGAAGAAACAGGGCATTTTCGCCACTTGGACATAAGAGGTCGCTACATGAGCGCCATGGCGACAGAGGATTCTCCAAAGGCATCAGAAGGTCGCCACTTGAGCGCCATGGCGACAGAAAGTCACAAAAACAATCAGGTGGGGTCGCCACTTGGGGTCGCCATGGCGACCTCCCTTGCAAGTGGCGACCTAGTGCACTCAAGGCATGGTCGCCACTTAAGGTCGCCATGGCGACCTTGATGGTGCAAATGGCGACCTCTTCACTTTTCCAGGGTCGCCACTTATGGTTGCCATGGCGACCTAGAGGTTACAAGTGGCGACCTCTACACATTTTGGTCATGGTCGCCACTTGACAAATAGTGAGAAAGATGGTTTTCGAAGCGACCTTTTCATCTAACCGTTTTACGCTCCAGGGTCGCCATAGCGACCAAGGCTCCACATCAGCGAATCAAGCAGTTACCAGTACATGTCCATGAGTGAGTATATATATGAAGCGTCTCTCCATCTTCAAGGCATCGAAAATCAGAGCAAAATTCAGAGAACACTCATTTCAGATCTAGATCATCATCCATGGAACATTATTCATCATCCTCCATTTCTCTCATTGAACTCATCTAATCCATCCAACCCTCAACACAAAACCTTGATTACTTCACTACATCATTCCTCATCCCACCATTTCTCCACCAAAATCCTTAGTAACTTTCCACCAAAACACCCACATTCCAAGACATTTCCTCAACCTCCATTCCTTGCATCTAGGAGCATAGAGGAGAAGAAGGATCAAGCTTAAAGAAGGTGACCCAAGGGTTATTTCCTTATCATTTACTTCTTTTCATTCATTGCAAATATGTGTAACTAAACCCCTAATCTAGGGGATAGATTTGAGGATCAATTGGTTATGGGTTTAGCTTAGCTTGTAATGAATCTCTTATGTGTTCTATTCATTCAAATTAATTAGATTTCATTCATTATAATTGACTTGTATATCACTTGTTGATTGCTATCTTGAGTGGAATAATTTGTTATATATTCACATGTGGATTGACAATCCTTGTGTGATTAAGAACCCATTGGATAGGATAGATTAGTGGTGGGTATACCAACCCCACTAATCTAAGCCTCTAAGTGGTTAACATAATGAGATTGGTACATTAATGATGCTAGTTAGCTTACCCACATCCAAGTGTTAATCGATCTATTCCCTAGCTCTCTCATTAATTGATTTCTATCACAATTCTTATCAAGGTGTTGAGTATTCTATTTTTCATAACATATTTTGTGTATTTTCATTTGAGTAGTTAGCATTTGTGGTTTTAGAAACCACACATCTATCAAACAATATGATTTATTTTATTGCTCTAAGATTAGTCAATTTATATAATTAACGCTTCATTCCCTGTGGAACGAACTTGCTCACTATTTTGCTATCAAATCACATTTTAAAAGGATTAAGTGGCCTTAAAAGAGTTTTCAAGAATCAACCATAATCTCTATTATTAATATTTTGTTGAGTACACAAACGACCTCATCACCCCCCACCCCAAGTGTTGACACGTGTCCTAAACCTTGAGTTAACTTTGATCTTTAGGTTAAATTTGGGACACGTGTCAAACACTTAGGGTGGGGGTAATGGTTACCTCCAGTTAAAGGAGGTGAGCAAAATTGCACTCCAGTACTTATTGGTTGGGTTCCTTATACAGTACTTAATGCATAGTCACCGTCCGTCAAATCAGTTAATTCACAGTTCAAGATATCGAAATTATCCAAAGCGTATGGGCGAAGACGTCAAAAATTAATTACCCTAAAAAGGGGGTTGATGTGACCAGTTGGCGCAGAATGACTATTATGTAAAAGGTCATCAAAAAGCGAATGAGGATTTTTCCACGTTTCCCCAAGTTGCAGTTGCATTATTCATTGTAATTGTCAAACTAATATAAAAGCAAACTACTTAGGACGGTAAGAGTAATACATCTAAGCAAACTAGATGTATTAGTGTATTACTATCCCACTTGTTGATCGACAACAATTGAACAATTAAAAAGCCTGTGACGTGCAGGGTTAGAATTCTTGGAATTGTTGTCTATGGACATTTAAACCGAATTGTGGCACTGGCAATGTTTGGAGCCCTGTATCGGAGTGTATAAGAATTATGAACGTTGCACTCTTTAAAATGCTGAAGTATACTTGTTAAGAGAGCAATGGCTAACGGTCAGTTCTGAAATACTGCAAGTTCCACTTAATTTCTGGAAATTGGTACAAGTGCTTTATGTGAAATATTCATGTACAGTTGCATCAAACTAATAAAAAACACACATATTGAGACACAAAAGCATAACATGTTAACAAGCATCATCATCTTTTTTCCACTTACAGTAGTTTCCAAATTATGCATTCGTCCATTTAAATTTGTTTCGAGGTAGTGCATCCTTGCTTATAGCATTTCCACTTCTTTGTCAATGGATAGATCTCGACCAATAGATGTAGATTCTCTACTGGCATCACCAGTGGTTAGGGAACGTCCCTGCAAAATTGGTGAAACGGCCTCCCACCAACTAAAAAATTTGCATTGGCGTTGTGCACAAACAAAATACAACTTACCAGGATTTTCTTCGGATTCAGATATCTTCACAGCAGCCTTCTTCCCACATCTGCATGATTTGTTCCTGAATATTCCCAATCCACCATTAATGTTGCTTGCTGACCCTGAACTACCTTCCATGCCTGTTGATTGTAAGGGAATTGTGTGTGACAGTTTAATTATGGGAAACAGATAGGGAACCAATGCAATCTACGATTAAGATCAGTAGCAGAATAGAAGATGTCTATGAACGTGCACATCCAAATTACAAACAGCAGGTTTTAATTGACAGAAATATAGCCGTTGGAGTCCCAACGGTTGTATTCAGGGGCTGTAAATTTGTAGTCGCAACAACGCCAACACGTGTTCAACTCGGATAACTGTCTTCAAATATCAAAAAGGACATTGTACTTGGGTAGTGACCAGTCACATCCCTAGGAATGACCCCACCAATGGGGTGTTGCCACGTGGTCTTTCAGGAAATGCATTCACCAATTGACATTGTACTTTCAACCAATACACGATTTATGCATGGCAGAATAAACAATACACGAAGAAAAGGCAGATCTGCCTTGAAAACGTCCCCAGTCGTCACCCATTCACCATTTCACCGATACATGGACATAAATATGAAGCACGATTATATTTATGTTAATCAAATTTATAATTGAAATTTTATTAATTATTATACAGTAATTTAATAGGTTGCGAAAGGGAAAAGGATATAATTTGGTACGCTATTTTTATGTGACATGTTAGAAAACCGCAAGGGTATTGTTGTAAAAATGACATGTTAGAAAACCGCAAGGGTATTGTTGTAAAAAAAAGGGAAAACCCAAGTGTTATCGGCATCAAAACTTGGGAATATGCAAAGTTGATTTCATTTTCCAACAAGAACTGAAAAGGTTATTCATTGATGGGACAAGAGGGCGCCGAGTGCATTTTTGCTCACCCCCCTTCAAGAGGGGTAACCATTACCCCCCTCCCATACACATGACATTTGTCTATGGAGGGGTCAAATTGTCTAAAAATTTACTCCTCTATGACACATGTCATCCATTTCAGAGGCGGTAATGGTTACCTCCCTTTAAGGGGGGTGAGTAAAAGTGTTCTCGAGGGCGCCGGTCTGGATTAAGTGAAAAGATATTGTTTTTTAAGTGACGGTGGGACCGTCCAAGTGATTCTTATATACACTGGTTTGTGGTGCTTGTCCTCTGACAAGTAGTAGTTCTCATAAATGAAAAACTTCTTTCTGTAAATGTCTTTTGCTTTGCTTTTTAATCTATTTTCTTGTTTTTGTTAGTTCTATATCAACATTTACCAGACTTCAAATTCGACTAAGCATTCTCATGGTCCATCCGAAGGCGTCTTGGTAATCAATTTTGATTTTTATTTAATCTATTTTGCTTTGCTTTTTAGTTGTTTTCTGACGGTGTTAACAATTCCCTTTTTGATTTTTTTTTGGGTGAATAGGAGAGAAATCTCAGGCCAACTAACAAACAACTCATCGGCATTAGTCGACTTGACCCTGATTGTTCTGTCCAATTATATAGCAGTTCTTGACCCTGATACTTTTTTGGCGGAGAGGTTTCAGCGCCGGGGTGATGCTTTAAGTTGGCATTAGTGCACCCAACGGATATGAGCCGAAACAAGATTATTGGGCGGACATTGACGTTCATATATCCAAAGGTCCCCAGTTTTCCCCTTCCGCACGGCGTTCCCGACAACCATTTCCACCTATCGAAACATATACAACTGCGTAGTCACTCCCACGTTTCCCAAACAAAGTTCATCATCGTTTCCAAGTGGAAGAATGAAGTCTAATTCATACTCCCATTTTTAACCAACTTTCTACGTCCATCATCTTCCCAGCTTTGCCATCATCTTCAGTATATGCGTTGTAATTACTAGTTTTATATACGGAAATGTAAAGATTCTCAGTCATTCCTTCCATATTAGATGTTATTACTTGGATGTAATGGAAGCGGTTAGAAGATTATATTATGTCCAGGTTGGTATATACATTGAATTAATCATTCAGTCCATGTTAGATGTTACTTTGCTTGCTGTGCTAGATGCCTAGAAGTTTTTTCCATGACATAAAAATGATGAATGTAATTTTTTTTATTAAAAAAGTAATCAATTAGATAGAATGAAATGTCAGAAATTCAAATAAATGTATTTTTCATAAAATAAATAAAAATATTACGAATCAAAAGTATCATAGTGTAATTGCATTATGGTTTATGGATATGTGAACAAGCAACTGTGTGAATAAGGAAGTCTCTGTGAATACTTTTATGTATTGACAAAAGTAAAAAACATAATGAGGAAACAGAATGATTAGTTTAATTTTATATGTTTTCTACATTGTAACCTGTAAGCATGTAATAGAAACTACTGGAATATATTTTAAAGGTATATAATCATTTTCTCCCCTATAGTTTGCCATATTCGAAACTTGACCCCCTCTAGTTTCAGTAATGGCCATTTCCTCCCATGAAAACCAAAATATTAGACATTTTGCCTCCTCTAATTTCAGTAATGGTAATTTCCCCCCTAACCGTTCGGAAGTCCGTTAGTCAACAACTTTGTCCTGAAAAAAATCAATTAAATGACCTGATTACCCTTGAACACATTAATTATACCTGCTAATGAGACCACTAATTGTTTTTAACAAAAAAAAAAAACAAATACTAAAAAAATTAAACTAATAAAAGTTTTGAAAAAAACATAATTGAAATAATAATTTGTAAAATTTAATTAAACATTAATAATAAACAAAAATAAATATAAAGAATTAAATGTACAAATAAGAAATTTTTTTAAAAATTATTAACATCAAGAATGGAATGTAAAAATGAAAATTTCATTTAAAAAACATTAATATCAAGAATGAAATGTAAAAAGTCAGTAAAATTTGTAATTAATGTAAAAATATTGTAAAAAACATTAATATTATTTTTTTGTAAATACTAAATTGTTTTTATTAAAGTGAAATTACATTTTATAATTTGGTTATTTCCAAAAATGTTTTTTTTATAAAATACTTGTAATAGTTTTAATATTTTAATTTATTTGAAAACAATTACTGGTGTCGTTAGGGTCATAACTAATGTGTTCAATGGTAATAATGTCATTTTATTGATTTTTTGACTATCAAAGTTGTTGACTGACGGACTACCTAATGGTTAGGGGGAAAAATATCTAATAGTTTGGTTTTCAGGGGGAAAACTGGCCATTACTGAAACTAGACGGGACAAAATGGTAAATATTTTGGTTATTAGGGTGGGAAATGGTCATTACTGAAACTAAAGGGGGCAAAGTGTCTAATATGGAAAACTATAGGGGAGAAAATGATTATTTCCCTGTATTATTAAATAGGTACAATGGTAATTAAGAATATGAACTCCTCAAGTAATTAATATTGAAACGATCAAGGAGTTTTCTTCTTTGACTTTTGAATAGTTTGGCATAGACTATTTTAGTCATCCATGAATGCATCCTTCGTTATTGAATGAATTAATATAAATTTATATTTACTATCCTAATAAATATGGACATTTGGTTGGAATTAGAACTTCGCCTCATGTGTGATTACAACGGTAAATGAGTAGCCACACTTTTTTTTTTTTTTTTTGAATACATGAGTAGCCACACTTAATTGTTAAGAGAATGACAATATCATTGTTTTGGGAGAAGAAGAGTTATTAATGCTAATTTCTTTTTGGGGTTTTATTTATTAATTTTGAAAATAATATTACGTAATATAGAACTCGTGCCACATAAGAAATGGCAAATGATTAAATCAATTACATAGTTTCTGAATGAGCCACATGGCAGGACTTTCCATCCATGGTTTTTGTTTCACAATATTTAATAATAAATGTTTATAGATTGAAAGTTCACAAATTAACACGGTGTGTATACAATATTAATCTAGAGGGGGGGTGAATAGATTTTAACTAATTTTCACCCAATTTTCGTTTAAGGTCAATATTTCGAAAATGCCCCTAATAGTCAATATAAAAACAACAAGTGTAATATGGTGCGGAATTATAAATGACACTTGATGTATACGTGGAAAACCCAACCACTGGGAAAAAACCACGGGCTGATTAGTGCGCCACACTTGAACCTCGAAATCCACTAATTGAAATGAAGTTTACAACCTATGTAGACCTCGTCTAACACTCTGGTCTGTAACCCCCCACTTCTACCACGCGGGCCTTTAAAAGTGGCTCTAGTCCATCTTGCTTGTGGCCTAAGCAACCTTAGCCAACAAGACTTAAATTCTCAATGAAGAGATAAAACAACCTATGTGTGAATATATAAAAATACTCAATACATGCAATAAGAGCTAGGCAACCCTATATGCTTATCTAGGATGATTAGATGGCAACAAATGCAATCCTAGATATCAATGGCTAAATGACATGTCAAATAGCTTAGCTAACAATAGATTATAAAAACCTAGATAGCTATCACAATACAACACTCAATCATGTCATCACAAACAATCTCTATTTTGAATATAAGATATTAATCTAAGATCATTCAAATAATAAAAGAGATGCCTTGATAAATAAAACATTAAATATCAATGATAAAAGTGAAGAACATACCAAGGGAAGTGTGATGACCAAAACCCATGCAACTAAGCAAACTAACTATGCTAGAAAATGCTTAGATGATCTTTGATGCACATGTGTATGGTTTGAGTGTATAAAAATGAGTTCTTGATTTGATTTTCTCTCAAAAATCTCTCTTTCAAGTTTAGGGTTCTTTTAGAGTCAGAGAACTAAGTTAGAGATATGAGAAAGTATGATATTTATAGGCATCAAGAACAGGGCAAGTGAAAAGACCAAAATGGCCTTGAAATCACCGATCGGCGGTTTCATTCTGCGGTCGTGGCCGCAGAATGTAACCGCCGAATTGAACCCGAGAAGCAGGGGATCATTCGGCGACCAGATTCGGCAGTCAATCGAAACCGCCGATCAAAACCCAAAAATGAAACCGACCTAAAATATCTAATTCTGCGGTTTCAATTCGGCGGCCAGGCCGCCGATTAAACCGCAGAATCAAACCCGAGAATAATAAATGCATCAGGTCAATTCGACGGTTTCGATTCGGCGGCCTGACCGTCAATCGTAACCGCAGATATAATCCAGAGCTTTCTGGAATCAAACGGCGGTTTCATTCGGCGGTCATGGCCGCCGATCAAACTGCCGTTTCACCAAAGATGGTGAAACCAAAGGAGAAGCCAAGGGCATTTTCCGAAGGCGATCTTCACGCAAAACCAAGCACATTATCGTGCGAGCGCGGACGTTTCCGAACATATTCGGAAAATGAATTACACGACACAAAACACACACCAAGATATGACAAACAATGTGCTAGTGTGAAAAGTGACATTTGAAGAGAATGCACACAAAAGTAAAGCATACATATGCAAACATTACAAGTGAGTGTGTGCAACTAAGTCTCTTCAATAAGAAAGTAAGCACAAGATATACCTTTGAGTGCTTGTCCACCTTGAGGTCTTGAGAAGGGTCATTGAGCATGAACACCTATCACTTAAGCTACCCTTTACAAACAACCCCAATATGTGGTTTGCACACGAAATAAGCCAATCAAAAACCGGGAATCCTTACATAGATAGATAGATAGATAGGTACATATTATACCTAAACTACCCCACCCTGTTAAGTCATTTCATTGTTTTATTCTATCATGTAAATATTGTGGACCCGTTGTCAAACTTTCATAGTTATACCAACAGTAAATGGACTCCTTTTAAAAAAAAAAAACAATAAATCGATACATCTGAACAGAGTTTAGCATTACAGTATTACTCCCGCCTACAAACAGTACATGTGTCCATAGAATAGAAGGGATAAAGTTGTCCACACCACATGGAAATATGGAATGCACCCATTTATTAGGAGGCAATAAGAGGCATTGCAAGGAGTCATCTATGAAACTGTTTTTCGAATGTATAGTGGGCCCCTCCAGTACTAGTCTCTAGTGAAAAAAATTAAATATCCAAATCATTTACTTTTGTAAGACGAGGGGTTTCTTTATCTATTGTTTCGACGAGGCTCAACCCTCAAGGTGTCAAGGGGTTTGGCGAGTAAAGATGGATTTAAAACACTGCATCGACATTTGATCAGGCGTGACTATTGATATGACTATGCGGTTGGATGATTATAAACTTCATCCAGCGTATTAATTAGCATTAATTATATAGAAAGACGTACGTAATAGTAGTAAATAAGCCAGTTGAACCGGTTCTCTTATTTGACTATATAAATGTCTCTTACCTCTCTGTTGAGTTCCATCTTTTTCCTTACTGTATTCTAAAGTTCTCACGTTTTTCTGCACACCCCCTCCTCTCTCGCCGCCGCCGCCACCACCACCACCACCACCACTAGTGGTTGTAAGTTTAAGTGCTTTATATTTGTCAAATCGCCTATACCAAGTTGTTCGATTTCTCTGTCATGGTTTCTGAAGAGATAGAAAGGGTCATTTTCTTCTACAGATTGAAATGAAAATGATCGTTGCTATCTCTCTATCTCTCTGTCTCTCTCTCTCTCTCTCTCTGTCTCTTTGGAAAATTGTATAAACATTGAAAAGGTCATCATTAATAAATTGCTCTATGTTACAGATGGAAGAAAGTCACAAATCGCAGAAAACCGCTTCCTCATCTCCACATGAGGAAAGCAAGCAGGAACTTTTGGAGAAGATCAGGCTGGTGGAGGACAGGATTCAGCAGTTGGAGGATAAAGGACTGGCTCTTACACATCAAGTTGACAAATCTTCGAAAGCGAAGTTGAAAGATGTAAAGCTCGGATTTAAAGCAGGTCATACTGCCGGATTCAACCTCATGAAAGCATATGCCAAAATGGTTTACCCGGAAGGCGAGTGGGACGAAGTTAATCGGGAGTTGGCTGAAGCAGCAGTGGGTTCAAGGGCCGATTAAATGAACCTACTAAGGAATGCATGTTTGTTCCTTCAAGTATTACTTATTATGTTCTATGCGTGTGTTTTGTTTGTCATCTTTGGTTGTACTCAGTGTCGTGTGTGGTACTTCTTCTGTTCTGGGATTGGTTTTTTAAATTAAAATTCCAAGTTATAAAATATTTACATTTGTTCCATTGTATTAGAGTCTTTCAACAATTCCCATACTACCAATACAACCCAACTGAAAACAGTATAAGAATTCAAATAGAGCATCAAACAAACAGAGTAGACAGCGTAGCAAAGGATCGAACAGAAAAAAAAAAAAAAATAAGAAGCAAAACCTTACCAAGTCATTCCAATAGCAAGTCAACTTAATTGTTTAACATTCTCTCGAAGCCTGTCCCACTGTCAATAGGTCTAAATCTTCTTGAATTGATTGTTTATATACAAATACTACGCCATTATTATTTAGGGTTTAGTTTTCCTAAGTAGACACCTCAAATTGTATTGTATTCTTTGATTTGTTTCCATTCATTCGGTCAAATTTGCAGAAGTTGAAATAAAATTATACGATAATTATAATGTTGACTTATTTTAGAGCCAATTCGTATGTATTAAAAAATAAAAAAACCGAAAAAAGCTTGTTGGGCTTCTCCAAACAGACATAAAATGGCATTGTAAAGGTTAATTAAGACAATTTTTTAAAAAAGGTATTTTTAGTTTTGCCAAACAACCTAAAACAACTTCAAATTTCGCTTATAACATTTCAACAATACGGTTTTGATCCTTTTAAAAGCCATTACAACTTTGATTTCAAAGCTTTGTTGGTTAAACAATAATATGTACAAATAGGTTGGGACATAAAAAGTATTACAACCTTGCATCTGAAATATTTCATAACGTTGTAATAAAATTAAATAACAAAATTAAGATGAACAAGGATTAATTAAAGAATAGATAAACAAAAGTTGAAAAGTGAATAAAATAGAAGAAAAGAAACAAGAGAGATAGATAGAGAGAGATAGAGAGAGAGAGAGAGAGATGAGAGAACACAAAAGAGAGAGTTTATCATTTATATTGATATTGGATAGAAACAGCATCAGCTTGAGATTATTAAAAATTTAAAATTACATCATGTTTACATTTAAATCCATCCATATATATAGGCAACAAAGTGAGGGATGGATGTTGTAATATTCCACCACCTAAGCAGCTTATGCATGCAGGCATGCAGCAATACAAACTCAATCTTCCACGTGTGCCTAATAACTTGTGAAGGAGAAAATCTGGGCTGGGACGGTCCCATACACTTGGCTGTGGGACCGTCCAATGAAAACGTGCCACGAGGGTGCCACATACTCTCACCATAGTTACACCTTGTGAAGAGGAGAAGGTGGAAGGTAGTTTTATATTAAAGTATGAAAAGAGGTTGGATGAAGTGTTAAATGGTGTATACAATTGGTGGTATATCCACACAATATTCACAATACATAAAGTGTCCACTTCCAAGTTTGAAAGAGCAAAAAAGTCTTCCTATTGTTTTCCTTGCAAAACTGTCTGTTACTGAAGTTTACTTTACATAAAATGTCCCCTGTTGGACTAAACTACCCTTCCCTCTTCAAGGGGGTTGTAATGTCATAACTACCCTTAAGCATTTAACTTTCCCACAATTACCCTCCTCTTCTCTTCCCCCCATTTCTTTCAACGACCCCTATTGAATTCCCTCCCCCATTTTCGAACATATCCTGAGTCCTGACCCGACCACAGTCCTCCATCTCCATCTCCGTCTTCTTCTTTTCCTTCTTCCTTCCCCATCTTCAGTTCTCCTCATCTTCAGTCCTCCCCATCTTTGGGGCTTCAATATTCCTCCTATTCTGAAAATTGTTCTGAACTGTTTTCAACTGAACAGGCGATGGGGAAAACCATTTACAAACCCTAAAAACAGAGAGATAGAGAGAGACAGAGGCGACGAGGACGATGAGGGATAACGTGTTTGTCTGTCCAGTCTTCATAAGTTTGCAATTGTGTTTGGGTTTCTCTCGAGTTTGAGTCATGGCGTCGATAGATCGAAGGGAAGGGTACCTAAGCTGTGGGTTATAAATCGAAGGCAATGAAACCGGTTGAGAAAGGAACGATTGGCTTCTTCTCAAGGTTCGAATCGTCAAATCAACCCATCTGCTGCAGGTTAGTGTTTCTTTTAATCTGTGCGTTAGAACCTATGAAAGACGATTCTTTGTTTATTATGCTCCCCAATTATTGCTGGTGTTGTCTTTTGTTGGATAGAGAAATTGCTTGATTGTGATGAGTATTTAGTTGTGATGAACGGGTGTGTGGGCTGTGTGGACTGTTTAATGAATGGGTGCATGTATTTTGGGGTTGATAAGTCTATTCATTCCTTGATTTCTTGAAATGTCTTCATCATATGGTGTGAAATTTGTTCTAGAGATTCAGAATGCCAAATTGGGGAAGTGCTGCTGGTGTGTGGCATTTGTTGAAGTTCTGGTAGTTGTGTGGCCTTTTTGTTGTTTTGTTTTCTATGTCATTTGGTGAAGTGCTGCTACTGTGTGGTGTAGTTTTGTTGGGATTGATAACTCTTTCTAGGGCTTGAAGTTCGAGTCTGGGGCTTGAAACCCTTGTGATTAACAGGGCTTGAAATAGTTTTACAGGGCTTCAAGTCCTTTTACAGGGCTTTAAAAATAATTGTCCATGGGAGACAAAGGAGAGTTGTTGTTTGTATAGTTAGAGGTAAATGTCTTCATTATATGCTCTAGATGTCTTCAATATAGGTTCTGAAATTTGTTCTAGATTTGTTCAGTAAAGGTTATGAAATTTGTTATAGATTTTCCTAATGCCATTTTGTTATATTTCTTCATTTGCATATCTTGATTAATTACTTTAACAGCATTTACAGGGTCTATTTGTTAATCATTTTTGATTATTTGTGTGTTTTGTATCAGGCTTAAAGGTATGCCCATCAACTCATTATGTTCTGACTTTTTCACAACCGGATGGCTGAAACAGGCATATGACATGTCTGTGAACACTGGTCCAGAACCTGAAGCGTCGGACATTGGTGATGATGTTCGTAATCGCGTTGTCTTGTCATGGAAAAAAAAACGATTGACAGGAAGACCAAAGAAAAATCGGATGCCTTCTGTTGGGGAGAAACCAAAGCAACAAACGTGTGGGAATTGTGGCCATAAGGGACACAATTAAAAAAGTTGCTCGAACCCATCATGTAGCACAGGGAAACCAGAACCACGTGCTTGTAGCGTGTGCAAGAAAGAAGGACATAACAAACTTACATGCCCAGATAGGGATAACCTACTCGACCCCAGTTTGGCACCCCACCTCAGCTCGGATGACACTAACACAGACGAAAAAGACGTTGATTATTAGGTATGGGTGAGACTCATCCTTTCCTTGTAATAGTTGTTTAAAAAATAAAATATTTGAGACATAGCAGTTGCTTACACTTTTGCTGTTGCATACACATACACCTTCATTGTAGGTTCAAATTCAGGACTGCAAGGAAGTTGTTGCTGTGCTGATGGTGCAGCCTTAACAATATGTACAATATTTTACAACATTTTAGGTGATGCTGTTTATGTTGTTACAACTAACATTAACTTGAAAAATAGGAGCCCCCAGCCCAGCATGTGTTTACAATAGTTTTTCAATTGTTCTGTTGATGTATGATAATGGAATAATTGTGTATTCAGGAATATTTGTTGTGGCCTTGCCCTGTGATGGAATAATACAATCTTGTAATTTCTAGTATATATTGTGGTATACTGTTCGTTGTAGTATATACATACTGCCCTTGTCATTATTGATCCCAGGCAATTCATTGTCTGTTTCGTGCAAGACAGGGCTTCAATTTATATAGGATATATCATTATTATTTTCATAAGCCCTGAACTAACAAATGTGAAGCTCGTTAAATAACATTGATGTGTGAAGCCCAGGAAATCTGTTGTCTGTTTCAGGGATGACAGGGCTTCAAATTCTTTATTTATATTTCCATAAGCCCTGACCTATGAATTGCAAGCCCTGGAAGAACATTAATTACCCAGATTAGATTGAAGAACATTGATTTGTTAAGGCTTACGGGCCGAGGTTTTTGTTTGGTCGTTAACGTTAAGGCCTAAGCCCATGATAAATAAACTCAAATTGAATGTAATTAACTATTTTAAATCCAAAAAGAATTGATTTCTGAAAGTAAATTAAATGGAATAAAAGGAAATTTAAATTTAAGAGATATTAATGGTGCCTTTTCCATTTGAGAAACAGGATAATCGGTGCATTGGGTAGTGAACAGTCATCCAGATGCAATTATGCAGAAGACTTTTACAGTTACCAAAACAATCATGACTGGTAGGTTACCATTGTGACTTTTCAGTAATGGTGAACGTTTGCATCCCATTATAAATACCTTGTCCCTGTTACATATCCTTTTCACTACTCATTTTTATTTGTTCATCTTTTTTTTTTTTTTTTTTTTCATACAATGGCAGCAAACAATATGGGTAATCATGTTGGCAGTCAAGTTCCTGAGACAGACAGGCTGGAATCAATCTTTGACTGTCTGAGGCAACGAATTGCAAATGCAGAGAACACCATCCGTGATGAGCAAGCAAATGATGGACGCCTGACTGTTGACAATGCAGTTTTGATGGGAAAAGTTGAAAACCTGGAAGCAGAAATAATCAATTTACATGTTCAGATGGAGGCAAGAGACAATGAACTTAACGGTCTTTACACTCTTGTTGAAAAACTGCAGAAGAAGATGTTGGACTTCAATATTCCACCATCTCCCTAGAGAAAAGCCTCTTATCATGCCGTTCACAGACCCTATGGGTTGCTGCCCTTGTTATGCCCTTGTAATGCCCTTGTTAATCTTAATTTCATATTTTTTTTCCGTTTTAAGTTTGTGTTAATTATTTCTGCCCTACAGTTTACTGCCCATGCATTTCCGTTAGAAAATTTATGACGAACATCTACACAAAAGGCAATATACATAACAATGAACCAGAAACACCCTCAAACTTATCTTTTATTCATATTAAAAAAAGGCACAGAAGGCAATATACATAACCATCAACCAAAAACACCATTTCACATACCATTTCACATAAATTTACCCACTGTTATTCCAATAACAAACACAACAATTAGGTATAGTGGAAATGGAAGGAAATTTCTTTAGGTTTGTACGGGTTCGTTGTCTTCTGTTGTAGCTGGAGTATGAATACAAAGTTCACGCTGAACGTCACGGCTTAGGAGAGCTTGATATGCTTAGTTGAACCGTACTAAATTTCCGGTAAGAAGCACCCTTGAATCGATCAATTTGATCATGACATTCCGGCCATGAGTTGAAGACACAGGTTTTCCTCCCTTTGAAAACGACATACACCGATTTCTTCGCCATTTCAAACAACACACTGTATGACACTTCAATAAACAAACAACCAACAAACGAAAATATCAGATGAAAATCTTTTTTTAATAATGGCAAAACAACAAAGTAAATCTTTCGATAACAGAAAACATTCGACAACACAAACAGTAAACGAAATCGAAGGTAGAAAGAAAACCGGTTATGGTTAATCAGAGGGACCAATCCAAAACACAAAAATTAAACAGAAACACTTCAATGCACTGTTAATAGGGCATAGAAGTCTTTCAGAAGAAATCGGAGGTATAAGCTATACTTGCTTGTAACTTCGATTTCTTCCGAAAACCTCCATGCCCATCGACAAAATTCACATAGCCTGCAAAATTAACCTCCATGCCCTTTTCTTTACTTAGTTGGGTTGGGGTTCATCATCTCAAATGTCATGTGTTATTCTCATATTGTTTATCGGGTTTGTAATGCAAAGGGCCCAGACCAATAATAAAATGGTTCATGGGATTTCCTATTTTTGTGATAATGTGTTATTCTGTTATTGATTTCCTGGGGTTTACAATCTCGCCATTAACGAAAACGTCAAGTGCCATTGCGTTCCTGATGCTTGGTATATTCTTTTGACCAAATTCGTGAATCCACGGTAAATCAACTCCGGATAGTACTAATTCAGCGAACTTTAACATGAAAACTCCGCAGCTGCTACTGCACCATATGAAAATAACGGTAAGATAATGACGATTACATGTAAAAAAACACCAAGTTATATAGCAATGTAAATTAACTACCCATCGCCCTGTTGAGGAATTAAGAGTGAATCCACATTTTCGGCAATGAATTGAGTTGTGGGCACAGGTAAGTTCAATTCTTCGTAATAATTTGATGCCTTCAAGATGGAGGGTAACAAATATAGTAATGGTTGGATTTCCCCTATTCGATTGTTCCTTCGTTGTCTTCCCCGCCAGGAATCAAACATCCTCACTTGTCCTTCTTTTAAAAACACTTCTGAAATAACCCAGTGGTTTCCGACGTTGCAAGGAATCAAAACCTGCAAGGAATGTTCCGGAAGTTCAAGCCCTGTAAAGCAATTTCAAGCCCTAGAAACGGGAATACAAGCCCTGCCAATGGAAATTCAAGCCCTGGCAGAGGGAGTGAAACATAACATACCAAATCCACCGAATCCATATTCATGCAAAACATACAAACTTACCGAATTCATCTTCCACCACGGTTCATTGTAAAGCAGATCACTACCCCGGACGTGATGTAAAAGATCATTGTGAGGGTGGAAATCCAATGGATTGAACTCGGGGTAATCTTCCCAAACTTCTTTCGTTTCGCACACTGATGGTGGAGAAGGACCTTTCTTCTTTTTCACACATTGTTGTATAACTTCTTTATCTGATCCATCTTCCCCAGCCTTTCCGACCTCCTCTTGTCTTATCCTATCTTCCTTTTCAAACTCTTTTAGCTCCCTTTGGGTTCGTATCTCCAACGCTATTTTCTCCCACTCGATGTTCAAACTGAGCTGTGTAAAAAAAAAACCAACCTTGTTATACAAAAAACCAACCATCTTAAGCAAATACATATTCCATAATCCAAGAATAAAAGTGAACTTATGAAAAACATGGGAGAGACCAATCCTATATCCTGCCGGTAATTAAACTGTAATCCCAAACGCTTCTTCCAAAGCACGTCGAAGTAGATGTCTATATGCTATAATTACATGTATCGACAGAGAATTAGAAAAGAAGTGTGCATGTTAACAATATAATAACAAAATTGAACAGTATAAAAGAAGTTACCGAGTTTGAAATCCATTTGTCCGTGTTAATGAAGTCCTTCAACTCGGAACGCGTCATGTCTTTTACGGGCTGCCCGGTATATATTCTGTTCATTGTCAACGAGATTTTTAAATTATGGCTTAACAAATCACAACACCATAAATTGAACTAGCAACGGTTAATGGAGGATAGGAAAAGAGCATTACCTGACTTCATTTTTGCCCTTCAAAAATGCCGTGAAGTCTTTGGAATGCTGATTTGCTTCTCCTTTCTTCTTCGTTTTCGGCATGGGGTCAACATACGGGGTTAGGAGGAACCTTGACCGCCTTCGGCCCCTTTCCTTGTCTTCATTCTTGTAAACCACTGAGGGGTGAGCAGATTCATCCCATATAACATTAGGCATACTGGATGGAAGCACATTAACAGGCAAGCAATCCGGGGATGGGAAATCATCCACACAAATTGGCTTTTTAGCAACATCCGCATTGTCTCTTTCAGACTTCTTACCAACTACCTCAACTTCAACATTAGTCTCATCATCGGCCTTCTCAGTTTCTGTATCAACCTTGTCCTTCTCAACAACACTTTCATTGTCGTCCTTCTCAACAACACTTTCAACCTCTGCCTTCTCATTTCTGCTCTTATCCTCGGCCTTCTCAATGCCACTATCACCCTCGGGCTTCTCAACAACAATCTCATGTGAGACCTTCTGAACATCACTATCAACATCAGTCTCAACACTTGCCTCTCTGCCAACCTCAAGATCCTTCAGTTCATTCTCAACACCTGGCAGTCTGTCACCCTCCTGATCAACTTCATCATCATGAATGTCATTCACAAAATGGACCTTCTCATCCAACCTATTGCTATCATCCTACAATGAGAACAATATATTTTAAGGACTACCCTGGCGAAGGACTCTTATTATGTAATGTAATAAATGTTAAGAGTAAACTAACAAATAATTGAAGCTTACCCTATCAAAACCTTTGTCCTTCAATTCTCTTGATTTGTTCGGTGAAGATGTATCTCGAACCTTGTTTTGTTTTGCAATCTTTGCAATTTCTTCTGCTATCCAACGCTTCATCCTCCCCTCGCTTTCTTTTATTTGCTGTGTAATCATATTTTCCATACATGTATACAATTCAGGAATTGTATTTGATCGAACCAAAATTGGTATGATTTTGGCCCTCATTTCCTTCTCCTTTTGCTTGATTCTTGGGCATTATCCAGTGATTTAATGGTGTAAAATCAAGTGTTTCAGGTTTTATTAGGTTTCAAGAGCATTTGGGATGAAGATGAGGACTTGGGTGCAAAAAGGCTCACAAATGGGAAGAAACAGGGCATTTTCGCCACTTAGACATAAGGAGGTCGCTACATGAGCGCCATGGCGACAGAGGAAATTGCAAAGCATCTCACGGTCGCCATTTGAGGTCGCCATGGCGACCTACACTTGCAAATGGCGACCACATAGGAATTCCAACGTAGGAATTCCAAAGTGGGAAGGGTCGCCACTTGGTCGCCATTTGGTCGCCATGGCGACAGAAGAATCCATGAAAGGTCGCCATTTGAGGTCGCCATGGCGACCTACACTTGCAAATGGCGACCACATAGGAATTCCAACGTAGGAATTCCAAAGTGGGAAGGGTCGCCACTTGGTCGCCATTTGGTCGCCATGGCGACAGAAGAACCCATGAGAGGTCGCCATTTGAGGTCGCCATGGCGACCTAGAAGGACAAGTGGCGACCACGTTGGAATTCCAGCGTAGGAATTCCAGTGTTGGCATTCAAGAGGGGTATTCTTGTCATTTCATACCATTTCATACCCTAGCTATTCACACCTATAAATACATCACTATTTTTCCTCTTTTAGACAACTCTTGACCACCAAGAAACCTCCTTTTCTCCATTCCTAATCTCTCCATTTCTCTTCTACCTAAGCTTAAACATCTAGATTACTTCACCTAAATCATTCCTCTCCTTCCATTTTCTCCACCCCTTTCCTTTGTCACTTTCCATATGACTCCACCTATCTAGACATATCCTCAACACCCACTCTTTGCACAAGATTCAAGCAAGGAAGCATCAAGGAAGGATCAAGCTTACAAGAGAGACCCAATGGTGATTTCTCTCCATTTTACTTCCTTTTCTTGTTTGTAATTATGTGTAATTAAAACCCCCATTTTAGGGGATGATTTGAGAGACTTTTTGGACATGAGTATTTATTAAAGCTTTGAATATTATGTTTGCATGATTTAAGTTTTATTTACTTTTTAATTAGATCTTGCACTTATGTGATTAAATGAGTATTGACACACTTGTTGATTACAATATGTTGTAGGATTTATTTGTGATAAAATTGGTTGAGTTATTGACACACTTAATCGATTAGAGCACATAGTGAATAGGATAGGCTTTTGGAGGGGTGATCAACCTCGATTGCCTAGACCATTTGATCGTCACTAACCGATCCCGCCGTGACCCCCTTTCCTTAATCCGTTAGGCATTGCGGTGGGAAGTTGTTTAGGGTTCGTAGTGACGGTCTAAACAACACATTCGAATGAGATCGGTCCTAGATTGTGTAGATTGTGCATTAAAGAAGCCATGTATGAATTGCTCATTGTCCATTAGCTACTCTATCATTTCCCTAGAATTCCTATTAATTGTTTATTCCATATTTCTTATCTAGATTTGTTGAGCATTCCATTTTATTAGTTTTATTAGTTTTATTAGGTTTATTTTACATGTATGTTTGATGGCTTGACAACCCATTCACTCATCCATTTATCTATGATTTATGTTATCGCATTTAGATTAGCTAATTAATTCAACATATTACTCTAATTCCCTGTGGAACGAACTCTAAGCTTACCACATTACTCATTTTCAAAACTTAAAATATATTGCGTAAAGATTCATTTTATAACATTCTTTTGGTAATTCGCAATTTGGTAACGACACAAAAAGCTAGTCATCAAAATGGCGCCGCTGCCGGGGAATTAAAGCAGTTGTTGAATCAATTAACTTTTCTTTGTTTAGGTTTTATTAATTTTTAGTCTTTTAGTTGTTTTTAGTCTTTTAGTTTCTTTTTACTTCTTTGGTAGTTTTTGTTTCTTTTGTTTCAGGATTCTATGGATTTCTTCATGCAAAATCAAGGGCCTAGCTACGAGACTCATGGGAATGGCTTCAATGCGGATTGGTTGATGAACCAAGATTCCTTCTCATCATGCCAATCAAATGCCATAGATGATGAGAGGAAAAATTTCATGGAGGATCACTTTCGGGAGATTGAGAGCATCCATGCTTCTCAACGAAAGACCATGGAGTTATTCCAATCCGCACAACGAGCACATGAAGAGAGGATTTCCAACCATGTGATCCCTAGTTGGCCGAATCAATCAATAGAATCGGTTTATCCTAAGCAAGGGAGGACAAGGAGCCGTGTACATGCTCTTGTACAAGTATATGAGAATGGAGCAGAAGTTGTGGAAGAACCGCCAAGGAACCAAGAGCAAGGCACGGAATTGGAAGAAAGATTAGCTTTACTTCAAGAGAGATTGGTGAAAACCTCCCAAGGGAAGGAAGAATTGGAGGGAAAAATACAACTCATGATAAAGGAGTTAGAAGAAAAGGAGGCCTTGAGGAAGGTGAAGATTGAAGAGCTTGAAGTGAAAAATGAGAAGCTCACTCTTGAAGTAAACATGCTCAAAGAAGAAAAAGCTACCTTATGGAGGAAGGTAGGAGAAGTCTCCAACAAGAACAAGGAGTTGGAAATACAAGTTAGGAGACTTGAAGTTGAGAGGAATTCCACATCAAGGGAATTCGAAGACCTTGCAAGGCTATTTGAAGAATTTGAAGAAGAGTGTGCAAGGAAGACAAGAAAGATGCTTATGGAAGTGGAGCGGAAGGAAAAAGCTTTGGAAGAAACAAATGAGGCACTTGGTAGGAAGGATAAAGCCCTCAAAATAGCAAAAGTGAAGGAGTGTGACTACATTGTCTATGTAGACAAGGTGGAAAAAGAAGTCAAAGAGCTACAATTGAAGCAACATCAAAGGCCACATAGTCACCAACCAAGAGGGAGTTTTCTTAACCATCCTCCTACTTGTTATTTTTGCTTTCAAAAAGGGCACTTCAAAGCTCATTGTTTTAAATTCCATAAGCATGAAAAATTGAGAAAATCTAGGAATAGGAAGAGTCCACCTAGAGTCAAGCGAATTTGGGTAAGAAAAGACTTGGTTGAACAAGTTAGACCCAAAAGAAAAGAAAAGGGGAAATCAACTCAACTTGTTTGGGTTGTGAAAAAGAACATATTTCCAAACTTGATAAAACCTCCTTTAGTTGATGACACCCCTAGCACAAGTACATAATTTTAAAAATTCTTTTTGTGGATTTTATTTTTTATGCTTTATTTGTTTAGTTTATTTCTTTTGAATAAATGGTGTTCCAAACTCTTGTTGGCAATTGCTTATATTGATTATATTTTGCCGGAACTTTCTAATATGTTTTGTGAGTGTATAGATTTTTCTATTGCTTCTTGAGGAAGCAAGTGAGTGTTGCTTGTGCGATAAGCAAGGTTCTTTATCTCTTGGGAAGAAACAAAGACAACTTGTAAGTCTTGGAGGGACGAGCAAGCCAAGAGTGCTCATAAAAAGGGCGAGGACCTTATCCTAAGGAAGCAACATTGTGAGAGTTCGATGTGTGGGAGCACCATGCCACGTCTTGCCTAGACGTTAAATCGTGCGCTTGGTGGGAGGCAACCCACCTAGGTACATTTCTTTTCTAGTTTAAATTTCGTTTTTGTCTTTATTTTATTTTTGCTTAGAATAAGGTTGTGAGTTGTTTGTGATAGTGGATTTAGGCTTGAATGATCATATTTTATCCACATGGATTGTGATGATAACTCTTGATGAACTTTCATTGATATATCTCTTGAGTTGAGTATGAGCATATAGGATATTCTTGAGCCACTTGATTTAATTCTTTGGGATAATTTTTAAATGGACATTGAAATGTGTTTTTAAACTCTTTGATTGAGGATGTGTTGCGCCGAACTTACCGGTATATGCCCCAAAGACATTGAGGACAATGTCTAATTTAGGTTTGGGGGTGTGTGCGCAACATCGTCTCTTGTTTGCAAATTGTGTGCAAATATTTTGAGCCTAAAATTTTCAAATATTTCGAAAATCTTGTGATAATGCCATGCTTGAGCATATTTTGCTTGTTAAGATTGTGCCTTTGTGTGTGCAAGTGAGGAATTGTGTATCTTTGCCTTGCTTAGTTTAGATTAACTTCATGCCATTTAGGGTTGCATTGCTCAAAGCGCGCTAGTTCTTTTCTCTTGATGTTAGAGTGAATTTTCAATTGTGCTTGAAGGTTAGGAATTAATAGTGGAGACTTCCCGTGAGGTTCACAAACACGGCCTTAAAAAGCGTATTTTGAGGGAAAGTTTTTACTCTTTAAACACTCATTCAAACACACATGTTATGCATACTTAAAATGTCTCATTCGCACTTAAATGTTGTTTGTCATAGAACATATGGACTGCTTGTGGATGCCTTGATTAACTTTGTGGACAAACCTTTAGAAATGATTTTAGGCAATGCATGTGAAAAAACCACCAAATTGGCCTAAATACTTCCTATCCCTCTAATGTGTGTGCTCCATAGCCCATTTGAAGCCAAACACAATTAAGCTTTTCATTCATGAACCACATCAACATGAAACCATATAGCCTAAACACTAGACTTACCTTGTACCAAATGGTTTGCTAAGGCTTAGGGGTTGAATGTAAGCTTTGAGGAGTATCAAAATGTAAGGTGTGTACTTAGGCAAATATGTATGTGCAAACACATAAAAAAAAAAAAAGATGAAATGCAATGCTTGAAAAGAAAAAGAAAAGCATAGCAAAAGAAAGAAAAAGAAAAAGAAAATGAAAATGATGAATGAGGCACAAAATGCCTAGATCAATTATGTGAAATTAAATGAGCTACTCAATGAAAATTAAGAGTAGAAAATGCATAAAGTAAATTGTAAGCCTAGACGCCTAGTGTGGAATATGCAATTTGTAATGAGTATGTTGTGCTTAATTATAATGTATGCCTTAGCGTGACCTTTGGGTGTTTGCAATCCATTTTTTCCATTTATTGTCTCACCATTCACCTTTGGCCCCATTACAACCAAATGAAAAGACCTATTTGATCTTTAGGGATGTCCACTTTGAAAATCTTGGTTGATGCATGTTCTTTCCGTTCATGGTTTTCAATTCCTTTCATGAGACAAATTTTTAGAAATTGTGTTTTTAAATAATCATGTGCAATTATATTTGATATTTTGAGCATAAACTCATATTGCATATGGATTGTGAGTGAAGCCTAGGAATCCGTGCGAAAATGAGAGAATCCGATGAGGATTAGATGTCGAGGCGAATTATATTCTTGTCCTAAAGGCACTTTAGTTTTGAAACTTAAGCATCTTGAATGTGGAATCGTGTTGCGTGCAATGTGTACTTAGAGTGGCATGTCTTTAATCTTTATTTAGCATATCTTACATGCATTATTTCCTAATGAGCACAACGTTGGTTTAATCTTTTCATTTTTGGTTTTTGCAAGTCGAAATATTGGCTTTTGAGTCTTTTGCAAAGAGTTGGTGCTTTAATGTGATTATTTGATTTTTAGATACATGTCCATTGTGTGCTTATGTTTGTTTTGCTCGAGGACGAGCAAAAGATAGGTTTGGGGGTATTTGATCGAACCAAAATTGGTATGATTTTGGCCCTCATTTCCTTCTCCTTTTGCTTGATTCTTGGGCATTATCCAGTGATTTAATGGTGTAAAATCAAGTGTTTCAGGTTTTATTAGGTTTCAAGAGCATTTGGGATGAAGATGAGGACTTGGGTGCAAAAAGGCTCACAAATGGGAAGAAACAGGGCATTTTCGCCACTTAGACATAAGGAGGTCGCTACATGAGCGCCATGGCGACAGAGGAAATTGCAAAGCATCTCACGGTCGCCATTTGAGGTCGCCATGGCGACCTACACTTGCAAATGGCGACCACATAGGAATTCCAACGTAGGAATTCCAAAGTGGGAAGGGTCGCCACTTGGTCGCCATTTGGTCGCCATGGCGACAGAAGAATCCATGAAAGGTCGCCATTTGAGGTCGCCATGGCGACCTACACTTGCAAATGGCGACCACATAGGAATTCCAACGTAGGAATTCCAAAGTGGGAAGGGTCGCCACTTGGTCGCCATTTGGTCGCCATGGCGACAGAAGAACCCATGAGAGGTCGCCATTTGAGGTCGCCATGGCGACCTAGAAGGACAAGTGGCGACCACGTTGGAATTCCAGCGTAGGAATTCCAGTGTTGGCATTCAAGAGGGGTATTCTTGTCATTTCATACCATTTCATACCCTAGCTTTTCACACCTATAAATACATCACTATTTTTCCTCTTTTAGACAACTCTTGACCACCAAGAAACCTCCTTTTCTCCATTCCTAATCTCTCCATTTCTCTTCTACCTAAGCTTAAACATCTAGATTACTTCACCTAAATCATTCCTCTCCTTCCATTTTCTCCACCCCTTTCCTTTGTCACTTTCCATATGACTCCACCTATCTAGACATATCCTCAACACCCACTCTTTGCACAAGATTCAAGCAAGGAAGCATCAAGGAAGGATCAAGCTTACAAGAGAGACCCAATGGTGATTTCTCTCCATTTTACTTCCTTTTCTTGTTTGTAATTATGTGTAATTAAAACCCCCATTTTAGGGGATGATTTGAGAGACTTTTTGGACATAAGTATTTATTAAAGCTTTGAATATTATGTTTGCATGATTTAAGTTTTATTTACTTTTTAATTAGATCTTGCACTTATGTGATTAAATGAGTATTGACACACTTGTTGATTACAATATGTTGTAGGATTTATTTGTGATAAAATTGGTTGAGTTATTGACACACTTAATCGATTAGAGCACATAGTGAATAGGATAGGCTTTTGGAGGGGTGATCAACCTCGATTGCCTAGACCATTTGATCGTCACTAACCGATCCCGCCGTGACCCCCTTTCCTTAATCCGTTAGGCATTGCGGTGGGAAGTTGTTTAGGGTTCGTAGTGACGGTCTAAACAACACATTCGAATGAGATCGGTCCTAGATTATGTAGATTGTGCATTAAAGAAGCCATGTATGAATTGCTCATTGTCCATTAGCTACTCTATCATTTCCCTAGAATTCCTATTAATTGTTTATTCCATATTTCTTATCTAGATTTGTTGAGCATTCCATTTTATTAGTTTTATTAGTTTTATTAGGTTTATTTTACATGTATGTTTGATGGCTTGACAACCCATTCACTCATCCATTTATCTATGATTTATGTTATCGCATTTAGATTAGCTAATTAATTCAACATATTACTCTAATTCCCTGTGGAACGAACTCTAAGCTTACCACATTACTCATTTTCAAAACTTAAAATATATTGCGTAAAGATTCATTTTATAACATTCTTTTGGTAATTCGCAATTTGGTAACGACACAAAAAGCGAGTCATCAGTATACGGAACCGATGTCTTCAATTTTGACTGCAAATCCAATTCAAAATCCAAAATTAATGATTACATCATGCAAAAGAACTTAGTAGAATAACTTAGGATAACAAAACTTATGTATATTATGAATTTTTACCTTCGGAGTTTCTACATCTCCATGGAAGAGCCGCTTGTTAGACGCCGGTTGATCTGAGTTTTTAGATCGGACAGTCTTGGTGTGCTGAATGGAAGCACCACCCTCTTCCATTGCATCTACACGGTCCTCCAGATCATCCAACATCAAAGATTTGTAGTAAGCACTTGACTTTTCATGATCATAAACCTTCCATGGGAACAATTCCATCTGCATGTATAGTCCCATCAACATTGAGGTTAATGAATATTTTGAAACAGAAACCAAATAGCAGGCAAAGGCTTTTCAAGCCCTACAAAGGAATTTCAAGCCCTAATAACAAAATTGAAGCCCTAGTAACGAATTTCAAGCCCTAGTCACGAATTTCAAGCTCTGACTAAGATCTTTCAAGCCCCCCCCCCCTACAACCCAGTATAATATTCAAGCAACCATTCATAATAAGAAAGTGTACCCTACAACCCACTATAATACAGAATTCGAAATGACCTTCATAGACAATTCATACAATAATAAGTAATATAACACATAACCACAAAATCTAATGTATCACAGAAATCAAGACAAGTAGGCAACACATCAAAATACAACTAGACACCAAATGGTAAAATACATACCGTTGAACTGAAATAGGATTCAACTTTTAGAACCCTTGTATTGAAATTCCAATTCTTAAATCTTGGGAACCCTGTTCCTATTCGTATCCCAATTTTACCTTCTAAATGGGTAATCCGTTCAACAGCCCAAACCTAAACAATTAAGAAATAAATCTTATAAAAGTAAATCCATAACAAAAATCCTAGCATAAGGTTGATTTACACATTCATTTATTGACAATACCTGAAATGCTAGCAGAAATCCATAACAGTGGAATGTGTAATACTTCGCCTCAGCATTGTTCTGCGCATTGTCCAACTCCACCTGCTCACTGTGATTGTCTGTTTCTTCTTCTCCATATTCTACTTTAGTTTGCCTCTTCCTCTTCTTCGACTTCTTCTTCTTCTCCTCTTCCTTCTTCTTTTTTTTCTTCTCCTCTTCCTTCTTCTTTTTTTTCTTATTATCTTCCTTCTTCTGGCCCTTTTGGTCAATCTCTATATTCTTCTGGCCATCACCTCCTCTGAATTTATTGAGGTGTGTATCGGCTGCATTCTTCAGACACCACAATGTGACATCAAAAAGGTAGGATCCCCAACTAAATGTCTCAAAACCATCGATGTCCTCTACTAAAGAAAACAGCCAACAAGGTATGGTTGTCCGTGCTTCATCAATCCCGAAGAACTGGGACGCCATTAATAGGTATCCCATCTTCAACGCATCATCACCAGCTGCAGGCTCCATCAGCCGGTTAAAGGTTGCCGCCAACAATTCCATAGATGGCATTTCATCATTGAAATATCGTCTCAAGATAGATTGCTCACCGACTTCTTTCTGTTCTTTGAAGCCTTCAGGGAGTGTGCCCATGTTGAGGCCAGTACACAAGCAAAATTCTTCTCTCCCAAACCGAGCCTCCTTTTGCCCAAAACCAAACCAAATCTCATCCTCCTTTGAATTCGGACGAATGAGCTATCTTTTCAACATATTGTAGATGAGCATCCCGTGCACTGTAATCGGCTGTACCATTTCCAAATACTGCCCAAAAGGGCCTTCCTTAAATCTATCCAACACGTCGCAACGTGTCAACACTAACTCTAACTGTTGAAGACAAATACTTTTGTTGTGCGAGTTTATTCTCGCGTGTACCCAGGTTCTGTGGTCTGGATACCTCCATTGTTTTTTGAAACGATCAGGCGGCATCTGGTATAAAACAAAAAAAAAATTAATTAAAAAACAAAATGGGATTTCAAGCCCCACAATGGGATTTCAAGCCCATATTTGATAAACAATGAAATGAAATGGACATCCCCACCACTATACATGATAGATACGATATACCCAGCATGTGAACACAAAAAAAGACATAACAAGGCACCAAAAAATCCACCGATTCCAAAATCATCACAAAAACCATTAACTAAAATACTATCACAATCGTTTACAGGGCTTGAAATCCCTTTGTCAGGGCTTCATATTCAGACAAATGGGGCCACATTTCAAAACTTGAATTAACAAAATCCAACACTTCATAACATAACATCACAATAACCATTAACAACTACAATACTACACTTCACAATCGTTGACAGGGCTTAATATTCAGACAAATGGGGTCACATTTCAAAACTTGAATTAACAAAATACAACACTTCATAACATAACATCCCCCAAAAACCATTAACTACAATACTACGCTTCACAATCGTTTACAGGGCTTGAAATCCCTTTGTGAGGGCTTCATATTCAGACAAATGGGGCCACATTTCAACACTTGAATTAACAAAATTCAACACTTCATAACATAACATCACAAAAACCATTAACAACTACAATACTATGCTTCGGAATCATTTACAGGGCTTGAAATCCCTTTGTCAGGGCTTCATATTCAAACAAATGGGGCCACATTTCAAAAGTTGAATTTCCCTTAACATAAAACTAAACAAAAGTACCTGTTCCCCGCCATTGCATGAACCCCTGGCAACATAACTACTCATTTCTAAAACAAATACTTATAACTTAATAACACACTATCCATGCACAGTCAAACACAGATGCAAACAAACATATAAGAGGTTAAAACGCCACAAGACAATGAGAATACGAATGAATACATTTACTTACGAGTTAAGACAAAGGCGTCTTCTTCGGGGCTGGGTCTCGGTATTCGACCGACTGTTCTTCTTCTTCAAGAATTTTTCTTGTCAAACCTGGTTTGTTCTTCTTCTCCTCTCTCGTTCGCTTCTTCTTCTATTCGATGCCTTCTTCAATTCTTCTTCTCTCTCTTTATGTTTTGGAGTTCTTGATTTGGGGGATGGATTTCAGTTTCGCACGACCCTCTGGTTTTCAATTTAAATATGTTAGGGGAAATGCGTAATGACGCTTAATGGGGTTGGGGTTTTAGGGCAATTTCGGAATTTCAACTTTAAAAGTTTTAACTCTTTAAAATCCCACTTAAGGGTATTTCTGGAATTTCATGTTCCCAAGGGTACACAAATGCAAGAAAAACAATAGGGAGACTTTTTTGCTATTTCAAACTTGAAAGTGGACATTTTATGTTCCCACCAGGGTTGTGGACCTTTGTTCAAATTTCCAACAATATTTCAAATTGGACTTGACATGTTGTGACTTTCAAATTTGTACTCATGGGGTAAGAATATAACATCTGTTAAAGGAGAAAATACTGTGTATTGGACCAGGCACCGTAAAATTATGATGAGTTAAATCGACATATATTTACAAGGGCAGTTGACAAAAAATGTTGTTTATATTTTAAAACATTACTTTTTTCTATAATTATTTTAAATCAATAATAATATTTTAGTAAGATAAATTATCTTAATTTGTGCAGCGATGAAAAATAAGATGATGAAATTTCATTGTTCAAAGTTAATAAGTTATCCTAGTATTTTTGTTATTTGTAAGAACTATTTTAATTATTAACACTTAATGTATAAAATAAAAATTTGAAAGTTTATTGGATTAATTTATACAACTGTAAAACTTGAAGGAATATAAAAGAAGGGTAAAAACATAAAAATCTTAACAAGTAGGGGATAAATAACAAATTTTGTAAAACTTACTGCCCCCTCTCGTCCTCACATGCCTCTGTCCCTGGACGGTCCCATATAGGCAGCGGCGGACCCAGGAATTTTAATCAGGTATAGGGCACTTAAATAAATTAAACTCGTAATTATATGAAAAAACACTGAAAAATGAAGATCATACTAAAATAGTTTTTTATATATATATAATATATATAAAATATATATATAGATAAAATAAAATAAATAGAACACTTACTCAGATGAATTAAATAATCTTACATTCAAAAGAAAATAAAATAAAGAAAAAAAATTTAAAACTAAATAATAACAACAAAAACAACATAAATAAGGAGAATAAATTAAAAGAATAAATTACAATATACATTTATAAGAAAAATTTTTGTTTTGCATTTATAATAAATTCAATTTAAATTTATACAAAAATTATTTAGTAATAACTATTAGTAGACATGTTTTAAAATTTTGTAATCTTCAAATTATTGGTAAATTTAGATTACGCGAGGAAAGCTTCATTCAACATGAAAGAATGTCGAATAATTACAAGCAGATACAATGTAAAATATAACACAATGGAAAGTAATCCTCCTTGCACGATACATTAAGTTTAGCAAGGAACCATGGTTACTTTTCATCGTGTATTCATTTACGTTGTTCGTTTTGAATAAATAAATACTTTTCATTGTGTTACTTTTCCGCTTTCTGTACAAAAAAATATAAAATAACAATGCTTTGGTACTCTATGCTGTACATCCTGGATATTGACCGTCAAAATACATTGAAGACTGACACACACTGTTAACCTAAAGGCTTGATGTGACGAGTAGGGACTGTAAAGAAAAATATATTTAAAACCCCTACGTCAATGTCATGTCGAATCGATATGTTTACTGTTTCCCATTGTTGCAGTTGCATTTAAGACCGACTGTCAGATTCGTAGGACGAGTTGACGTGACTTAATGACCAAAAACGTGAGTTCGTCAACCTTTAAATTTTCCACATCTTCATATTTTATAGTAGAATAAACTATTTAAGCACAGGAAACTTTGTTTATACAATTATACTTGTCATCAAGAAGGTCTATGTCTATAAAAAAAAAAAAAAAAAAAAAAGGTCTCTTAAACGGCTGACGTAAAAAAGTAGGTGAATCTATAACAATCTTCATCGATTATTTGTTCCAAATCCAAAAAAACACTACTCTATAACTCCATAACAATAACCGTAAAGAAAATCAACCGGTTGATAACTTCCACTGTTAGTGTAAGTTAAACGAAATGAATTTTTATTTCAAGAAAAATAATAAATAAATAAACACTTAAACGAAATGAAATTTATTATATACATTATATCAAGACGTATATAAATGTAGATATATATACAGAAATATTGAAAAGCATGCGGACGTCCTGAGTCCTGACATAACTTCTAGAGGATATTGAATGTGTGTCGCTGCATGTTTTGACAAGTGCACAGATAATTGAGTCAAAGCATGTAAAACTAGTGGGTCACATTAGGAATTTAGGATTATCCTAATATCCGTTGTATTAGGACGTCCTCGATCATCTGAGGAATTATATATAAATCTATGTATTTAAATGAACTGACCGCATACATGAATTATATAACGGAAAACGATCTAACACGAAATATTTCAAAACTGCTAATTTCATTACAATTGCCAACATAAAACCGAACAGTGAAGTACATTATTATAGAATACATAACAAAACGACGGACACAAGGAGCTGACATTATTTGTTTCCATTTGCCGTATATCTGGTTGCTCTGTACATTTGTTTGAACAACATAATCGTGAAGGTAAATTAGTTAAATGGTTACAGAACAAATCCAGCTATATGTTCCACAACACAGCAAATAAATAATGTGGTGCAATAAAGAGTTGTAAAGCAATACCTTCGTGTTCTGATGCTCTATATACGTTCCCGTCTAGTGTTTGGACAATGGAAGTGGGCCGGATTGGAGTGTCGCAACTCGCAAGGTCGGTTACAAATGAAAAAACGATATACAATCAAAGTTGGACCCTAGGTCAAAAGTAAACACGTTCACCGTACGATAACTTCAGACATTCCAATGCCTCATCATCGTAAGTTATGGTGATGAGACATTGAAATTTCTGAAGCGAACGTTCTGTGAATGAAAAAAGTAGGAAAGGATGAAAGGAAATAGCATTGATATGCAGGACATAGAAGATCGTGTGAATGACACAGTTTGATCAGCATACGGGGCTAAGTCGCCGAAGTCCGGACATGGACACCAAACAGCCCTAAAACGGGAGTGAGAGCATCTGTAAGAGTCTCCTTTGGAGACCCCTAACCTTAATTAAGAATAAGGAGTATAATTTTTTGCAGCTCCAAGAGGTGCCTAAAATTTTGTTTTGGTAAAGCTCACTGCTGAGTATTGAATCCATTAATAAAGGGGTGCATATATGTTTTCCCGTGGATTCAACCCCTATAAGTGGGCTCCACGGGCCACAATTAAAATTATATATACATATATATATAGATATATATATATAGTATAAGTGAGCTCCATTGACTACAACATTTTTCTATTAATATATATTAAATACCATTTTCCAATATAATTAAATATATAACTTCATGCTTCGTGAGGTTATTGAAGATTCCATTTTTGGTCACCCCACTTCGAAGCTTACCCCCTCCCCAACCTAACAGTTGACATGTGTCCAGGGAGGGGATATTTTTGTCTAAACACATAACAGTTTATGGTAAAAAACTAAAAATACCCCTTCCATGACACGTATCAAGTGTTGGGGAGGGGGTGACCAAAAGTGAACAAGTTATTGAATGTGAGCCAAACCTCAGAGAGGGTGACTGCAATTTGCTCTTTTTTATATATGAATTGTCTGAATTACCTTTTATAAAAGCTATTTTATGTCAACTAGGAGAAGCCGAAAAGTGTGGCTTTTCTTGACCTTTTATACAACATATGAATTGTCTCAACTACACTTTATAGATATTACACCATTACTCTTTGATTATAAAGACATTGTGAACACTTTTTTTGTAATTCACTTAATCAAAAGCTATTTTTTAAAATACATCGCAACCCAACCAAAAAGTACCCTTTTGTATAAAGCTCGACTCATTATAAGCTCTACTGCTCTACTAAAAAAACATGCACTATAGCTGTACTTGAAAAGGAATACCAAACATACTCTTCGGTTGCGTTTGTTGCGCGGGATTGGATTGGACTATTTTTATAGGATTGGATTGGACTAAATTAGTACTTAGACATGTTTGGTGCAGTACAGATTAGATTAAAATAATACTGTCTCTTGTTTGGTGTAACGTAGGATTGGATAAAAAATATATAGTTGAAAATAATTGTTTTATTTTGTGAGAGGTAAGTATAAATTTATATTTAATAAATAAAATCATTTTAATAAATTCAAAGAAAATAAAAATAAAACTATTTAAAATTAAATTTGGTTAAAAAAATTATTAAATTATTATTTTGAATAAAATAAATTATTTTTAAAAATAAATACAATTCATTTCAAATAAAATAACATTTAAGTTTTAATTAAAAAATATTTTAAAATTTTATAATAAAATAGCATATATTAAATTAATTTATAAATCAGATTGAATAAATTTAAAATTTGAAATATAAATAATATAATTTATCAAAAAAAAAAAAAAACCAAAGACTTGGAGAACTGAATTAGGGGCAATTCAGTAATTATGAAAATTTGAAATGGTTAAGTTTTGAAGTGAAATGATTTTTTGGAAGTGGAGGGACGCGATTGTGAAAAAATGGAAAGTTATTTATAGTTATGTAGGAGCAAACCTCAGGGTCCTTGGTTGCAATTTGAGATTTTAATATATGTATATAACAGACTTTGCTTATTCGTGTATACTAGCTTAACAAGAACTTCTACCGTGTATCAAAAGGGGGAACTGTACGGAAGACGGTACCTGTAACAAGATCTTTAATCGACGGCCCACACATTCGTGTCGAAGGTATGGCCTTTTCTGTGTAGGTCCTAATGTTGTCTCTGAGCAGATTTTTGTTTGTATCTATTTGATTATTATGGCTGGGTATGTAGTCATTGGAAAAATTTTTGAGTCTGGGTATGGCGTTGTCTGTTTTGATACAAATTATGTTTTTTAGCATATTTTTGTTTGTTTCGCTTTCACTATTCTGGGTTGGTGTGTGTTCATTTGTAATGGGTTTCAGTCAATCAGTCTGGGTATTGCGTGTATAACATTCAACGAATTATCTATACCCGCCATACCGTTTGTTACTGGAATGAAGTGATCGATATTGTTTTACATGGATTGTTTGCTCTAATTGATTAGGTTGTGTACGTTTTACGTTGTTAGGGCCACATTCCTAGTTTTGTTGTTCGTTTCGCCTAAGAGATCGAAATGGGTTTTTCTACAACAGATAGTGCAATTGGCGACCAATATTTTGTATAGGTTTGTGTGTTGTGCTGATCGATCACATAATTAGGTCATAATAACGACCACACCATTATGTGTAACCGTTGGGTTGCTTTTTATAGGCATGTTTTTGGTTAGATACAGAACTTTATAAATTTGGTTATGATTATGTGTTATTGGTAGAGCAAGATGTTGGTAGAATTATAATGTTCGTCCACCCATTCTCGGACCGTAGGTCTTTTAGCCTGTTACGTATTTTTAAAATGTTTGTATGCTAAACTGAAATACGCAGGTTGTTGAAACAAAACGTTCGTTCAAAAACTACGCAGCTTTATATCTTATTTCTTTATGGCGACGACTGGAGCTTATCCCGTCAGGAATGAGGAGGACGTTAATAATGTCTTGCTAGATCAGGTGCATAGGCACATAAAACTAGCCGAGTTTTTTTCTAAGTTACTTGAAGGGAAGGTAGCGTCTACGTCTTCTCGTGGGTCGTCGATTGCGTCTACCGCGGATATGCATAAGATTGGGAAGACGTATATGCTGATAAAGCGAAATGGGGAACGACTTATTAAAGAACTAGAGAAGGCTCACAGATGTACAAACTGACACAGACTCAAGCAAAAGGACGGGAATGGAACGCTGTGTTAGGGAATCTGTTGTGTTAGTAATTAGTATATAGCTTTTATTTGGTAGTATGATACAGTCAAGAAAATAGCGTACGTGGATGGCGTCTGCATGTTAAACTTGGGGCTGTGTTTCCGTCATCGTTCGATGACAGTATATTAAAGTAGGTATAATTATTTTGTGTTCCTTAATGAACAGAAGGAAGCATTATGGATCATATCATTTACGTTCTGCCCAGCTTTGTGTAGTAAACATATAGGAATTGATATATATCGTAATGCTGATCGTAAAATGACAATATGAAATGTCCTTCAAGGGTGGAAAACCCTAGCCGGATGGAGAAAATCTTGGCATGGGACGGTCCCATACACGTGGCCGTGGGACCGTCCAATGAGAACGTGCCACATACACATGGGGAGACTGTGGTCAGAGTATGTGGCACACTTGTGGCACGTTTTGATTGGACGGTCCCACGGCCACGTGTATGGGACCGTCCCAGCCAAGATTTTCTCACCCGGATGATGCAATGAACTTATATGTAATAATCATAAACACCAGGATTTTTTTTTTTTTTTTTTTTTTGTGGAAACAGATAACCAAAACCAATTATATACAATGGTTCATCATGACCTCATTCCTATTTCTATTGACAATAAGCTTTATTAGTGAACTCGATCCTCCGATTGAATTCTCCGATCGGATACTGCAATACCCGTTGATTGGCATTGAATTTCGGTGGAATTTATACGTACCGCTGACGCATAACATTTCACATTAAAATGTATTACACATTCATCTTGACAAAGAAAGCAATACACGAGTTGAAGTTCCCAATGTAAAATGATGGAAATGTATTACACATTCATGCTGACAAAGAAAACAATACACGAGTTGAAGTTCCCAATGTAATCCAATGGACAGATATTGCTATCATGTTAAAGGTAATCTTCATAATTGCGTTGGGAAGAGAAGGATATCCTCCGTTCCTGACGGACGCAGTGTTGGAGACTTCGAGGCTTGGAGATATAAACCGTCCTTTCACTTTTATCGATGCATGAACTCAATTTTTGAAAGGTGAAATATATATAATCGATTGTACAGGTTAAATATTTAACAGCACCGATCGAGTAGATGCCTAGATGGATCGTTTTGTTGGTTCTACTTGTACAGACTACAACTCTACAAGTACGTGTAATATATAGTAAAGGAGTTACCATGAAATATACTGTATTTGTAATTATTTTCAAAAAAATAGATGTTCCACATATATATATATATATGGGGCAGGATCCATGGCTCCAAATTTTTTACACAAATTGTGACACAACTTCATGACCATAGGATGTTGCTTCTTTTAATGGATAGGATTTATTCTCTTTTTCTTTCCTTATTTATTACAGACATTGTCTCTCTCCTAATTAATACTTTATCCTTTACACGTTTTCTTTTTCTTTTTGTTTTTTTTACTTCTAAAACTAGATCACTCGCACTTTGAAGTCTTTTAAATCCCTTTATTTATTTGTGTAATTATTTACTATTCTTATTTCTCAAATTACTTCATCTAAAATAAAAAAAATTTATACATGTAATCAGTCTCGTCTTAAAAATTGATTTGGTATGACTACTGTATACAGATTTAACTATCATAAAATCTATTTGTAAAACAATAATGGTAAACATCCCACCTTAATTAAATCCCACTTTTTTCATCCCACTACATGTGGGATGTGAGGTATCAAATTGTGAGTGGATACACATTAATGATCATTTATCTCACCTACCTCATGTATCCACTCACCATTTCACACCTCACATGGCACATGTAGTGGGATGGAAAAGGTGGGATTTTAGGTGGGATGTTTACCATTATTGTTATAAAAATAGATATCATCACATATATTCGAAAAGAAGAAAAAGTAACTAAATCAATTTGTTTCCAAAGCAAAAAATTGAAAAGAAATCTAACATGTCAAATTTTACAACGAAAATTTAATAAGATTGTAACAGTCTTATATAAACAAGTCCAAAAGAACCAAAATATTTGTTCTTTCAATCTTTCTTTTATCATTATTAACTAGAAAACAAGAAGAAACAAGATAACATAAATAATTAAATAAATATAAAAATTCGAAGAATAAAAAAAATACTTTAGATAAACCATGAGCATCTGTTGACAAGTCATCTAATTCCAAAATTTTGGACATTTTTGGATATGATAAAAATCAATTGAAGCTAATCGAATGAAAGAAAAAAAAATGAAGACGGGAAAATGAAAGATTGTAAAGATTGAAGAGTGAAAGTCTAATGATATTCTGATTTCAAGTAAAATAAAATAATCAAAAAAACATGTAAAGGTAAAAAGAAAAGAAACAGACAAAAAATTAAATAAGGTGACAGAATTAAATAAAATAATAATATTTTGGAGAGGTAAGCTATTAATTAGGTGACAGAAATAATATCTGTAATAAATAAGGAAAGAAAAAGAGAATAAATCTCATCCATTAAAAGAAGGAAGATCTAATGGCCAAGAAGTTGTGTCAAAAATTGTGTAAAAAAATGGGGCCATGGATATCTAAATTATAAGGATTGTACGATTTCTCAAACCAAGCCATTTTCGATTGTATACTTTCAACATTGATTGGTTAAACAATAATATGTACAAATAGGTGGGGACATAAAAAGCATTACAACCTTGCATCTGAAATATTTCATAACGTTGTAATAAAATTAAATAACAAAATTAAGATGAACAAGGATTAATTAAAGAATAGATAAACAAAAGTAAATAAAATAGAATCAGAGAAACAAGGGAGAGAGACGAGTCACAAGAGATGAGAGAACACAAGAGAGAGTTCTCTTTATCTTTTATATTGATATTGAATGGAAAGAGCATTAGCTTGAGAGTTGAGATTATTAAAATTACATCATGTTTATATTTAAATCCATCTATATATATAGCCATATAGGCAACAAAATGAGGGATGGATGTTGTAATATTCCAACACCTAATCAGCTTATGCATGCAGCAAAACAAACTGGAGCTTCCACATGTGCCTAATAACTTGTGAAGAGGAGAAGGTGGAAGGTAGTTGTATTAAAGTATGACAAGAGGTTGGATCAAGTGTTATGTGGTGTATACAATTGGTGGTATATCCACACAATATTCACAATACATAAACATTATATTATTCCAATCCACAATTTTTTTATTTCAATTTTATAGTGATTTCGTTTGTTCAAAATTACAACAATATTTCAAATTCGACTTGACAGGTCGTGACTTTCAAATTTGTACTCATCGGGTAAGAATATATATAAAGAAAATACTGTGTATGGGACAGTCCCAGACAAGATTTTCTCCTGCAACGTAGGTAACCCATTATCTCCCTTGTTTTTAAGTGAGCTGCTACATTGTGAGTTCTGACCGTAATAAAGGTAATCATATTTGTTTTTATGATTACCTTTGACGTCAGTTGACGTAAGTTGTTGTCAAAAGTGAAAACCTTGTTATTAGCCTTTTTACAAGTAAGGTTTTATGCTAAAGGACTTCGAATTCAAATCATACCCTGTATCTACTGGGTCACCGATTATATATCGGTTTGAGGAGGCCGATCGGTGTAAATGATTGGAACCATACATAATTATAATATGACATTCAATTTCCAAACACATAACATATAGAACAGTTCAGCCATGTATTCAACATTTCAAACTTCATCAGGACATATCATACCAAGACACAGTTACATGTGACCTCTATCTACCCCAAATTAAACACAATTCTAACAACATAACATATAGAACAGTTAATAAAACCGATCTCAAAAAATTCATGAGGTATCGCCTCACCTCTGGCCGTTGCATGCCTGTGTTAACTCAACGGCCAACGACTCCAGGTTGGATATCCGATCCTCCACCTCCATGTACTTCTTCCTCCACATAGCGACCTCAATTTCCAGAACCTTCCGATCGTTCTTCAGGCGGGCTATCTCAGTCTTCATCGAGTTCTCTCTCGCACAGAACACAGACTCCACCTTTGACAGTTCAGAATCGCGACGAGACGACTGCAACGACCAATCAACGTTAGTTGTGGTGCTACTGGCATCTCCTTCTCCTTCAACATCCACACCCACATTATCCGCCATGTCTATCAATTGAGTATTTTGGACTTCGTGAAGGTATAAATACCCAACTCATTAAGGTGCATTAAATAACACCTGTTGAGGGTCACAACTGTTGAAATTCCCCACAAACGTAATAATTATTCAAACATGTGGTTTACAAAAACAAACGTTTGATTCCGATAACACTTGGTTAATTTGGAAGGGTAAAGAATATGAATGGAATTAATTTGGAGTGCATTTTTGCTCACCCCCCTTGCTTACCCCCCTTCCATACACATGACATGTGTCTATGGAGGGTAAAATTGTCTAAAAAATTAATCCTTTATGACACTTGTCATCCATTTAAGAGGGGGTAATGGTTACCTCCCTTGAAAGGGGGTGACCAAAAGTGTTCTCATTAATTTGGAAGGGTAAACAAGTAAAATAAATAATAAACATTAATGATTTATTAAAACAGAAATTATTGAATTAATAAAATAAAACAAATTACAATAAGTGGAAATGAATTCCAGAATCAGTTCATCATCATCAATACAATCACCGGTTCACACCACCACCATCATCAGTTCATCAAACCCAAACCCAAACCCAAACCCATAACACCACACCACCAGACCTTGAACCGTACCAGCACCACCAGAAACAAAAATGACCCACCACCAGTCAAACACAAAATCCAAACCGGTCTAGCACCCACTAAACACTCAAACCCAAAACCCGAAATCCATCCGTCAAAAACTCACTCGAATCTATCTCTCGCGATCTTCCCTGTCGTAACCGACCACCATCACCCACTTGAAACCCACGGCCGCCGCCAACCGCGAAACCATCAGCCACTCAAATCTCACTCAAACCTTTCTTTCAGACGATGGAAAAGGGATTAACTGGTGAAAGAGAGAGATATAGGGATTCGATAGAGAGAGGGGGGTTCGAGAATGAACAGGGCAAGACAGAAAGGGGTTCAAGAGAGAGAGAGAGAGAGAGAGAGAGAGAGAGAGAAAAGGGTTTTTTTTTTTTAAAAAAAAAAGATTGGTTCAGGTAATCTGGGGAGAGGGTTTCATGATGATGATGTTTGTTCCTGGCATTTGTTTTGTTTTATTGGCACTTTGGCAGCTAATTAGGGAAATTATAATGCATGGAAGAAAATTAAAAAATCTAAGGAATGAAGAACAGAAGAAGATGCCATAGATTATAGGGAAGCGGGGAAACGGGGATCCGGGGGAAAATGTGCAACCCTAGACCCAGATGATGTCTCAGTTGACCCACTTGTCTTCTCCTCTGCAATCAAAAATTTCCCACATATTCAATCAATCAATCAACAATAAACCCCAGAAAAAAAGTTAAAAAATAAGTAAGAAAACATAATTAAATTATCGGATGGAATATCCTGGTTGGGATTGGAAGCCATGACCAGAAGAAACAAGTTGCTGCTCTTTCATTATTTTCAATTGAATTGAGAAAAAAAAAAGGACAAAGAAAAGAGAGAAAAGAGTGTGGCACAAGGATTGAGAGAGAGGAGTGAGTGTGAGATGATGAGATTATATTAGTGAAATGCAAAAAAGAAAAAAAGAAAAAACAAAAGAAAACAAGCAAGAACAAGACGATTAGATTTGAATGGAGTTTGGTGAGAAGTTGGAAGAAGAAGACAATTGACTTTCAGTTTATTTATTTATTTGTTTTTCCAGTTCTTTGAGTTTCATGTTGTAATTTGTTCCATATATTTGAGTTTTTTATTTCGTTCTAGATATGTGAGTTTTTTTTTTCCTAGATCTGTGAGTTTTTTATTTTCTTCCAGATTTTTGTTGGAAAAGATTTTGTTGAAGAAGATATTACAAATGTAAGATTTAATTCAATCCAATCCTATCCTATCTCATGTTGGAACAAACGTGGGATTATTTGTATCCTATATTACACCATAGGATAACATTAAATTTAGTCCCAGCAAATCCAAGCCAATCCAATCCAATCCTATCCTATAAAAATAATCCTATCCTATCTCGCGCACCAAACGGACCCACAATGTTTTGAAAATGTATGTTATATCGTGTTAGGTTGGAGTAATAGTAGTCATCGTGAAAGAATGATGTAAGCTGACAATGTTTTGAAAATGTATGTTATATCGTGTTAGGTTAGACTAATAGTAGTCTTCGTGAAAGAATGATGTAAGCTGACAATGTTTTGAGAATGTATGTTTTGTTCGTGTTAGGTTGGAGTAAGGTGGTCATCGTGTTAGAATAATGTAAGCTGAGCATGTTTTGAAAATGTATGTTATATCGTGTTAGGTTAGACTAATAGTAGTCTTCGTGAAAGAATGATGTAAGCTGACAATGTTTTGAGAATGTATGTTTTTTTCGTGTTAGGTTGGAGTAAGGTGGTCATCGTGTTAGAATGATGTAAGCTGAGCATGTTTTGAAAATGTTTGTTATATCGTGTTAGGTTGGAGTAATAGTAGTCATCGTGAGAGAATGATGTAAGCTGACAATGTTTTCAAAATGTATGTTATATCGTGTTAGGTTGGAGTAATAGTAGTCTTCGTGAAAGAATGATGTAAGCTGACAATGTTTTGAGAATGTATGTTTTTTTCGTGTTAGAATGATGTAAGCTGAGCATGTTTTGAAAATGTATGTTATATAGTGTTAGGTTGGAGTACTAGTAGTCATCGTGAGAGAATGATGTAAACTAACAATGTATAACAAATTTTTGTTTTTATCGTGTTAGGTTGGAGTAATGGTGGTCATCGTGTTAGAATGGTGTGTTGACAATGTTTTGAAAATGTAAATGTTACACAGGGGAGCACTCTCCCAGTGATAATATGTTTTGGTTAGGACATATGTGCAAATGGTAAATAATGAATGCTGGTCGATTAAGCTGCTCACTAACTACGTTGTTGCGTTCGTGTAAACCTCGTGTGCCATCCATGTCCTAATCAACGGCACACCCGAATGGTATAATTTCCAAGGTGGAGGCGTTCTGTCTAATATAAATTTAGCAAACTGGCACATGTAGACGCCGCACTGGATACTGAAAAGTGAAAACATAAACAGAAAGTATGCAAATAAATACATATATTTGCAACCGTTGCAAAGGGATATGGCAGAAACGAATATTAATTATGTACCCATCCTGCTAGATTGGAAGATCTTGTCTGATGTACTCAAAAGGCTGGAATGGCTTCGTACGTACGTCTATCCCCTTATGCTCATAGTACCCAGACTGCTGGAGAAGGGAGGGCATTAGGTAGCTAATACAGTCCATTTCCCTTACCCTCAGCATTGACTTGCTCTTGGCATGCAGTGAGTCATAAAAAGTGAACGCCCCATCTTCAGGGAAGAGATGGCAGAGAACCCAGTGGTCGCCCACGTTACAGGGGATTAGAACCTATGGAGGTGATCCAAAGATGAGAAACGGGTTAGCAATTGATGTCATGAAACGTTAATAATAAGGAAAAGGAATTAGTACAGGAAAGATAGCCCACCGAATTCATATTCCACCATTCGGGTCGAACTAGAATTGACCCACCGCCTCTCACAGCATCTATACACTGTTGGTCGTGGATGAAGGACATGACATCAATGTCCGGAAAATCAATCCAAGAATCCTGTGTTTTTCTACCCTTCTTTCGTACCGGTCTTTTCTTCAGTTGCAATGTTGCCTTCAACGAGTCCCATTTCTTAGCAAGGTAACACTGTTTAAAGGTTTCGTGTTACTTTGTCGGAGACAGGGATGTGTTATACTCATTAAGGTACTTGGATACGCAGTTACTCAGATATACTTACGTGGAATGAACAGTCAACCATTGTGATGTCCTGCGCATACTCGTCATATCTGGAACAACGGCGCCTCCATAGAACATCCATAAAGCTGTCCACATGTGATGGAATTTTGGTTTGTATTAAAAAGGATTGTTTAAGGTCTTCGGCCAAAACATAAAGGGGATAAGTAGCATATACAATAAATACCATGTACAAAAACAGTTATAATTACCAGGTTGGAGAACGACACCGACGGGCTCTTCATGTCGAGAAAATGTTGCCGAGTAAATCGCTCTTCTTGACCCACATAAAGACTGTGGTAGTACACGACACGTATTAGATGCAAGTAAAAAGGATAGATAATAAGGGCATGAAGAGGTTACAAAAAATAAAGTTTAAATTTACGAAATATCTTCGCCGGTGCTTTTCAGGAAAGCGGCATATTCGGTGTCCAATAAATCGTCATCATCACTAAGATCAAGGATCAGTCCTCTTTTTGCTCGCTTTCGCTTCTTCATTTTCTCGGGATCGATCCAAACGGTATTTAGAAAATCGGCTCTCTTCCGCTTCCTCGCGGTTTCTACATCCCTTATTGGGTAGTTGTCTGGCATTTTTTCCAACAGAATTATACTTCCTTCCAGTTCTCCCGGGACCATCAAGTTGGGATCCGGAGATCTGTAAGGTTCGAGATAGATCGTACCTTTGCGGCCTATAGGGGACCCTGTATGACCCTGTGTCAAAACTAATGCAATTAAGAGCATTGCTATATGATGAAAGAAACATTTCTATATGATCACATCAACTCGAAGACTGACTAAACCGTAACTTGTATGTACCAATTTCGATAACGCGGAATAGGTAATAAGAAAGCAAAAAATTATAAATGGGTAACGCGGAATAAGTATTAAGAAACCAATATAATATTGTACTATGTAAGGACTTGGATCAGAATATGTACGTTTACCTCAACTGCAACTTCAAATTCATCGACTTTGGGAGCTTGTTCATCCGGTTTTGGGGCCTCAGAGTCCTTATTATCCTTGGATTTGTCTGTTCTGTCAACAGGGTAAGAGGCAGTCACATGCACATTGTACCGATTCTCTTCAGATCCATTGACTTTGGGAGCATGTCCATCCAGTTTTGCAGCCTCGGAGTCTTTATTATCATTTGCCTCAGTTTTGTCTGTTCTGTTGGCAGAGTCAGAGGCAGTCCCATGCACATTGTATAGATTCTCTTGCATCGCCTTCTCTAGATAACCAGGCATCAACTTAGGCAGAATGTCATTTAGTGCCTGAGGGAGGACCTTAGGGAGCACATCATTAAGTGCCTCAGGAAGCACCTTCGGTAGAACGTCATACAGCACCTTCCTTATCACCTCAGAAGTATTTTTTTCGCTAATCTCATTAGGCAACACATCCTTCACTGCTGCCTGGGGAAGCACCTTGGGGAGAACATCAAACAAGACCTTTGTCATCATCCCACACATACTTTCATATGTAACCTCCTTTGAGTCAGGGTCATCCATGCCGTTTGGATTGGGTGTAGTCTTAGGAGATTCGTTGTTGGCAAACAGTTTCCTCTGAACCGAAGGTGGAGCCCTGTTGTGATGGGAATCGATTTGTTCATTTTTATTTTCGGTTTCCTGGTTGTCCAACTCCGGAATACCACCAGACAATTCACACCCTACCTGATCATCAGTAATAAACTCAGTTCGATTCGGCTGGGCAGGCCATCCCATATAAATAAAACTGTCACAGACGAAGTCCATGTCGATTGATGTGAAGTAGGTTTGCTGTTTTTTAGCTGGAGTAGGTTTCATGTCCACCGTTGCCAACTGCAAATATCAGAGGATTACCGTTAGTGTTAAACTGAGATCAAAATCTAACATTACAATTAAAGCCTGCAACTGCCATGGGTAATATATATACAAACATACACTGCGTTTGTCGAATAAGTTTTCATCGAACCCAGTCGAAGTGTTGAAAAACTCCCAGTTTTTGAACCGTGGATAACTCGAACTGTGGCGCTTGCCAATTACGCCGGTCAGAAAAGGTAATCTTTCAACGGCCCAAACCTATTAAGGTTTTCATTAAGTAGCGTTATGAAAATGTGTTAAGAAATGATTCCAGACAATCGGTATCTAAGTCATAGTGGTCGGTGTACATACCTGAAAACATAGAAGATGCCCAGAAAGGTTGTAAGTGATGGTAGTTTTCGTTTCTGTTTGCTTTCGGTCTTTTTTTTGCCTCTTTTTTTTGCATTCCCTTTCGAAGGACCTGCAGTATGTGATTCTTGTTCACCTTCACCTTCAACAACTGCTTCGTTTGATGGTTTGAGTTTCTCGCGGTTTTTGGGTATGGCATTTTTTATCCAGTGCAAAGTCAAACTGTACACGTATGAACCCCATGGAAAACCTTTGAAAGCTACATCGTCATCCACTAATGCAAACATCCATAGCGGTACACGGTCACGTTCATCAAGAGTGCTTAAGATATAGCCTATGACCAACAGATTTGCCATCTTCAAGCCATCTTCACCTTGATCGTCGGTGACTCGTTTAAAAGTCTCGAACAAAGAAATGTGCGTAGGTTGGCTCAGGAAATGTCTTCCGTATAGGCTGTTCTCCGTTGGACTATAGTTCGCATTTATTAATCCTTCTGGCAGTTTTCCCATTTTAAGCCCAGAACATAGGCAAAACTCAACTTGACCGAAACGATGTTGTTGCATACCCAGCCCAAACCACATTTCGTCATCTCGAGGTGGTGATGCATTACCGGACCTACTGGTATATTCGATCTGCCTTTTCAGTATACTATGCAAAACTTTTGCATGTATAGTGACGGGCAATCGCAGACCTAAGTAGTGGCCAAAAGGTCCTTGCTTAAACGCCTCTAAAACTTGTAATCTGCCTAAAACTTTTTCAATGTCAACAAGAATGTTACAGTGATGCCGACTTCTGGAGTTTATCCTTGCATTTTTCCATCCCTCGTGATCCGGATATAAGAAGGTTAACATCTGAAAATAATGGGCAGGTCGTGTAAATAAAAATAAAAACATATTAGTCCTTTGGATATTCATCAAAGCATGGAAAATCAGAAAATATAGGCTAACATGAACATGTGATGAAAAAGTAACTGAAAGGTTACCATTTGAAAATAATATGCAGGTGGTGTAAAATAAAAATATTAGATATTCATCACCAGCTAACATGAACATGTAATGAAAAGTAAGTGAAGGTCATGAGAGGATATTGTGGTCATGGAAATTCATGTCAACTTCATGGAATCGAAAGCATCATGGAAAGAAAGTCATGGAAATTCATGTAAGGGAGAATCATGGAAATTCATGTAAGGGGAATCATGGAATCATGGAATGTCATACCAACATCATGGAATGTCATGGCAACATCATGGATATACGCAACATGGAAATTGGCATCATGGAAAAGTCATGGAAATTCATGTAAGGGGAATCATGGAATCATGGAATGTCATACCAACATCATGGAAAAGTCATGGAAATTCATGTAAGGGGAATCATGGAATCATGGGGGATATAAAAACATCATCATAAGGTTCATGTAAAGTCATGGATATACGCAACATGGAAATTGGCATCATGGAAATCATGGGGGATATAAAAACATCATCATAAGGTTCATGTAAAGTCATGGGGCACATCATGGAAAGTCGAAATCATCATGATCACATCATGGAAAGTCGAAGCAACATGAAAGCAAGTCTTGGCAATATGTGATGGAAAACCCCAAAACCCCGTGAGAAATCCCCTGATGTGCTCAAGTAAAGAAAGACTTTCCATGTAAAGTCATGGGGCATATCTACTTTCATGTAATCTTGGTCTTGGATCTATGGATCACATCATGGAAAACTTCATGTATCGAATGCATCATCAGCACATCAGGGGAAATCTTCATGAGCCCTATTGGGGTAAATCATGATCATGGTAAAAATCAAGACCCAAATGGGCAAGTAACACAAATTAATTCCATATTGGAATTCCAGATTTCAAGTAATTCCAGATATCCAAAAAAACCCTATTACGACATTAGGGATTAACATTAGGGATTAACACAACAGAAAAAGGGATAGAGGACATAAGTCCCTTATATCAAGTCAAATGTTACGGAAATAATTCGGGATCGTGCCGATTAAGAGGATAGCTAATTCGATCCTACCTCGTCTTCACACACTGTGGTCGTCGGGGTATCGCCTTTCCTGTTTTCCCTTTTCAAGGCTTTCCCCTTTTTCCTCACTTGCAGTCGTCGTTCTTCACTCCCGTTTTCCCTTGTCAAGGCTTTCCCGTTTTCCCTCACCTGCGGTCGTCGTTCTTCAATGTGGCTTTCCCGTTTTCAATTTCATCTGTTTTGTTACAGACTCTGGCTTTCCGTTTTCCCTTTCAAGCGAGAATCCATTACAAGGGGTGATTTAGTCATTTAGAAGAACACTTAAATGTCAGGTCCGAACAGTTAAATAGGGGTACAATAGTAAGATCAGCTATTTAAATACAGTGAAGTGGTCAGAATTGGGTTTTTAATAACTTCTGGCTATATGTCGTTTTGGCATCTTCTAAGTGGCTATATTTGAAAACCCCCCTTCTTTAAATCAGTTTTTAGGTAATCGATTTAAAAAAAAAAAAAAAAAAAAACTTTTAGACATCGGTTTTTTAAATATTGCGGTTTAAAAAGACAACATTTTTAGGGAAAATCGATATGGATTTATTTTCCAATAAGAAATCGGTTTCCATTAAAACTGATGTTATAAATATTATGGTTTGAAAAGACAACAGTTTTTGGGAAAACCGATACGGATTCAAAAGCAAAATTCTGCTGAAATTCAAATTTAAAATTTAACCTATGTCTACATTCAAGTGCACATCTCTAAAAATACTCAACATTATTAGCTCAAATTTTGATACAAGAAAGTAGACATGTAAGCAAACACTTTTCATTCATAAAATATTCCAAAAATCGATTTAGAAAAGTGTGAAAATAAGCGATGAAAACAGCTCACTCGCAGATTCGCGAAACAGAGCATCGCTTCTGACCTTTGATTGAATAATTAATCATAACTTTCTAAATACCGTCTAGAATTTTACGTTCTTTATACCATTGGATTCATATCGAAAAATCATAGAACCCAACGTGGATGAAAAAATTTATTTCCTTGCCAAAAGATACATTTTTATGGAAAAAGTTTGCACAAAAATATCTCCACCAAAACCAGAACACAAAACCACACAAAAAATGAAATGAAAAATAAACCCACACCCCCAAACCTAATATTACATTTGTTTATTAAATTGCATGCAAAATGCATGTAGAGAAATATATCCCCTGTAGTGAGAGTTGTATTCCAAATCATGCTTACTACAATTGATGTCACTAATCTCCTACAGAGTACAGATCCATAACTCAACTATATATGTTTAAAAAAATATAATTTTATTAAATGTTCCAATAAATATTTATTTAATATATGTTTGTAGTAGAAATTAGAATTTTGATTAGTGGAATGAATTTAAATTTATCTAACAAGTTGTTTTTTTATTTCTAACAATTCATATAGGTTATATATAAATATTGTGCAATTGTTAGTTAACACATCCAATCTTGTAGTCAGGTGGTAAAGGCTTACCACTTTGACTTTGAGGTTGTAAGTTTAATTCATCATAATGACAATTAATTGTCATTATTATCAGAGGTGAGGCGGGCTGGTGTTGGATGGCGGGATTAATTTTTGTAATACATCAGTTTTACGTCGCGGTTTTTAAATCAGTTTTATATATAACCGATGTGTTTTCGCGTGTTCTTACATCGGTTAAAAACCGATGTTTGTAGCACATTTTTTTCTAAATCACTCAAATAGACATCGGTTTTTAAATTTTGAAAAACCGATACCTTCCATGTAAAAACAACCAATTTCTTTTGCGTTTTTTGTAATAGTGAGATCATTGTATATACTTTTGCTAAGGTTTTTGTCCTACTGGGTTTTTTCTAACAAATTAAAATACAAATGGTGGAAATCCAAGGGGAGTGTTACAACACATGTGCAACAAGTGTGTGGCTTTCCACCACATATTTTCTCCTTGGCTTATTGAAGAAGCCAATCCAAGTGCAAGCTCCACTTTCTTTGTCTTCATGTATGTTGACTATTGGCAATATATTTTGTTTAGTAATTGGATCTCTTGTTCTATAAATATAAATCCAATTCATGTGTAATACTTTGGATCCTCATATCAATACAAACACCGAAGCAAGTAACAATTCTCCTCTCTATTCATTTATGATTTATCTCACGTCTTTATTCTCTTACTTTTATCTCATGCAAATTACTCTCTCGTTTTCTTCATCTTATTCCTACTATATTATCATCTATTGTTATTTTAATTTAATTTACAACAGAAAAACAAAAATTGTTTGGTTATATGATTTCTAAAAGTTGTTTTGGAAAACGAAAAATAGTTTTTTTTTTTTATTAAAAAAAAAAAGATCATAACTAAAAAAAGATGTACAAAAAAATTATTTTCCACCGATTTCAAAACAAACCACAAAATTTTCCTTTCAAACAACTATCGTACTCATTTAAAAAGCAATATCAAATACATTAAAATTGTTTTTTTAGAGAAAATACATTTAAATTGTTATAATTTCTAAAAATTACATTGCATTTTTTAAAACTAAATTATCATTTTTAAAATATATTTTTCATTGACTATTCTATATATATATATACACACACGCACACACTAGTAACTTTCAAGTGAGGGATTAGACCTTGATGAAATCGCATCGATTTTTATAAATTTTAATCTGAATTTTGTGTGTGGATGATAAGTTCATTGAAATCTACCTATGAATAAAATTTGAGAATTTTTCAAGCATTAGAACTATTCGTTTTTTTTTTTTTTTCCTATATTTCTCCCATTTTTCTGATGTCTTCATATTTAACAAAATCATGATAAATATATCTAGTGCTTAAAAAATTCTTAAATTTTATTTATAAGTAGATTTCATTAAATGTATCATCCACAAAAAAAATTCGGATCAATTTTTTTAAAAAATAAAATAAAATAAAAAAATCAATTTTAGATTAATTGTTAAATTTGAATATTTATATGCAGTATATATATTTTGAAAGGCAAAATAAGAAAAACCAAGAGAAACATTTATTGAGAAAATGAAAAGACAATCGAAAGATAAATCATCCGAAAAAAAAGTCATTGAAAGGAGGGAGTGATTCTCTTTTAAGAGATTCCTTATTTTAATTTCGGTAAGGACCTTGATAAAATTACTTCTATTTTTATGAATTTTGATTTGATTTTTTTTTTTTTTTTTTTGTGGATAATAAGTTTAATGAATTCTAGTTATGAACAAAATTTGAGATTTTTTCAAATATTAAAACTATTTTCTTGATTTTTCCTATATTTTTACCCATTTTTCTACTGCCTTCATATTTAATGAAATCAGAATAAATGGTTCTAGTGTTCAAAAATTTCTCAAATTTTATTTATTTATAGATTTCATTGATCTTATCATCCACCAAAAAAAAAAAATTCATATTAAAATTCATAAAAAATAAGGGAACCTTTAGGAGAAAACCACTTAGTACTTGGGAGTTCCTGTAGAATGAAAAAGAAGGCTATTCGAATATCAAAATAAAACGATGGAGCCTAGACAAGGACAATTCCATTTCCACCATTGAATTGTTTGTTAGCCGTTAGCAATACAATTTTAACTTGTTGAGTACTTGAGACTATACATATATCAAACAACACCTAATTCAAATATTAAACATAATAATTATGTATAATTATATATTTATTATTTATTGATTTTTAAAATAGATAAATATCTATAGAGAAGGGCAAGCTTCAATATGTAGTCTTGTGGCCAGTTTGGTATTGCTGTAACTTTTATAATAATCATTGTTAGCTGTACTGAAGAAATAATCAGCTATGAAGTTAATTCACAGATGTTGGTTAATTATACTCTTAAAACTATTATATAGCTCAAAAGCAGTATACATATGTTTGGTAATTTTATCGCAAAGTGTTGAGATTAGTTACAATGACTAAAATATACATGATTTTAGAACCATAATTCATTTTTTTTTTCATTAATTATATATATATATATTAAATCAATATTTAAGTAGAATATTTAAATTAGAAAAAAATTCCATAAGAACAATAAAAATATTTTTTAAAGAATTTATAAATCAAATCAATATTTAAGTAGAATATTTAATTTTAAGATAAAATAAGGTGTTAACGGTGATTTTTGGGTTATATGAAATTAACCACACGTCCAACAAGTTATTATGAATTGACAATATAAACTATAAAGTAAAACAGAAAATTGAGTATGCAAAACACAAGGTTTTATGTGGAAAACCAAAAGAGGAAAAAACCAAGGTTGCAGGAGACCGCGAGAAGAAGATTTCACTATGTAAGGATGAGTTATAGACTTAATCTCTCTTGCACTCTTGCTATTACGTGTTTTTCGCAACCCCAACTAATGGTATTTGAGGGTCTATTTTTATATGCATAGAACCTTAATTCTTAATGTACAAGTAAGGAAAGTCAATGAGATTTAATATTAGGTGTTATTTGTGGTGTTTCTCGTGTTGGTTGGTGCTAGCTTGGCCACCTTTTGTTTCGGGTTTGTTTTGTGTTGCGTTGTTGTGGGTTTGTTTCTGTTTTGAGTGTGGGTGGCTTGTTAGGCCTTTGTCTGTTTTGGGGTTGTTGTGGTTGTGTATCTTGGTGGCCTTTGGGTGTTTGTAGTTTCTCGGCTTGGCCTTTTTTGAAAAAAATTTGCCGTTCAAAAATAAAAATAAAAATAAGACTCTAGCTTGTTGGAACCTTCTTTATCTTCTTTCATGTTTTGCATCTTCTACGCATTTAGTGATATTAGATTCTTCATTGGATTTGGGATCTAATATCTCTTAGGAAGTTTGTTTCCCTGTTACAGTGTATCCCGTGGCTCCTTGCTTGGATAGGATTCTTTCTCTACGTATTTGAGTAGTGGTTTTTCTGGACTTAATATCTTCCATGTATCATTGGTTGACCGATCATCTAACCCGACTAGGTCATATTGACCTGATCGGTTACTCAACCCCGACCAGTACATTTGTTGCCTGCTCAGTTATCTCACCCGATTACCATCTTTGATCCGGTTAGTTAGTTGAACCTGGACAAGTCATCTCTACCTGATTGATCTAGTGAACTTGGTCAGGTCATCTTTACCCGATCGCTCGGATCAACTTGACCGGGTCTTATCGAGTTTTAAGATCATTGGTGGGTCAACTTGACTTGGTCTTTTTCTTGTTGACTTTCATGACGTAGCATATCTAGTCACTGCCTTTTTCTAACGATAACCCTAACCTCTCAGTTTGTAAGATTTTACCAATAATATAAGGTATATAAATGATTTAACTTGATTTCATAAAACTTTTCATTTGGAAAGCTTCTTTTCATTGGATTCCATCTATGCATAACCCTAACAAAAGAGGTCTTCTAGTGAGTTTTTACTGTCATATTTGTGCTAAAAATTGTGAAATGACGATGCATGTAGTGTGGGGTTGGCCAAAATCCAAAAAAGGTTGGGCGTTTTATGTTTTTATGTAGGGTTTTATCCGCAATGGTGGTGTCAATTTTTTTGATTTTATCTTCAAAGCTAGAAATCAGTTGCATCAAGAATAAAAATGGAGCTGTTGTGTATTGTCATGTGATAGAACTGCTACTTTCGAAATAGATTTGTGCATTCGCAAGTGAGTTACTGTGTTCAGGATACTGTTGCTTGGTTGCTTGCTTATCTTGGTGATTTCAAAAGGCTAATGTGATGGGGGAGCATGTGTCTGGTAGAGGGCCCTTTACTTCAGTTACTTGGTGCCACCAGCTATACGTCAGCTGTAAATTCAGATGTTGATGTTGATGTGGTTAGTAGGAGAATTGGTTAAGGATGGGTTAAGGTTCCAACTTCCAACTTCCAACTTCCAACTTCCAACATAGTGGTGTCAAAATGTGTCGGGCCTAATGGGCCCAACACGGACGGCCCGCCAAGGATGGCAGGCCGTGCCTGGTACAGCCCACCAGTGTCGCTGGCCAGGCCAGGTATGGACCCCACACCTAGCACGGGCCGGGTCTAGAAATTAAGCCTGCCATGCTGGCACGCCAAGCCAACCATTGGAATTTTTTTTTTAACTGTTAACAACATTTTTTAATAATTTTTTTGAATTTTTTTACCGTTGCTGACGTCAGCAAACAGTCAAATTTTTAAAAATGGCCGAAAATTACAATTTGCCCCCTCATCTCTTCTATTTTATATTCTTACCCACATTTCAAATTTTTATAAATACCCCCACCCATTCCAATTTCCATACACTTTCTCTCAATCTCTCATTCTCGAATCTCCATTACTCTCTCTAATCTTTATTCTCTACACCATTTCATATTTTCATAATTTCATTCTTACTCTCTCTCTCTCTCTACTCTCACTCTAATCTCTACACTACTAATCTACTATTCTACTATTCTAATACTATATTACTAATTTACTATTTTTCCCGACGGTCTTAACATGGACAATGATAATTTTGATCTTTCTGAACCGACCCAACCGACTACGGGACCTTCCACCTCCACACCGACATCACATTCCAAAGCCAGAAAGTTGACATCTGTTGTATGGCAGTGTTTTGACAAAGAAGAAATTTCAAATCCAGACGGTAGGGTCACAACAAAATATCGTTGTAAGTTTTGTAAACTCTTATATACTAGTTCTAAGTCAGGAACTGGTCATTTGAAAAGGCATATGGACAAATGCATGGCTCGACACAGACATGTAGACACTGTAACCCAGACATAACTACAATGGAATTAAGACGGGCCCGTTACGACTCTGCATATGCTAGAGATTGTACTCTTTTCCCCTTACCAAATTTTTGTCTCATTGGGTTTTTCTTGATAAGGTTTTTAATGAGACAATCATGTAATACTGAAAATCCGAAATAAATAAATGATTCCTCATTTCCTAGTTTCATAATTTCATGTATTTTTTATTTTCTTTAATATTTTATCTTTATTTATTCTTTGAATTATTTTATTAAATAAAATAATAAATCTATCTATTTTCTACATTTTTTTTATTACACTAAAATAATAAATAATATAGACAAATTACAATTAAAATTACATAATTTAAATTGTTTAAACAATATTATAATGTACTACAATTGAATTAAAATATTTAAATTATAAAAAAAAAAAATTGTTGGCTTGTGTGCCGGCTCGGCCCGACCCGTTGGCACGGCACATGAGGCACGTGTCGGGCCCCCGTTTTTGAAAACGAGCCTGGCCTAGCACGGCACGGCACGGCACGGCAACTTGTTGTGCCGTGCTAGGCCGAGGCCGTTTTCAAAAACGGGCTCCTTTGGCCTGGCACAAATACGGCCCACATTGCCACCACTATTCCAACACCAAACCTTGAATAATATATAAGAGAACTACGTGGCTTTTGATTCCTTTAAACCCTAAGAAGATACGTGGCAACTTAATTATGGTGAAAAATAAGTGCAAGGCAAGTCTAATTTAATTTTTTTAGTTTATTTAAATTTTTATTTTAGTTTTTCATATATATATATATAATTTCTAGTTAACCAATAAACTGATTTTACATGTCTTTTAATTTTTTTAATAATTATTTTTTAATTTATAATTTTAAATAAAAAAATAAAAAAAATAAAAAAATAAAAAAATAAAAAAATAAAAAAAGTTAGGAACCGGAACCGACACTGAGGTCACCTTTAGGATACATGGTTGGGGTCTGTGGTGATGGAGTCAGACGCATCAGTTGTGGTATCTCATGTCAATGATTCAAATCTGATTTGTGCTAACGTGGGGTTAGTAATTTCTGACATAAAATAGTTCATGGCTTCTGTTGTTTGTTCTTCTATTACTCATGTACTCAGGCATTGTAATAGAGTGGCCCATGATTTGGCCAAACATGGCTCGACTTTAGGAGATGATCAGTTCTAGATGGAGGGGTTCCCCGCTGTGTAGGGCATGTGGTTTCGGTAGATTGCTGGAATAGTTTGTAATTTGTTTTGTTTTGTTTTTTTTTTTTAATAAAAATCTCTGTTTAAAAAAAATAAATTGATTTCATAAGGAAAATAATTATATTTTAAAAGATTCATTAAATACTTAAATAAATTATTTCATAATCATTTTCAAAAAGTAACTCTCATCTACTTTTCAAAATCACTGTCAAAACTTGTCAGATTATCAATTAATCACTTTTTAAAATTTTACCAAACATTATTTTATGTCAAAATTATAAAATACAATAATACTACTTTACTTAAATTTGGTGCTCAAATGATGTGACATCATTATAATCTATTCATTTAAATTGTATTAGATTTACATAATTTAAATGAATAGATTACATTGATGCCTCATCGAAAAGTAGCATTATTCTATAAAATAAGCTGATTTTAACTTTTCAAAAGTAATACTGAGCTGGCCTTTAGATGGATAACGGTTATATATTACATGCAATTTACAAGTGAAGGAAAGCCGAAAAGAAATGGAAACCGTTTCTCCTTTAAAAAAGCTACCTAATTCATATACAAATTGGTTGCAAAAAGACCACCTACCTGTGATAATGACCATAAATTATTATATATACATCACAAGAGATGTTAAAAATTAAAAGATCGAAATTCATTTGAGAAAAAGATGTTTATCGTTTTCCCATACCTAATTTCTAGTTTTGTATGTAATTGAATAGTGGACAGCAAATAAAAATGTCAATATTAGTCTCATTCATCAAGTCTTTTTCCTCAAATCTAAGGTCCATGCAACTAAGTATTGCAAATTAAAACATTTCATCAAAGTTCAAACCTACTTCTCCAATCGGTTACTTGAAAGGGAGAGATAAGGCTAAAAGTACAAGTTGACATAATTACTTCATGATTTTGATTGATTCATTTAGGAGTTTTTCGTTATTATTATTATTGTTGTTATATTAACTATTAGAATTTGGATTTTGATGGAAAATGATATGATCAACCCACCACTCCATTAATGTGGGGTTTATTATTCAATTTAAAAAATTTGAAGGTTAAGTCAATTATATATATAAGGCAGAATCCGGAACTATATAAATAAAAAAAAGAAGAAAAAAAAAGTAGCATAGGCCAAACCAGCCACAAAAACACCGGATGCAAATCCCTAACCAGAAAAGTGGCACGTAGGCCACATACGAAAAAATATCAAGAAAAACGAAAAGACTCCTGACCCATGTAGTCAACACAGATCTCTGAGAACCCGCCTCGTAGAACCATTCCCAATCCCACGACAATTCCAATATATGACACTAATCATCAGAACCCTCGAAAAAGCATGGGACCCAGACTTATAAGAAGCTAGTCTACTTGCAATCCTAGTGGACCTTCAAGTAATATTAGTATCATCTAACTATTCTTCCTCAACCTGTCAGCCCAGGAAGAATCAGCAGTGAGGTGACGTTCTGCTTGGGAATCAGACAACAAACGCTCAGGACCCTGGACCTGAACATTAGAGTCCGCAGCCAAAATAAGAGAACATGAAGATCCAGATCCATTCCTCAAAACAACCCGATCAATGCTCTCAACCGAGGGAGAAACTGTACCCGCCCTATTGTCCAACTCTTCAACCGAAATCACTGATTGAGCAAACGAAACCAACGGAATAGAATCCTACCAACTTTCGGCCCATATCCGACCATCGAAACAGCTGAAGAGATTGAGACAATGGCACTAGCTGAAACATCAAGAATCGAAAAGGGCCCCTCTAAAGAAACAGGCCTTGCTATATATATATATATATATACTACCTATGGGTATGACAATTCAAACCTGAGATATTGTTGGGTTGAATGAGCACTCTTTATCACAAAGTCAAATCGGAGTTAGAAATTTAATCACTCTTCACATGTTACTTTAATGTAAAGAGAAGTATTTTTTTTTTCTATTTTTTTTTTTTTTTTGTTCACTACTAGTCATATTTAAATTCTTCCATCTGCACAAAGAAAGCAAACCAAAAAATATTTTATATGCCAGATAAAATGGTAATTAATATTGTATACACCAATATAAATTTAAACTTTAAAAGGCAATACTTAATTTTACATGCCTATATTCATTGATATTTTACACGCTGTTGTACATAATATTCGCTAAGAATATACGTCACCAGACAGCGCGGACCACCCTCGCCACCTAAGCAGAGAGTCAAAGTATCAGTCAAAGGACATGCAAGCGTCCCACGTTGATAAGCCATCTCACACCAGCATAGCATTAATAAAGAAAGACAAGGCTAGCAGTGTCGAGTAAAGCCGAGTAAGCCGAGTGGAAGACCATGTATGATCGGCTCTACTTAGCATAGATAGGAAAAATCACATTAAGAGCTTCTCCCTCACATATAAGGTATACAACTGTGACAGTCAATTACGGGGCAACTACTACATGACCACCATGAGTCCAACAAGGAAACAAATAGATATTCTCTCCAATATATCAGGCTATCATAGTCCAAAGCAGATTTGGAGTCAATAGCATTAAACACATGATAATACCAAATAGGAAAAGAGTCCTAAAACCAACTTTGTACTCCTTTACTTGTACACACCACGATTCAAAACCCTAGTGACTCCATGTATAAATACACCTGCAAGAAACACAGTAAAGGGGTGAAAAATCTTAGAAAGGAAGAGAGACCGGGGTGTGTACTACTTTGCGAAATAGTGGATTTGACTCAGTTGCTAAGGCAACAACCAGTGGACGTTTCTCCGATCATCGAAGTTTTACCACGTATCTTGCCCTCTTTATTATTTACTATTATTATGCTATTTATTGCACTTATATTTACATGTTTCACTAACCTAAATCATTGACCGGTTGACTGTCAAGAAATCACCGTCAACACACGCCATATCAATTATCAATTTTTCATGCTACTTCATTATCTATTTTACACGCTAGTTGAAAACTAAGAGGTCTTTTGGTCCCTTTTCAAAAAAAAAAAAATGGAGGTCGATTGGTATCTTTTCGGAATACCGTTTTCTGTTTTTTAGTTAAAAAATTATTGGAAAATGTGTTCGGTTTGTTATAAATAAAATTAAAAATAATGGATGAAGAATATAAAAGAATAGATAAAGAACAACACATAAACTGATGAAGAACATAAAAGAATAGATAAAGAACAACATATAAACTAATAAATAATAAAGTAGAGTAAAGAAACAAGAGAGTGTGAAACAAGAGAGAGTGAAACGAGAGAGAGATTAGAGGAAGAACAAGGCTAGATATATATTAGTGTATAAAAGTGTATCAGTTTTATTAACAATACAAAAAGCCATATATATAGGCAAACTAAAAGGGGTGCATTTTACAATTTTCTACACATGTTGCCACCATGAGCCACGTTTAAAACCAACCCTCACTTTGTTGCCACTTGCCATGTCATGCACAATGGTGGAAGCCACCAACTATATTCATAACACTCCCCCTTGGATTCCACCATTTGTATTTTAATTTGCTAGGAAAAACTCATTGGGACGAAAACCTTAGCAAAATATATACAATGATCTTCTGGATCAAGTGGTGTGGATATGTTCAGGACTGCCTCATTAAAACCTTTCCGGTAAAACCCAGTGGGATAAAATCCGGTAAAAGGAAAAAGAGTACAGTACACATATGTCAATTCAAAATTTTACTCCCCCTGATTGAACGCTTCCCATGAATGAAACTTCAATATCAATCCTATAATTTACAAAGATGACGCATGCCAATTTCATATACCAGTTTCTCAAAATTTGATGTAGGCAATACTTTGGTAAACAGATCTACCAATTTATCTGTATATGTTTAACATTAATCTATCGGCTCTGTTGAAGTTCATGAGTATAGAAGAATTTAGGAGATATATGTTTGGTTTTGTCTCCTTTGATATATCCCCCTCTAACTTGAGCGATACAAGCCGCATTATCTTCAAATATTGGTGTCGGCATTCCTATAGATAAAGAAAATTCACATGTATTTTGAATATGATAAATTACTGACCTTAGCCACACACATTCTCGGCTTGCTTCATGAAGTGCAAGGATCTCAGAAAGATTAGATGATATAGCAAAAATAGTTTGCTTTGTGGAGCGCCAGGAGATTGCTATGTCATTATAGGTAAAAATATATCCCGTTTGTGAACGAGCTTTATGGGAATCAGATAAATACCTGGTATCAGCATAACTAAGTAAACCTGAAAATTTGTTAGATTTTGAATAATATAATCATAAATCTCTCATTCCACGAAGATAACAAAAAAAATGTTTAATCACATTCCAATGTCTTCGAGTTAGTGCTAAATTGAATCTAGCAAACAAATTTACTGAAAATGCAATATTTGGTCTAGTACATTGAGCCAGATATAATAAAGCACCAATTGCATTAAGATATAGTACTTCAGGACCAAGTATCTTTTCACCATCTTCAAGTGGTCGGAATGGATCTTTCTTTGGATAATAAGTGTATGAGTATTTAATTTATGAGCATTATCCATATGGAATCTTTTCAGAATCTTTTCAACATATGCTGATTAGTGGATAAATATTTCGTTTGATTTATGCTCAATCTCCAGGCCGAGACAATATTTTGTCTTTCCCAGGTCTTTCATTTCAAATTCTCTTTTCAAATATTCAGAAGTTTTCAGGAGCTCTTCAAGAGTTCCATTTAAATTCATATCATCAATATAAACTGTTATAATAGCAAATCTAGATTCATATTTCTTTATGAAAAACACATGGGTGTAAAATATAATTATTATACCCTTATTTCATCAGATATTTACTAAGACGGTTATACCATATCCGTCCAGATTGTTTTTAATCCATATAAGGATTTTTGTAGGTTCATCACATACAGATTACGAGATCTCGGTTTACATGCTTCTGGCATTTTAAATCCTTCCAGGATTATAAATATCTGCATTTAGTGAATCATATAGATAAATGATTACTAAGTTTAAAAGACGTATTTCAAGCCTTTTAAAGACAGCCAAATTTAAAAATTCGGAACGTAATTGTATTCATCACTATTGAATACCAAGTTTCTGTGAGAAATCTTGTACTACGAGTCGTGCCTCATATTTTACGATTTCGTTTTTCTCATTACGTTTTCGTATAAAGACCTTTTAGTATCCAACTAGTTTGACATCTTCAGGTGTCTGAAGAACTATTGGTCTAAATGTTTTATGTTTGGCTTATAAAGTCAATTCTTCTTGAATTGCTTCTTCTCATTTAGGCCAATCATGCATTTGTCTACAATCATCGATACTATGAGTTTCATAATCATCATTTCAGTAGCTATTGTATTTGAAAATGTATCACTGATAATTGTTTCTTCACTATTCCACATTTCTCATGTATGATTTATAGAAATTTTCTCAATTTCAATATACTTGAATCTCTGTTGAGATTTCTTCCATTTCAATGGATTTAGTCACTTCAGGGACTTTATGTCTCTTTAGGTATATCTAACTCTTATAGAGTTGATTTAGAGAAAGTGAATGTATTCATAACTCGAATCTTGTTTACATTAAGATCATGATAATTTATTTTCCTCTTCTGGGAACAATACATTTCGAAATAAAATGTTTACAAACTTATGATATGCATCAGATGATTTATTTGTTGCATTCTACTCAGATCGTTCTTCAAGAACAATCACCCGGCCGGGGTTTATGAGATAGCAACTTATAAAATTTTGTCACCTTTAGTATATCAAATAACTGATTAATAATTATTTGATGATCAATTATCTTTAAAAAATGAGCATGTCTATGACCAATTACATGTTGTAACGGTAAGTAATAATGATAAGCAGTGGGTCAGAGATGAATAGAATGTCTCCATATAAAAATTGGTAATTGTATCAAAATAATAAAGTTCTCGTAATTACCTGGAGATGCTTGATAAGTGACTTTGCTAATCCATTATGAGGATGAACATGTGGAACTGGATGTTCAACATCAATCCCAACTGATTTGCAATATTCATCAAATATTTTGGAAGTAAATTCACCAGCATTATCAAAGCGTATTGATTTGATCGGATGATCGGGAAAATGTGTCTGAAGCCTGATAATCTGTGCGAGTAATCTTGCAAAAACAACATTGCGTGTTGATAATAAGCAAACGTGTGACCATTTGCTGGATGCGTCAACTAAGACCATAAAATAGCGGAACGGTCCACTTGGTGGATAAATAGGTCCACATATGTCCCCTTGAATCCTTTGTAGGAATGACGGGGATTCAAAACCAACCTTATAATGAAATGGTTTTATCACTAACTTCTCTTGTGAACATGCAGTACATAAATTTTCGTGGGATAAAAGAATCTTCTGGTTATTTAATGGATGTCCATGAGAATTTTCAATGATTCTACACATCATTGTAGATCCCAGGTGACCAATATGGTCATGCCAAAGTATAAATATTTTTGGATCTGAGAACTTCTGTTTCATTACTGCATAAATTTCTACACCTTTTATAAGAGTGTAATATAATCCAGTTGATAAACGACGCAGCATTTCCATAATGAGCTTCTGTCCTGAATCATGAGAAGTAATGCACAGATACTCAATGTTCTCATCACTTATAATTTCTATGTGATATTCATTACACCGTATATCTTTGAAACTAAGTAGCTTTCTTCTGGATCTACTTGAATATAAAGCATCACTGATACATATTTTAGTATCGTTTGGTAACAATATCATGGCTCTACCAGAGCCTTCTATCAAATCTGCTGGACCTGATATTGTATTAACATTTGCATTGAGTAAGGTTAAATTCAGAAAGTATTTCTGATTCCGCGGAATCGTATGCGTCCTTGCACTATCGGCCAGATATATATCTCTTGTATCTTACTTTTCAATATCACTCAACTTATTGTTTAAAGACATATTTATTCACAAAGAAAAATAAAGTGCATATTTGACAAAATGATCAAAAGTATAAACATATAGATATGAAAAAATATTACTTCATAAAACAAAATCATGAATCATATCAATTTTTCGAACTTCCGATTCGACCATGAACTACAGGTTCATAAAATTCAGAAAACTTCAGGTTCTAAATAGAAATCACAAATTGACTTTCTAGATGAAAGAATCGTAACTTGATACAATTCAGAATTTCTGTTTCTAATAAACTTTGACATAAAAAGTTTTAATATCACAATTTAAATTGAATTCAGAGCTTCAAGTCTGATGAGAACTTCATGTTCAAAACTTAAGAACTTCAAGTTCAGATTCAATACTTTGTGTTCAAAATTAGAACTTCAGGTTCTATATAGAATTTGAATTTTGGAATTTCGTGTCCCAAGTAAGACATTCATGTACATATTAATGAATCTAGAACTCCATATTTTTACTGAAATTTAAAGCTTAGAACTTCAGATTCCCAACTTAAATATTATAATGATAAATCTAGAAACTTCAAATTCTGGTTAGTTGGTCTAGCCGAGTTTGGTTTAAATTCTAGAAACTTAACGATTGACCTAGTTAGGCTCAACACATAATTTTTACAAATCCAGAAACTTCAGATTCTGGTTAGTTGGCATACTAAAATACATAAATTGCATAAAATTAAATAGATGTGTAAAATTAAAATAACAAATAATATAGCAGAAATAAGATGAAGAAGAATGAAAGAATAACAGTATGAGATAAAGTGAATGGGGGAGAAAATTTACTATTTTTATTGATGATTTCGAATTACATCCTGACCACACAATTTCAGCTGTGTAGTGATTTTGAATAAAGCATAATTATACTCAGAGACAGATCTAAAGTCTTGAAAACGTAAATGTTGCCACTGATACCTGGCATTTGTTAATGCAACATCTGGTTGGTTATCAAATCAGTATTTTAGTTCTTGACATAGAACTTCTGGTTCTGTGACCGTTAGATATTGGGCTTTCAGATCGTAATTGTCCCCAGACATTTCCGGTGCAGCAAATTTCAAATTTACAAGCTTTGACATTATTACAACTTCTGGTTATTCGAAAATCACAATCGGAGTCAAAACTTCTGGTCTGATAAAAATCCGAAGAATTCAAATCTTCAGATATATATAAAGAAAAAAAAAATCCAGAAATTTCAGATTCCGGCAATGATAAATAAATCCATGAACGGTTCTGGATGGGTGACCAAATTATTTAAATAAAAATTACAAAATAAAATGCGTAATAATAAATGCGGAAAAAGTAAATCCAGAACTGCAGGTTCTGGTAGGTTGGTATAGCCAATCTCATAAAAGCATATAAATAAATAAATGCGAGAAAGAAAATCATGTAAAAGTAAATAAAATGCAGTAAAGTAAATTACGTAAAAGTAAAATGCCAGAAAGTAAATTCAGAACTATAGGTTCTGGTATTAATAAATAAAAATTTGGAAGCTTCAGGCTCTACTCTCTAGTAATAATAAATTCATAACTTTAGGTTCTGGTATTAATAAATAAAAATCTAGAAGCTTCAGGCTCTAATAATAATAAATTCAGAACTTCAAGTTCTGGTAATAAATCTAGGAACTTCAAGTTCTAGTAGTAATAAATTCAGAGGCTTCAGGCTCTGAAAATATCAGCATCGTGCTGATAACGTATTATAAATAAAATTAAAAATAATAGATATAGAATATAAAAGAATAGATAAAGAACAACACATAAACTGATGAAGAACATAAAAGAATAGATAAAGAACAACATATAAACTAATAAATAATAAAGTAGAGTAAAGAAACAAGAGAGTGTGAAACAAGAGAGAGTGAAACGAGAGAGAGATTAGAGGAAGAACAAGGCTAGATATATATTAGTGTATAAAAGTGTATCAGTTTTATTAACAATACAAAAAGCCATATATATATAGGCAAACTAAAAGGGGTGTATTTTGCAATTTTCTACACATGTTGCCACCATGAGCCACGTTTAAAACCAACCGTCACTTTGTTGCCACTTGCCATGTCATGCACAATGGTGGAAGCTACCAACTATATTCATAACACGGTTAAGTTTTTAATTTTAATTTTAATTTTTTGAAAACGGAAAACAAGATTTCTCATTTGACGCTTCAGAAGGTGGGTTCATTGAAAACGTCAATAAGATGTTCTCACCATTTTGCTTCTCGTTATTCCCATGGGCCCCACGTTTAATGATTTTTTTAATTAAAATATATTTATCTAATCATTAAGAAAATATTTATTAAAAGTTTAAATGAAATAAAAAATAGTAATGCTACACATCCTACCTAAAATCTCACATTTTTCATCCCACCACATATGGCATGTGAGGTGTCAAATGGTGAGTGGATACATGGGGTAGGTGAGATAAATCATCATTAATGTGTATTCATTCATAATTTGACACCTCACATATAGTGGAATGAAAAAGATAGGATTTTAGGTGGAATATTTAGCATTATTGAATAAAAAGCCATGCTACAATAATTAAAAACATAAAATTAATTTACTCTTATAATTATGCATCAGGTATCAAAGTTAATTATTTTTAATTATGCATTGATGGAAATTTTTTTATATTGTTTAAGAAAAAAATTTAAAAAAATAAAAAAAATTAAAATTGATTTTATTATTGTTGTATATATAAAATTTAACTACTTACAATATTATTTTACTCTTACAATATTAAAAATTATATTTTAAACAATTTCATTAAATATATTTTATAATATTAAACTTTTTTTCCCTACTGTTTTCGACTATTCCTACCATACACGTTTTCAGTGTTTTCAGCTTCTGAAATTACGAAAATCAATTACTTGTTTTCGTATAACAAAACATAGAAAACAAAAACATTACCAAATATGGCCTAAATTTTACACTTTATTTTAATAACCGATTTCACACGTCGTAATATATATAAGTATTCATTGACATTTTACACACTAGATTAATTATCAATTTTACATGCCAAATCAATTATCTATGTTACACGCCACTTTATTATTCTATTTTAGAAGCTTTTTTTTATTTTTTTTTTATTATTTATTTATTTTTATTTTTTTTAATAACTCTTTTATTTTTTGGAAGTATTACAAGAACTATTATAATATGACTGTCGGGGTATGCCGAGATCAAATAATACATATGCAATCCAAATATCCACTCTCATAATCTGGGAAGAAAACTCCCAACACATAATTGTAAAATGTGCTAAAAGGTGATGTACATATTTTACAAGCTAGTTGAATACTAAATTTCACGTGCCATTTCAATAACCAATTTCACACACCGATGCAATCTTATATTTTGCCTGCCAGTATATATAAACGAACAAATTTGAAAAAAATAAAAATAAAAATCACATCTAACATCAAATAACCCCAAATTTATTATGACATGTGGTTTTCCATCAAGATTTGCCCTTGACTTCTTGAAGAAACTAATACACTTGCCATCTCTACATTCTTTCTTCTCATGCAAAATTGAAGAGTGGCATGTTATTTGGCATGTTTTAATTGGTCCTCCCATTTATAAAATAGTTTTACATTGTAAATGATTGGTTTTGTTATTATTGTTGTTACTCAACTTTTGTTATCAGAATTATATAGCAAAAGACAATATTCTCACTTCTCTCTCGCCTATCTCTATTTCTCTTCATCTCACATATCTTCTTCTATTTTGTTTTATTTATTTATTATAATTATTTACGTTATCTTATTATTATTCTCTCATTTTTGTTTCCATTATATTATATGTTGCTCCAATTTAATTTACAACAAAATTTGATTTCTAGTAAAAGAATACACTTTTATGGAAGGGCATTTTATTTTTTTGAAAAAAAAAAACTTTCATTCACACCCCAAAAGATGGAAAGTAACAAACCTCAATACAAGCTAAACATTACAGTCAACTAGGAAAGCTACCATCCCATTAACAAGAATTATCCAAACTAACAGCCAACCTAGCCAATTCACGTACCACCTTGATACAAGACCTGGAAACAAAAGAAATATATAGACATATCCCTGTGTCTACCCATCAACAAAAGAATATCATAAACTATGTTATCAACATCATTTCTAGAAGAAAAAAAAAATCCTGTACGCAAATTTACAACTCCAAAGGCATCATACTCAATTAATAGAGGAAACCATTCCTTATCAATAGCCAGCAAAAAAAACCTTCCAATATAGCCCTTGCTTCCATAACTTCAACTGAGACTTCACCACCAAAAACGCAAGCCGCATCACCAACAATCGAACCCACAACATTCATACAAACTAAATAGCTCCATACTTGTTTCTATCAAAAACATAGGCAGCATCTACATTGATCACTTAAAAAAAAGGACTTATAGTGACACATTTCCTTATGACAAATTTCAAATGTATCACAGTATGTATTATTTGTGAATAATTTTATTATTTATTATTATGTTTTGTTCAATTGAAACTTTTAAATAATAATTGTCACAGTTAACATCTATATGTCGATATCAGTTGATGTGCAAACTAACTGTTTGATTAAATGATTCTTATGGAATAACCAATTGTTTGATGCAACATTGAAAAAAAAATTATATCTAATTGAGGTGTTAATAATATGTTGGGGATAATTCCTATAAACCCGATGAACGTGGAATCGCCATGCCTAATATACGCTCATACCTCATAGCAAATAATAACATCAATAAGCAGAAAAATAGATGAGAGAAAATAAAACAATCACAACACAAAATATACGTGGAAAACTCAAAACGGGTAAAAAACCACGAGCCGTCAGAACGACAGAGAAAGTTCCATTATACGATAAATTGTTACAATCATATACTCTAGGATTCCCTCTCACACCTAACCCCAAACTCCACTCACAACATCCTCACCAAGAACCCCACAATATCCTCTAGGTCTCCCCTAAATATCACCCACGGATCTCTCACTAGATCCACCGATATTCCCTTGGATCCCTCCTCGGATATTCCCTTGGGTCTCTTCGGATCATACTCACACTCTCTGATGTTTACATGGTGTTTAACTCATACTTTCAACCTAATTACAATGTTCTATTTATACTAGTTACAGGGAGTTTAAGATAAAAGGAAATCCTACTCCTAAACGTACAAGACTTACTTGTTCCACATAAATACTATTTCCTTTTATGACAAGTCTTCTTGTAGGGAGTAAATCCTTTTCCTTCAAGCATAGGAACTTCTAGAAACAAACTACTTCCTTTTCCGCTGAAGATTTCCCGTTTCATGTATGCTTATGATTGACTACGATTCAGGTCACGGTTGTACACCCGCTTCCTAAACCGTTACAAGTCACCTTAAATTATATCGCTCAGAAAATCGCGATCCATATGTTGAAATAAATTTGGCCGCTGTCACCACGACCGCTACCTTACCGCTGTGGGAATTGGCAGCAGTGTCCTACTGCTGCCCTACCGCTGCCGCTGCCAAAGAGCAAGCGGTTTGGGCTGTTCTTCGTTTCTTCCGTTCTTCATCAATCTTCAATCTTCAATCTCCCTAAAACACCACCATTCAACTTCCAAACGTATCCCACGTCTCTAGGAAGCTCCAGATCAATTGAGTCTCGTTTGGTTCACATTTAGTTCATTTAGGAATACAAGTCAAAACCTAACAATTCTCCCCTTTTGACTTGAATTCTCAAGACCTTTGTCCACAGCCACAATTCTCATCACCGAGAATCATCATACCCCACCACAAGGTATAACCACTTAGGAACGAACCATCCTAAGATTTTCCTTCACACACACTTTTTTTTTTTTGTTCGTTGTTCCAGCACCATGTTGAAATAACCTGCTGAAATTGTGGTGCAACTCCTCAAGTTAGGTTTCCAGGGAGTTCGTCAACTATCGACATCTTTGTCCACCATACACCTTGCATCACTTTCTGACCAATGCTTTGTGCACAATTATGGACCACTAGCAGCAACATATCCTCTTCCATGGACAGTGGGGAAAACTGCCAAAAGGATAAACATGTCCTTACATCACCCAAACCCTGTGAAAGACCTTCTGTCCTTGCATCACATACCTAGTGAAAGATTTGCTACTAGAAACTGGGAGTGCTCTGCCGGATAAGCCCCACACCATACCAAAGAGATATTTTTTTTTTTTAGTAGTCAGTAATTTTTTTTTTTTTTTTTTTTTTTTATAGTCAATCAGCTCCTTGTGTAACCCAGATTGAATCTCCATGACTTGTACCTGTCACCACAAGCTAAACTTCTCCTCCATCAATATTCTTCCTTTCATCAAACCATAACGAGTTTGAAACTGGCTTCAAGACGCATCTCCTTTGCTAAACCATACTAGGCAACCATGATCATCATTATCCCAATGCCACCAAGTCCTCCATACGATCTCCCGTAAAGACTTGTCATCGCCATCGCCATCGCCAAACCATAAGGCTCTGATACCAATTGTTGGGGATAATTCCTATAAAACGATAAACACAGAACGCTGTGCCTAATATATGCCATAACTCATAGCAAATAATAACGTCAATAAGCAAAAAAATAGATGAGAGAGAATAAAACAATCACAACACAAGATATACGTGGAAAACCCAAAACGGGTAAAAAACCACGGGCCGTTAGGACGACAGAGAAAGTTCCACTATATGATAAATTGTTACAATCATATACTCTAGGATTCTCTCTCACACCTAACCCAAACTCCACTCACAAGATCCTCACCAAGAACCCCACAATATCCTCTAGGTCTCCCCTAAATATCACTCACGGATCTTTCACTAGATCCACCGATATTTCCTTGGATCCCTCCTCGGATATTCCCTTGGGTCTCCTCGGATCTCACTCACACTCTCTGATGTTTACATGGTGTTTAACTCACACTTTCAACCTAATTACAATGTTCTATTTATACTAGTTACAGGGAGTTTAAGATAAAAGGAAATCCTACTTCTAAATGTACAAGACTTACTTGTTCCATATAAATAATATTTCCTTTTATGACAAGTCTTCTTGTAGGAAGTAAATCTTTTTCCTTCAAGTATAAGAACTTCTAAAAACAAACTACTTCCTTTTCCGCTGAAAATTTCCCGTTTCATGTTTGTTTATGATTGACTACGATTCGGGTCACGGTTGTACACCCGCTTCCTAAACCGTTACAAGTCACCTTAAATTATATCACTCAGAAAACCGCGATCCATACGCTGAAACAAATCTAGTCGCTATCACCACGACTGCTGCCGCTGCCACTGCCAAAGCGGCAACGGTTTGGGCTGTTCTTCGTTTCTTCCGTTCTTCATCAATCTTCAATCTTCAATCTCCCTAAAACACCACCATTCAACTTCCAAACGTATCCCACGTCTCCAGGAAGCTCCACATCAGTTGAGTCTCGTTTGGTTCACATTTAGTTCATTTAGGAATACAAGTCAAAACCTAACATAATATACTTTCTTCTATTGCAGTTTGTATCTAAGTGAAAAGTTTATTCCAATCTTTTCATTGACTAAAGTGTTATAGTATTGAGGCTTGAAGAATCTTCATCATGGTTATCTGAATATAATTGATTATTGATGTAATGCATTTATCTCGAAATTTGTAGCAAATTGGTGTATATACACTAACAATTTTGTAATATATTCTTTTTTCACTTTTTTAACCTTTTCTTTTCTTTCTTGTATTTTGATCATTTATGTGCACAATAAAAATTGGAGACTAGTGTCATGGTTTCCTTATTGTACTTTTTGTATTTAAGTTTTAATTATAGTTGAATGGACCAACATATTAACTTTGATTGAATTTGTAATTTGTTATCTTCTTGTTAATGTTCACTAAATTTATGTAAAACAAACATAATTTTCATATGGTTAACTGTCATTAGGTTTGTGTATAGTGACAATTTTTAAATAATTAATTATCGATAAGTTTATGTACAGTTGCACAATTTTGACATGGCTAATTGTCACTAAGTTTGTCGAAAGTGACATAATTTTAAAACAATAAATTGTCATTAAAAAGATGTATAGTGACAAAATCTTCAAACAGTTAATTGACACTATATATAAATTTAGTGATGCAATTTTTATTTTGTCGCTAATTAAAATCAAGTGATAATATGTCACTAAAAGTTATGATTGGTGACGAGTACCAAAAAACTGTAGCAAATACTTTTAGTGACGGGGACAAGAGTGATGAATTGTTAATGACATTTTTTTTTTGTCACAATATTGAAATTGTGACAATTTCTTCAGTTGTAGTGACAAATAATTTTTACCAATATATGTCTTAAAATACCCAATTGCTGGAGCAATCCAACACTGTTAGATATGGCTTGTATTCTCATGATTACCAAAAAGGATTCAACTAATGCGGAAACTTCATAGAGACATGAGAAACGTTTGGAAGTCGGAGATCTTGCTTGAGGGAGGCTTTAATGACGTGATGTGTGAAAACAGGAAATATTCAGCCAAAAAGGAAACAGAAAAGGAAAATGAAAGTCTTGTGCGTAAAGGAAAGAAACTTTGCATGGAACAGAAAGTCTTGTGCGTGAAGAAAATGGCTTCTTTGTGGGTCTTAAACTTCGTAGTGCTCTAGTATAAATAGATTGTAATTCTATCTTATTGGTGTGCCAAAAGCCATAGTGTAGAGCAAAAATGTAGGCATTGGTTATAATTGGGTTTATTAAAGGGAGTACAAAAATAATGATGAAAATGTAAATTATTTGAAGATACAAATAGAGATAGAGATATAGATAGGGATAGAGAGTGTGGTTAGAGTGAAAAAAAAAAATTAGAGATGAAATATAGAGAGAATATTCCCTTTAGAACTCTATTTTAGAGAAAGAGATAGAGTATTGGTTGGAGATACTCTAAGGATCTCTATCTCTCTTTGGTCTCCATCACAGAAAAGAAATTTAAGTTTTTTTTTATTCCATTTAAATTAAAAAAAGAAAATTTTTTAAGATGTGGAAGATAAAAATCTAGAAATATTTTTTCTTAATTTTTTTATTTAATAAATTAATTGAGGTTATTTTAGACTTCCACACGGTACACGATCAAAGGTTAATTTTAATAGATTTTGACTAATGGTTAATGGTGGCAATTAGGGTCAGGATTGACGTGCTCAGCCTGTTAAGGCCCGCCAATGAGTTGGGTCGTGCCAAGCATGGCATGACAGTGGGTCATTCCTAGCTTAGCACGACACGAGGGCACGTGCTGTGTGGGGTCGAGATTGTCAGCCCGCCGTTCTGGCACGGCTAGCCATCGTGCTAGGGCCAACGGTGGGCATGGCGGGTCAACCGTTGGCCCGCCAATTTTGGTAACCGTTGTCTTTTTTTTTTTCAAAAATAAATAAATTAAAATGGACTGACTGTTGGCCACCAACATTACCACTGGTGGCCCAACTTTAAAAAAAATTACAAAACAACCCCTTTCAAACTACCATTTTACATTTTTACCCACATTTCCCTTTTCTTATAAATACCTTACCCATTCTAATTTCCATACATTATCTACACTACACTACACTGCTTCATTCTTTTTCCTAGTGGTGTCAAAATGTGCTAAGCCCAATCGGCCGGCCTGCCAAGGATGGCTGTGAGGATGCTAGGCCAAGCATGACCCCTATGCCTGGCATGGGCCGGGTCTTAGATCGGGGCACGGCGTGCTGGCATATTGGCTCGCCAAATTATTTAAATTTTTAAAAAAAAAATATTTATAAAAATAAAATGTTTAAAAGAGAAATGATATTGTATAGTATTGAACCATGGTCCATAACCCTTGTTTATGTAAGTAATTTTTCATTTGCCTTTCCCTCCTTTTATATAGGTTAGACATCTCTCCAATGTTCTTATTTATCCGATGTGGGATGTGAGGTTGAATAAAACTATGGTTATAAACAATTACTATGACCAAGATTAGGGAAGAATAATATGCGAATGAGATTTAATGATTTATTTACATATATATATATATTATAATAAAAAAAAATTGAGACAAAATATTCACTCATACCAGAGATTAGGGATGGCAATTAGACCCAGACCTATGAGACCCGACCCACGGGTCCTCACATTCAGGTCACGGGTCGGGTCGGGTCGGGTCTGGGTCCAGAATATTAGACCCGATTCGGGTCCGGGTCCATAGACTCGAACCCGGACCCGTAGACCTGAATAGTGAGTGAGTTTTAAAAAAAAATTGAAGAATTTGAAATTGAAATTGAATGTAAATAATAATATTTCCCTTTTATGTCCTCTATTTATTAAATTTTTTTATTTAGTTATTTATATATTTAATTATATATATTTTTATAGTATTTTATTGTTTTTTTTTTTTTATCGTGGGTCTACGGGTCCAGACCCAGACCTGCGAATTTTCATCGGTCCTCAGTTGGGTTTGGGTCTCCCTAAGACCCGTAGGTCCAGACCCAAACCCGAACCCGAAACCGAAAATTTTCATGGGTCTGGGTCTGGGTCCGGGTCCGGGTCCGGGTCCGAGTCCGCGTCTGGATCCAATTTTTTTTGTCGGGTCTGGGTCTGGGTCTGGGTCCAGTAGGACCCGACCCGAACCCGACCCATTGCCATCCCTACCAGAGATATAACTTCTATTATACGGGTAAACTACAAAAAAAAATATTTGAATCCATATTATCATAGAATCACACAAGTTAGTAGACAAAAATCAAGAATCCATGGCACAAGACAAGGGTATGACCTGCTTCAAATTATAATCTGTGTAGACAAAACTACATAAACAAAGAACGAACTTATAATAATACACACACACACACACGTGTATATATATATATATGATTTTTGTTCATAGATGGAAAAGATGGATGTTATAGGCAAAAATAGTTGTGGTAGACACGTCATCACTATATAAAGCCACGTAAGCAAGGTCAAAAGAAAGTCAACTAACGGAGCAAGAATTCCCCCATGAAAACCTGCTCGGGAAAAGAGGAAGCTTCCCGACCACCAGCAAAGACGAGTTGCTCGGGCAATAAATCTTACTCGGGCAAGGACACGGTGTAGTCGGGAATCAATGAAAACAGATAGTCACCAGTGCCCATATTCCAAACTCTGGGTGCAATCAGCAACAAGCAACTCCATGATAAGCGACAGTGGCAGCAGAGTTCAAATAAGGAAGCAAATAGATTTTCCGTAAAAAAAAAAGGAGGAAGAATCAGAATCAGACTTGGATTCAACCAAATCAGGAAATACATGGAAGAAAGAGAATCCGAATCCGTTCAGGATTAGAACGCACAATTAGGGCATCACATATCAAACCCTAATTAAACACATATAAATACCCCCTCTTTACGTGAAAAGAGGGGGACACGAGAGAAATATGGAGAGAGAGATTGTAGTGCAGCATTCTTGTAATTCTTCTTCATAGTGAATTTTTTAGGCAACAAACCGTGGATGTTTCTCCAACCCTTGGAGTTTTACCACGTAATCGCTTGTGATTTCTCATTTATTTCTCTTGCTTTCAATCGTTCAAGTTCATAATTCATAACAATTCGTAAGGTAAATCGTTGACTCGGTGACCACCAAAAATCACCGTCAACAATTGGCGCTAGAAGAAGGGGGGCGATCAGAAATTTGTGGTAACAATGGCTGGCGAAGGAGATGGTAGCGATTCCAGGTACAGTCAAGGCGTGCCAAGTAATGAACTGGAGGATGACACCACGCTCAATACAGCGGATGCCACCCTAATGACGGCGGACCAGTCAGCCGCCTTAGCTGGTATTCAACGTTTCCCCACAACTAATGAAGAAATCGCGCAACGATTTCATGCTTCCCTGCAACAACTCATATCAGACGCGGCAAAGCAAGGAGTTGACCTTTCTACCACGGGAGGTTTGATGTCGCCTCACAGTCTGCCCGCCCCAAACCAGCAGGCCGCGAGACTGCGTTCTGCAGTAGTGATACCAACGCCTGATGCACCCCTAAAAGCGAGACGAGATCCTATGCCAGAAATATTATCCGAAAGGGAGCATAGAGAGGGGAATGATCCTGACACGGGTTACGATCAAGGTCGAATAGTTGTAAATCGGGATCACCCCAGGAGGCGCAGTCACCAGAGAGGCCGATCTTCATCCTCGGAAGGGAGTGAGCAGAATCGTCATCGCAAGCGTCAAAGGGGCACAGTACGGTTGCATGGCCTAAACCGAGATCGCAGAGAGTCGAATCCGGAGGAAATGGGTCAAAAATTGACCATAAGTCAAACTTTCGATGCGATAGGGGAGCCAGAAGGAGATAGAGATATACTCATACAGAGCCTAACCCAGGAGGTTCAGAATAATCGTCGACAAATGGATGCTGTAGTCAGGCGATATGGGCGTAATGAGCTGTCGGATGAAGAATCCGGAAGCCCGTTCACTAGTGGGATCCTAAGAACACCTTTCCCGGAGAGATTCAGGATGCCACACGTGGAACTATTTAAGAAAGATACCGATCCAAAAGAACACGTCCGAAGATATAGGAGCGCCATGGCACAATATGTCAACAATGACGCACTGCTATGTTTGAATTTTCCTCAAACCCTTGGAGATCTAGGCTCCCGGTGGTTTGGTAGATTACCAGCAGCAAGCATAAGCAGCTTTGGCGAGCTGAGCAAAGCTTTCTCAAGGCAGTTCCTCGGGAATGTGCATAGGAAAAAATCGGTAGCTCACTTATCCCAACTCAGACAGGGAAAGGATGAGTCGCTAAAGAAGTATCTGGGGAGATTTGGTCAGGAAGTGTCCGAAATTGGGAGTGCAAATGACGAGGCAATAATTGCTGCGTTCATCAACAACCTTCAGAATGGCCAATTGTCATTTGACCTCAGAAGAGCCCGACTAACCAGTTATGCTGATATGATAGACATGGCAGGGGGGTACGCCCTAGCTGAAGAAGAAGAAATTGCCACAGGAGGTTACTTTGTGCATGGAGGTCGTCCGGAAGGATCCAAAACCAAAGACCAAACCAAGGCACCCGACGCCAAAACGGACAAACAGAAGAACAAAGCACGGGATGGTCGGGATGGTCGGCGACCATAAGACCCGAAAACCGACCAGCCGCGACAGAAGTTCTAGGGCAGATATACGAATTACACCCCACTGAAAAAAGATCAAGGTGAAATCTTGGCAATCCTAGAGGAGAAGAACATGTCAAAAGAACCCCCTAGGCAGTCAACATATGCACGGAGGGACACCACCAAGTACTGCCGCTTCCATAAGGAGAATGGACATGAGACGTCCAAGTGTTTCCAATTAAGAGATCACATCGAAAACCTCATAAGGGAAGGACACCTGAAGGACATTGTCCTCAAACAGGCAGACATGACGAATGGACAGAAGGATAGCCGGCAGGATGGACGGGTAAGAAAGGTCAGTCCAAAGAAAGCGGAGGACGAAGGAGTAATTAATACCATTTTTGGCGGACCGGCAACCGGCAAAAGTAACAGGGAAAGGACCCAGGAAATCCGGGAGGCCATGGAGGCGCGGAGAGACCTAGATGTTAATTCTGTTGAACCTGACCCGAAAAGAATCAAAGAAGGATGGGACCCGATCATATTCACAGAAGCTGACTCACATGGAGTAGATGTTAAGCCAAATGATGCTTTAGTAATTGGAGCGCGGATCGGTCACCGAGAGGTTCACCGAATTTTGATTGACAATGGGAGTTCGGCGGACATTCTAAGTGCAGAGGTATACGACCAGCTGAGGCTGGACAGGAAAGACCTACAGCCGTTTCCCACACCCCTTAGAGGATTCGGGGGAGTCGAGGTAAGGTCGCTGGGGACCGTGAAATTGCCCGTGAAGATTGGGACGACCCCTTGCCAAAAGACTGTGCTGCTCGACTTTGTGGTAGTGGATACGGAAAACTGGCCGTACAATGCTTTATTAGGCTGACCATTTTTGAATAAAACCAAAGCAGTGACGGCAACATATGCTCTCATGATGAAATTCCCGACTGAATATGGAGTAGGAGTAGTGAAGGGGTCACAAGAGATGGCCCGAAGAGCAAACTTGTCGGTATATAAAGACAGGGAAGTACACCAAGTGTACGAGGTAACAGCCCAACAAAAAGTGGAAGAACCTGAAGAGTAGGCAGAGGTGCCAAAAGAGTTTGAATTGGATCCCAGAGAAGAACCCGAAGTCAGTAAGGATGAATTGACCGAACAAATAGTCCTGAATCCGGCGGATCCGAGCAAGACAGTGAAGATAGGAGCAAGCTTAAGTGGGCATGTCAAAACCCAACTGACCACATTGCTAAGAAGTTACAAGGATGTTTTTGCTTGGGGTCACGAGGATATGCTGGGAGTAGACCCAAAGGTGATATCACATTGTCTTTCTACCAACCCAGAGTCCCGACCGGTGGTGCAAAAGAGAAGGTTGTTCAATCCAGAGAGAAGCGCTACAATTAAGAAGGAGGTGGAGAAGTTACTTTCCGCAGGATCAATAAGGGAGGTCAAATACCCGGAGTGGGTAGCCAACGTAGTATTGGTCAAGAAAAAGAACAATCAATGGAGGGAGAACGGATTGAAAAACTTCAGTGGAAATTGCATGTAGACGGATCATCAAACACACACGGCAGCGGGGCCGGAATAGTCATAACAACCCCCGAGGGGGATGCCGTGGAATGTGCCATGAGGTTCGATTTCAAAGTAACCAACAATCAAGCAGAGTATGAGGCCTTGTTGGCCGGCCTAAGGGTTTGCATAGCGTTAGGGGCAGATGAGCTGGAAATTTACAGCGATTCACAAGTCGTGGTTAATCAAGTGCTGGACGAGTACCAGGCAAGGGAAGAGCACATGATAGCTTATTTGGACATTGCAAAAAGGCTACTTAGAAAGTTCAAAGTGTACAAGATCTCTCAGATCCCTCGGGAAGAAAACGAAAAAGCAGATGCTTTATCCAAGTTAGCTTCAGCCATCACGAGCATCAGATCCAAAGCAATACCAGTAGCACATCTGACTAAGCCGAGTACAGCAGAATCAGAGGAAATCATGGTAGCAGAGATCCGGCCAAGCCCAAGCGACTGGACATACAAACTCAGAAAGTACTTAGAGGAAAACATATTACCGGAGGATGCAGTAGAAGCGAAACGCATCAGATACAGGTCAACCCGGTATACAATCCTGAGGGGAGAATTATACAGGAGAGGATTCTCGAAAGTACTACAAAGATGTGTGACCGGTGAAGAAACTGAAAAAATCCTAAAAAGTGTCCACAGTGGAGTGTGTGGGAACCATACTGGGGGTAAAAGCCTAGCACACAAGGTACTCAGGCAAGGTTTCTACTGGCCGACCCTTTTCGCAGAGGCGCAGCGATTCTCCGAGAGCTGCGAAACATGCCAGAGAATAGCAAACGATATTCGGCAACCCCCAGAGTTACTCAGAAGTCTAACTTCACCGTGGCCCTTCGCCATGTGGGGACTCGACTTAATAGGGCCAATGCCCACAGGAACAAAGGGAGGGGCAAAGCACGCCATTGTGGCGGTGGACTATTTCACCAAATGGGCAGAAGCAGAAGCACTTGTGCATATTACAGAAGCAAACACCACCAGCTTTGTCAAGAAGAACATCATATATAGGTTCGGGATCCCGAACATCATCATAACAGACAATGGAACCCAGTTCGACAACAAGAAGTTTAGAGAAATGTGTGAAAAATTCAAGATCACGAACTATTACGCATCACCAGCTCACCCTCAAACCAATGGCCAGACTGAGGCAGTGAATAAAGTGATCAAGCATACACTGAAAGCAAAACTAGAGGCAAAGAAAGGTGGCTGGGCGGACAAATTACCCGAGGTGTTGTGGGCATACCGAACAACAATGAGGTCGTCCACCGGGGAGACTCCTTTTGCGCTGGCATTTGGGACAGAAGCTGTAATCCCAGCGGAAACAACTTTTACGTCCCCCAGGATACAATTATACAGCCCCAAGCACAATATGAATATGCTGCAGCAGAACTTAGACGAACTTGAGGAAATCAGAGATACAGCACAGATCAGAAATTCCGCGTACCAGCAAAGGGCTGCGAGGCACTACAATTCCCATGTTCGGGAACGAAGATTCCAACTCGGAGACTTAGTGCTAAGAAGAGTATCCCCAAACACCAAAGATAAATCTTCGGGATCTCTCGCCGATAAATGGGAAGGGCCATACGTCATCAAAGGGGTGGTAGGACACGGGGCCTACACGATAGCCCGACCAGAGGGTAGTCCAGTACCCCGACCATGCAACGCACAATATCTGAAGATCTTCTATCCTTGAGGAATCCGACCAAATCATTTAACTTATTCTGCTTTAGCTCAATTTTCAGTTTCCGCCTATATTTATTTCAAGTTTATTTTCTGGTTTCATAGTCATGTCTATCTAATGAAATTCATGTTGATCATTCAATAAAGCCCAGTTGCTAGTACGGAGTAATTCAGCAGAATTGATTATTCATGAGCAAAATTTCGACAGCAGCCCACCAAAAGGTGGTCGAACAAACACCAGAAAATTCGGGCGCCACAAACCCGCGAAAGAGCGGACGAGTAGCGCCCGAAGGGCGGAAAAGCTGTATTAGCATGCCCGCCTAAGCTAAAGCGATAAGAATGTATCCCTTAGCAAAAGGCAGAACCGAGGCACCAGAATAAACTGGAAAACTGCTCGGAGCGCCGCTAGAAAGGCTAGTGAGATGCGCAGCCATGTTGGCCGGTGCAATGCACCCCAACGATTCGGCGAAACCTTGCACAGATAAAACCGGGAGACGTCCTAGGTAACTTGTGCAAGGACCTTGACGTATGGTCGTGGCAAGCCTCGGCGTAACGTTGAGGTAAAACGAAATCAACAATGAAGGCCAGTTACATAAGATACTCGGCCTACACTGCAGTTAAATAAGATACGCGGTTTAAATTGATTAAAAGGCCAGTTACATGAGATACTCGGCCAAAACCAGTCACCAGTTAAATAAGACACTCGGTTTACATGACTTAAGTGCCAGGAAATAAGGCACCTAGTCAAGGTAAGCTCAGGGATTCCCGAAGGACTAAACCCCTGAAAATCCACAAGTTCGAAGAATTCCAACTAAAATTCAGAATTCCAAGTAAATGAATTTAGATCAAAACTGAGGAAAAATCCACTTATATATATGAAAAAATTCGTCTATACATGAGAAAAGTATACAAATATGCAGGTATAGTTATACAAGTATTTACAGCTGGTTACATCGCTACAAAAAAGAGGGGCTTGGAGTCAAGAAGCTCAGGAGGGTGGCGCCGGGGGTCGGGAGCTGCTTCCGCCAACATCAGGATCGGGCTCCATCACATACTCACTCAGCAAGCTGTCGTCCGAAGGCCAAACAATGACATCCTCCTCCTCATCGACCATCCAGTCGGCATAGTCAATCCCGGGAACAGGCCCCAAATCGGGCGTCTCGTTGTCGATCCCGGCCTTTTCACAGGCATAAAACGTGGAGAAAGAGTCAGCGGAAGGAACTTCGAGGTGCATGGGATGTGGCGTTTTACCTTTACTTCTGCAATACGCTCGCCACTCCCTCATCTGGGCCCGAAGAGACTCCAGAGAGGTATCCACATGCTTTTTGATTGATAGGCTCCAGTTGGCCCTAGCCCGATCAGTCGCCCTATTCTTCTGCTTGAAAAATTCACCAGCCGAGACCATTCCCCGCTGGAACTCGTGCAGAAGCAAAGCATCATAGGCTGGAGACCGCTTAAACCGATCGACACTTTGTAGCTCCAGCTCCAGCCTAGCTTCCTTCGATAGGGACCTAACTATCAAGGCCTGACGTTCCAAGTCTTCGATTCGGCGTTCGTAAGCAGACTTGGCGTCTTCAGCGGACTGCTCAGCCTGGAGCAAAGTGCCCTGAGCGGATGACAGCTGATCCTTCAAAATTTGGACCTCCTCGGCAGCGGAAGATGATCGCTGCTCAGCCTCCAGTTGCCGGGCCAGGCATTGATCCAAGAGCACCTGACTCGACTTAGCCCCCTCTCGGCTAGCCAGCTCAGCCCGAGAACAGCGGTCCTCGCTCTCCTTCAACTGGGCTTCTAGCCGCTTTATTCTGTCTGTCTGGGCTTCACCAGCGTGACAAGCCCCAGACATCTCAGCCACCATCTGCAGCAAGTCAACAGTAAATAAAAAATAACGAAAAGCGAGGAAGGAATACGAAATACCACATGTTACTAAGGCGCTACTTACATAAGAGGCACTGTTGAAAAAATTGCAGAGTCGGTCAGACACGGTCCCGGTCCTGAGGTGGTTCCAATGATCCTCCCCAATATAGGCTCGGCCAGAAGCCATGGCCCTCAACATGGATTCAGGGGCAGGATCATCAGTATGGGGCGAGGAACCTGAACCACTAGCACCGGCTTCAGGAAGCTCGGCGGACGAGGTTTCCCGAGGAATAGCAGGTGAACCTCCCACATCACCCTTTGTCTGGACCGTCGGAGGAGAGATGCCCACGTCTTTCCCGACGTTACCCTCCTCCTCGCCGCCTGAAGACGAGTCGACGTAGGCAACTACTCTGGGAATCTTATGGGTAGCTCGGCCAGAAGAAAACGAGGCTTTCCTCTTCCCAAGTTGCCCCGTTTCAGCATTGTTGCCCTCAGAAGCGAAAGGAACAGCAGAAACGGGAGAGCTGACTCCATCAGCGAGAGTTGCATGATCGGAATCAGAGGGGTGCCCCACTTTTTCTTTGCCCTTTGAAGAACCCTTTCGGCTGTCCAGATCAGCTTCGGTCCTACTTACTCCAAAGCCTTCCGGATCAGCCGTGGTCTCTTTTGAACATGCGGTTGTTTCTTGACCATGGATTTCTTCAGGTATATACTCGGGCACCCCCCCCTTCATCATTATCCTCAGGAAGGTCCTCGGGAGCACTCCCTTCAGACTTATTATCGGGAGGAGCAACTCCTGCATCTCGCTGGCGGAGAGCTTCTTTCCTGCTGGCATCCACGATTCCTTTCATCCGGCGTGCCAGAGCATCGCAGACCATGTCCACGTCATACACTTCAAAAAGAAAAGGGAGCCCGAGTCAATAGATTAATACAAAGACAAATGACAGATAAAAGGCAGAATAAAAGCTACAACACAACTTACGGCGTCTGCGGCGTGCAGAAATTTGAGGGAAGAGGCGAGCTGAAATCATCTTTCCCTCATTATACAGATAGGGTTTACCCCTTTTCTCCAAGGGGCGGACGGCAGCCCGAGCCAAGGTCTTCAGCTCTTCGTCGGTGAAGGAGGAAGTTACATGGTTCCATTGGGGCGAGCAAAAATACCGAGGAACCCTGCAGGTCATCTTGGAGCCACCCAGATCAAAACTGATTGATTGGCCCCAACGTCCACCCACAAAGAACCAGCTGTTCTTCCAGAATTTGTTTGAGGTTGGAAAGCCCCAAACAAATCCCTTCATTTTCTCGTCGGTGGTCGGCTCGATCTCGCCCTTGACCACAACGTCCTTGGGGATCCAGAACTCAGGCTGAGTTGATTGAAGAAAGTAGACTCCGGACTTCCCCACGGGCCTCAGAGAATAGAAGTGTCGGATTTCCCGGGGAGTTGGAGGTGGTCGTTTCATCCTGTGCCACATGTGCCACATGCACATCAAAATCCGATAGTTGTTTGGAGTTAGCTGAGCCGGAACGATTCAGGCCTCAGCCAAAAACCAAGTGATGAACGGCTGGAGAGGAAGAGTAACGCCGCAAGCGAGCATCGACCTGTAAACCGCCACATGGCTAGGTGGAGGGTTCCAGGCAGCCCGACCTTCAGCAGGGATAAGCGAAATCACGTCGCCATTCAGATCGAACCGCCGCATATACTTACTTACCTCCTCAGGGCCGACCACATTTGGCTCTACATCATAAGCGCATATGCGCTCGGGAGAGAAGGGAATGCGAGCAGCCCTATGCTCTTCTTCCACGTCGTTCTCGACAACCCTCTGGGTCCCGACTCGGCTCTCCAGCGAGTGGGAGTCTTTGTAAACCTTGCGAGTGCTCATCTTTTTTCCCGGTCGTCTCCAAGGCCGAATGTCAGCTGTAGAAGAAGAAGAATCCGACCAAGCTGCAGGCTGATAGTCGGGAGGTGATGAATCCGAGGAAACTGAATGAACTGCAGGAGGAGGTGGAGCCTCTGAAGGAGCAAAGTTTTCACGGGAAATTGCAGAAACGTCAGCGTCAATGAAATGCGGTTGATCAAAGAGAGGTGGTTTCAATAAATTGTGGACTATAGATGCAGTGTGTGCATCATGTTGCTCAATAGCAATCATGCCAACAGTGTAAAGACGATACCTAGTTGCAGAATCCATGAGAACTAACCTTGATGTGTTTGAAGCAGAACCCAGAAAAAGCTGGAGATGCAGTTGAAGCAGGCGAAGAGGTGGTTGCAGCAGAAGAACCCAGTAAACAGGGGATGCGAGCAAATTCTTCAGAGAATAATGCACAAAAAATTGCAGAAAATAAAAGGAAGAAGCACCACCACTGCCAGTTTATATAGGCAGCACATTAATTTCAAAAAACACGAAACCCTAGGAGAAACACAAAGAAGCGGGAAAACAGAAGGGCTTGGGTGATGACGTAATTCGCACGCAAGCGAACAGAAAGGTCACGTCCCATAAATGCGTCGTACCACCGCTGTATCACAGCCAAATAAGGAAGGACAAGTGGCGACCGAAGAAAGCCTTGAGCCGCCAGTGAGCAGAAACGTCACTACCAAAAGATTTCTGAAATGATTGATAAATCAAATGCGTGCGGTCGTAATTAAAACACGTCATTTAAGAGCTTTGAAGCAAACGAGGATACATTAAATGCAGAAAAAGATAAACGAAGACTAGTTGCAAATGAGCATGAGGTTAAATATCTGACCCGAGTGGAACTGACTCAGCATGATCGGCACAAATATTTAAGGGGGTATTGTTATAGGCAAAAATAGTCGTGGTAGACACGTCATCACTATATAAAGCCACGTAAGCAAGGTCAAAAGAAAGTCAACTAACGGAGCAAGAATTCCCCCATGAAAACCTGCTCGGGAAAAGAGGAAGCTTCCCGACCACCAGCAAAGACGAGTTGCTCGGGCAATAAATCTTACTCGGGCAAGGACACGGTGTAGTCGGGAATCAATGAAAACAGATAGTCACCAGTGCTCATATTCCAAACTCTGGGTGCAATCAGCAACAAGCAACTCCATGATAAGCGACAGTGGCAGTAGAGTTCAAATAAGGAAGCAAATAGATTTTCCGTAAAAAAAAAAGGAGGAAGAATCAGAATCAGACTTGGATTCAACCAAATCAGGAAATACATGGAAGAAAGAGAATCCGAATCCGTTCAGGATTAGAACGCACAATTAGGGCATCACATATCAAACCCTAATTAAACACATATAAATACCCCCTCTTTACGTGAAAAGAGGGGGACACGAGAGAAATATGGAGAGAGAGATTGTAGTGCAGCATTCTTGTAATTCTTTTTCATAGTGAATTTGGCTTCGTTGTTTAGGCAACAAACCGTGGATGTTTCTCCAACCCTTGGAGTTTTACCACGTAATCGCTTGTGATTTCTCATTTATTTCTCTTGCTTTCAATCGTTCAAGTTCATAATTCATAACAATTCGTAAGGTAAATCGTTGACTCGGTGACCACCAAAAATCACCGTCAACAATGGAAAAGATGGAAATTATTGCATAATATCAATATGACTTATTTGATTTTTTGTTTTCTTTGTTTTTACAAAACCATTATTTAATTTTAATAGACCTCCCAACTCTCTCCATGTTTTCCATATTTAAAGAAAAAAATGACTCAAGAGAATATCATTATGTTATATCAATGAATGAAAATAGAAATTCAATCTCACATCCCACATCAGATAAATAAGAGAAATAAAAAGAGGCATAACCTATATAAAAATGAGGAAAAAGCAAAGGAAAACATACTTACTTGGATAAAGGTTATGGGCCACAACCTAATACTTTATGATGTCCATACTCTATAATGTCATTTTTAATAAATTAATTTTTTTAAAAAAAAAGTGGGTCAGCCAACAGGCCAGCACGACTCAGCCCGTCGGCCAGGCACATTAGGCCCATGCCGGGCCCTCGTTTTTGAAAATTGGTCGGGCCTGGCACGGCACGACAACTTGTTGTGCTGTGCCAGGGCGAGCCCATTTTCAAAAACGGGTTTCTTCGGCCCGGCACAAATGGGTCGTGCCAACCCACATTGACACCACTATTTTCTCCCTCTCTCTCTCTAATATCTACACCACTATCACAATCTATTATCCTCTAATATAATTCAATAATTCTTTATTTTCTAATTTCTAGTTTTATTCTCCACTCTCTAATCTCTCCACCAAATATTTCTATGCTCCCATTCTCTCAAGTCTCAACTCTCATGTCTAGGCATTTCTTTTACAAAGTACAAATTACAAAGGTAATTTCATTTTCCTTTAAATTTTATTATTTAATTTTATGCTTAGTTTTTAAATTTAATATTTATGCTTATTTTTTTAATTTTAATATTTATTCTTATTTTTATATTTAATATTTATGCTTAGGTTTTATATTTGTGCCTAGTTTTTAATTTAAATTTTTATGCTCAATTTTTAAATTTAAACGCTCTGCTCAATTTTCAAATTTATATTTTTATACTTCATAAATCAAAAAAATTATGTATTTTATTTTATTTTATATATTTATGCTCAAAAATCAAAATGGTGAATTTTTATTTCTATAGTTAATTTCAATTACACCATTATTATTTAATATTTATGTTCAATTTTTAAAATTTAAATTAAATAATTATGCTTGGTATATTTATGCTTAATTTTTAAATTAAATATTTATGCTTAAGTTATATTTTTATATTTAATATTTGAGTGGTGAAATTGACACCCCACTAGCCATTACTGAACTATTTATTTCCCACTTTTTAAAATTTTGATTTAATTATATAAAATTAGAGTGATGCTATTGACAATCCACTAAATATCTTTCCACACTCTATTTTAGTTCTTTATTTTATATGACAATTTTATCCTAATTGAAATTACTAAAAGGGACAAAAAAAAAATCTAAATACACTACAAAACAATTTTGCTAGACTCTTCTTTTCAACAATTTTTTTTTTTTTTTTTTTTTTTTTTTTTTTTTTTTTTTTTTTTTTTTTTGCTAGACTCCAACATTACTTCAATATATTTAAAGTTTTATTTGATCACAAAGTAATGAGAATGATTTACAAAAAGAAACAAATAATTTTTTTAAGTGTTGATTTTTGTTGACTTTTTGCATAAACAAATAATAAGAAAAAAAATTACATATTTTTTTTTTTTGAAAAATAGTTAAATGAAAAAAATAAAATTTGAAGTAGCCATGGAGCTCTTTTAAGTGTCAAGTGCAGAATAAAAAATTTCCTTCAATATTAGCAAAAAAAAATTTAGTTGAAGATTCGGGGTGGAGAGAGAGAGAGAGAGAGAGAGAGAGAGAGAGAGAGAGAGAGAGAGAGAGAGAGAGACTTGTGTGGGTTGGATACAAGACACCATTTATGGTATTCAATGAAAACAAATTGAAACTAAATGATTTTTTTGTTTTTAAAATTTAGGTTTTTATGATGAAGTGTTAAAAAATATATATCAAAAGATAAAAAGGATAATATTGGAACAAATTGAGTGTATTTAGAATTTTTTAAAATTTAAGATTTTAGAATGAAGTGTACTTAGAAAATGAGTGTGGAAAGAAAAAAAGTGGATTGTAAGGAGAAAATCTCTAAAATTAAATGGTTTTATTAAATTTTTTGATTTATTTCCAAGATTACCCCCTTTACATACTTTTCAAACTAAATACACCCCATATCTTTTTCAAAAAAAAAAAAAGTAAAAATAAAAATACACTTCTCTAATCATTATATACAATTTTCTCGCTTCCATTTGCATGACTTGTTTTTTCTTCATATTTCATAGTGAAACCATCCTTATTAGATGCGATTTTTTTTTTTCCAGTAGTCGATTGGATTGTTGTTGGTAGATTATGAGTGTGATATTGATCGTCTGATGATATTTTTGAGCGATTGAGTTAAGGTTTTCATGTGGTTTTGTTTCGTCAGAGATTAGGTTTTCTTGGTTGCGATTTAGTTAGTTTTTTTTTTTTTTTTTGGTAAATAACATTAAACTAATTTTGGAAGATCTAGAATAAAATCTACAAAAGAATTGATACAAATCATAGAATGCATGGAAGATCTAAAAGAAAATAAACCAGAGAGAAAAAAAATAGCAAACATGGATCTAGAATTTGAAAAGAAAAACAAAATAAACACTTTAAACAATAAAATCAATAAATACTAAATATGGGAAATATGATATCATGATCTAAAAGAAAATATAAACAAAAATAGTAAATATCCAGTGATTTGAAATACTCTATGTCATTAGTGTTTTGGAAAAAGGAAAGTCATGTTTTATTAGTTTTACTTTGTAGATGATTTTCTTTAAGTAATTTATATGTAAACATGTTTTATATGTCTCTTTAAGTAATTTAATAAAAGGAAAAAAAAGAATACTAAATAATTTAAAAAGTGGGTTATTAATAGTTTAGCAGTGGGTGTGCCAATAGCACCACACTTAATATTTATGCTTAATTAGTTAGGTTTTATATTTGTGCTTAGTTTTTTATCCGGCATATCAAGGATTGTATTGCTTTGGCTTCTGATTGTGTGAATGTGTTGCAGAAGAAGTGCTATGGGGGTAACTTGGCCATGAAGATTGATATCCGTAAGGCTTTTGACACCCTAGATTAGTCTTTCCTTTGCAGAGTGCTTCAGGCTTTTGGGTTCTCTTCTGTTTTTGTGGATTGGATGGACAGTATTCTTCGTTCGTCTAGGCTTTCAGTTCTTTTGAATGGGGTCCCAGAGGGATATTTTGGTTGTTCTAGAGGGGTTCGTCAGGGAGATCCGCTCTCTCCGCTTTTGTTTGGTATTGCAGAGGACTTCCTTAGTAGATTATTAACGAGGTTAGTGGGTTCTTCTCAGATTCTGCCGATTTCTTCCCCAAGGGGTTTTTTTGCTCCAACTCATTTGCTCTATGCAGAAGATGTTTTGATCTTTTGTAGAGGCACTCAAAAGAATCTAAAGCATATCATGGGTGCTTTTATAGATTATGGTGATATTTCAGACTAGTTGGTTAACTGGGGTAAGTCTTCGATTTATTTCGGATCTTCTATCTCCCCCTCTCGGATTGGTAGTTTGCAGTCTCTGATTGGTATGCTGATTGGGCATCTTCCGTTTTCTTATTTGGGTGTCCCTTTGTTTCAGGGTAAGCCTCGAAAAGCAGTGTTACGCCCTATTATGGATAAGATCTTGTCTAAATTCGCTAAATGGAAGGGCAAGTCTCTCTCTCTAGCCGGTCATGCTACTCTGATTAGGTCGGTCATCACTGGTTCATTTGTGCACTCTTTCATGATTTACAAGTGGCCTTCTTCTTTACTGTCACTTATTAACCGCAAGTTGAGAAACTTTTTATGGACTGGTTCCTGTGAGGAGACTAAGTTGGTTCGGGTTGCTTGGGATCGTTGTTGTAGGCCTTACTCTCAAGGTGGTCTTGGTCTGAAAGATATTGGGTTGCTGAATGACTCATTATTGCAGAAATGCACTTGGAAGTTTATGACCTCTGATGGTTTTGCTTTCTCTTTTCTTTGGGAGAGGTATCTCAGGCATTTGCAGAAGCCTCATAGAGGGTATGTCACCTCCTCGATTTGGTCTTCTCTTCGGTCTAATTATAGTTCCCTTCTTAAGGAAGGTATCTGGCTGATTGGCGAGAACTCTCAAAGGGACTTTTGACGGGATAATTGGTTGGGGGTTCCCATTTTGGATCTTTTAGGGATTCTTGATTATTTAGCTAATCCGCTTCGAGCGAGGGTCTCAGATTTTATTCATCAAGGTAGATGGGTGCTAGACGATTGTTTCCGAGCACGCTTTCCAGATCTGTGTTTTCGGATTGATCGTATTGCAATTTCTCCTATTGTGGATTCTTTGGTTTGGGCTAATTCTCGGGATGGTCGTGTTTCTTGCAAGGCTGCTTATTCCCAGTTTCTCCGTGATATTCCTCAGGTTGTTTGGTGGAGAGATGTTTGGTCCCGTTTTATTCCCCCCTCTCGCTCAGCTTTGACCTTGCGTTTGATGTGGAACAGGCTTCCTACTGAGGATCGCCTTTGCAAGTCTGGGTTCCAGTTGGCTTCTCGTTGTAGTATTTGTAGGGTTAGTAATGAATCTACATATCATCATTTTCTTCATTGTCCCTTGGCGGTTGCTCTTTGGGAGGCGATTTTCTCAACTTTCTAGCGATGTGTCTCTACCGAAACTTGGCAATCATTCTTCTTGTAGGCCATGTCGGTTTCCTTTAGTGAACATGTCAGGATTTTATGGAAAGCAGCTATCCATGCAGTGATATGGGGGGTGTGGACTGCTCGTAATCAGTGTATCTTTGAAGGGAAGTCGGTGGACTTTAGATCTGTCCTTTCTTTGGTCTGGTGTGCTGTTTCAGAGGCTAATTGCCTGGAGATTGGTTGTATGTGTAACTGTATGGACGACCTTTTGATACTTTGTCGATTTGGTCTTTAGGGTCACCCTTCTAAAGCCCCGGTTATCAAGAGTGTGGTTTGGTCGCCTCCGGCCCCCGGTTGGATCAAAGTGAATACTGATGGCGCTGCTATATACTCTCCAGGGGTTGGTGGTTGTGGTGGTATCTTTCGAAACTGCAGAGTCTTTGTGAAGGGTTGCTTTGCTATTCCTCTTGGTCAGGTTTTCGCTTTTGAGGCCGAGCTTCTGGCGGCCTCATTGGCCATTAATTTTGCTTGGAAGTATGGGTGGCATCGAATCTAGCTTGAGAGTGATTCTTCTTATGTGGTTCAACTTCTTTCTTCTCGTTCTGAGTTGGTTCCTTGGAGGGTTCGTCAAGCGTGGCAGCGCTGCATCTTCCAAATCTTGCATATGGATTTTCAAGTTGCACATATTTTTAGGGAGGGGAATCAAGTTGCAGATGCGCTTTCTAAGCATGCTTTGGAACTTCAGGCTGATTCTTGGTGGTTTTCTGCGCCGCCGTTCTGTTCTTCTTTAGTTGGAAATGACTGCATGGACCGCGAGTCTTTTCGTTTTTCTTGATGTTTTCTTTTTCTTTTTGGTGTGGCCTGCGTGCCTCTTTTTGTTTAGGGTTGTTTTCCCTGACTCTTTGTGCTTTATTTCTTTTTGTCACTTTTTACTTTCTTTTATCTCTTTTATATATGGATACTGTCTTCCCCTTAGATCAGTCCAATTTTATTAAAAATAAATAAAATAGTTTTTAATTTAAATTTTTATACTCAATTTTACATTTAAATATTTATGCTCAATTTTTAAATTTATATTTTTTATGATTCATAAATCATAAAATTATGCAGTTTATTTTATTTTATATATATATGCTCAAAAATCAAAATGGCGAATTTTTATATTTATAGTTAATTTCAATTATACCATTATTATTTAATATTTATGCTCAATTTTTAAATTTAAATTAAATAATTATACTTAGTATATTTATGCTTATATTTTATTTTTAATATTTATGTTTAATTGTTAATTTCTTAGTATTTTTATTCTTAGGTTTTATATTTAATATTTATGCTAAGTTTTTAATTTTAATATTTATTCTTAAGTTTTATTTTTAATATTTATACTTAATTGCTTAGTATTTTTATTCTTAGGTTTTATATTTAATGTTTATGTTTAGTATATTTATACTTAGTTTTTTATATTAATATTTATGCTTATTTTTTATTTTTAATATTTATACATAATAGCTTAGTATTTTTATTCTTAGGTTTTATATTTAATATTTATTCTTAGGTTTTACTTTATATTTAATATTTATGCTTAGGTAGTTATTATGTATTTTATTTTATTGTGTATATTTATGCTTAATTAATGACTAATGAATTAATATTTATATTGTAGGAATTGGATCCTAATCATCCTATTTTTTCGGACGGTTTTAATATGGACAATGATGAATTTAACCTTTATAAGCCAAGAGACAGTGTTACCGAACCGACAATGGGACCAGGTCCTTCCTCCTGCACACTGATATCATGTCCCAAAAAGACGACATCTAAGGTATGTGATTGTTTTGACCAATAAAATGAACTCAGCCTAGACAGTAAGGTAAAAACAATGGCTCACTGTGAAATTTGTAAATCTTTATATATCGATTTTGGGTTAGGAACAAGACATTTGAAAAGGCATACGGACAAATGCATGCCTAAACACGGACATGTAGATACTACAACCCACATACAACTACAACGGAACCTAGACGGGTCTGTTGCGATGTGGAGTTACGACTTCACAGAAGCTAGAGAATGTGTGGCACATTGTTGGTTCCGGGAACCAGAACCGGTATCCGCGTAGCGGAAGGGCGATGGGCCTGGTTTTCAAAAATTTTCGTAAAAAACAAAATTGTTTTAGTCGGATCGTTGTGATTATATTGATTCTAATATTTAACTATAAATAAAAAGGAAGGAAATCGTTACCCTTGTAGACTTTCCGTGATTCGCTCAAACCGAATTCCTCCACTGTAGAATCTTCGTGATTCCCTCAAACCAAGTTCTTCCGCACCGAATCTCCAATACCAAAGAACCGACGAGTGGGTGTCTCAGTATTGAATAGAAAAATTCGACTCTCGAATTTCTGTACTTATTGTGTACTCAACACTTGAGACAACTGGAAAAATATTGAGAGACACTCTCACAATATTCTTTTGAGGCTTAGATCTCAAAAATAATTTTTCTCTTTTGTTATCACTCTCTTGTTAAGAACTTGTGTTTCTTAAAAACAAGAACTCTTCTTGTCTTCCTTTTTAACAAGCTAAAATTGTATATGTCAACTCCAATCAAAAAGACACTCTTTTGTATGCTTCTCAAAACACACGAGAGAGAGAGAGCTTGGGTGGTGATAATTATGTACCATAATAATATTAGGGTGGGTGGCCTAAAGAAGCACTAAAAAACTGGAACTAGACTCTTGTCATTATAGAATTAATTACTCGAATAGGAATCGAACAGTCCATTGATATAATCATTACATATAGATCAATCCTCCATAAACAGTTCGTAATGTGATCTAGGTTCAAATCCGTTGACCTCTCAATTATGTCTTTATCCTTGAGTGCCCGTGATTCTCTAATGAACAATTATTTATGATCTTATCATAAATCGAGCGCTCTATTATTCAAGACCCGAATTATTTACTCAAGAGAACTGTTTGTCTACTTCAATTAAGAAAGAATGGATTCCATCTTGTATATTATCATTCCCAGCTAAGTATATCATCATGTTTCCAAGATACAAGGTTTTTAGGTTTGGTAATTAGAGCAAACCATACCGAGTAAGTCAAAAGACACAACTCTATACGTAGGAGTCTGTTAAATACTCAGGATTAAGATCGTTCCATATATGACCATCTGATTGATAAAAAGGAATACTTTATTTCAAGACGGAGATTATTAAAGATTCCAGTTTATCGTGTCTGTTGACGGTGATTTTTGGCGGTCACCGAGTCAACGATTTACGTTATGAATTGTTATGAATTATGAACTTGGGTGATTGAAAATAAGAGAAAATAAACTAGGAATCTCAAGCAATTACGTGGTAAAACTCCAAGGGTTGGAGAAACATCCACGGTTTGTTGCCTAAGCAACGAAGTCAAATCCACTATGAAGAAGAGTTACAAGAATGCTGTATTACAATCTCTCTCTCTCTCTAGCTATTTCACTCATGTCCCCTCCTTTTGCGTAAAGAAGGGGTATTTGTACATGTTTAATTAGGGTTTTGGTATGTGGTGCCCTAATTGTGTGTTATCATCCTTAACGAATTCGGACTCTCCTTCTTTTGTATACTTCCTGATTTGGTTGAATCCAAGTCTGATTCTGATTCCTTCTCCTTCATTCACGGAAAATATATTTGCTTCCTTATTTGAACTCTGCAGCCACTGTCGCTTATCACGGAGTTGCCTGTTGCTGATTGCACCCAAAGTTTGGAATATGGGCGCTGGTGACTATCTGTTTTCATTAATTCCCGACTACACCGTGTCCTTGCCCGAGTAGGGTTTATTGCCCGAGCAACTTGCCTTTGTTGGTGGTCGGGAAACTTCCTCTTTTTCCGAGCAGGTTTTCATGGAGGAATTCTTGCTCTGTTAGTTGATTTTCTTTTGAACTTGCCTACGTGGCTTTATATTGTGATGACGTGTCTACCACGGCTATTTTTACCTATAACAATACCCCCTTAAATATTTGCGCCGATCATGCTGAGTCAGCTCCACTCGGGTCAGATATTTAACCTCATGTTCATTTGCAGCTAGTCTTCGTTTGTCTTTTTCTTCATTAATGTATCCTTGTTTGCTTCAAAGCTCTTAAATGACGTGTTTTAACTACGACCGCACGTATTCGATTTATCAATCATTTCAGAGATCTTTTGATGGTGGCGTTTCTGCTCACTAGCGGCTCAAGGCCTTCTTCAATCGCCACTTGTCCCTTTTTATTTGGCTGTGGTACTGCGGTGGTGCAACGCATTTATGGGACATGACCTTTCCGCTCGCTCACGTGTGGATTACGTCATCGCCCACGCCCCTCTGTTTTCCCGCTCTTTTGTGTTTCTTCTAGGGTTTCGTGTTTTTCGAAATCAACGTGCTGCCTATATAAACTGGCAGTGGTGGTGCTTCTCCTTTTTACTTCGCTTTCCGAAATTTTTGTGCATTATTCTCTGAAGAATTTGCTCACATCCCCTGTTTATTGGGTTCTTCTGCTACAACCACCTCTTCGTCTGCTTCAACTGCATCTCCAGCTTTTTCTGGGTTCTGCTTCAAATACATCAAGGTTAGTTCTTATGGATTCTGCAACTAGGTATCGTCTTTACACTGTTGGCATGATTGCTATTGAGCAACATGATGCACACACCGCATCTGTAGTCCACAATTTATTGAAACCACCTCTCTTTGATCAACCGCATTTCATTGATGCTGACGTTTCTGCAATTTCCCGTGAAAATTTGCTCCTTCAGAGGCTCCATTTCCTCCTGAAGTTCATTCCGTTTCCTCGAATTCATCACCTCCCGAGTATCAGCCTGCAGATTGGTCGGATTCTTCTTCTTCTACAGCTGGTATTCGGCCTTGGAAGCGACCAGGAAAAAAGATGAGCACTCGCAAGGTTTACAAAGATTCCCACTCGCTGGAGAGCCGAGTCGGGACCCAGAGGGTTATCGAGAACGACATCGAAGAAGAGCATAGGGCTGCTCGAATTCCCTTCTCTCCCGAGCGCATATGCGCTTATGATGTAGAGCCGAATGTGGTCGGCCCTGAGGAGGTAGGCAAATATATGCGGCGGTTCGATCTGGATGGCGACGTGATTTCGCTAATCCCCGCTGAAGGTCGGGCTGCCTGGAACCCTCCTCCTGGCCACGTGGCGGTTTATGGGGCCATGCTCGCCTGCGGCGTCACTCTTCCTCTCCAGCCATTCATTACTTGGTTTTTGGCTGAGGCCCGAATTGCTCCGGCTCAGCTGACTCCGAACAGTTACCGTATTTTGATGTGCATGTGGCACATGTGGCACAGGATGAAATGGCCACCTCCCACTCCTCGCGAAATCCGACACTTCTACTCCTTGAGACCCGTGGGGAAGTCTGGTGTCTATTTTCTTCAATCGACTCAGCCTGAGTTCTAGATCCCCAAGGACGTTGTGGTCAAGGGCGAGATCGAGCCGACCACAGAGGAGAAGATGAAGGGATTTGTTTGGGGCTTCCCCACCTCAAACAAATTTTGGAAGAACAGCTGGTTCTTTGTGGGTGGACAATGGGGCCAATCAATTAGTTTTGATCTGGATGGTTCCCAAATGACCTGCAGAGTTCCTCGGTATTTTTGCTCGCCCCAATGGAACCACGTAACTTCCTCCTTCACCGATGAAGAGCTGAAGACCTTGGCTCGGGCTGCCGTCCGCCCCTTGGAGAAAAGGGGTAAACCCTATCTCTATAATGAGGGGAAGATGATTTCAGCTCGCCTCTTCCCTCAAATTTCCGCTCGCCGCAGACGCTGTAAGTTGTGTTGTAGCTTTTATTCTGCCTTTTATTTTGTCATTTGTCTTTGTATTATTTTATTGACTCGGGCTCCCTTTTTCTTTTTGAAGTGTATGACGTGGACGTGGTCTGCGATGCTCTGGCACGCCGGATGAAGGGCATCGTGGAGGCTAGCCGGAAGGAGGCCCTTCGGCAGCGAGATTCTGGAATAGCCCCTCCCGAGGACAACACTGACGGGAGCCCTCACGAGGTTTTTCCTGACGCAGACGAGGAAGAGAGGGTGCCCGCATATGTGCCCGAGGAAACCCATGGTCGTGACACGATCCCGCGTTCGACTGAAACCATGGGCGACTGGGGACTCTTAGGAGTAAGTAGGACCAACGCTGATCAGGGTAACCAAAGGGGTCCTACTACTTCAAAGGGGAAAGAGAAGGTGGGGTACTCCTCCGAGTATGAACGGGCTTGCTTCCGCGGCGGATCTCGTTCTCCCCATTCTGCTGCACATGTGCCAAGTGATAATTCTCGAGGTGTTGAGGCAGCCGAGGGGCATTCGGGTGCAGCCGTTCCGGAGGTCCCGACTTCTGCCGAGCTAGCCGCCGCTGTTCCAGAGACCCCTGCTCCTGCCGATCCCGCCCTTATCCCTGGAGGTAGTGGTATCGAGGTGGGGCAGGCGGGTAAGACTTCTGAAAATCAGGCGGTCGACTCAAGTTATCGTGGGCGACAGCCTGGGAAGAGGAAGGCTTCATTTTCCCCCGGCCGCCCAACGTCAAAAATCCCCCTAGTGGTCGCTTATGTGGACTCATCCTCGGATGGCGAAGGGGAGGGTGCCGTTCAAAAGAGTGCAGGTGCGGCTCCTTCACTGGATCAGGACCAGGATGATGTTGAGGGCTTGACCGATTCTCCTCGGGTAGCCTCGACCGCTAAGACTCCTGAGACCAGTGCTGGTGGTTCGGGGTCCTTCCCCCAGACCGATGACCCTACCCCCGAGATCATGCTTCGGGCCATGGCTTCGGGCCAAGCTTATATTGGGGAGGACCATTGGAGTCAGTTCAGGGTAGGGACGGTGTCTGACCGGCTCTGCAACTTTTTCAATAGCGCCTCTTATGTAAGTAACGCCTTGGTTACATTTTCAATTTTGCCTTTCTTGTTTTCGTGTGTAAAGTAATTTCTTCTTTTTTTTTTTCTTTTTTTTTTTTACTTATTTGCTGCAGATGGTGGCCGAGATGTCCGAGGCTTGTCGGGCCGGTGAAGCTCAAGCGGACAAAATAAGGAGGCTAGAAGCCCAGCTGAAAGAGAGCGAGAACCGCTGTTCTCGGGCTGAGCAGGCTAATCGGGAGGGTGCTAAGTCGAGTCAGGTGCTTTTGGATCAATGCCTGGCTCGGCAGCTGGAGGCGGAGCAGAAAGCTTCTTCCGCCGCTGATGAGGTCAAGGTTCTCCGGGATCAATTGTCATCCACTCAGGATGCTTTGCTCCAGGCTGAGCAGTCTGCTGAAGACGCCAAGTTTGCTCACGAGCGCCGAATCGAGGACTTGGAGCGTCAGGCCTTGTCAGTTAAGTCTCTATCAAAGGAAGCTAGGCTGGAGCTGGAACTACAAAGTGTTGACCGGTTTAAGAGGTCTCCAGCCTATGATGCTTTGCTTCTGCGCGAATTCCAGCGGGGGATGGTCTCGGCTGGTGAATTTTTCAAGCAGAAGAATAGGGCTACTGATCGGGCTAGGGCCAACTGGAGCTTGTCAATCAAGAAGCATGTGGATACCTCTCTGGAGTCTCTTCGGGCCCAGATGAGGGAGTGGCGAGCATATTGCAGAAGTAAGGGTAAAGCGCCACATCCCATGCACCTCGAGGTTCCATCCGCTGACTCCTTCTCCATGTTTTATGCCTGCGAAAAGGCAGGAATCGACAACGAGACGCCTGATTTGGGACCCGTTCCCGGGGTTGACTATGCCGACTGGATGGTCGACGAGGAGGAGGATGTCATTGTTTGGCCTTCGGACGACAGCTTGCTGAGCGAGTATGTGATGGAGCCTGATCCCGATGTTGGCGGAAGTAGCTCCCGACCCCCAGCACCTCCCTCTTAAATGTTTAGTCTTCATATCTGCTTTGTAACTATACTCGGATTTGTAACTACTTACATTTGTAATTATACATACAGCTGTATTCTCTTTTTGTATATATACACGGATTCTCAACCTCGTTTTCTATTGAATGTTTGAACGAGATTATCTAAATTCTCTTTTTACCTCGGCCGGGTGCTTCGTTTAGTCAGTAACTAATTCTAGCCGAGTGTTTTATGTAACTGGCTTTCCAATAATTTGAACCGCGTATCTCATTTAACTGGTAGCTAGTTTTGGCCGAGTATCTTATGTAACTGGCCTTTACTGTTGGTTTTGCTTTGCCTCAACGTTACGCCGAGGCTCGCCACGGCCATACGTTAAGGTCCTTGCACAAGTTACCTAGGACGTCTCCTGGTTTTATCTGTGCAAGGTTTTGCCGAATCGTTGGGGCACATCGCACCGGCCAACACGGCTGCGCATCTCACTAGCCTTTCTAGCGGCGCTCCGAGCAGTTTTCCAGTTTATTCTGGTGCCTCGGTTTTGCCTCTCTGCTAAGGGATACGTTCTTATCGTTTTTAGCTAGGCGGGCATGCTACTACAGCTTTTCCGCCCTTCGGGCACTACCCGTCCGCTCTTTCGCGGGTTTATGGCGCCCGAATTTTTGGTGCTTAGTCTATGCCGAGTATCTCATGTAACTGGCCTTTAGACAGTTTGAACCGCGTGTCTTATTTAACTGGTAATTAGCTCTGACCGAGTATCTCATGCAACTGGGTTTCATTGAATAATCAACGTGAATTTCATTAGATAAGACATGATTATGAAGCCAAAAACTAAACTTGAAATAAATAAAGGCGGAAACTAAAAAATGAGCTAAGGCAGAATTATAAAAAGATGGTCAGATCCCTCAAGGATAGAAGATCTTTAAGTATTGCGCATTGCATGGTCGGGGCACTAAACTACCCTCTGGTCGGGCTATCATGTACGCCCCATGTCCTACGGCTCCTTTGATGATGTACGGCCCTTCCCATTTGTCAGCAAGAGATCCCGAAGATTTATCTTTGGTGTTTGGGGATACTCTTCTTAGTACTAAGTCTCCGAGTTGGAATCTTCGTTCCCGAACATGGGAATTGTAGTACCTTGCGGCCCTTTGCTGGTACGCAGAGTTTCTGACCTGTGCTGTATCTCTGATTTCCTCAAGTTCGTCTAAGTTTTGTTGTAACATATTCATGTTGTGTTCGGGACTGTATAACTGTACCCTTGGGGATGTAAAAGTTGTCTCTGCTGGGATGACAGCTTCTGTTCCAAATGCCAGCGCGAAAGGGGTCTCTCCAGTGGACGACCTCATCGTTGTTCGGTATGCCCACAATACCTCGGGCAGCTTGTCCGCCCAACCACCTTTCTTTGCTTCTAGTTTTGCTTTCAGCGTATGCTTGATCACTTTATTCACAGCCTCTGTCTGGCCATTGGTTTGAGGGTGAGCCGGTGACGCGTAGTAGTTCGCGATCTTGAATTCTTCACACATTTCTCTGAACTTTTTGTTGTCGAACTGGGTTCCATTGTCTGTTATGATGATGTTTGGGATTCCGAACCTATATATGATGTTCTTCTTGACAAAGCTGGTGGTGTTTGCCTCTGTAATATGCACAAGTGCTTCTGCTTCTGCCCATTTGGTGAAATAGTCCACTGCCACAATGGCGTGCTTTGCCCCTCCCTTTGTTCCTGTGGGCATTGGCCCTATTAGGTCGAGTCCCCACATGGCGAAGGGCCACGGTGAAGTTAGACTTCTGAGTAACTCTGGGGGCTGTCGAATATCGTTTGCTATTCTCTGGCATGTCTCGCAGCTCTCGGAGAATCGCTGCGCCTCTGCGAAAAGGGTCGGCCAGTAGAAACCTTGTCTGAGTACCTTGTGTGCTAGGCTTTTACCCCCAGTATGGTTCCCACACACTCCACTGTGGACACTTTTTAGGATTTTTTCAGTTTCTTCGCCGGTCACACATCTTTGCAATACTTTCGAGAATCCTCTCCTGTATAATTCCCCCCTCAGGATTGTATACCGGGTTGACCTGTATCTAATGCGTTTCGCTTCCACTGCATCTTCCGGTAATATGTTTTCCTCTAAGTACTTCCTGAGTTTGTATGTCCAGTCGTTTGGGCTTGGCCGGATCTCTGCTATCATGATTTCCTCTGATTCTGCCGTACTCGGCCTAGTCAGATGTGCTACTGGTATTGCTTTGGATCTGATGCTCGTGATGGCTGAAGCTAACTTGGATAAAGCATCCGCTTTTTCGTTTTCTTCCCGAGGGATCTGAGAGATTTTGTACGCTTTGAACTTTCTGAGTAGCCTTTTTGCCATGTCCAAATAAGCTATCATGTGCTCTTCCCTTGCTTGGTACTCATCCAGCACTTGATTAACCACGACTTGTGAATCGCTGTAAATTTCCAGCTCATCTGCCCCTAATGCTATGCAAACCCTTAGGCCGGCCAACAAGGCCTCATACTCTGCTTGATTGTTGGTTGCTTTGAAATCGAACCTCATGGCACATTCCACGGCATCCCCCTCGGGGGTTGTTATGACTATTCCGGCCCCGCTGCCGTGTGTGTTCGATGATCCGTCCACATGCAATTTCCACTGAAGTTTTTCAATCCGTTCTCCCTCCATTGTCCTCCTTACCTCGGCATCGGGTTCGGTGAATTCTGCTATAAAGTCTGATACCGCCTGTCCTTTAACTGCCGCTTTAGGTGTGTATTTGATGTCGTATTCGCTCAGCTCCACGGCCCATTTGGTCAATCTTCCCGACACCTCCGGCTTTTGAAGGATTAGTTTTAGTGGGCAGTCTGTGTATACTTCTATTGCATGCACTTGGAAATATGGCCTCAGTTTCCTGGCCGATGTGACCAGTGCTAACGCTACTTTTTCTGCTGGAGAATACCTGGTTTCTGCCGGTAACAGTGCCTTGCTTGTGTAGTACACTGGCTTTTGTACCCCCTCTTCCAACCGTATTAACACCGAACTTGTCGCCACCTCCGTGACCGACAAATACATGTATAATGTTTCTCCTACCACCGGTTTTGAGAGGATGGGTGCTCGCCCCAAGTATTCCTTCAATTTCTGGAATGCTTCTTCACATTCTGCACTCCATTCGAGCCCTTTTCCCTTTTTTATTGCCCTGAAGAAGGGGGCGCATTTGTCTGTTGACTTAGCAATGAACCGGTTGAGCGACGCGAGACATCCCGTCAGCCTTTGTACGTCTTTCAACGTCTTTGGTGAAGCCATTCCTTCTAGTGCTTTGATCTTCTCGGGATTCACCTCAATTCCTCTTTGGTGAACCTGAAAACCCAGAAACATCCCCGAGGGTACTCCGAACACGCATTTACTGGGATTGAGCTTCATCTTATACTTCCTCAGAACATCGAAGGTTTCCTTCAAATCCTCCGAGTGTTTTTCTGTCGTAGTGCTCTTGGTCAGCATGTCATCCACATAGACTTCCATGTTTCTCCCAATCTGCCGGGCAAACATCCGGTTCACTAACCTTTGGTATGTTGCTCCAGCATTTTTCAATCCGAAAGGCATCACTTTGTAGCAATACAGCCCTTGATCTGTGGTGAAAGATGTTTTTTCTTCATTTGCTTTATTCATCCGAATCTGGTTGTATCCCGAGTATGCATCCATGAAGCTTAGCAGTTCGTATCCTGCCGTTGCATCTACCAGCTGGTCAATTCTTGGTAATGGAAAACTATCCTTCGGGCAGGCCCTGTTCAAGTCAGTGAAATCTACACACATCCTCCATTGATTGTTCTTCTTCTTGACCAACACTACGTTGGCTACCCACTCCGGGTATTTGACCTCCCTTATTGATCCTGCGGAAAGTAACTTCTCCACCTCCTTCTTAATTGCAGCGCTTCTCTCTGGATTGAACAGTCTTCTCTTTTGCACCACTGGTCGGGAATCTGGGTTGGTAGAAAGACAATGTGATATCACCATTGGGTCTACTCCTAGCATATCTTCGTGACCCCAAGCAAAAACATCCTTGTAACCTTTTAGCAATGTGGTCAGTTGGGCTTTGACACGCCCACTTAAGCTTGCTCCTATCCTCACTGTCTTGCTCGGATCCGCCGGATTCAGGACTATTTGTTCGGTCAACTCATCCTTTCTGACTTCGGGTTCTTCTCTGGGATCCAATTCAAACTCCTTTGGCACTTCTGCCTGTTCTTCAGGTTCTTCCCCTCTCTGTTGGGTTGTTACCTCGTACATTTGGTGTACTTCCCTGTCTTTGTATACTGACAAATTTGCTCTTCGGGCCATCTCTTGTGACCCCTTTACTACTCCTACTCCATACTCAGTCGGGAATTTCATCATGAGAGCATAGGTTGCCGTCACTGCTTTGGTTTTATTCAAAAATGGTCGGCCTAATAAAGCATTGTACGGCCAGTTTTCCGTATCCACCACCACAAAGTCGAGCAGCACAGTCTTTTGGCAGGGGGTCGTCCCAATCTTCACGGGCAATTTCACTGTTCCCAGCGACCTTACTTCGACTCCCCCGAATCCTCTAAGGGGTGTGGGAAACGGCTGTAGGTCTTTCCTGTCCAGCCTCAGCTGGTCATATACCTCCGCACTTAGAATGTCCGCCGAGCTTCCATTGTCAATCAAGATTCGATGAACTTCTCGGTGACCGATCCGCGCTCCAATTACCAAGGCATCATTTGGCTTAACATCCACTCCATGTGAGTCAGCTTCTGTGAATATGATCGGGTCCCATCCCTCTTTGATTCTTTTCGGGTCGGGTTCAATGGAATTGACATCTAAGTCCCTCCGTGCCTCCGTGGCCTCCCGAATTTCTTGGGTCCTTTCCCTGTTACTCCTGCCAGTTGCCGGTCCTCCAAAAATGGTGTTAATTGCTCCTTCATCCTCAGCTTTCTTTGGACTGAATTTTCTTGCCCGCCCGTCCTGCCGGCTATCCTTTTGTCCATCCGTCTTGTCCACCTTCTTGAGGACGATATCTTTCAGGTGTCCTTCCCTGATGAGGGTTTCAATATGGTCCCTTAATTGGAAACATTTGGATGTCTCGTGCCCGTTCTCCTTATGGAAACGGCAATACTTGGTGGTGTCCCTCCGGGCATATGTTGACTGCCTAGGAGGTTCTTTTGACATGTTCTTCTCCTCTAGGATTGCCAAGATTTCACCTTGGTCTTTTTTCAGTGGGGTGTAATTCGTATACCTGCCCTGGAACTTCTGTCGCGGCTGGTCGATTTTCGGGTCGTATGCTCGCCGCCCATCCCGACCATCCCGTGCTTTGTTCTTCTGTTTGTCCGTTTTGCCGTCGGGCGCCTTAGCTTGGTCTTTGGTTTTGGATCCTTCTGGGCGACCGCCATGCACGAAGTAACCCCCTGTGGCAATTTCTTCCTCTTCAGCCAGGGCGTACCCCCCTGCCATGTCCATCATATCGGCGTAACTGGTTAATCGGGCTCTTCTGAGGTCAAATGACAATTGGCCATTCTGAAGGTTGTTGATGAACGCAGCAATTATTGCCTCGTCATTTGCACTCCCAATTTCGGACACTTCCTGACCAAATCTCCCCAGATACTTCTTTAGCGACTCATCCTTTCACTGTCTGAGTTGGGATAAGTGAGCTACCGATTTTTTCCTATGCACATTCCCAAGGAACTGTCTTGAGAAAGCTTTGCTCAACTCGCCAAAGCTGCTTATGCTTGCTGCTGGTAATCTACCAAACCACCGGGAGCCTAGATCTCCAAGGGTTTGAGGAAAATTCAAACATAGCAGTGCGTCATTGTTGACATATTGTGCCATGGTGCTCCTATATCTTCGGACGTGTTCCTTTGGATCGGTATCTTTCTTAAATAGTTCCACATGTGGCATCCTGAATCTCTCCGGGAAAGGTGTTCTTAGGATCCCACTAGCGAACGGGCTTCCGGATTCGTCATCTGACAGCTCATTACGCCCATATCGCCTGACTAAAGCATCCATCTGTCGACGATTATTCTGTACCTCCCGGGTTAGGCTCTGTATGAGTATATCTCTATCTCCTTCTGGCTCCCCTATCGCATTGAAAGTTTGACTTACGGTCAATTTTTGACCCCTTTCCTCCGGATTCAACTCTCTGCGATCTCGGTTTAAGCCATGCAACCGTACTGTGCCCCTTTGGCGCTTGCGATGACGATTCTGCTCACTCCCTTCCGAGGATGAAGATCGGCCTCTCCGGTGACTGCGCCTCCTGGGGTGATCCCGATTTACGATTATTCGATCTTGACCGTAACCCATGTCAGGATCACTCCCCTCTCTATGCTCCCTTTCAGATAATATTTCTGGCACAGGATCTCGTCTCGCCTTTAGGGGTGCATCAGGCGTTGGTATCACCACTGCAGAACGCAGCCTCGTAGCCTGCTGGTTTGGGACGGGCAGACTGTGAGGAGATATCAAACCTCCCGTGGTGGAAAGGTCAACTCCTTGCTTTGCCGCGTCCGATATGAGTTGTTGCAGGGAAGCATGAAATCGTTGCGTGATTTCTTCATTAGTTGTGGGGAAACGTTGAATACCAGCTAAGGCGGCTGACTGGTCTGCCGTCATCAGGGTGGCATCCGCTGTATTGAGCGTGGTGTCATCCCCCAGCTCATTACTTGGCACGCCTTGACTGTACCTGGAATCGCTACCATCTCCTTCACCAGCCATTGTTATCACAAATTTCTGGGCTCCCCCTCCTTCTAGCGCCAATTGTTGACGGTGATTTTTGGCGGTCACCGAGTCAACGATTTACGTTATGAATTGTTATGAATTATGAACTTGGGTGATTGAAAATAAGAGAAAATAAACTAGGAATCTCAAGCAATTACGTGGTAAAACTCCAAGGGTTGGAGAAACATCCACGATTTGTTGCCTAAGCAACGAAGTCAAATCCACTATGAAGAAGAGTTACAAGAATGCTGTATTACAATCTCTCTCTCTCTCTAGCTATTTCACTCATGTCCCCTCCTTTTGCGTAAAGAAGGGGTATTTGTACATGTTTAATTAGGGTTTTGGTATGTGGTGCCCTAATTGTGTGTTATCATCCTTAACGAATTCGGACTCTCCTTCTTTTGTATACTTCCTGATTTGGTTGAATCCAAGTCTGATTCTGATTCCTCCTCCTTCATTCACGGAAAATATATTTGCTTCCTTATTTGAACTCTGCAGCCACTGTCGCTTATCATGGAGTTGCCTGTTGCTGATTGCACCCAAAGTTTGGAATATGGGCGCTGGTGACTATCTGTTTTCATTAATTCCCGACTACACCGTGTCCTTGCCCGAGTAGGGTTTATTGCCCGAGCAACTTGCCTTTGTTGGTGGTCGGGAAACTTCCTCTTTTTCCGAGCAGGTTTTCATGGAGGAATTCTTGCTCTGTTAGTTGATTTTCTTTTGAACTTGCCTACGTGGCTTTATATTGTGATGACGTGTCTACCACGGCTATTTTTACCTATAACAGTGTCCACGTCTTGTATAATCTTATTATACAAAGTACCTTCATTCTAATGTCACCACATCAACAGTTCGGATAAAATTATTCCATTCTTAATGGGAATGAACCGTACTAGTAATTTTAATTAATTAAAGATCCCAACTTTAATTATCAATTACAGACAATTAAAATTATTATATTAAACATAATCCTCATGTATATAATGACTTATACACTATGTTTAATATTACATTTAATAATCATGGAATTTTATGTTATTAATACACTATTAATAACATTAAATGCACACAAATCTATAATAGAAGGTCAATCAAATTATTAATTCAAAAAAAGATTAACAACACTTGTTCTTAGGGCACTTTCCCCAACACACGTTATATTGCACAAATTGATCAACCGATTAATTTTGGTAACAGTGTTTTTTTATGAACAATTTATCCAAAAAGCCTACAACCCTCAATTTAAAGCTGTTTCTAGAAACACTACTAGGAGCGATTTGAAAAATTGTTTTTACACCAAACGAGAAACCTTGATCGCTGAATGATAGGATTTAAGTTTTTCTGTTGCAGCAACTTCCGATATTTGGAACACACGTTCCAAACAGGACTATTTATGTGTCACAAGATACTATTTAAACTCTGATTAGAAGATACAAAAAAGAATTCTTGGTTTTTATCCTATGGATTTTCAACATACCACAGAAAATATTTATCAAGTCATTACTTCTGTTTTACAAACTTATAGAATAACTCAACGCATCATTTCTATCACATTAGATAATGCATCAACAAATACTACCTTTATTGCCTTGTTTTTTTAACAACAATGTCCTGCAAGACATGGGTTTTTTCTTCCACAAACGGTGTGCATGTCACATCACTAATTTAGTTGTAAAATTTGGCTTGAAGGTTGTAGCCAATCGTATAGATCACATCAGAGATGCCATTTCTTGGATCAGCAGCTCCAATTCAAGATTGTTAGAATTTTGTAATGTTATCAAGCTAACTCTCTACGACCCCGATGATTCCAAACAGATAAGCCGGTAAGGTGGAACTTTGCTTACTTAATGCTGTAAATGCTTTGGATTATTTTGCCATTGTTATATGTTTTTATAACATGAAAATGACTAAAATGGGTTGCCCAATACTACCCTCAGATGATTGGTTTGTGGCAAAGATTTTTGTCAAAATTTTAAATTATTTTTACGATTCCACTCTAATTCTTTCCGGGGTCTATTACCCCATATCTTCTTAGGCAATCCATTAGATTGTGGAAATGTCTGAAATATTAAACTTTTATAGAGATGATGAAATCTTAGGCACTTCAGTTGTTGTCATGGAAAACAAATTTAAAAAATACTGGCATAAAATTTCTTTTCTCTATGCCTTAGGTGTTATACTAGATTATATGGTTTAAAAACTTCTCTTTATTATATTGGGTTCTAACTTGAAATTAGATTTTACTGAATAGTATACTGACCTGTACTTGAACCAAGTTATTTGAAGTTTTTAGTATTTATGAGCACATGTTTGGCGGCGTTAACACGTAACCATCGGAAGAACATGATACACTCATGTTGAAGAGAAATTGAAGCATTCTCCGAAGGGGCGGGCGAGGGAATTCCACTAGAAGCTTATCAAGTCCTTCATCCCAACCTCTAGTTGCAAGAGCTGCTCCAACTTAAAGTGTCGAACTCAACTACTTCCTTGAAACTCAATTCGAATCAGTAGGAAACATGGAGGAATTTGATATGCTATTATAGTGGAAGAACTATAGCAATAGATATCCAGTACTGTCACTACTAGCACATGACGTACTCGTTATCCACGTGTCCATTGTTTCTTTAGAACATGCATTCAACACGAGTGGATGTATAATTGAACCAAGAAGAACTTCTTTATTTATTGAGATGGTGGAGATATTAAGATGCCTTCAGGATTGGAAGCAAGCTCGAATGAGGATGCAATATCAAATGGAGGATGAAGAAGTTAATAAAAATTTCATCAATTTATACGTCGATGAGGGTTTCGAGAGTAACCAAGTCTAGGAATGAAGACTAAAGAGTTATTGATTGCACTCTTTTTTAATTTATAATTTTTTGATTATACATGTATATGTACTTGACTACTTGTAATTCGATTGCACTCTTTTTCTTGCTAAGTTTTTATCACATAGGGTTTTTATTGGTGAGGTTTTTAACGAGGCAATCATGTAATACTGAAATCTATATAAGTAAATAAAATTCATTTATATACCTATATATATATATTATCTTACTTAGACTTATACACTTTTTATTAAATAGTACATCATTTCATAATTTCATCTATTTCTTATTTTCTTACATCTTTATTAATTCTTTAATTATTTTATTAAATAAATTTATCTAATTTTACATTTTAGTTTAGGGAGAATCGCAAATACCCCCCCGACTTTTAAGCTAATGGCAAATCAAACCCTCTGGTTTGAACAATCAGCAAATAACCTCTTACAAATTTGAACAATCAGCAAATAACCCCCTACAAATCAGCAAATAACCCCCTACATGCAGCAAATAATGCAAGGGTTACTTAACGGTAGGGGGTTGTTTGCTGATTGTTCAAACCAGAGGGTTTGATTTGCCATTTGGTTAAAAGTCGGGGGGGTATTTGCGATTCTCCCTTTATTTTATTAGACTAAAATAATAAATAAGATAAATAAGTTAAATTGTTAATTTTTTTAAAAAAAAATTGGACGACCTAAGAGGAAAAAGTATCACAAGCGATCAAGGTTATACTAAACAACCTGGGGGGGTGGTGAGGAGTGAATAAGTTGACACATTAGTTTTAAAAACTCTTTCGTGACTTATGTCAAAACCTTGGTGAGTATACAAATTAACCTTGAACAAGATTGTTATGAGAAAACAATATGCACAAGTATGCTTAATTCACCACCCTTAGTCTACAAAACATATACCAAGAAACAATGTATCTCATTACAAGTATATTCAATAAAGAGCACATTCCACAACTTGTGTTATGAATATTACAATGAAAGATCACTAAGTAAAACTTTACAACTTGATATAGAATATTGCAAGATACAATGTTCAAACACTTACAAGATACAAGAAACAATGTTGATTCAACAAACAATGTGTGCATCTTTTTCTTTATCAATAACATGTTTACAAGGATGTGAGAAATTTAAGATCATAAACAAGTTATATAGAACAAACATACAAATATAAAGAGATAGAGATAGAGACATTTGACACATTGATTTTTACGTGGTAAACCTCCGAAGAGGAAACATCCACGGGTTGAATCCACAACCACCGACAAAGAAAATCCACTATATGAAAAGGACATACACACTCAAGGTTATCAACACTATGATATCCACCTCAAGCTATCAAATCCTAATCTACCCTAGGGCTAGTGAATCACTAAGCCTACTCCCTATCCAAGGTGTGTTCTACACCTCTAGGAAGCAACATCATATCTAAGGCTCTCAAGCCTCTAGGAAGAATTCCTTGCTTAGCTATCTAGATCTCAAGGATCCTAGTCAAGCTTCCCTAGCTCAACCATCCGGAGTATCACACTTCTAGCTAAGAAGCTTGGCTATCCGGAACACTTTTCTAGCCAAGTCTTCTTAATCAAATTGAAGCTTCACTCACTCCAAGATGAGACTTTCACCTTTTACAAGCAAATGATCTAAGTGATGCAAATTATGCAAATACATGCAATATAGAATATATGATCAATACATCCTATGAAAACTAGAAATGATCAATGAGCACACAATATATATTATTCTAGTTTATGATCCAAAACATGACACCACACAAAAATGATGCATTAGCATATGAAATATATGGATAAAGTACACTTCATGAAGATCTAGACATAGGCAACAAAGCACACAAAACAAGGTTGTCTAGACCTTAAACATGAGCAATAATCTAGAGCATGCAAAACACCTAAAACATGCCAAATCCTGGATTCTATTCATGTTACTAAAGCTTGAAAACAAAGCATGATCATTAAGCATATATTCAAGACTTTAGAACACAAACAACAAAAATGCTAGAATTACAAGATATGATCAATGAATATTCTAGCAAGTACTTAGAGCAAATATGTACACAATAATCAATTAAATCCTAATTAGCTTTAAATACAAAATCAAATGTGCTAATCCTAGAATTATTCAATTAAAGGATCAAAGCACATTTCAAGGATTATTAATCATAAAATGATTCAATCAAGTCTCAAATAATCATAGATATCAATCTAATCACAATACAACTCTCAATCATGTGAAAATCATAGAATCCAAGAAACTAGTTCTCATATATCTCTAATTAGACTTTTGATTAGAATTGATTATGAAACTATCTTTTTCAATATCATTCACCATACATACACATACATATAGAAGAAGAAACCCCAAGCAAATTGAAGGTTATAAAAGAAGAAGTCTCAAAGATATGAACACTATCTTACAATCACGAGCTGGTTCGGTTTTGACAGTGAAACCACCACAAAAGTCGATCAAACAGATGCAAGACCACTTGGAAAAGGTAGAGGACTTGATTAGAAACAATCTCCAACTTGAATCACTCAAATCCAACTTCGTATGAGAAAGTGATGGTGTTTGGAAGTTGAGAAAAATTGGAGAGAAAATTCTGGCGAGATTTCTATCTTTTTCTTCTTTTGAAATGGAAATGGGAGGGAATGGAAATATTTAAAAGGAAGCAAGAGAGAGAAAATAGATCGGCCAACCGTAGAGTGCCACATCAGCCCCACGTGTGGACCGCGTGTGGCACACATGGGCAAAGAGCCTAGCTGGCCGTGTGGCACACATGGCCAACAAGTTTGGCCGTTGGCCTCGCTTGTTCCTCCCGCGCTCCGCTCGAGTTTTTCGACCGTATCTGGGCCTCCGAACTCCAATTTCAAATCCGTTTTCGAATTACAAAGCGTGACTCCCTCATGCACAACGAAGACTAAGAAACTTTGACAAAAGGTTGAGAATTCATCTCGAAAAACAAAGACGAACATAACTCAACGAATGTGAACGAAAAGTAGTGTAGCTACATCGTTTGGACTCGAAATCAAATGTATGAGTAATCGAAATGACCGGGACTCAATAAGGAAACATAAGAGATCATGTTCAAGTCCAAAAACAATAAGACATAAACATATAAGCATAATGTCACACATGTATGCCGTTTCCTAGACATAGTCTTAGAACATGCAATTCTACAATGTATGAGAATTTGAGTTCAATGCAGGAGCATGTAAAAACATGTGAATGTGCTATATAAATGTTGCACAACGATGTAGGGACACATATAAATGATTTATGTATGTGTGCCTTAACGCCTAGCAAGAGGAAGAAGAAACTCGATACTTTAGCATCCAAGTACGCGTTTTTCCTCTTGAAGACGATATTTGCACAAGATGTTGCTTCTTCACCTTTGAAGCTTTTTTCTTCCAAGAACCACCTAAGCAACAACTTATACAAATATAGAGAGTTTTGCAATGGAATCAAGCCAATACAAATAAAGGATATTACAGATCATATGCTGAAAAACCCATAGACAGTATCCAGAAATATATAAATAAAGAAAATAGTAACAAAAGTAATCACAAGACATCACAAAACAGAGGGTGCAGCCCAAAAAAACCCAGAGACATGCAGGCCAAACAAAAAAAAAAAACAAAGTTAGGAAAACCTGAAATTCTCTAACCATACAATCATTGCCAACTAACAAAGAATAGAACGAAGGAGGGGAGGACCATCAAGCATCAGAAGGAAAATACCCAAAGCATGCTTAGCGAGAGCATCCGCCACCTAATTACCTTCCCTGAAAATTTGAGAAACCTGGAACTCCATATGTGAGATCTGATAAATGCAGCACTGCCAAGCTTGACGAACATGCCAGGTAATCTGATCAGACCTATTAGAAAAACCTAGAACTCCCCTCTAAGTATATTTAGACACACCGTTATTAGTTTCACATGCTAATCATGGGAACTGTTGGAAGGAGTCTGAAACTCAGACTTATATGACTTCAATATTCGTTTGATCATCATGTTCCTCTGAGCAAAATCCTTAAGATCCCAAACCTTAGCTTCCACCTGTTTAGGCTAAAGAGCATCCATAACAAAACCAAGCTCAGTATGAGAATCTGACAAAGAGATCTCCGAACTCAAGTCCAAAGAAGAACTAATCCCATGTCTTAGAATAAGATGATCATTATGAAAAATCAGACCAGAAGAAGTAACCAAAACTCCTATATCTAAAGGCTGACTAGGAACACCCGAAGAGAAAGTGGCCATAACCGGAAAACCCAAAGAAACAACAACAGAGGAAAGAGGAGGAGCCCCACGAGGCAAGACGCTACAGACTTGCTGATCAATATGAGCGACTAGTAAAGGTATTGGGATCGAACCCATAATAGTGGATGAAAGTCATGAATGCGGATTACAAGAAGAAATGAACAAACTAGCAGCCAAAGATGGAATCGAAGAAGGACCCTAAGAAGCTGACTTATAGACCACCACTGAATTTGTAGGCCCCAAATCCTGATAAATAGCAATGAAAGCATTAGATACCGTGACCTCTTGGACCGTCTTATCTATGGGACGAAAAACCATCTAAGAGGACCGAGAGCGAACTGGCTGAAAAACTGGCTCTTCAACAAAAGCCTCAGTCGTTGGCTAAGAGGGTTTTCTCGCAGTAGCAACAAGAACTTTAGGCTTGTTCCAACAACAAGAACCATGCAGATGACCAATGGAGGAGCAGACGGAGCAAAAGGACGGCAGGTTTTCATACTCTACCAAAATGAAAGAGCTATGAAGTTTGTCCCTCTCTAAAAGAACCGAGGATTGAAGCAAAACGGACATATTGACATCCACTAAAAGCCTAGCAAAATGCCCAAAATCAATATCAATAATAGCCTTATCCAATAAGTTAAATTGGCACGGTAGGGAATTTGGGGGTACGGTACAGTACGGCACGCCGGCCTGATGGGCCTTAAAGGCTAGCCTATCAATTACAAAAAAAAAAAAAAAAAAAAAAAAAATTTTCAGTTTTAAGTAAAAAACAATATTATAAGAAATAAATTTAATACTTAAATTAAATAAATAAAACTTAAAACTTAATATATATATATTTTAATGGATAGGTCTATCTTTTAAGGTCCGTTAGACTAGCATGCCGTACCATACCTTAAAATTCCCTACCGTGCTAAATTGACATGACCTGTTTAGCAGACCGAGCCCCACAGATTTCTAGCTTTACTAATGGCAGTAACTAGTAAAGGATATGAGTGTCAAATAAGTTGAATTTGATCGTAAACCGGCAAACTTACCAAAGGTAATTTGGTCGATGTACAAATAGGTGATAGTTAAAAAAACTAGGGAAAATTGCATAAACTTACCCTAATATTTCCCATTATAGCATAATATTCAACTAATGTCTTTAATTGCACAAACAACCCCTCCTGTTAGTCAACTTCGGTTAAAGATAACCATTGTTCATGATTTTTTTTGAAAGCCCAAAATTGCCCCTGCACTTTATTACAAAAAAAATCTTAAGCCCTTTGTTTAAAACATTATCTACTTTAAATTATTAGAATATAAAAAATAAACACTAAGCTTAATCATTTTTAAATAAAAAAAATTCAAAAATAATATATTAAAAACAAAACAATTTAAGAAAACATTATTTTGAGAAAATACAATTTAATAATATATTAAAAACAAAAAAAAAATGTTATTTTGACAAAATATAATTTTAAAATTACTCAAGTCCAATATGAATAATGGTAATATGTTACATATTTTTGAATTTTTTTTTGTTTTTATTATATTATTTTTGAATTTTTTTTATTTAAAAAGGATTATGTTTAGTATTCTAAACACAAATATAAATAAAATCATCAAAAGTTTGAAATAAAAATATAATCATTTGTCATAATAAAATACAATAGCACCGAAAATTTGTTCAATGTTCATCTCTATAAGACAAAATAATTTGACTCAATATAAATTACGCATTATATTTTGATTCAAAAATAAAAAATAAATAAATACTAAACATAATCCTTTTTAAATAAAAAAATGTTTTAAATTTCAAAAAATATGTAGCACATTACCACTATTCATATTGGACTTACATAATTTTAAATTATATTTTCTCAAAATAACGTTTTTTTTTTAATACTATTAAATTGTTTTGTTTTTAATATATTATTTTTGAATTTTTTTGATTTAAAAAGGATTATGTTTACTATTTATTTTTTATATTCTAATAATTTAAAGTAGATAATGTTTTAAATAAAGGGCAATTAAGAATTTTTTGTAATAAAGTGTAGGGGAAATTTTGGGCTTTCAAAAAAAATAATGGTCAATGGTTATCTTTAACCGGAGTTGACTAACATGAGGGGTTGTTTATACAATTAAACATTTAGTTGAATATTATACCATAATAGGAAACATTAGGGTAAGTTTGTGCAATTTTCCCAAAAAACTAAAAGCAAAGCCATATTTGTGACAACTCACTGACTGACTTTACTTTTAGCCTTTTAGGCAATTAGGCCTTGACTCTTATAAAACTCTCACCATCTCCTGTCTGTCACCCTTCAACGCTCACCTGAATTCCACCACCGTCCAACGCCACCCCCCACCTTTTTTATTTTTCGATCATTTCCTCGAACACCTTGACTATAAAAATAAACACATCAGGTTCTTTCTTTTATTTCTTTGCGTGCACAAGCGAATATGGGCAATTTGTGCAGTTGTTTAGCACCCAAAACGACGGTGAAGAGAAAACAGAGACTCACGAAGAGGTTGCCGAACCCGGGTCCGGTGGCAAACACCAGTAATAGGTGGTCCCGGATCCGATCAGGTTCGCGCAAAGACAAGCTTGACGATGCTATGTTACAAGAGCAGGCTTTAGCTGCTGCTATCTTGTTTCGTCAGCATCAGCAACAAAACGGCGGCGCTGGGTTGCCGTTTGATCGCTCCACTTCGTTGCGTTACTCGAATGGTTCGAAGAAAACCCAGTTGCCTCGGAGCTCCAGCTCTCGTGCCCGGTCGCTTACTGACCCGCTTTTACAGCCTCACCAGCTTGTTAACCGGGTTTGTGTTACTTTTTGAAATTTCCAGATTGGGTTTTGTTGGAATTTGGTGATTAAGGTTTATGAATTTGATGACAAATGTATGTCTTTCTGGTTTTTCTTATTTTTATTTTATTTTTTTGGTTTGGTTGATCATGTCGTCTATGAAGAAGTCAAATTTGATTTATTTTTGGAAGATAGTGATTGTTTGAAAGGTTAGAGTTAGTATTTTGAGATGGTTTAATTACGTGAATACTAAAGATGTTAATTTTGAAATTTAATTGTTGATGCTTTGTTTCCTTTTGTGTACTTGTTGAAAATTTTGGTAAAATTAAATGGTTGTGGGACTTTTTGGTGGTGCCCGTTTCTTGTATGCTACTGTAATACCATTCGAAGTGAATTTGATCAATTTTGTATAGTGTTGACTGTTGAGGATGCTTGAGTTTAAATTAACAAGAATTGCTACTCTTGGCTCTGTCACCTATTGCCGTTTAGCTTCAACAATTTCTGTAGTGACAAGTGACAGCAGAGGAGCAGGTTTTGGTAATATTGCCTCGGTCATTGGCTGCCTTATCAAAGAAGAACTTGTAAATGTTGAATTAATGTTGAACTTGGCCATTTTTTCATTTCTTAATTGCTTTTAATGTTGAATTCCTTTCAGTTCCTAACTATTTTCTCTTTGACAGGATGTAAAACTTGATGATCTTGAAACCAACCATTTCATCCTTGTCCATGGAGGAGGTTTTGGTGCTTGGTGTTGGTATAAATCTATAGCACTTTTAGAAGAAGGTGGTTTCAGAGTTACTGCCATAGACTTAACTGGTTCTGGGATTCATTCGTTTGATACGAATGGAATTACCAGTCTTTCACAATATGTGAAGCCACTTACCGATTTCCTAGAAAAACTTGCTGATGGGGAGAAGGTTCTTTCATATTTCACTTTAATTCCTCCCCTTCTTTGTCATATGTGCTGCTTTTTCAGCTTGTTGTTTAACGAAAGAGAGACTATGCTGCATTTATAAAATGAATTTATTACGTTAGCTAGTAAAACAATTGTTCTTTCGAATATTAATTGTTTTCTTTTCTCTGTTTTGCCGTTTAAAATATGTCTAGGTGATATTGGCCGGACATGATTTTGGTGGTGCATGCATATCGTATGCAATGGAGTTGTTCCCTTTTAAAGTTTCGAAGGCTATTTTTATCGCTGCAGCAATGTTAACTAATGGACAAAGTACTCTTGAAATGTTCTCCCAGCAGGTACTCAACTTGTTGATCTGATATAATCATGTGTTTTTCAAAGATACTTGTTGTGCATCACATAATAGAAAGATTTAGGAAATAATCCTTGAGACTAACATTAAAAAAATCATTGCAGACGGGTTCAAATGATTTGATGCGACAGGCTCAGATATTTCTGTATGCAAATGGAAATGATCACCCTCCAACCGCCATTGATCTAGACAAATCTTTGTTGAAGGAATTGTTATTCAACCAAAGTCCTGCCAAGGTATGTTTAAACTTGTTATGTGTTGATATTGCTCATCAAACAGAACACCTGCATATTAAGTACACAAATATGATTGTTCTCTCTCTCTCTCTCTCTCTCTCTCACACACACACACACACACACACAAACAAACACACATGAGCTCATACACACACACACACACACACACGCCCACACACACACAAATCATCATTATTATGTGAAAGCAAAGAATATGATTTGTAACATTTTCCGTACTCGATATTTGAAATAATTGATAAGAGATAAACCCACCTTCTTGGTTGTGCCTTCACTTTATAGTCAAGAGTATCTATTGCTGGGCTTTGGATCTCCAAATCACTGAACAACCATAAGTGTGAACACCTTTAGTTTATATATTGATATTGCATCTCTATCTCTCTCTCTCTCTTTCTCTCTCTGCATGTGTTTCTTCCATTATTTTTTTTTCCTCTACTTACTGTTGCTCTTTCCTTTCTGCCTATGATGGTTCAGGATATCGCCTTAGCATCTGTTTCTATGAGGCCAATCCCCTTTGCTCCAGTTTTGGAGAAACTCTCTCTTTCTGACCTGCAATATGGATCTGTGAGACGGTATTATATAGAAACTCCAGAAGATAACGCAATACCTATCTCACTTCAGGAGAGCATGATAAACTCAAGCCCCCCGAAACAGGTATTCCGTCTCAAAGGTGCTGATCACTCACCTTTTTTCTCAAAGCCACAAGCTCTACACAAGTTATTAGTAGAGATCTCAAAAATCTCTTCAACTTGAAAGAGAAATAGCTAGATGGCTTTTGGAAGTCCCTACCTGGATTTTCATTGACTCTACCAACTTCATTGACAGGGTACAGGATGCCACCCAAGGTTGAGTATCTTGTACATGCACATAACCACACACCATTTGGCTTTTGTAGTGTCAAATTCCAGAAAATATCTTAGAGCCATATTTCATCAGAACGCGAAATGTGTTCATATATTGATGAAATGAGTTCATATATTTTTGTCGTGTAATTCTTTTTTTCTTTTTTCTTTTTCTTTTTTTATTTTAATAAACCAACCACCAGTGAATTCTCATTTTCATTTTCAGCTAGTCAATTTCTATAGTTATAAAGAAACACAAGAAAGCAACCAGTTAGTTCAAGGCGTGCAATATATTTGTCACTCTTCTATTAAAATTTTAAGCCCATGCAATTTTAAAATAAGGTTTAAAAATCAAGAATACATCTAAAACACAAAGTATCAAAACCCCTTATTTTCGTGATTTTAAGGGTAGCTCTATTGCCACCAAGAAAAATTCTCATAACACCCATTAAAATGAAAATTTTATTACCAAAATGTCAGTATAGCTTATTGAAAACAAATTTCTTAATTAAAATTAGAGTTACGATATTTGCGCCCCTTAAAAATGGTATATACACCCTAAATTATTATGTTTTTAAAAATCCAATAATACCCTCGAATAAAATTACTAAGAGAACTAATTGTTTGTTAGTACACCATCAATAATTATTAATTAGTTTCCTATTTTAATCTTCTCTATTTTTTTTTCTTATTAATGGTTTGATATTAACATATATCATAAAAACTCTTTTCATTTTAATAAACCCTATATTCTCTTTTAAATATAATTTCAATCTCTTTTAAGGAAATACAAATTGATTACTAAGTATGGAAAATGAATCAAAATCATGAGATAAATTTGGTTGTGAAAAAGTAAAGTTTTAAATTAATTTTTATTAGAAGAACAAAATCATTATGTATATAAACAGATTTTTAAATTAACTATATTATCTATATATTTTTTTTATGTCTTTTAAACACACTTTAAACTTTTTTTATTTATCAATATTAGATGTTTTTTCTTGTTAAAAAAAAAAATTTATATGTTCTTCAATTTCATCGAACACTACTTTTTTTTTTTTTTTTTAAATATCATTTAACACTTATCTACTTCCACATCAATTGGGACATGATACAAATCTTGTATTCCTACATCTCTCTCAAACAAAAAGTGGTTCTCCAATATATATATATATATCTTAAAATGTAGTTTTAACGAAAAATAGAGTTTGATTTTTAAAAAAACCAAAAATAGAAAAGAATTAGGGAAGAGAAAGAATAGTAAGAGAATTAAAGGTAACAATATATATATTTTTTTGATATAATAATAAAGCTGATTAAATAACATAATAATAGTCATAGGTGGTGTGTACTTACAAAAATACAATACAGTATGATTAAAGAAAGGGTATTTTTGGTATTAAGTGGGGTTTATTTACAAATTAGAGATTTTTAAAAAAATTGATGGGTGTGATTACGAAAGGGGTGTATATATAGTTTTTGAAGGATGACATTATATCCACTCTTAAAATTATGATGGTTAATGTTATATCTAAAATAATATGTTTTAAAAATATTTTAACAACAACCTTAATCTTATGATTTGTTCTTAAAATTTTAAAAATAAATATATTTTTCTCCAAATTTTCATTTAAGTTTTTTATATATATTTTTTCCTTCTTATTTTCGATATTTAAACTAAATAGTAACTCTGCTGATTTCCTTTGGCAAACTCAACTCATTTTAGATAATTCCTCCTAACACAACATCAAACTAAAATAAATCATGAAATTTTACCACCAATAAATAGAACACACTATCATTATTATTATGTGTTGTTCTTGTAATTTTGTTTTGATTTTTTAATTGTATGTTTATTTGATCATGTAGATTAGAATAAATAGTTTTTTTTCGGCCGTTGCTACCAAATCATAATTTTAGTGCATGTATTAAAAATGAGAAAATCAAAATTAGCCGGGAAAATCAAAATTGTAATTTTGGAGCTGCATTGTCCAACATATTTACTGGGAAGGAAATAGAGCTTATGATTTTCTTGCTAATCTTGGTCACTCGCTGGATTTGGGGCTTATGGTGTATGAAGACCCTCCTTTACAGATTCTTTCAATTTTGGAGGATGGTAGCAGGGGTACTGCTATTGCTAGAGTGATTCCTAGTGTTTAGTTTTTGCAGTTTTTTGGGCGATTTGCCCCCCTCTTTTCCAAAAAAATAAAAAATAAAAAAAATTAGCCTCTAGAAACATTAGAGATTTTTTATTTATTTATTTATTTATTTATTTTTTTTTTTTTTACAATATTAGAGATTTTTTTTTAGCCACTTATAAAATTTAATTGTTTATAACTATGTTTTGTAGCAACTTTTACCAGAATACTTAGGGATGGCAAAAACCCGGGTCCAGGCCGGGGTACCCGGGTTTTAACAGTTCGGGTACCCGGCCCGAAAATACCCAGATTTTCGAATCCGGGTACCGGGTCTGGAAAAACCCGTCCGGGTTTCCGGGTATCCATACCCGAATTTTGCCTGGGTTTTACCTTTTTTATTTTTATTTTTTAAAAAAATTTTAATATAAGGCTGCTACAATGCTACATGCTACATGCTGTTGTTAAGCTGCTGTTATGCTATATAATTCTATATAATTATATTTAAATTTGTGCTTGAATTTTGGATATTGTTTGAGCGGATCCACAAGTGTTATGCTACACAAATAATGATATCAATATTTTTCCAACTCCAATGATAATAAAGAAAACTTGCATGCCTGACATTTATCAGAGAACAAATGTTCTATTTTTCCAACTCCAATATTTTTGCACATAGCATTACAAAAACATCAATTACATAAATGTTCTATAACAATCACTTGATAATCATTTTCATAGTTCGTGGTTATTCATCATTATCTTCATCATCACTTCTCCTCTCAAAATTTCATCTTCAGGAACAAGACCTAACAAAAATAAATCAACTGACACAATTAAAAAGAGAACAAAATAAAACTATATTATGAGATAAATATAAGTTGAAGTGATTTTTTACCTCGTCTTTGAGCCCATATCCAGTTTTGGGTGCACATCAATGCCTCAACTGTATGTGGATGGAGTCTGTTGCGATGTGAACTTAAAGTTCTACCACCTGTACTAAATGCCGACTCAGAAGCAACTGTGGATACTGGAATTGCCAAAACATCTTGAGCAATCTTTGACAATATAGGATATCTACCTTTTTGCATCTTCCACCATAACAAAATATCATATTCTTCAGACTCTGATATTTCTTCTTGCTCCAAATAAGTCTCTAGTTTGGATGTCAATTTATGTTGACGACCATGTTTCCTTTTATAAGATTCAAAGCCCTTCACATCCCACATAGAATAAGAAGATGAACTAGATGTAAAACCAGAACCTACACCAGACTCACCAATGTCTTCACCCAAACCTCCCTTCTTTTTTGCTTGATACTCACTCACCAAATCATTACAAAGTTCAAATATCCTTTGAGTTTCAAGTTCACAATCAATTCCATACATCCGAGGAAAAAAGTAGTCTATCAAATTCATTTTATATCTAGGATCTAACATAGCCGCCACAGCTATAACCCCATGAATTTTATCCCAATATTTTTCAAACTTAGGAGTCATATTTGTTGCCATCAATATAATTACCTCAACCTCTGAATCAAGCCAAGTTTTCAATGACAATCTAATTTCACAAATCATAAGAAAGAAAAGGTTAGTTGTTGGGTATTTAGTTCCATAAAACAAATTGGTCAACTTATGAAAGGGCTTCAAATGCTCACACATCACTTTTGCCAACTCCCACTCCGATTCACTAGGTAGATTCTTATATTGATTATCACATTGCTGTAAACGAATAAAAACTTCTTTGTACACCAAAGCAACCTTAAGCATCAAATATGTTGAATTCCACCTAGTTTTACAATCAAGTACTTGTAGGGAAAAATATACCCGCAGCGGAAGCGAGACTAAAAAAAATAGTTTGAGTAGCTTTTAAAAATTTTCCCATATTGAACCTTAACCCTTTAATTAATTAAGCAATATATACCAAAAGATATCATACCTTTGTCGCGTGATCCGATTGACTATGCGTCGATGGTAATCCGCAAGATCTTCCAATCCAATCACGAACGTGAATCACCTAGGAGCGTGGTCTCCCTTCTCTTTGAATTGTATACCTGAGAATGGACAACAAAACTTTTCTGGTTTCTGTTAGTCACAAAAATTCCAATAGGTTGCTAAGAACGTTCCGGTCACTTTTGAATTCACAATCGTAAGATTGAAATTCGCGTGAACCTAATTCGAAAGTGTGTACAAGATCTCTTGATGTTAAGATCACTAGTACACTATCGAAACAAAAACAATTCTTCTCTCACAAACCTCTAGGCCGAATCACTCACTAGTCTTAGAATTGGATCTTATTTTTCTCTAGCAAAATAAAAAGCTCAATTGCAAAAACTAGGGTTTCATAAAATATATTAAGAATATATATATATATCTTTATTGTCGCCGACCATATACCAAAAAAAAAAGATTTAACTTTTTGTGGCCTAATATATATATATATATATATATATGTATATCAATTAATGCACACCTATAATATATGTATATCAAACTTGCACGCAACTCAAATACATATATATTCTGTTTTTTTGGTTCAAAAAACTGCATGCATTTTTAATATATTTATGTTGTGCACCGGCCATATATATATCTTTATTTTGCATGCATATATGTATGTCTAATTCATATATCCGCATGCATGTATATAATCTCTATATATTCAGCATGCATATATGTTATATACCAACTATATATTCCACATGCATATATATTATATATAAACCCTAATCCAACTCTTTAGTGTATTTGTGACTATATAAAAGACTTCCTTATTTGACTAAACAAATAAAGTCTTTTATATTCAGTATAATACTAATAGTAGTATACTACTAGGAAACATATTTCTTAATTAAAATTAGAGTTACGATATTTGCGCCCCTTAAAAATGGTATATACACCCTAAATTATTATGTTTTTAAAAATCCAATAATACCCTCGAATAAAATTACTAAGAGGACTAATTGTTTGTTAGTACACCATCAATAATTATTAATTAGTTTTATATTTTAATCTTTTCTATTTTTTTTTTTCTTATTAATGGTTTGATATTAACATATATCATAAAAACTCTTTTCATTTTAATAAACCCTGTATTCTCTTTTAAATATATTTTCAATCTCTTTTAAGGAAATACAACTTGATTACTAAGTATGGAAAATAAATCAAAATCATGAGATAAATTTGGTTGTGAAAAAGTAAAGTTTTAAATTATTTTTTATCAAAAGAACAAAATCATTATGTATATAAACAGATTTTTAAATTAACTATATTATCTATATATTTTTTATTTCTTTCAAACACACTTTAAACTTTTTTTATTTATCAATATTATATGTTTTTTCTTGTTAAATTTTTTTTTTTTATATTTTCTTCAATTTCATCGAACACAATTTTTTTTTTTTTTTTGAAATATCATTTAACACCTATCTACTTCCACATCAATTGGGACATGATACAAATCTTGTATTCCTACATTTCTCTCAAACAAAAAGTGGTTCTCCAATATATATATATATATATAATCTTAAAATGTATTTTTAACGAAAAATGGAGTTTGATTTTTAAAAAAAAAACAAAAAGAGAAAAGAATTAGGGAAGAGAAAGAATAGTAAGAGAATTAAAGGTAACAATATATATATTTTTTGAAATAATAATAAAGTTGATTAAATAACATAATAATAGTTATAGGTGGTGTGTACTTACAAAAATACAATACAGTATGATTAAAGAAAGGGTATTTTTGGCATTAAGTGGGGTTTATTTACAAATTAGAGATTTTTTAAAAAATTGATGGATGTGATTACGAAAGGGGTGTATATATAGTTTTTGAAGGGTGACATTATATCCACTCTTAAAATTACGATGGTTAATGTTATATCTAAAATAATATGTTTTAAAAATATTTTAACAACAACCTTAATCTTATGATTTGTTCTTAAAATTTTAAAAATAAATATATTTTTCTCCAAATTTTCATTTAAGTTTTTTATATATATTTTTTCCTTCTTATTTTTTGGTTTACACCATCCGGTTTTCGGGTGGGGCGGATCCACCATACGGTGCAATCAGCCCAAACCACACCCCAACTAATCCGAACTCGCACCAGGTCGGCCCACTAAGGGGTAAAGTGCTCCCAATATATGTAGCTCCGTTCACAAGGGGGGTTGAACCCACGACCTTGCTTAAGGGATGCGAATGTCGAACCACTCACACCAACACATGATTGGTTTTCCTTCTTATTTTCGATATTTAAACTAAATAGTAACTCTGCTGATTTCCTTTGGCAAACTCAACTCATTTTAGATAATTCCTCCTAACACAACATCAAACTAAAATAAATCATGAAATTTTACCACCAATAAATAGAACACACTATCATTATTATTATGTGTTGTTCTTGTAATTTTGTTTTGATTTTTTATTTGTATGTTTATTTGATCATGTAGATTAGAAAAAATAGTTTTTTTTTGGCCGTTGCTACCAAATCATAATTTTAGTGCATGTATTAAAAATGAGAAAATCAAAATTAGCCGGGAAAATCAAAATTGTAATTTTGGAGCTGCATTGTCCAACATATTTACCGGGAAGGAAATAGAGCTGCTGATTTTCTTGCTAATCTTGGTCACTCGCTGGATTTGGGGCTTATGGTGTATGAAGACCCTCATTTACAGATTCTTTAAATTTTGGAGGATGATAGCAGGGGTACTGCTATTGCTAGAATGATTCCTAGTGTTTAGTTTTTGCTGTTTTTTGGGCGGTTTGCCCCCCTCTTTACAAAAAAAAAAATAATAATAATCAAAATTAGCCTCTAGAAACATTAGAGATTTTTTTTAACACTTTTTTTTTTTTTTTTTTTACAATATTAGAGATTTTTTTTTAGCCACTTATGAAATTTAATTGTTTATAACTATGTTTTGTAGCAACTTTTACCGGAATACTTAGGGATGGCAAAAACCCGGGTCCGGGCCGGGTATACCAGGACCCGGCCGGGTATCTGGGTTTTAACAGTCCGGGTACCCGACCCGGAAATACCCGGATTTTCGAATCCGGGTACCTGGTCCAGAAAAACCCGTCCGGGTTTCCGGGTATCCATACCCGGATTTTGCCCGGGTTTTACCTTTTTTTATTTTATTTTATTTATTATTATTATTTTAATTTTTAATTCAAGGCTACTACAATGGTACATGCTACATGCTGCTGTTATGCTATATAATTATATATAATTATATTTAAATCTGTGCTTGAATTTTGGATATTGTTTGAGCGGATCCACAAGTGTTATGCTACACAAATAATGATATCAATATTTTTCCAACTCCAATGATAATAAAGAAGACTTGCATGCCTGACATTTATTAGAGAACAAATGTTCTATTTTTCCAACTCCAATATTTTTGCACATAGCATTACAAAAACATCAATTACATAAATGTTCTATAACAATCACTTGATAATCATTTTCATAGTTCGTGGTTATTCATCATTATCTTCATCATCACTTCTCCTCTCAAAATTTCATCTTCAGGAACAAGACCTAACAAAAATAAATCAATTGACACAATTAAAAAGAGAACAAAATAAAACTATATTATGAGATAAATATAAGTTGAAGTAATTTTTTACCTCGTCTTTGAGCCCATATCCAGTTTTGGGTGCACATCAATGCCTCAACTGTATGTGGATGGAGTCTACTGCGATGTGTACTTAAAGTTCTACCACCCGTACTAAATGCCGACTCAAAAGCAACTGTGGATATTGGAATTGCCAAAACATCTCGAGCAATCTTTGACAATATATGTTATCTACCTTTTTGCATCTTCCACCAAAACAAAATATCAAATTCTTCAGACTCTGATATTTCTTCTTGCTCCAAATAAGTCTTTAGTTCGGATGTCAATTTACGTTGACGACCATGTTTCCTCTTATAAGATTCAAAGCCCTTCACATCCCACATAGAATAAGAAGATGAACTAGATGTAAAACCAGAACCTACACCAGACTCACCAATGTCTTCACCCAAACCTCCCTTCTCTTTTGCTTGATACTCACTCACCAAATCATTACAAAGTTCAAATATCCTTTGAGTTTCAAGTTCACAATCAATCCCATATACCCGAGGAAAAAAGTAGTCTATCAAATCCATTTTATATCTAGGATCTAACACAACCGCCACAGCTATAACCCCATGAATTTTATCCCAATATTTTTCAAACTTAGGAGTCATATTTGTTGCCATCAATCTAATTACCTCAACCTCTGAATCAAGCCAAGATTTCAATGACAATCTAATTTCACAAATCATAGGAAACAAAAGGTTAGTTGTTGGGTATTTAGTTCCAGAAAACAAATTGGTCAACTTATAAAAGGGTTTCAAATGCTCACACATCACTTTTGCCAACTCCCACTCCGATTCACTAGGTAGATTCTTATATTGATTATCACGTTGTTGTAAACGAATAAAAACTTCTTTGTACACCAAAGCAACCTCAAGCACCAAATACGTTGAATTCCACCTAGTTTTACAATCAAGTACTAACTTCTTAGGAGACTTCATTTTTAATTGACGTATGACGATATCCTCTAAAAGCTCTAAACGTCTACTTAACTATGACCAATAATTTACCGTTTCTCTAACTTTTTCAATTCCATCACCAATCACATCTAACCCATCTTTAACTATCAAATTTAAAATATGAGCAGAGCATCTCATATGAAATCATTTTTCACCCAACAACAATGAACCAGCAGAAAACTTTGGCAACAAATAATTTTTAATCATAGCATCATTGGCGGTACAATTATCTACCATCAATGCAGACAACTTCCCATCCACATTCCAATCCAACAGACAATTCCACAATTCATCAGCAAGTGTAATCGCATTACGTGGTGAAGGCACATATATGAATCTAATTAACTCCAATGAAAAAAAATCAATTAAATTATACAATCAAATAACACACACCCATATGGATATTAAAAGTAAAATAAGATTATAAATAGTACCTTAGGATCCAACTACGTAACTTCCACGTGTTGTCAATAAAATGTGCTGCGACAATAATCAAGTCAAAATTGGTATGATTTTGGCCCTCATTTCCGTCTCTTTATGCTTGATTCTCGGGCATTTTCCCGTATTTTAATGTTGTTTATTAAGTATTTTCAGGTATTTAAAAGTTGAAGGGCATTGTTGTAATTTGGAGAATTTGGGGGCAAAAACGTAAAATACAAGGAGAAGTTTGAAGTTTTCGTGATATTATAAGAGATCAAGGGAGCATTGTGTAATTAGCCAAGGAAATCAGCCAAGACGCCACATTATCAGCTGATGTGGTGCGTTTTGGGTGTGTGTGTGATTGTGGGCTGCTAAGCACACCCACGCTCAACTCTGTGCTCGCCCAAATTGAAGCCCAAAAACGGTGTGTTGCAACATGGCCCAAGTGCTGGCCCAACTGCCTCAAAGGCACCTGCATACACCCCACACCACCGTCTAAGTGCACCCCATCTATACAATTAGTGAAATGGTGCGTTTCACGAGTGGGCTCATGTCTCACTTCTAAGCACACCTCATTCCTCTTCTAAACACGCCCATTTTAAGACACAATAGCAGTAGCCCAATTGCACCCCACTCGCCTGCTAATTGCACCCCAACTACTATTCACCTTCTTCTTCCTCTCGCGCGTGCAGACCACCATTGATGCCCCTCCAAACCCTAAGCACCGTCGCCTGAAACTACCCATTTTTCGACCTATTTCCAATCGGTTTCCGACCATAATTAATGGCCAACCGAACGGTAACCTCCTCGTTCCATTTCCGACGTCTCAAATGGCCGGATTCTCCAAGCTCCAATTCTCTCCCAAAGTCTTCCCATTTTACCCCTCTTGTCATGCCTACGTCACCCTTTTAATCGTTATTTGTCGTTCGAGGTCACCATGGCGACAGGGGATGATTTTCCACACCTGATGGCTTCGCCATATTTTCGCCCTTTGGTCGCCATTGATGCAAACCGCGACCACCCTCTGTGTTCTGCTCTGATTGGTGAAGTTTGGGAGGAAAATTATGGAAAGGCCCTATAGAGGGGCCAAAATGGAAATTTGACAACTATAGGGGGTGTTTTGGTAATTAGCCATTCGTGACCTATTTTGAAAACACTATAAATTCATCCTATTTTCAATTTGACTAATCCCAATCCTATTCTCTCCTACCTATCTCCTTTTCATCTTAGGATCTCAATTAATCACCTCCCAAACTCCTCCATTTCTACACTTGAACTAATCTTTTCCATCCAAAAACTCACACCAAACCTTGATTACTTCCCTAGACCATTCCTTCCCTACCATTTTCTACATCACAAATCCTTTGTCACTCACCATAACCCATCCACCTATCTAGACACATCCTTCTCCTCCATTCTTTGCACTAGGAGCATCTAAGGAGAACAAGGATCAAGCACTAAAGAAGGAGGCCCAAGGGTGATTTCCTTATCATTTACTTGTTTTTTATTTTATTGCTACTATGTGTAATTAAAACCCTAATCTAGGGGATTGATTTGATAAACATTTGGTTGTGGGTATTTGCTTAAGCTTTGTAATGAATCTCTATATGTGTTCTATTTATTAATTAATTAGATTCTATTCATTATGTGATTGACTTGTATATCCACTTGTTAATTACAATCTTGTTTAGAATAACATGTTATATAATCATTCTTGGATTGACACCCTTGAGTGATTAAGAACCCAATAAATAGGATAGATTAGTGGAGGGTATATCAACCACATTAATCTAAACCTAAATTGGTTAACATGTAGAGATTGGTCCTTAAAGTGGCTTAAAAAGCACTACCCATACCCACTTGCTAATCAATCAATTCCCTAGCATCTATATTAATTGTTTACACCCATTTTTCTTATCAAGATTGTGAGTCTTCTATTTTTCATATCACCATATTTTTAGTTAGGTTTATTTTGTATGTATGTTTGATGGTTTGACAAACCATACACTCATTCATCATTTATGATTTATTTTATTGCATATAGATTAGCTAATTAATTCAACATATTACTCTAATTCCCTGTGGAACGAATTCTAAGCTTACCACTTTACTAACTTTCAAAACTTAAAATTTATTGCGTAAAAATTCATTTTATAAACATTCTTTTGGTAATTCGTAATTTGGTAACGACACAAAAAGCGAGTCATCAGACAACCATATAACCTTTCTTCTGGTTACTTGTCCATATATCAGTTGTAAGAGCAATCCGACTTGTATTTTCATCCAACATCATCATCGTTCTACTCTTCTCTACTTCATATAACTTCATAACTTCACTTTTGAGTGTATTTTTACTCATACCATTGAAGTCCAGTGCTAAAAAATCCAACACATCCTTAAAGCCATCATAGTCCACAAAACTCAAGGGAAGCTCATGAATGATTATCATTTTTATGATTTTTTGTCGTAGAATATCATTATCCACCGACCCAAAATTAGGTTTAGGCAAGGTTCCATCATCTAGTTTCTTGCCTCCAATTTTTCTAAGACAGGAAGTTACGTGGCTGAGCAAATGTGAAGTCCCTTGCTTGTGATGTCCAGCTAGAGCTTTACCACAATGATGACATATTGCCTTTGCTTGCCCATTTATAATCTCTCTCTTAAAATGATTCCAAGCTTCAGAGGTTTGTTTTGGTCCTCCCGAACTACTTCTCTCAGTACTCCTCCTATTTGCTTAACTAGTTTGCCTTCCACTTTCACACTCGATGTCATCTACATCAACGAGATTATTATCACAACTTGGAGCTTGACTTTGAGTGTTCAATGGGTTATTACTATCGAAATCCAGATTTGGTTGTGATGTAGACATTTCAACCTGCAAAATTTAATTAAAACCGTAACTTAAGCACAAGACTTGCAAAATATACTAATATTAAAACATTCATGGTGGCTCTATCATTCATGAAACCATATACGATAAAAACAAATATATTAGAAGAACTACATATACAAATTAAAACATATATAAAAGGCCATTTGATCAAAAGAGAAAAAGACTACATCGATGTAACAAATAAACCTAATATTATTAATTGAAATTTGATATTTACTTCTTCAAATATGCACAGTAGTTAATTGTAGTTAAGAGATCTAACATAGGGTGCAGCAGAACTATTCCAAAACCAATTCTGTCAAGCAACCAAAATTTTCTATTAGAAAGACAGTTGTAGCTGTTGTAGCTGTCTCTCTGTTTGACAAACAATCAAAATGATCAAGTAATGCAACATATTGAAATGTTGAGGTAAGTGTTAACAAACAGCAAATTTTCCTTCATTAATGGAGGTTTTTGGTTGTTGAGGTCATTGATACTTTGAATACATTAGACATTAGTGTCTGAAGAGCACTCTCACACACACAAATATTGAAAATTTCAGAATATGCAATTATAAAATTCATATAGACTGAAGTAGTGAACCAGTAATAGTTTCAAAAGCAACAGCTCTGTGGTGCTTTCACATATTATATGCAAAAGCTGGTGATGACAAAGCTGTGAGAAAAGAAGAAACTACGATTGAACTAAACAGAGTTGTTTATGATGAATTCAAAGTGTCTTCACCAAACCCAAATAATAAATAACTTTAAAAACATCTCTAAAGAACTTAGATCAACAAAAAGGAGCCATGTCTTTGAAGACTCTTTTAAATCTCCACAAATCTAATCTAAGTTGAATAGAACATAACATCATTGTCACCAAAGGAACAAGTTTGCAAGCACATCCCAAACAAGATCAATTTTTTCTCGTTTACATTCAAACTCTTTAGCACATGTTAAATTTGGAAGAAAAGAGGAATTAGAATATAGGACTTTATAAAAGATCAAAAAATTTGTCAAAAGTTGCAAGCTTATACATTCAAGACTTGTCGCATTAGAGATAATTCAAAATTAAGGTAAACCTAGGAAGAGATCGAGAAGGCAAATCTGGGAAGAGGGTCGGCGGCAGATGACAGAAGAGGGTCAACGGTCGGTGGTGGTGGAAGGGGTTAGGCGACGGTCGGCTGTGGATATTTGGTAGAGCAAATAGGGAAATACTCGGTGGTGGAGACTAGAGAGAATAGGTTTGGGTTAAGTTTGTTTATGTAAAAAAATAATAATAATTAAAAACTGAGTATCCAGGTATACTCGGACCCGGGCCGGAACACAACCGGCCCGGGTACCCGGACAACCCTTACCCGGTGCCGGGTAAGGCATGTCCGAGTTTTACCAGGGATTTCTAGCCCGGGTAAAGCCCGGTACCCAGCCCTAGGAATACTCCCATATAAAAACTCTCTCTCTCTCTCTCTCTCTCTCATTCATTTCACACAGGTAGTGCCTTTGGGGACTGAGCATGGCACAAAGCCAAGCCGAAGTTGTTTGAGGATGGCAGGCTGCCCAAGCAATACTATGTTTGGGTAGTGCACTTTGCACTTTTTTATAAACCCTAAATGTGAAATTACCTAAACCTCTCTTCTAGGGTTGTTTCAATAAATTTATTGTAACAAAATTGAAAACAACGTTTTTTTAGGGAGGTTCAGTAAAAAAAATTTATTTAAAAAAAAAAAAAATAAGGTTTCACATTTTTCTCCAATGTTTCACGTTTTCCTCTAAGGTGTCACGTGTTTAACCTTTTTTCCCCAAGGTTCATGTTTTTAACCCTAAATTTTACGTTTTCCACCAATGTTTAACGTTTTTCTTAAAAAAAAAATAATAATTAAAAAAAAGGTTGTAGGGGTATTTTTATAATTTAGGCTATGGAGTGAAATAAAACTTTAAAATATGGTTATTAACCGTTAAACTTTTGTATGTGATTAAAAACAAAATTTATATATTTTAGATGGTTATTTTTGACAATTCTCACATTTTTTTAGCACGAAATTTAGCTTAGTATACAAAAGATGACTCGAGATATACAAAATAATTATTTTTGTTTTTGAAGTATTACCATAATTTGGGGTTTGGAAATTGGTAGAGACTCGAACCCACAACCTTATGGTGTAGGTATGAGAGATATACCACTGGATCAACCTTATATTATTTTTAAAAAAAAAAAATTAGTTGCATTGTATGAGTGTCCATATTGAAAAGAATTAGTCAAAAGTATTATTTCAAATTTAATAATAATTTAATAATTTAATATCCACCCTTCATCTCCATCTCAGTGATGGATGATAAGATCTAAACTTCTGTTGTAAATTAAATAGAAAATAGAATAGGGAGTAATAATCAATTAACAAAATAAAGAATAAAGGAAAAGAAGAAAGAAGAAGAGATGAACGAGATAGATAGAGAAGAGGAGAACATTGCCTTTATATTGAATTTGGAGTTTCCAGATTTCAACAACATTTTATTATTGAAATTTTAGAGCATCAGCTCGTTTTTCTTACAAGAGAGAGCATATATATAGGCAAACAAAACAAGGGGTAGTTATTGTAGTTTTCCACACAAATTATGTCACCATGTGACACGACTTCTCACTTTATCGACACTTGCCAAGCCATGCATAATGGTGGAAGCCACCTATTTACAACACTCCCCCTTGGATTCCACCATTTGTATTTTAATTTGCTAGGAAAAACCCAGTGGGATAAAAACCTTAGCAAAAAATATATACAATGATCTTCTGGATCAAATGGTGTGGATGTGTTCAGAACTGCCTCATTAAAACCTTTCCGGTAAAACCTAGTGGGACAAAATCCGGTAAAAGGAAAAAGAGTACAGTACACATATGTCAATTCAAAATTTTGCTCCCCCTGATTGAACGCTCCCCCTGAATGAAACTTCAATGTTGATCCTGTAATTTGCAGAGTCAACGCATGCCAATCCCATAAACCAGTTTTTCAAAAGTTGATGTAGGCAATGTTTTGGTAAATAAATCTGCAAGATTATCTATAGACCGTATTTGTTTAACATCTATCTGTCGACTCTGTTGAAGTTCATGAGTATAGAAGAATTTGGGAGAAATATGTTTGGTTCTGTCTCCTTTGATATATCCACCTCTAACTTGAGCAATACAAGCGGCATTATCTTCAAATATCGGTGTCGGCATTCCTGTAGATAATAAAAATCCACATGTATTTTGAATATGAGAAATTACTGACCTTAGCCACACGCATTCTCGGCTTGCTTCATGAAGTGCAAGGATCTCAAAATGATTAGATGATGTAGCAACAATAGTTTGCTTTGTGGAGCGCCAGGAGATTGCTGTGCCATTATAAGTAAAAACATACCCCGTTTGTGAACGGGCTTTATGGGGATCAGATAGATACCCGGCATTAGCATAACCAAGTAAACCTGAAAAATTGTTAGATTTTGAAAAATATAACCCTAAATCTTTTGTTCCACGAAGATAACGAAAAAGATGTTTGATCCCATTCCAATGTCTTCGAGTTGGTGCTGAACTGAATCTAGCAAGCAAATTTACTGAAAATGCGATATCTGGTCGAGTACATTGAGCCAGATATAATAAAGCACCAATTGCATTAAGATATGGTACTTCAGGACCAGGTATCTTTTCACCATCTTCCAGTGGTCGGAATGGATCTTTCTTAGGATCAAGGGTTCTAACAATCATGGGAGTACTTAATGGGTGAGCATTATCCATATTAAATCTTTTCAGAATCTTTTCAATATAAGCTGATTGATGGATAAGTATTCCATCTGATTTATGCTTAATCTCCAGACCGAGACAATATTTTGTCTTTCCTAGTTCTTTCATTTCAAATTTCTTTTTTAAATATTCAGCAGTTTTTAGGAGCTCTCCAGGAGTTCCAATCAAATTCATGTCATCAACGTAAACTGCTATAATAGCAAATCCAGATTCTGATTTCTTTATGAAAACACATGGGCATATGGGATTATTGATATATCCCTCTTTAATCAAATATTCACTGAGGCGGTTGTACCACATGCGCCCAGATTTCTTTAATCCATACAAGGACCTTTGTAATTTAATTGAGTATAAATTGCGAGATCTCGAGTTGTATGCTTCTGGCATTCTAAATCCTTCTGGGATTTTCATATAAATATCTGAATCGAGTGAGCCATATGGATAGGCAGTTACTACGTCCATAAGACGCATTTCAAGTCTTTCTGAGACAGCCAAACTTATCAGAAATCGAAACGTAATTGTATCCATCACTAGTGAATACGTCTCATCAAAATCAATACCAGGTCTCTACGAGAAACCCTGTGCTACGAGTCGTACCTTATATCGCACTACCTCATTTTTCTCATTACGTTTCCGTACAAAAACCCATTTGTATCCAACAGGTTTGACGTCTTCAGGCGTCTGGACTATTGGGCCAAATACTTTACGTTTGGTTAATGAAGCCAATTCTGCTTGAATCGTTTCTTTCCATTTAGGCCAATCAGATCTTTGCCTATAATCATTAAGGCTATGAGGCTCATAATTATCATTTAAAATTTCAGTAGCCACTGTATACGAAAAAATATCATCAATGATTATTTCTTCACGATTCCACATTTCTCCTGTATAATTTATAGAAATTTCCTCATTTCTGTGTTCTTGTATCTCTTCAGAGATTCCTTCCCCTGCAGGGGTCTCTTGTGTCCTTTTAGGGACATCTAACTCTTGTGGAGTTGATTCAGAGAAAGTGGATTTATTTATCATTTCAGGAACATGATCCTGATATTTTGTTTTCTTCCTTCGGGGAACAGTATCTTTCGAACCAAGTGGCCTACCACGCTTCTGGTGTATAGTAGATGATTCTTTTGCTACTATTTGTTTAGATCGTTCTTTTGGAAAAATCACCCGTGCTGGTACATTAACAGCTGGGATGTGTGATTTTGTTACCTTAGTAGCATCTGTAAATCCATCTGGTAACTGATTTGCTATTGTTTGAAGATGAACTATCTTATGTACTTCATTATCACATTGAGATGTGTATGGGTCAAGATGAGTTAGACCAGGAACTTTCCAAGAAAATTCACGCTTCTCTTTAGGAGAAGTTTTTCCTTTCCCTAATGATGGGAAATTTCCCTCATCGAAATGACAATCAGCATCGAAATGACAATCAGCAAATCGTGCAGTAAAAAGATCACCAGTTAAAGGTTCCAGATATCTAATAATTGATGGTGAATCTAAACCAACATATATTCCCAAACGCCGTTGGGGTCTCATTTTAGTTCTATTTGTAGGTGCAATTGGGACATATACTGCACAGCCAAAAGTACGCAGATGGGAAATATCTGGTTGATGGCCAAATACAAGTTGCACAGGAGAATATTGATGATAAGCAGTGGGACGAAGACGAATTAATGCAGCAGCATGTAAAATAGCATGTCCCTAAACAGAAATTGGTAATTGTGTTCGTAATAATAAAGTTCTCGCAATTACCTGGAGACGCTTGATAAATGATTCTGCTAATCCATTTTGAGTATGAACATGTGGAACTGGATGCTCAACATCAATCCCAACTGATCTGCAATATTCATCAAATATTTTGGAGGTAAATTCACCAGCATTATTAAGGCGGATTGATTTGATCGGATGATCGGGAAAATGTGCCCGAAGCCTGATAATCTGTGCGAGTAATCTGGCAAAAGCAACATTGCGTGTTGACAATAAGCAAATGTGTGACCATCTACTGGATGCGTCAACTAGGACCATAAAATAGCGGAACGGTCCACTTGGTGGATGAATAGGTCCACATATGTCCCCTTGAATCCTTTGTAGGAATGATGGGGATTCAAAGCCAACTTTAGAATGGGATGGTTTTATTACCAATTTCCCTTGTGAACATGCAGTACATAAATTTTCATGGGATAAAAGAATCTTCTGGTTCTTTAATGGATGCCCATGAGAATTTTTAATGATTCTACGTATCATTGTAGATCCCGGGTGACCAAGACGGTCATACCAAAGCATAAATATTTTTGGATCTGGGAACTTCTGGTTCATAACTGCATAAATTTCTACACCTCTTATAAGAGTGTAATATAATCCAGATGATAAACCACGCAGCTTTTCCATAATGAGCTTCTGGCCCGAATTATGAGAAGTAATGCACAGATACTCAATATTCTCATCACTTATAGTTTCTATGTGATATCCATTACCCCGTATATCTTTGAAGCTAAGTAGATTTCTTCTGGATCTACTAGAATATAAAGCATCACTGATACATATTTTAGTATCGTTTGGTAACAATATCATGGCTCTACCAGAGCCTTCTATCAGATCTGCGGGACCCGATATTGTATTAACATTTGCTTTGAGCAAGGTCAAATTCAGAAAATATTTCTTATTCCGCAGAATTGTATGCGTCGTTGCACTATCGGCCAGACATATATCTCATGTATCTTGCTTTTCAACATCAATCAATTTATCGTTTAGAGACATATCTATTCACAAAACAAAAACGAAAACAAAAATAAATAAAGTGCAAATCAGATAGAGTGATCAAAAATATAAACATGTAGATATGAAAATATATCACTTCATAAAACAAAATCATGAATCATATTGATCTTTCGAACTTCCGGTTCGACCATGAACTACAGGTTCATAAAATTCTGAAAACTTCAGGTTCTAAATAGAAATTACAAATTGACTTTCTAGATAAAAGAATCGTGACTTGATTCAATTCAGAATTTCTGGTTCTAATAAACTTTGACATAAAAAATTTAATATCATAATTTAAATTGAATTCAGAGCTTCAAGTCTGATTAGAACTTTATGTTCAAAACTTAAGAACTTCAAGTTCAGATTCAATACTTCGTATTCAAAATTAGAACTTCAGGTCCCAAGTATGACATTCATGTACATATTAATGAATCCAGACATATTCTGATCGGTTTGTAAAACCGTGTCAACTTAAATATTATAATGATAAATTCAGGAACTTTAGATTCTGGTTAGTCGGTCTAGCCGAGCTTGGTTTAAATTTCAGAAACTTAACGATTGACCTATTTAGGCTCAACACTTAATTTATACAAATCCAGAAACTTCAGGTTCCGGTTAGTTGGTATATTCAGATACATAAATTGCATAAAATTAAATAGATGCGTAAAATTAAAATAATAGATAATATAACAGAAATAAGATGAAGAAGAATAATGAGATAAAATGAATAGGGGAGAAAATTTACTATTTTTATTAATGATTTCGGATTACATCCTGACCACACAATTTCAGCTGTGTAGTGATTTTGAATAAAGCAGTATTATACTTAGAGACTGATCTAAAGTCTTGAAAACGTAAATGTTGCCACTGATACCTGACATTTGGTAATGCAACTTCTGGTTGGTTATCAAATCGGTCTTTTTAGTTCTTGCCATATAACTTCTGGTTTTGTGACCGTTAGGTATTGGGCTTTCAGATCGTAATAGTCCCTAGACACTTCCAGTGCAGCAAATTTCAAATTTACAAGCTTTGACATTATTATAACTTCTGGTTATCCGAAAATCACAATCGGAGTCAGAACTTCTGGTCTGACAAAAATACGAGGAATTTATACCTTTAGATATATAAACGAATATTTGTAAATAAATAAATCCAGAAGCTTCAGGTTCCGGTAATGATAAATAAATTCATAAACTTCAGGTTCTTGATGGGTAACCAAATTGTTTAAATAAAAATTGCGTAAAGTAAAATGCGTAATAATAAATGCGAAAAAATAAATAAATCCAGAACTGCAGGTTCTGGTAGGTTGGCATGGCCAATATCATAAAAGCATATAAATAAATAAATGCAGGAAAGTAAATTGCTTAAAAGTAAATAAAATGCAGTAAAATAAATTGCATAAAAGTAAAGTGCGAGAAAGTAAATTCAGAACTGCGGGTTCTGGTATTAATAAATAAAAATCTGGAAGCTTCAGGCTTCGGTAATTAATAAATTCAGAACTTCAGGTTCTAGTAATAAATCTAGGAATTTCAGGTCCTAGTAATAAATCTAGGAACTTCAGGTCCTAGCAGTAATAAATTCAGAACTTCAGGTTCTGAGAATAACAGCATTCGTGCTGATAACGTGTTGTAAATTAAATAGAAAATACGATAGGGAGTAATAATCAATTAACAAAATAAAGAATAAAAGAAAAGAAGAAAGAAGAAGAGATGAACGAGATAGATAGAGAAGAGGAGAACATTGCCTTTATATTGAATTTGGAGTTTCCAGATTTCAACAACATTTTATTATTGAAATTTTAGAGCATCAGCTCGTTTTTCTTACAAGAAAGAGCATATATAGGCAAACAAAACAAGGGGTAGTTATTGTAGTTTTCCACACAAATTATGTCACCATGTGACACGACTTCTCACTTTATAGACACTTGCCAAGCCATGCATAATGGTGGAAGCCACCTATTTACAACAACTTCTTCTTTCTTTCTTTTTTTCATTTTTTTTTTGTTACCATTTGTAGATGGTTTTCGGACAAACCTCATATTGGTTGAGTGTAATTTTTTTTTCAAGAGCCGACACCATTGTAAAATTGTATTATATTTGCTATATCAAGGTTTGAATCTTGATGGTGGAGCTTCATTTTGAAGTCTCCAATCACTAAAGCAAGAGACCCTTGGTTAAATTGTTAGTCCCTTGAAATAAAAGTATAGAGTTGTGATTTCATAAAATCAATGCAGCGGAAAAATATAGGTTTTAAAATTTATTTTGGACCGTTTTCCATATACATGAATATAAGGAGGGATTAAAATAATACCTTATTGTTTTCTCCTTCGTTTGTTTTCGATTCGTTACCACAAAGCTTTCTGAGTTATGACCCGCGATCTTATAACTTGTGTGTGGGCATAGACAGGACTAGACGGAGGTTTACAGAAATCAAGAAGACAACAACTTTGCCTTCTCTTCAATTCGGCCGGCCCCTGAAAGAAAAAAAAAAAAAAAATTCTTTCTCTTCTTTGCCTTTGCCGCACCACCCTTTTATGTATTAGGTTTATGTTGTCTTTTGTTTCCTGATAAGTTTATCTTATACTAGAATCCTAGGGTTTAGTTAACCAAGTCAAAATAGAATTTTAAATTTATTTTAATTCGGTCACCAATAGGACTTGAATCTGCGACCTATAGGATTTAAAATAATCATTATTATTTATAATCCTTTTGTATTGGTCATGGTTCGAACCTTTAACCTCCTATTAATAATTAAACAATTAATAATTCTTAATTATTAATATACTAATCAAATAATCATATTATTTAATTAGTTCCCTGAATTTATTTATATCACTTTCGTAATATAGTTAATTTGGACTATCCAATTAATTAACCGTGACCCTTGTTACCAATAACCGTAAGGGCTAGCAAGGGGACTTAATGGACCCATAACTTTGAGCTCCAATAATACTTAGAAAAAAAAAATATTAATTAAACTCTTTAATTAATATTTCATGATTATTAACCTTAGAGTTACTCCACTAAAAATCCGAGGTTGCATTCTTGTAACTGTATATGTTTTATATAACCTAAAATATCAGTGTCCATCAATATAACTATTACACATTGTGTGATCCTTCATAAGTAGTTCATAATTAGAGTTAGGTCATAAAGTCCGTTATACCTTTCTAATTATATCTTTTCCTTTAAGTACCATTGATTCTCTAATGAACAATTATATTCTCCCTTCCTTTACAGAAGAAGGAGAGCGTTCTTAATCATTCAAATCCCGAATCAACCCTTAATAGAACTACTTCTCTACTTCTCGCAAGAAGGAGTGAATTCCTTTATTGTGTTCATACTTCCCAGCCACAAGCCAAACCGTGATTCCAAGATACAGAGTTATTGATCGGGAATGCTACTCCGATCTCACCCATGGTATATCAAAAAACACGATCTAACTTGAAGGAGTCAGTAAGACACTCAGAATTAAGATCACCCATATACAACCATCATTTGTCGATATATATGAATCTCTTCATTCAACAGATCTTAGTGATAGATTTGTATAGATCATGGCCCAGTTCTATATGATTACATCATATAAGGTGCCTTCATTCTCATATCACCATATGAATAGTCTAGGATAAGACCACCATACATTACGGAATAGACTGTAACTGTAAATTAACCACAAATAAAGTATACAACTTTATTTGCTCTCTACGGACTCTTTATATTGCATATCTCAAACCGAATTCCTCTGAATATAACACTAATATACTAAGTTTGAGATTACATTTAGCAATCTTGGATGTTTAGCACATATGATATAAGCGTACGAGTCATTTTTACTGAATAAAAAAAAACTACATTTATTTATGTTTTTATAACATTTATAAATTACAAGCTTTAGGGCATAAATCTCAACATAAATTTGGTGCACATTTTTTTTCTAAAAAATAAATAAATTATATATATTCTTTTATCTTAAATAAAAAAAAAGGGTAAACTGTATAAACAACCCCAAGTTTAGGTGTAATTGCACCTATTTCCAAAGTTTATCCGAAATTACACAAACATATCATGCTGTTAATAGTCAACAATTATTTTTAACGTTTGACTGTCCTATTGGTTTAAAACGTCTATAATGCCCATAGTCATTATTATTTTTTATTATTATATCAAAATAAATTCAATTAAATAATATAATAATTTTCCTAAAAAAAATAACAAGCAAATATGGAAAATCTCCTGACTTTTCAAACAAATCTAAAAATCTCCAGAAAAAATCCAATGAACCTGGTGAACTTCATTATCACAAACAAAAAAAACTAGATGATCGTTACCGACGGTGGCACCTTTTTAGGTGAGAGACGTTGGTCTCCTGCAGTCAGAGGAGATCAACGTGGATCTCCTTTAATTGGAGGAGATCTGATGCGGAGGATCCTAATCTCTTCCAATCGAAGAAGATTGATGCTGTCTTCCTCTGATTGGAGGAGATCCAGCTTCTTAATGTTGGATCTCCTACAAATAGAGGAGATCCATGCCGATCTCCTCCAATCAGAGGAGATTGATGTATCCCACTTGAAAACTTGAGGAGAGTTGTCTTTCATCAATGGCGGAGGAGATAAAAATTATTTTCCATTGGAGAAGACTTCCCACTCTTGGAGCTAAAGCCATTCACCGGAGATGGAGAGTTGGAGTTTGAGATTTTGTATTTTTATGAGTATTGAGTTTGCGGTTTTATTTCATTAACTGTGTAGTGTTGTACTGGACCTACACCATTTGAGAGAAGTAGAACCACAACAGAAGGAAGTGGGTGTGGTTTTGTATTTTATTATTATTTTTTTTAATTTTTTTTTTTGTGTTTTGGAATTTCTCTCACCCAATATTAAGATGGTTTTGAGGGTTTTGGAGTTCATCCTTATATTGATTTTTTTTTTCTAGATCTAGTTTTATTATTATTATTTTTTTTTTGTGAAGAATTCTGGATTTGGTTTAGATCTTGTTTAATTGTTAAATATTCGTAATGTTGGATCTTGTGTTGTTGTTTAGTTTGATTGATGATAAATTACAAAGAGTGATTGGAAGGAAAATGTAAGTGATTCAATATCTTTTTCTTTTTTTATATAAAAAAAATTACCTTTCATTAAATCTCATCTATTTGATGGAGATAAGGAGATGGAAGGAGGGTCCATCCATTTTCCTTGTTTTAAAAATAATTTTTTGATAAACCTATTGTAAATATATATAATTTTTGATAAACCTGTTTTAAATATAATTAATTACTATTATCTTAATAATTAATAATGAATTTATCTTTTTAATAGGTCAAAAGACTTTTTTACCCCTCTACTGTTAAGTTATAATGGAACATTACTAACGGAAATTTAGGACAAAATTTGATTATAGCTGCAATTACACCTAAAATGGGGACATGTTTGTGCAATTTACCCTAAAAAAATAATATAATTAATATTATTTAAAAAGGGGGTAATTATCCTAATGACCATCGACTTTTGCCACCACTATCAAAATGGCCACCGGATGGGGAATTGGTTTAAAAATGACTATTTTTAGCAAACAATGTTACACTAATTGTCATTCTGTTATAACAACGTTAACTTTGTCTAAGAATGTTACATTAATGGCCGTTAATTTGTTCACTTGGTATCAAAGTGACCATTATAATCATTTTTCTCCAAAATTACTCTAGTGACCATCCATTTGGTCAATTGGTATCAAAATGGTCATTATAATTGTCTAACTTTTTCTAGAACATTTGTATTGACCATCCATTTGGTTAATTGGTATCAAATCAATCATTATATGTACAACTATATTTTGTTAGGAAAATAGAGTAAGCAATCATTAAAAAAAAAAAAAAAAAAAAATCATTCAATAGAGAAAATGAAGAATTCATTTGATTTAATATAATTTAAGTCCCATACACATCAAATACTACTTGTCAAACTACACAAGTATACCAAAATCCCCTACACAAGTATACCATGAAAATTGGTTGTCAAACTTTTGTGTGGTTTTGAATATAGTGCAATCGAGTATGGTTTTTGAACAGTTTTCAGATTAAAAGGAACAAGTTGGTATACTTGTGTAGGGGATTTTGGTATACTTGTGTAGTTTGACAAGTAGTATTTGATGTGTATGAAACTTAAATTATATTAAATCAAATGAATTCTTCATTTTCTCTATTGAATGATTTTTTTTTTAATTTTTTTTTAATGATTGCTTACTCTATTTTTCTAATTGAATATAGTTGTACATATAATGATTGCTTTGATACCAATTAACCAAATGGATGGTCAATACAAATGTTCTAAAATAAGTTGGACAATTATAATAGCCGTTTTGATACCAATTGACCAAATGGATAGCCACTAGAGTAATTTTGGAGAAAAATGATTATAATGACCATTTTGATACCAAGTGAACAAATTGATGACCATTAGTGTAACATTCTTAGACAAAGTTAACGGTGTTATAACGGAATGGCCATTAGTGTAACATTGTTTGCCAAAAATGGCCATTTCTAAACCAATTCCCCATCCAGTGACCATTTTGATAGTAGTGGCAAAAGTCGATGGCCACCAGGTAATTACCCCTTTAAAAAATAAAACTTCCAGTTTTGATCACATTAGAAATCTAAACCCAAAATGACGTCGTTTTGGGTTAAGATTCTGAACGCCTGAAACCTAAATTCACCCTTCATCAGCCACTCTTCAAGTATCTTTCTTCTTCGATCTTCAATCTTCAATCTTCAATCTTCAATCCTCATTATTCTCATCATCTTCGAGTTTCTGTTCGGCTCTTCAACCCTCGTCGGTCTCCATTACCTTCCGTAAGTGCTTTGTTTTAATTTACAATATTTTTTCTGCAGTTAATCTTAGAGACAATTTTTTCTCCATTCTATTTCGTAAATCTTTTGTGTAGTGTAAATTATTTTCTGTTTCTTTGCCATCGTTATATTGGCCTCCAATTGGAGACATAATTGTTTGAAACTTAATTGAATGTTCATTGTTTGCCATTGTTGGTTAATAATTGTTTTGAGCCTTGAAGTTGTTGGCAGTCTGTTTCAATCTGTTACCGTTGAAAATTTTAAACTATGAAAACCTTACAAGGTAACAGAAGGTGTTGCATTATGGTGTCAATAAAATGGAAAAGGATTCCCTTTGGTTCTGAACTCTTTTTAAGTTTTGAAAGATCTAGCAGTTCTTAGTTATGATGCACCTTTCATTTTTGGCTAGAAAGTAAGTTGGTGTGATGGATGTTAACATTTTATTTGATCATATTTACAGTATAAATTGTTGGTAAAATATTATAACATAAAGCATGAACGTGATTGAGCACTTAATGTAATGGTAATTCAATAATATATGAAATATGTTAGGCTGTTAGCAATGCAATAGATCATGTGAAGTGGTTGAAATTTGAAAACACTGTTTTGATCACTTGCTGGTTTAACTGAACAAGTTGTACTGAATTATCTAATTATGCTTCATTCACACATAAGTACTTCATTAATTATCTGAACAAGATTGGAATATTATGGACTTGAGACTATTATTTGTATTCTATTTTGTTATTATGGATTTGTGGTTGAACTTGAAGATAAATTAATTTTTGCTTCAATTTGTATTATTATATTATTAATTATTTTTAGTTTTTTTTTTGTTAAAAAAAATTCACGCCGTGGTGAAACACCCACATTTGAACCTGCATTACTTTTGTGGGTTCGCGTCGTATGGATGTAGGCATGTAGCTAAAACCTGTGGGTGGAAATCCGCTTAATTTTGCGAGTTTGCAGGCCGCTTTGGAGGTCAAAATGGGATGTGGGTTTATGTATGGATATGGTAAAACTTGCCCAAAAACCTGATCTGTTGCCATCCCTAGCATGATGTGATTGGGATGGGCGCACTATGCCCATCCCACAAAAGTTTTTCTTCTGAGATAGCACATAACACATAGGTAATTTGTAATTATTTTGTTTGGCAGTTAGTGAGGCCCTTGGTCTAATATACAACAATTGTAAAGAATTGTTAATTTGAAAGTCTTTTCAAACTTATCCAAATGTTCTACCTTTAATCAGCTAGTGACAAAGGTTTTATAATATTTTGAAGGCAAAATCAGCTTATTTCAACAAAATAGTGGAGAGATGAGTAGCAGTAGCCTGAAGAATGTGCTGGCCAGAGCAGTCATGACAGGGGTGAATGAGGCTAGGGCAAGGATTTTCGGACATGTACTTAACCCAACAGGGCAAAGATCTCCTCACAAGATTTTACGCAAGAAGCTCATTGGTGATAAAGTTTCAGAATGGTACCCACATGATATAAAAAAGGACGATCCCCTTTTTATGGCTCGGCAACAACAAGAGCGCTTATCCAAGCTTGAAATGTTGAAGAGGCGTGGCAAGGGACCACCCAAGAAGGGCCAAGGGAAGCGAGCTGCCAAACGTAACAAGTAGAGGTATACATCATGTGCTTTAGAAGTTATAAATTTCTGATCTTATTTTGAAACTAGCCATGAATTAATTCTCAATGGATAAAAGTGAGAATTTTGCCTAATGTCTTGGGATGCCTTGTTCTTATTCTGAACAGGGCTGTCTGTAGCTTGTGCTTTTTGTGGTAGAGATGTAAGGTGAATAAATGAACGGAAGGATGTTTTTATATTTGTTTAACCATTTCATGTGTTTTGTCTGAATGTCTGATATTATATTAGTTTAAATGAAGTTGAGCTTATAGGTAACAGGCTGTTAGTAGTCTCGCATATACTTTTTGTTCACTACTAAATCTGGATATATCATATGTAGGTTCATATAATATTTATTATTTTTATTATTACGATTGAACTATTAGATTGAAGTCATTGAACAATAGAATGGTAATTTGTTAATTCCCATGTGATTAATTTTTTGAAAAAGAGGCCAGTATCGATTTCTTTCTTTTAATTGTAATAGAAAGCAAAGCATTAGTAATGTGTTAATGTTAAAACAATTAGATTTAGTAGTTGCTTATTAGAGACAGCTTGATCAATAGTTTTTATGACCAAATACCCCCCCTAATTTTTCTGATAAACTCTTAAATACTAGTATTTGTTGGATGAGCATAATAACCAAATAATTTCATACAAACAGCTAGTGTCACAATATAGATCACTTATCATGTATTTGTATGCTTGTTTTTAATAAATTTATGGGTGAAAATGCCATGAGATGGTGTTTTATTGGGTGAAAATGCGTGTTTTTAACATGATAACGTGATATGTTTGTCTCGCTGAAGAGGTACATATCTACTGAAAGATTTTGAAAATAATACTTGTGCGTTGAACTGACGTGACATAGCATGGAACTAGATTTTTCCAACTTATATGATAATGCTGCTCTCAGGAACTTTTGTCAAAAGGTATTGCGATTGACATAAGCAAGGACCGACGCAAGGTTATGTTTTTCTACCAGAAAACCTCTTTGCAATGAACAGCTGAACAATTCCCATGAACCCTTATGAGTTATGTACCCTCCCCTTTGATCTCACCTAAATTGCATATTGCCTTTAGCTCCTTTTTTCTCTCCATCTCTGCGAATTACAAAATGGATTCCAAGTCCTACATAATCTGGGCAGGTATTACCTATATCCATACCTGCTCGCGTATTTGTAAATAAATAATAATAAAAAAAAAAATTCTAGATCTCCATTGTCTATTATGGAGATCCATTTTAAAAATAAAAAACAATTGGTAATGGAAATCTTAAATCTAGATTGAATCTCCACCGATGCCGATGGATTGTCGTGAGAGGGAGGCGAACCTCTCCTGCCATCATGATGGAGATCTAGGCGAGAATCTCCAATTATTATTTTTTTTCTTTTTTCTTTTTTCAAAGTATTTTATTTTAGGGGTTTTTCCAATTGGGTCCCTATCAAATTGGAAAACATCAGTTTTTACTTATTAATTTATTTTTTATCAAATTGGTCCTCAACTATGTAAAAATGGCTCATTCCAAAGGCCATGGTCAAAAGGTCCTTCAGTTAGTCAAACATGGCCAAACGTAGCTATTCCAAAGGCCTTTTGTTTTATCACATGCCCATAATTGTTGAAAAAAAAAAAGAAAAGAAAAAGAAATAAAAAATAAATAGATAAATCTTCACCATCCATTTAGAGATGGATGGTAGAGATTAAGAAATTAAAAATAGAATATATATATATATATATATTGATAAAATTGGATTGATCTAAAGGGCGTGTTTACTAATCGGGAATAAGTGGAATCGGAATCAAGTTCTATTGGAAAGGGAATAGAAGGGAATCAGAATTAAGTTGCTAAATTTTATTTATGTGTTTACTAACTTTTAAGGAATTAGAAATGTAATCAAATTTTACAAAATTGATTACAAAAATAACCTTGTATACAAAAAATAGCCTTATATATGCATATGTGAGATGTATAAGTACAACTAATAAATAAAATAAAGTTTTTTTTTTTTAAACAAAAAAATTTCTAAGCAAGAGCAGTATGACTTTGTGCTGGTTCACATTTATTTTATTTGCAGCACTGTGGTTTTTTATTTTTATTTTATTTTATATCAAACTTTTTTTTTTAATTTTTTTTTTATAATTCACAATTCACAATTCATATATATATAATCAAGTCAATAGTTCATATATTATTTTATACTTCACGGTTCATTTATTTTTTTGGAAATACTTTACGGTTAATTTTTTTTTTACTAAAATACTTTGCGGTTCATTTTTATATATATTTAAAAGAAAATTAAGTGATGATATTTTAGTAAAAAGACATGAATTCCCTAATCAATCAAGAAAGGGAACTTGATTACCAGGGTGAGTGGGGGGAATCAAGTTCTCTTTCATTCAGGAATTTAATTCCTGATATGTGTGTGGGGTCCATGGAACTTAATTCTCTACAAATTTAGTAAACGCAAAAATTTCAAAATCAAGAACTTAATTCCCTTTCCAAAGAATGATTCTTGATTAGTAAACGCGAGAAAAAAAGGTATCACAAGCGAACATATGATGAAAAACCCCTTAGACAGTATCCATATATATAAATGAAAAAAAAAGAAAAAAAAATAAAGAGTAACAACAACCAAATAAGTACAAAAATTACAAAACAGGGAGAAAACAGTCCCAAACAAATATATATATATATATATACATAAAACAAAACAAAAAAAAAAAAATTATTTAAAAAAGGGCAAAATCCATTTTAGTCTCTCTAGTTTGACATATTATACAAACTGATCCCTCGGTTTTGATATTATCTCGTTAAGTCCTTCTGTTAAGATTTCTATTAGAGAAGTGCAATCTGACAGGGTCAGAAAGTCAAATGACCCTACTGCCCTTATAACTATTGAAATGAATTGAAAGACCAAAATGGCCCTCTATAATTAAATTAAATAATAAAAATTAAAAAGAATTTAAAAAATAAAATAAAATATAAAACAAAACCTAATCTCCATTCTTTCACTATCACAATCAAACCCAAAAAATCACACACAATCTAAACCACAAAATCGAACCAAACACATTCAACAATAATAAAACCTGACCCTCAAATCCGACCACCTCTATCTTCTTACAATAACAGCAATAAATAAATGTGAAATTTCTCTATAAACATATATATGAAATTAAAATCTTTAATGTGGTCTCAATCACCATCGGCCAAAATCTTTGAAACTGCTTTCAGATGAAGTTGGTTCAGTTGGAAAAAAAAATATAATCAGAGGTTACTGGAGTATCAGTCGCCGCCACCACAACGAGCCACTGATCGCTGGGAGATTGGGTTGTCACCACCCCAACCAAAATCTTTAGGAGGTGCTAGAGACCAAACCCCTAATGTCCGGTGTCCAGATCTGGCACCATTGACTGCCGAATCGTGACTTTCTTCTTTCTCAATCTCTGTCTCATCGTTCTCTCTCTTTCTCTCTTTCATCGTTCTCGATCTCTCTCACCAGCGCTAATTGGATTCTATTGGGCTTGAGATTGAGTTTGGGTTCGGGTAAATGAGATCGATCGAGAAAGAGAGAGGGAGAGATGAGATATCGAGGGTTTGGTGGTGGTGGTGGTGGTGGCGGTGGATTGGATCGTTTAGTGGTGGTGGTAGTGTGGTGGCTAGGGTTTGGTGGTGGTGGTGGTGGTTTGGGTCATTTGGTGGTGGTGGTAGTGCTGTTGATGTTGGTGAATAAGTGAGAGAGAGAGATGTATTGATGAGAGACTGGCAGATTTTGATTGAAGATGAAGAGAGGTTTGGATTTGGATTGGTGAAGATCGATTGATTTTGTTTTACTTTTTTTGGTGTGCACTTTGATCGAAGATGATATTTGATTGAAGATGAAGAAGAAGTTTGGTACCTGGTTGATTTTTTTTTCCAGTATTTTTTGAAGTGTAGATGAAGAAGAAGTTTGTTATTTTTTATTTATTTATATTTTTAACTTCTATAAATATTTATTATTTAATTTAATATTATTAAATAATATTTATTATTTATTAAATTAAATAATAAATATTGTTTTTTTAAATTAATTTGTAAAATACCATTATAGCTTTTGTTCATATAAGATTCTAGAACCTCTGATGTTGTTTTACCCTTTTACCCTTGTTGACCTGACGGAATTCTGAGAAACTCTAACGAAATTAGATAGAAGGGACTAAAATATGTATTTTTTGAAACTAGCGGGACCTGTCAAGATAAAGTTGAAAACCGAGGGACCAGTTTGTGTAATAGGTCAAACTAGAGAGACTAAAATGGATTTCACCCAAAAAAATAAGTTTTTAAAATAGTCAAAATGGGAAAAAAAAAAAGTGGAGGATCTCTGTTCGAGATGGAGAAGATGTTCCACGTGACGGCGTGGATCGCCGGACGGAGCAAATCTCTCTTCTGCATGACGGTATGGATCGCTAATGGAATACATCGCTCCTCCGCTCATCGCCAATGTAGCAAATCGTTCCTCCGCGCGATGGCATTAATTGCTCGACGGAGAAGATTGCTCCTACGTGCCCTTGGATTTATTATTTTTGTGTTGATGGTGCTGATGATGAAAGATTGTTAGTGTGATACTATGATGGAGATGTTCGATTTTGGGTGATAAATATGAAGTTAGGTTGTGGAGTTTGATTTGAAGATTAAACTTTTGGATTTTGTTCTTGGAATTGTAGGTGTTTAGGGGCCAAGAAAATGCAATATGATATATATATTTTTTTCCAGATTGTAGAAAAATGGTAATTTATTGAAGATGATTTTTTTCTTCCCAGTTTGATGAGAAATGGTGTTTGGAATTGATGATTTATTCTATATTGTTGTTCTGGATTAAATTTTAAAAAATATGAGATTGGTGAACCAATTCTTTTTCCAGATTCCAAGAAGATGGTGTTATTGATCGGTTTGTAGCATGAAGAAGAAAAAAATCAGAATTGTTTTTAAATCAACTTTTTTTTTTTTTTTTTTTTTTTTTTAAATATTGGTTAACTAAAGTCCAATGGGAAAATAGACTTTTAGCTAATTCTGTTACCATTGACCATCCAAAATTTGGCCAAATGGACCTAAATGAGCTATTTTTAATTATAAAAGAATAATTTGATGAAAAATACATTAACAAGTACAAAAGTGATGTTTCTCAAATAGATAGGGATCCAATTGTAAAAAGGGTAAATTGCACTTACTCTTGCTTTATTGGATCTAGCAAGATTTTAAAAAGATGCCATAAATTAACACAAGCGCCCATTTCTATTAAGTCAATTCGTTAACTTTAACGGTTGACTAACTTTGACCATCGGTAAGCAAAATATACCCTTGCTACATCATCTTAAACATAATTTTTTTTTTAATTAAAATTGAAAAATCAATTTTTTTTTTTTTTTTTTAAAAAAAAGATAATCTTACGGTGATGGAGTAGGAAACAATAGATCTTTGACGATCTCCTACTTGTTGGAAGAGACTTTCGCTGATCTTGGAGGTTGACCTCCTGTTGTTCGTAGAGAAGGCTCCTCTACGAATTGAGGATGTTTCTATAGACGGCTGATATATATAAAATTTTATTTACCAACTTTTAATTAAAAATATTTTATGTTTGGATGATGTGGGGGGTATATTTGTTTTTCCAAATAGTTAAAGTTAACGGATTGACTTGATGATAAATGATGTTTATGTTAATTTAGGACATCTTTTTAAAATCTTGCTAGATTCAATAAAATGAGGGTAAGTTAGTGCAATTATCCCTTGTAAAAACTCCTTTATTTTATTATATATATATATTTTTTAAAATTTAGTATAACAAATGGCCAAAATACCCTTTGACTATTTATTGTTAATGTTGACAAATTAACCACATGGGAGGTAGTATTAGTTTTTGATAAAGTTGTTTTTGTGTATAAAAAGCCAAACTCAAGGAGGTTTGATGTTATTTGCAATAAATAAAAATAATCAATTATAATATAATCTCCTACCAAAATAAATTTAAGAGCATCTCCAATGTAAAAGTGGCTTGTGAAAAAAAAAAGATGTCACGTATGATAAACATACAGTCTGTTCATAAATGTATATCCAATGCAGTTGTGCATACTCAACGTCAACAAAATAAATAAATAAATAAATATTAGGCATTATCAACTTGACCGTCTACTTTCAGTCGACTTGTTGCAAAACCATTTTTTCAGTTAACTCAACAAGTATTTAAAATTGACATTAATTTTTTATCTGTTTTTAGAAAGGAAATAAAAAAAAAAATAGAAATAAATTGGACACGTCATTAAAAAAAATGTGTTTTAAATAGAAGCATTGAAGATCAAATTTTGAGTTGATTGTCTATCAAGTCTATCTTTATACCATATATGAAGCAAGTTGTAATAGCCCATGCTCACAAAGTAGATATTGTTCGCTTTGGGCTTCACACACGCATCATTCACCCTCACTGATTTGCTTTTGGTTCATGGGCTTCACGGAAGCATCCTTCACCCATGATCCAAAACACGTTTACTTAGTTAAGAGAGACCAAGGCTTACATACAAGTCATAAACCTCACTTGATAGCGATGTGTGATGTGACAATCTTCCCCCCTTCGAACCTCGCATCCTCGTGAGGTCCAAACATAATCACAAATCCAAATCCAAATCCATACCGGGTAGCGAGCCTGTTCAGATATCATTTGTAACAGCCCAAGCCCACCAAGTAAATATTGTCCGCTTTGGGCTTCACACATGCGTCCTTCACCCTTATAGAGTTACTTTAGATCATGGGTTTCACGCAAACATCCTTCATCCATGGCCCAAAACACGTCTACTTAGTTAAGAGAGACTATGGCTTATATACAAGTCACAGACCTCACTCGCTAGCGATGTGTGATATGACAATCTTCCCCCCTTCAGACCGCGCGTCCTCGTGAGGGTCCAAACACAATCACAAATCCAAATTCACATCCACATCGAGTAGCAAGCCTACTCTGATAACATTTGTATCAGCCCAGGCCCACTAAGTAGATATTGTTTGCTTTGGGCTTTCTGCATGCGTCCTTCACCCTCACAGATTTGCTTTGGATCATGGGCTTCATGCAAGCATCCTTCACCTATGACCCAAAACACGTCTACTTAGTTAAGAGAGACCAAGGCTTACATACAAGTCATGAACCTCACTTGATAGCGATGTGTGATGTGACAATCTTCCCTCCTTCGAACTTTGCATCCTTGTGAGGTCCAAATATAATCACAAATCCAAATCCATGCTGGGTAGCGAGCCTGCTCAGATATCATTTGTAATAACCCAGGCCCACCAAGTAGATATTGTTTGCTTTAGGCTTCATGCATGTGTCCTTCACCCATATAGATTTACTTTGGATCATAGGCTTCACATAAGCATTCTTCATCCATGGCCCAAAACACGTCTACTTAGTTAAGAGAGACTAAGACTTATATACAAGTCATGGACCTCACTCGCTAGCGATGTGGGATATGACAATCTTCCCCCTTTCAGACCGTGCGTCCTCGTGAGGGTCCAAACACAATCACAAATCCAAATTCACATCCACATCGGGTAGCGAGCCTACTCTAATAACATTTGTATCAGCCTAGGCCCATTAAGTAGATATTGTTTGCTTTGGGCTTTTATGCATACGTCATTCACCCTCACATATTTGCTTTGGATCATAGGCTTCACGCAAGCATCCTTCACCTATGGCCCAAAATGCGTCTACTTAGTTAAGAGAGACCAAGGCTTACATACAAGTCATGAACCTCACTTGATAGCGATATGTGATGTGACAATCTTCCCCCCTTCGAACCTTGCATCATTATGAGGTCCAAACATAATCACAAATCCAAATCCAAATCCATACCGGGTAGCGAGCCTGCTCAGATATCATTTGTAACAACCCAAGCCTACCAAGTAGATATTGTCCATTTTGGGCTTCATGCATGTGTCCTTCACCCTCATGGATTTTCTTTGGATCATGGGCTTCAAGAAAGCATCCTTCACCCATGGCCCAAAATGCGTTTACTTAGTTAATATAGACTAAGGCTTATATGCAAGTCATGGACCTCACTTGCTAGCGATGTGGGACATGACAATCTTCCCTTCTTCTGACCGTGCATCCTCTTGAGGGTCTAAACACAATCACAAATCCAAATCCACATCCACACCGGGTAGTGAGCCTGCTCTGATACCATTTGTAACAGTCTAGGCTCACTAAGTAGATATTGTTTGCTTTGGGCTTCATGCACGCGTTCTTCACCCTTACAGATTTGCTTTAGATCATGGGCTTTACGCAAGCATCCTTCACCTATGGCCCAAAACGCTTCTACTTAGCTAAGAGAGACCAAGGCTTACATGCAAGTCAAGGACCTCACTCGCTAGCGATGTGTGATGTGAAAATCTTCCCCCTTTCGGACCTTACTATATATATCATAGTAAGGTCCAAACAAAATCACAAATCCAAATCCAAATCCACATCAACACCGGGTAGTAAGCCTACTCAGATACCATTTGTAACAACCCAAGCCCACCAAGTAGATATTGTCCTCTTTGGGCTTCATGCACGCATCTTTCACCCTTACAGATTTACTTTAGATCATGGGCTTCACGCAAACATCCTTCACCCATGGCCCAAAACGTATCTACTTAGTTAATAGAGACTAAGGCTTATACAAGTCATGGACCTCTCTCGCTAGCGATGTGGGATATGACAATCTTCCCCCCTTCCGACCGCGCGTCCTCATGAGGGTCCAAACACAATCACAAATCCAAATCCACATTCATACCGAGTAGTGAGCCTGCTTTGATACCATTTATAACAGCTCAAGTCCACAAAGTAGATGTTATCTGTTCTAGGCTTCATGCACGCGTCTTTCACCCTCACGGATTTGCTTTAGATCATGGGCTTCATGCAAGCATCCTTCACCCATAGCCCAAAACGTGTCTACTTAGTTAAGAGAGACCAAGGCTTACATACAAGTCATGGACCTCACTCGCTAGCGATATGTGATGTGACAATCTTCCCCCTTTCGGACCTCGCATCCTCATGAGGGTCCAAACACAATCACAAATCCACATCCACATCCACATCCACATCAGGTAGCGAGCCTACTCTGATACCATTTGTAACAACCTAGGCCTACCAAGTAGATATTGTCTACTTTGGGCTTCACGCATGCGTCATTCACCCTCATGAATTTGCTTTGGATCATAGGCTTCTCACAATCATACTTCACCTATGGCCCAAAACGTGTCTACTTGGTTAAGAGAGACCAAAGCTTATATACAAGTTATGGATTTCACTCGCTAGTGATATGGGATGTGACACAAGTCTCTTGACATTATTGACATGCTAACATTTATTGGTATGCAAGCCACTTTTGCACTGGAAATGCTCTAAAAGAAACTCAATAAAGTCCAATTTGAACTTGCTAATTTTGTGTCATGTTTGTTTTGTGACACGGAGTTGTTAAATATAAACCATTAATGATAGACTAAATTACAATAAACTTGGACGGTAGTAATTTTTTTTTTTTTTTTAATTATTACAATATTTTTGGATTGGAGGGAGGCACATGACTTCAAACCATAAACATTAATTATAGATTTTTTTTTTTTTTTGGTATCGAGGATCTCGAACTTTGTCCAGGCACCCATCAGCCTATCCTTCTTAATTGCGTGACTTGTCATGGCCTGTATGTTGGATCGTAGAGTAAGACAGATAGGAAACCTCAGCCCACACCCCCAGCCTTACAAAGATGCAAGCGGGTAAATCAGAACTCGCATTCGCATAGGTAGGATTCAAACAGCTAACATGGTAGTTACTCGGGCCCTAAACTCGTCCTTCCACCAGCTAAGCTAGCGTCTTGATGGCTGGCCATAATGCAATTGCCAAGAGTAGAACTTGGGATTTTCATCCCAAGCTTTGGACCACCAAGGCAACCACCTTGTGGTTGTTAATTGTAGACTTACCACTGAACCAAACTCATATTTGTCTCGGTAAGTATTAGTAAAATGTTCAATATTTAACTCTAAATAACATTTTTTTTTTTTTTTGGGAGGGAGGGGGGTATTCAATTAGGATATCTGTTAACCGCCAAATTTGGCGAGGGTCCAAAGAAGAATTTTCCATCCAGATGGAAGAGGAAAAAGGGCTTTATTGAGCAGCATCCGGTTACTTCTTGGAGAGAATCCACACCAGTATATCCGGATGCATATCCAGTCAAGACAGACCAAGATCAAGGGCTCCAGGACCTTAAAGTATCAAGAGGAGCAGAAATGAAGGTTATACTAAACACACTACATTGCCTTAGGACCCTGCTATCACACAGACCAGGTATCCCGCTACTGTGTCATCTAGGTACCTCGCTATAGCATCAACCGATATCCCGATACCCAGACCTACTAGGGCCATAATCCAGTAAACCTAGCTGCCTTGGTTTCTCCTAGAGCCAAACTAACTAGGCAATTAAAGCACCAAGAAGGATAATTTACATAGGAAAGACTAACACGTCCAGAAGACAGGTTTAAAGCTACATAGAGGGATACTAAAACACCATCATTTAATCAATAAAGAAGTGGATTCCTTCCCGCCACCTAAGAGCTCCATTTGAATAAGGAATCAACTCCGTAAAAAACTACCAAAGATGGAATCACTTGATTCTATGGATCAAATCCCATGATATTCTCGCTTATCACCAAGGAAAGTCCCATAATTGCTGAAACCCTAGACCGAATTTGTAGGAGTGCATGACAAGAAACATGACCTGTATATATAACACTATACTCAACAGAAAGGGGATCCAAAAATTGGCTCCTAAAACCCTAAACCTACAGTTCATTCCACTTATTGATTCGCACGAGATCTCCATCACCAACTGTGTCAAGCATTGCCTTCAGAGACCGTTTGGGAACCATCTTTGTATTGATATTATGTTTTTGATAATCGAACAAGTTGTATTTTCTCTCTTTATAATATAACAAATTGATTTGCTTTTGCTTTTAACCATTGTTGCATCTAGTTTGTTTTGTTGTATTCATATAGGTATCGAACTACGCGATATCCCTCCGACCGTGGTCTATTTTGATCTTGGTCCTTAAAAGTTGTTATTTGAAAATTCACCACGGTGACAATTGTGAATTTTCCGTTAACACTTTTTAAAAGACTTTTTTAATTGGATGACTTTTGCAGATTTTATGGACTTTTATAGACTTTACAGAATTGTGAAAAACTTTCATAGACTTTCATAGAAATTTATAGATTTTCATTGATTTTTAAGTATAATATATACTTTGTTTTAGTAAAATTATATATATTTCTCATGTCAATAAAAATATTTTTTAAAGAAAAAAAAATCATCGTTAATTAAACTTGACAAAAGCATTCATTCCTATATATGTGATTTTAAAATTTTATTTGTATTTTTATCATATTTTGCATCATAAAGACATTTTACACCTTTTTTTTTTTTTTTTAATAATTAGTCAATTTTTTTTTTAATTAGTCAAAATATTATAAATTTTCTTTTAGAATAAATGTAGTAAACCGACAATAATATTAATGCTTACATGTCTCTATGAAAGTTTGACACAATAGGTATAAAAAATTTACACAAAATTAATTCAAATTACTAAAGATAAAACATAAAAACCGTACATAGTTGTTGAACAAGACTTATACTTATAAGTGGGTAGTTTGATATTGATCATAATTACATGGAGTCACGCTCATATATGACTTTGATTATGGCATATTGACATGGTTGAGTAGTGACTTTTGTCTTTTATTATTTTAAATTAACATAAATGAAGTTCGCTTCATTTGTTTTGGTGTTATTTAGTCGCTTTGAAAATAGAGGTAAAAAATTGAAATCTCTCTTCATTAATTGCATAGCTGATGGAGAGTAGTTTTATATATATATATATATTTTATTATAGATCATTAATGTTTGTATTTTTTTTTTTTTTGATAATGTTTGTTCATTTTAAAAGTTATTCATTTTGTTTTATTTGTGAAATTTGTTAAGAATGAATGTGCTTTTACTTGAAAATATAACATATGTTTGGTGGTTGATGTTTTTCAAAGAGTTTTATGTTTTTCTTTTAAAATAAAATTCTTTCCATTAAAAAAAGAAAAGAAAACAAAGTCATTCAAAGTCGTTGGTAGGAACGAAAGACAAATTGTGAGATTTGTTATAATTAAAAATCAATAAAAGTCACTAACATAGGTGTAGCTCAACTGGTAGATGAACGAGTGTAGGGTTTGGGCAAATGGCTCACAAGTCAGCGACTGAAATCTTAACAATGATGAAAACTTTAAAAAAAAAATATCTGGTTCCGAATCCCCTAAAATTTGAAGAGACATATCTTATATTGTAATTAATTATGTAATTGTATTTAATTTGATTTTACTTGTACTTGTAAAATTTAATGGGAGATACAGAATGAGTAGAATGGCTCCAATCGACAACAGCAAAACAAAGAAAGACCTTATCATCATCTTCTTCCGTCATTTCCTCTACCGACCGCCTAACTAACTCCAAAAACACAACTCATGCCAGCTCACACATTCATTGACCTTGTCAAATCTAAACTAACTACATGTCTATAAAAAAATAATTAATCATTTTTTTTTTCTCCTCTTTATATATAACTTGATTTGCTCCATTCTCTTGCGTCTCTCTGCTCCAAATTTATCTCCTCAAATCAAAGGTAACCAACCCAGAAAAGAACTTTATTTTTTTTATATTTTTTTCTTTTTCTTTTTTAGATTCACAATCAGTTCCATCATCCATTGCATGTGTATTTTCTTTGTTTCTATTCACATTATGATGCATCTAATCTTTTGAGTTTTTTTTTTTTTTTTTTTTTTTTTTTGAAAGACAACAAGACTTAAACACAAGAGAAAGGCAAACAAGAAGGGCTGGTATCCAGCCACATCAACTCCTTCGCAGAGGAGGAGGCCAAAGATGCCAGATTATGAGCCAAGCTATTGCCGCTGCGGGGGATAGCAAGGCACTTACAAACTCCAACAACTTTAAACAAGGCCCTAATGTCTTTAATAAGGAAACAAGCATCACCAAAGTCAGAAGACGAAGAATTCAGAGCAGATGCAACAGAGGAGGCATCAACCTCAACAAGACTAACCGAAAAGTTTAAACTCTGGGCAAGGCGGAGGCCCTCTCGGAGAGCCAAAAATTCACCAATCTCTGCAGAGAACAAACCCCCAACAGGTTTAGAAATGGCCGCCACTATTTTTCCATTGCAGTCCCTAATGGCAGCCCCCACGCCAGCAAAAGAAGCATTCTTACGAATAGAAACATCAGAATTCAACTTCAGAGAGTTAGGCGGGGGAGGAAGCCAGGTCGGAGAAGGCTTGGCCAAGGGAGGCTGGTCCCGACATTGCACAGCAGCGCACGTTTCTTGGAAATCTGAAAGGAAAACCTCTGCCCAGGGCACAACATCAGCACAGGGTCTAGCACGACCACCAGTGAGCACCATATTCCTGTTATTCCAGATACACCACAAAATAACACAGGAAAGAACAATATCATTTTTGCTGAACCGAGATAGGAACTTAAATAAAACATCCAAAACTGGAAGCCCTTTAAGGCTGTCCAAGAAAGAATCAAAACGAGACAGGCCCCAAATCTTCCTAGCCTTCTTACACCAGAGAAGAGCATGAGAGACTGATTCTGCCCCTTGATTGCACAGGCTACACCGATCCTGAACCACAATAGTCCTTTTCTTGAGATTGGAGAAGGCTGGTAAGGCATCTTGGCAAGCCCTCCAAGTGAAGATTTTAACCTTCGGGGGAATGTTGAGGCTCCAAAGGGCTGACCACCATTTCTGATTATCCGAGACTGATGAGGAAGGCGCAGCAAACTTGCTCTCTGCAGCGAGCCTATAGCCACTCTTCACAGTATACAAGCCTTTCTTATCATAATGCCATGAGATTAGATCCTCCCCACCCCTGGAACCAATCGGAATAGACAAAATCGCCTCTGTATCAATAGGAAGGAAAAACTAATTCAGCTTCTCAAGATTCCAGCAGTGGTTTACATTATCAATCAGCTCAGCAACCCTTAAGTCAGGCACAATCTGAGGCGAGACCGGCAGAAAACGGGAAGGTCTGGGGATCCAGGGGTCAGAGAAAATCCTAACTGAAAGGCCATTCCCAATCTTCCAACGAAGCCCTTTCACCAGAAGAGATCTACCCCAAATAATGCTTCTCCAGCAGTGAGAGCTGCCTGGTTTCAGAGGGGCCTGGAGAAAGTTGTCACTCCTAAAATATTTAGCCTTGAACACTTTGGCCACAAGAGACTCAGGGCAATGGAGGATTCGCCAGGCCTGTTTAGCGAGCAAAGATTGGTTAAATAAAGAGAGGTCTTTGAAGCCTAGGCCCCCGCAGCTCTTAGGAAGGCACATTTTGTCCCAACTGACCCAACTTGTTTTCCTCTTCCCAAGAAAATGCATTGCAATTTCTTTTATGCAAGTATGTAACATGTTTTTTTTACTTGTAAGGTCGCATATAAATGTAATAAGAATGAATGTGAATAAAAATTTAAAGGTAACTTTGATTATATTCATGTGATGTCTATGATGTTATGAATTTGTTTTTATTTTTTCCTTTGTCGAGGAAGAATATAAATGAGAATTTTAGAAAACAATTTTACAACCACTATTGTTCTTGTGCATTATCTGTGAAACCAATTTGTACGTATTGTTGAATATGGGAGTAATTGATGTCATCATCTGCACAAATGTTTGAAACAATTCGTGTATTCTTCTGTGGTATAGATTTTTTGATATTCAATGTTACTAGTGGAGGATGGATGCCTTAGGAGCCTGTAGGTGATGTATAGTTATAGTTTGCTTGTCCCAGATGTCTGCCCGGTTTCAAATTTTGTTTTATACTAGCTAAATTTCGAAAGAGGACTGTTCTTTTAGGGAAAAAATGAAGGGCCTGTGTCTATGTTAGTGTTAGATTATGTCACTTTATTTAGTAAGAACTTGCCTTGCATCATGGGAGAATTGGTGGTTACGCTTTTAACGAGTTTCTGTTCTTCCATAGTTTTTCGTTATTCCCATTCTTCCATCATGGTTGAATTATTAAGTTTCAATTATCAAAAATATTTGTAGGTTAAAGGAGCTACCATTAAGAATGGGTCGTGGAGTCAGCGCCGGTGGTGGACAGAGTTCTCTGGGTTACCTATTTGGAAATGGAGAGACTGCTAACAATGTCCAAGCACCTCAGAACAAGGGGCAGACTGCGGATAATGCGCCTTTCCAGAAGCCTATTGTTGCTTCACAGCCACGAGATAAGCAAATCCCAGCAGGCGTTCATGGAAACCTTACAAACAACTACATTCGAGCAGATGGACAGAACTGTGGCAACTTTATCACGGTATGATCGCAGTCAAGTCATTGCTTAAGAGTGATTTTAACTATATCAGTTGTAATTATTTACATGGGTGTGGGTCGTGCAGGATCGTCCATCAACTAAAGTTCATGCAGCCCCCGGTGGTGGATCTTCCCTGGGGTACCTCTTTGGTGGTGGTGGGAACTAAGGTTGCATCATTAATTCACTCAGCAATGGAACATATGGTTTTGGTAGTTTAGTATTATAATCAAAACTATATATTGTATGTAATGTGTTGCCTTGATGGGAGTTTGTTTGTTATGGATCTTACTTAATAATCACTATATGTATATATGCAACTGCAAAATGCGAGGGAGTGCATGCGTGTGCTTTTTACTACGTCCGAGCCCTTTGGAACAGGATGCAGAAACTCAAAATCAGCCTATCCAAATCCAACCCGATTTTGCCTAATGCTATGCTATTTGATGAAAATCTAATATTTGAAAGATTTGTTCATTTTTAATCAATTTCTCAAGTAAATAAATGAGGGTAGTTTGGTATTGATTTTGATAAGCTAAAATAAACTTATTTCATAATTTTGGAAGAGAATTATGTTTGATAAAACCTTCCTAAACCGATTATTTAAGAATCTACCTTTGTTCAATAGTGATTTTGAGAATGAGGAAAGATGTTACTTTTTGAAAGCAATTATGCTTTTCAAATTAGATATTACCAAAATATGGGTGCGTGGGGTTAAGAAGTTGTACGCGCCTGTGAACAATTAGGTTTTTTGCTTTTCTGCTCTGTTTCTCGCTATCAGGGCTTGCGACGCTGATTCTTCTTGTGTGTTCTGGTTTTTTTTTCCTCGTCTTTTCTTTCTTCTGTCGTTGGGCATGGAAAACCTGAGTGAGGTCTTTGTCTTCTCTGCGAATCAATCCCCTACTGCGAATATGGTAGCTGATCCGAATAAGAACTATGAGAGTTGTGGCACAGCGAAACGGGCGAGATCTAAGTTGGTTGGTTCTGGTCGGAATAATGTTGTAATTGATAGCACAAGGATTGATACTGTGAGTAGTTTCAAGTCAAAACTTATGAATATGGCAAACCCTAACTCTTGGTCTGGACTTGGAGCCAATACAGAGGATTTGAAAATTGATAGTGATGATATCCTGATTTCTGATGGACCTAATGGACCGAGGATGACACTTTCTTCTAAATTAAAGGACCAATTACATAAACCTTGGGCGAATGCATTGATCCTAAAGAACATGGGACGTGCTCATACACTCAGTTTCATGATCACTAAATTAACTCAAAAGTGGACTCTAATTGGTCAGTGGCAGCTTACTGATCTTGGGGAGGGTTACTTTGTTGCTCGATTCCAAATGAAAGATGATATGGATTATGTGCTTACCAATGGTCCTTGGGTAATTACGAATCATTACTTGGTGGTTCAAAGATGGAAACCGAATTTCGTTCCTAGGGAGGATTCTATCCAGAGTATGCCTATTTGGGTTAGGTTGACTAAACTTCCTATGGAGTGGATGAATTCAGTTTTGTTGTGGAGTATAGGTGGCATGTTAGGAAAGATGTGTAAGGTTGATCCTATTATGAAGAATCAAGCTCAGGGCCAAGCTATTAACATTGAAGACAGGACTATTAGGGTGGAGTATGAAAGCTTGGGATCTATTTGCTTTAAATGTGGTCGAATTGGGCATAGTAAAGATAGTTGCAGGGAGGGAATGGTGGATCCGATTCCGAACGTGACTGATAAAAACAGTGATACTAATACTAAGTCAGATAAAGATAGCTCCACGTATGGGTCATGGCTCTTGGTCTCATATGGCTGGCAGGGGAACAGAACCTATAAGGGTAGGAATGCGAGGTTTGACAATGGGAATCCTAATAATGTTGAAAAAGATTGCATCTTGTTCTATGATAATGCCATGACATGATAGGCATTAGGATGCATTCAATTCCCACACTTGCACTTCATGTTTGATTAGCTTTAAATGTGGTGTAATTCGTTTCCCGAAGGATGTTCGGAAACGTCCGCGCGTGCACATTGGTGTGCATGGTTTAGCGCGATGATCGCCGGTGGAGTTGCCTTTAGCTCCTCATTTGGATTCACCATATTTGGTGAACGGCGGTTGAGATCGGCGGCCTGGACGCCGAATCGAAACCGCTGATCAAGACATGATTGTAATAAACGTCTCGGGTCCAAAACGGCGGTTAGATCGGCGGTTATGTACCTACCGAATGAAACCAAGGTTCTCGGGTTTCAATTCGGCGGTTACATTTTACGGCCCCGACCCCAGAATGAAACCCGATCATGCGTTTTCAGGGGTAAAATTGTATTTTCACATGCCTTGTTTTTGGTCTCTATAAATACATCCTTATCAGTGGTTCCCAAACCAAGTTTCTGATCCCAAGAACCCTAGAGAGATATTTAGAGAGACTTGAGAGGAAAACCTTAAAGATCACATCTTTATTCCTCTCAACCCATTTCCACATGCATAAATCATCATCTAAGCATCATCTAGGATCATCTAGTGTTTGCTAATGCATGGGTCTTCTTCAACACACATGGTATGATTTGTTGAACACTAATCTCATCTAATTTTAGTGTTTTTACTTATCAATTTTATCTCTTTTATCACTTGTATGTTCTTTGAGTAATTTCTACATACATGATTGAGATTATGTGTTGACTGGGTTAATTTTTACATAGCTTATTTGATAGGTCATTATTGCCTAAAAGCTATGCCATAAACATTCTTGTGTGCTTTATTGATAACTAGGTTGATAGATTGTGTTTTAATCAACTAGTTAATCCTTTGAATATTTGTGAGTTATTTGTGATAACTTTGTATCTAGGATTGATTATCCTTTACTTAGCTAAAGTTGTATGCCATGTCATATAGCTATTTTGATATCTAGGATTGGTTATCCTTTACTTAGCTAAAGTTGTATGCCATGTCATATAGCTATTTTGATATCTAGGATTGATTTTATTGTCATCATATAGTCCTAGGTAAGCATCTAGAGTACCCTAGCTCTTATTGCATATTTGGATATCATTGCATATTCACATAGGGTGTTGATCTCTTCGGAGAAGTAAATCTTGTGTGATAGACCGGGATTAGGTCGTGCACCGGGATTAGGTGGTCACATGAGCAAATTGGACTAGGTCCACTTTTACAGGCCTGCGGGTAGTGGTAGCGGGATATAGACTGGGATTAGACCGTCAAACCGGGATTAGGTTGTATACGCTATCACAATTAGTGGATTCGAGGTTCGAGTGTGGCGCACTATAATAGCCCGTGGTTTTTCCCTGTTGAGGGTTTCCACGTAAAAATCAAGTGTCGTTTATATTTCCGCACCTTATTACACTTGATTATTGTTTTGTGAATTGGGTTATATTTGTAATATTGACTAATCCGAAAATTTGGTAATAACGGATTAACAACCCTTTCACAAGCCCTCTATGTCATTTTTTTAAAAGACACGCACACGCATTTATTTATTTGTGAACTTTCAATTTGTATCAGAGCAGGTACCTAGACATACTTAGGTGATCCTTGCCATATTTGCATGTCTTGCATTTTGTATGTTTTGATTGATACATACATATGCATTCATTTCACTCAAACACTATGTATGAATTTGAGAGACTAGAGGGAAATTGACCTCCAAAGGGGGATGCCTCATTCAAAGGTTCAACATCCTTTGAGGCAAGATATTCATGCTCAACCACAAAGGCACCAACATTTGGCGATTGCTCCAAGGAGAAGCCAATCGGTGCATCATCAAAGGCAACCTCATCAAAATGGTAAAGCATTGATGCGAGCTCGAAAGCGATGGTATAACTTCTATCCTTATACCTACTTGTCTTTTTGTGGTATGTTTTTACTACATCATATTATGTAGAATTAAGAGCATGAACCGTAGGGCTAGCTTGCATGATCCTAGAGATATGTCTATCTCCACTAAAATGAAAAGGTGGAATCTAGGTGGGTTAGAAAATTTAAACCCATTCGCATTTGTGCTTAATATGTCACCCGTAGATGTTACTAAGTCTAACCATCTTGGTATGTCTATAGGGTTTTGCACCTTGCCCTGATACGGTATATTTTTGACCCCATATGGGGAACTCGAGCAAAGAGAGCACTTGCATACTTGTTGAATGCAAAAATTTGAAAAATTTTATGCTTCTGTGTTGATTGCTTGAGTAGCTTGGTTGCACATGTACTTACATGTTTTTATCTCAATAAGTGTGAACCTTGCTTGTATTGCAATCCATGTCATATTTATGTTCAAACATGCATTTTTGGACTAGGAGATATATACACAGGAAGTATTTTTTGAATGACCTATAATGATCTCCATGACATGATGATTGCTAATTGACATGCTTAAAATGTGAAAAGCATGATTTAATTGACATGCTTAAAATGTGAAAAGCATGATTTCAAATGACATGCTAAAAATGAAAAGCATGAATTGATAATTGCATTTTTTTTTATGCAAAAATAATGTGTGAAAAGCAAATGAGACTCAAATGAAAATCAATATGTCTCTCTTTCTTTACTTGTGAAACATGACTACTATCATACGGGTACCTTACCCGGAAAAATCAAATAGGGTGCAAAAAGTCACTCATGCCATGTTTTGCTTGTAAAGTTGGATATAGTGCTCTAAAATGAATTCAATGAATTTTCTATATCCTTGCTTTTATTCATGACAAATGGTGAAAATTGGTTTGAATTCTTTAAGGAAACCTTTTTCATTTGCTTTGCCAAATACCATTGCTTTTGGATTTGAATGCAACATGTCTTGTATGCAAAGCATATTAATCACACATTGTTCATGAAAATAAATCTCCTTGTTATCTCCAATTAATTGAGTTGCATAAAGTGCTTTATATGATTATGCAAATGACATGTATGCTACTATCTCTCTTTGCTACAAGTAACCCGGTTGGGGACTACTCCTTTGCCCATCTCATGACAAAAAGGGGGAGTAGTATGTAGTTAGGGGGAGAATGCTTATTGCTAAATTTTTTGTAGCATTCTTGCATGATTGGGGAGTTTACTTTGATAGGAGAGTAACCCTTTGAGGGGGAGCATTTGCATTACACATACATTACCTGATGTTGTGCTTAAATTCTTAATTGCAAATGCTTGTTTTATCTCACATGATTAAACTCACACTTACTTGTATTGAAAGTATAGAAACTTTGTTGGTGAAGGATTGATTGTTCTACAAGAGATTGAAGACTTGAAGATATAGCTTTTAATCATCTCTTTATAATATAGAAAATCCCCTTAGTTTCTATTTTTATTGTGAGGATTAATGTGAGTGATGGTTTTGTCACGAAATAGCCAAAGGGGGAGATTGTAAGGATTCCCATTTATTGATTGGCTTGTTTCATGGACAAACTACATATTGGGGTTGTTGTAAGGGTAGCTTAGGAATTGGTGATCATCCATGGCCCTCTCAAGACCTCAAGAGAAAAAGCACTGAAGGTAAATTCTAGTGCTTACTTGCTTTTGAAGAGATCATAGTTGCACACACACACAACTCATGCATAAATCTTATTCTTGTATGTTGTGTGTTTTATATGAGTGATTGCATGTTCTTGAACATCTCTTCATGCATGTTTATTTGATTGCATCTAGTCTATTGAAATGCCATAACATGTTTAGGCATTAAGATGCAAAGACATGAATTTTATTCATGCTTGTTTGAATTGATTGCATCTTGTTCTATGATAATGCCATGACATGATACGCATTAGGATGCATACAATTCCCACACTTGCACTTCATGTTTGATTAGCTTTAAGTGTGATGTAATTCGTTTCCCGAAGGATGTTCGGAAACGTTAGCGCATGCACGTTGGTGTGCATGGTTTAGAGCGATGATCACCGCTGGAGTTGCCCTTGGCTCCTCCTTTGGATTCACCATATTTGGTGAACGGCGGTTGAGATTGGCGGCCTGGACGCCGAATCGAAACCGCTGATCAAGACATGATTGTAATAAATGTCTCGGGTCCAAAACGGCGGTTAGATCGGCAGTTATGTACCCGCCGAATGAAACCAAGGTTCTCGGGTTTCAATTCGGCGGTTACATTCTGCGGCCCCGACCACAGAATGAAACCGCCGATCGTGCGTTTTCAGGGGCAAAATTGTATTTTCACATGCCCTGTTTTTGGTCTCTATAAATACATCCTTATTTCTGGTTCCCAAACCAAGTTTCTGATCCCAAGAACCCTAGAGAGATATTTAGAGAGACTTGAGAGGAAAACCTTAAAGATCACATCTTTATTCCTCTCAACCCATTTCCACATGCATAAATCATCATCTAAGCATCATCTAGGATCATCTAGTGTTTGCTAATGCATGGGTCTTCTTCAACACACATGGTATGATTTGTTGAACACTAACTCATCTAATTTTAGTGTTTTTACTTATCAATTTTATCTTTTTTATCACTTGTATGTTCTTTGAGTAATTTCTACATACATGATTGAGATTATGTGTTGACTGGGTTAATTTTTACATAGCTTATTTGATTAGGTCATTATTGCCTAAAAGCTATGCCATAAACATTCTTGTGTGCTTTATTGATAACTAGGTTGATAGATTGGGTTTTAATCAACTAGTTAATCCTTTGAATGTTTGTGAGTTATTTGTGATAGCTTTGTATCTAGGATTGGTTATCCTTTACTTAGCTAAAGTTGTATGCCATGTCATATAGCTATTTTGATATCTAGGATTGATTTTATTGTCATCATATAATCCTAGGTAAGCATCTAGAGTACCCTAGCTCTTATTGCATATTTGGATATCATTGCATATTCACATAGGGTGTTGATCTTTTCGGAGAAGTAAGTCTTGTGTGATAGACCGGGATTAGGTCGTGCACCGGGATTAGGTGGTCACATGAGCAAATTGGACTAGGTCCACTTTTACAGGCCTGCGGGTAGTGGTAGCGGGATATAGGCCGGGATTAGGCCGTCAAACCGGGATTAGGTTGTATACGCTATCACAATTAGTGGATTCGAGGTTCGAGTGTGGCGCACTATAATAGCCCGTGGTTTTTCCTTGTTAAGGGTTCCATGTAAAAATCAAGTGTCGTTTATATTTCTGCACCTTATTACACTTGATTATTGTTTTGTGAATTGGGTTATATTTGTAATATTGACTAATCCGAAAATTTGGTAATAACGGATTAACAACCCTTTCACAAACCCTCTATGTCATTTTTTTAAAAGACACGCACGCGCATTTATTTATTTGTGAACTTTCACCTCATTGTGGACATTAAGAGCTTCAATGAAGGTAGCTACTTGATATTGACTCTCAATTGAAGAAATTTCGATGCACACACTCACTCTCTAGCATGCATGTGTGATTATTGCTTCTTGTATGTTTATTTTACACTAAACACACTTGCACAATTTTCTTATGTGTTGTTGAGTATGTGTGCATGTGTGCTGGTCACCTTACCCGCGCTAGACCAGTGTTGTGTGCATGTGGTCATGTGCTTGGACTAGCGCATATGACTAGCGCAAGTTGTCCAAAGGTTGGCCACTGTTGGTGCGCCCCTCGTCATGCACAGGTCTCACTAGTGCAACATCTCTAAAGGTGTGCCGCTTATCATGCGCCCCTCAGCTACGCTGGTGGACCAGCGCACTTGCTAAGCAAAGGACATGCGCTGGTGGTGTGTGTTACTCGACCAGCGCACCACCAGCGCAAATGACTAGAAGCTAGAGCGTTTTTTCCAAAACGACACCACTTTGCTTGGATCTCATATATATATATATATGTCTTGATGGCCTTTGGTCGTTGTTTAGAGCAAAAAATTACATCTTTTGAGAGCCACTGAATATCTTCAAAGCAAAGGTATTAAGACTTGATTTTTATTACTCAAAACATAAACACCCATCATACTTTCATGTTTCATATATCATCTAGCATGTTCTAGTTTGATTTTTATAGGGTGTTCACCTTTTCTCACATGACTTGTAGTTAGAACATCATTAGCATCATTTCACATGTTCTTTCTCTACAAGATAGCTTTTTTATTACTTGACTAGTCTCAAGATTGCATCTTTATAACTTGACTAGTTTCAAGATAGCATTTATTGTGTTTTGTGAGTTGTTTGTGATAGCTATTGCCTATAGGGTTTGATTTGCACATACAGCTAGGTTGTATGAATGACATATAGCCATATGATATCTAGGAATGTCTCTAACATGTTCATCCATGCCTAGATAAGCTTAAATGTCTAACCTTGCATTTTAGCATCTTGAATATTGCACATATTCACCTTAGGTTGTGTTTATCTCTTCTCTTTGAGAGACAAGTCTTATATTTGCTTTTTGGTAGTTTGCAAGCAATGGACTAGATTCACTTTTGAAGGCTTGCGAGTAGTAGTGATAGATTAGTAACCGTGTAAGGTTTGACGTCGTCAACCTAGGTTGTAATTGCCATTGCAATTAGTGGATTGAGGTACTTATGTGGCGTACAAAATAGCCCGTGATTTTTCCTCGTGCGGGTTTTCACATAAAAATCATGTGTCATTTACTTTCCGTATTTTTACACTTGATTTTAGTTGTTGACTAGTTAGGGTTGATTTTGAAATATTGACTAATCTCGAAAATCGGTAAAAAGGGAATAAAATCTATTCACCCCCCCCCCCCCTCTAGATTATATTAGTACTCATTTATATTTATTTTCAATATGTATTTTTTCTTAATAAGTGTGCTACATTGTCTTGCTTGCAATCCATGTCATATTTGTGATCAAACATGCATTTTTGGAATAGGAGATGTACTTTGGAAGTACTTTTTGAATGACCTTTAATTGATTCACATGACATGATGATTCTTTTTGTTGACATGCTTAAAAGTGATAAGTATGATATGCTTGATTGTTTTATCTTGGATGAAAATTTGTGTGCAAAAGCAAATATTGAGACTCAAATAGATATGGATCTTAAAATCCAAAGTCTCTATTTCTTTATTTGTAGAACAAGGCTACTATCATACGAGTATCTCACCCGGAAAAATCAAATAGGGTGCAAAGTCGCTCATGTCTCGTTTTGCATATAAAGTTGGATATAGTTGTTGTTTAAAATTTGAAATGTTTATCCTCTATATCCTTGCTTTTTCCATGACAAAGGGTGAAATTGGTTTGAATTCCCTTAGGAAACCTTCGTTGTTTGTTTTGCCAAATACTATTGCTTTTGAACTTGAATGCAACATGTCTTGCATGCAAAGCATCTTTGTCACACATTTTTTTTTTCTTAAAATAAAACTCCTTGAATCTCTCTTACTTTATTGAGTTGCATAAAATTGCTTATATGATTATGCATATATGTTTGTTTTACAAGCTCTCCTTGCTAATGCTTACCTATTAGGGGAGACTCCCTTTGCCTATCTCATGACAAAAGGGGGGAGTAAGGTTGGGGAGACATAGTGCCATTCTTGGCATTGCATTTAAGGGGAGTTGAGAGAGAGTAACCCATATTGGGAGTTTATGCATTTAGAGGGAGTTGCATTGCATTGGATGATTACATTATTTGATTGTATCTATTTTTTTGGCAACTGCAATTACTCTTGTTACAAGCACCTCTCACACATTTGCTCTTGAAAGGTATCTTTCTTGTTAATTGTGTGTAGGTTGGAATTTTCTACAAGCCTTGGATTGACTTAAAGATGCTCAAGACTTAGAATAGGGCTTTATTTGTAATGTAGAAAATTTAGTTGACCAACAATTATTATTATTATTTTGTGAGGTTGCTATGTAAGTGTTGATTTTATCACGAAATAGCCAAAGGGGGAGATTGTAAGTGTCTCACTTTGATTGGCTTATTTCATTGACAAAATCACAATGGGGTTCAATCTTGTAAGGGTAGCTTAGGATTGAGGAAATTCTACTCAAATACTTAAGCACCTCATTGTGGACATCAAGAGCTTCAAGGAAGGTAGATAACTTGATATCGACTCTTAATTGAAGAGATTTAATTGCACATACACACTACTCTAGCATGCATATGTGATTATTTTTTTTTGAGTGTATGTATTTCATAAATCACATTTGCACATTTTTGTGTTTGATATATGCAACTTATGTTGTGCGCTGGTCCCCTTACCCATGCAAAAGTCGAGCAGTGCGCATGTGGTCATGCACCGAACCAGTGTAGATGACCAGTGCAACATTGGCAGAGGTTTGCCACTGGTGGTGCACTGGTCGTCATACGCAAATTGACCAGCGCATCTTTGGCACTGATGTGCCGCTGGTTATGCGTTACTCGACCAGTGCAGCACCAGCGCAATAAGTGAGAAGCTGGAACATTTTTTTCAAAATGACCTCACTTTGCTTGTATCTTATATATATATATATGTCTTGATAGCCTTTGGTCGTTTTTTAGAGCAAAAAAATTACAACTTTTAAGAGCTATTGATTATCTTCAAAGCAAAGGTATCAAGACTTGATTTTTATTACACAAAACACAAACACCCGTCATACTTTCATGTTTCATACATCATCTAGCATGTTCTAGTTTGATTTTTATAAGGTGTTCATCTTTCTACATGACTTGTAGTTAGAACATCTTAGCATCACTTCACATGTTCTTTCTCTACAAGATAATTTTTTTATTACTTGACTAGTCTCAAGATTGCATCTTTATGACTTGACTAGATTCAAGATTGTTTTTATTGTGTTTTGTGAGTTGTTTGTGATAGCTATTGCCTATAGGGTTTGATTTGCACATATAGCTAGGTTGTATGAATTTCATATAGCCACATGATATCTAGGAATGTCTCTAACATGTTCATCTATGCCTAGATAAGCATAAATGTCTAACCTTGCATTTTAGAATCTTGAATATTGCATATATTCACCTTAGATTGTGTTTATCTTTTCTCTTTGGGAGACTTTTGTATTTGCCTTTTGGTAGTTTATAAGCAAGAGACTAGATTCGCTTTTACAAGCCTACGGGTAATGGTAGTGGGTGATAGTCTGAGCATGATTGAGGTCAACCTAGGATGTAAACGTTATCACAATTAATGGATTCGAGGTTCGAGTGTTGCACACTTACTAGCCCGTGGTTTTTCTCTGTTAAGGGTTTCCACATAAAAATCAAGTGTTATTTAAATTCCGCTGATTTATTGCTTTAACTAGTTTGGGATATTTTCGGAATATTGACTAATTGCGAAAACTGGTATAATATTTTAAAATCTATTCACACCCCCCTCCCCCCTCCCTCCTCCCTAGATTATTATTTAGAACACACCATGAATTATTGAGTTTCACCTTTTGATGTAAAAGCTACTAGTGCACTATTGAAATAAAACGTTTCTTCTTTCTATATTTATGTTGGCTGAAAATCACTCTATGTCTAAGAGTTGGATTTTATTTTTCAAGCAAAAGAAAAATCTCTCAAGCAAGCCTTAGCCTTTGGCTGAATTCTACACATTTAATATGTAGGGTGGCCGAACTTTTTGCTCTAAAAATACTAGGGTTGGCCAAATTCCCTTGATGGGAATTTAGGTGGTGGCCGAATCTTAACACAAAGAGGATTTGTGTGTTGGCCAAAATCCTCCCATCAAGAGGATTTATTCTTCACCAAAATTCCTATCAACCTTAGAATCCTAACCCTAATCCAACTCTTTAGTGTATTATTAAATTGTGACTATATCTAAAGACTTCCTAATTTGCCTAGATAAATAAATTCATTTTATTTATCTACTTCCCAAATAAAGTATTTGATTTTTATTATACTACCTGATGAGCCGTCATTGTGTACTCAACAAAATACTGTTTTAAATGTGATCGTTTTGAAAACCAATTTCACCACTTAAAAATCCACTTAGATAGAAAATTAGTACAGTGGTAAGTCGGATTCGTTTCACAGGGAATTGGAGTAATTAGTTGAATTAATTAGCTAATCTAAATGTGATAAAATAAATCATAGATAAATGGATGAGTGAATGGATTATCAAGCCATCAAACATACATGTAAAATAAACCTAATAAAACTAATAAAATGGAATGCTCAACAAATCTAGATAAGATATATGGAATAAACAATTAATAGGAATTCTAGGGAAATGATAGAGTAGCTAATGGACTATGAGCAATTCATACATGGCTTCTTTAATGCGCTATCTACATAATCAATGAATGATCTCATTCGAAAGTGTTGTTTAGGTCATCACTATGAACCCTAAACAACTTCCCACCGTAATGCCTAACCGATTAAGGAGAGAGGGTCACGGCGGGATCGGTTAGTGACGATCAAATGGTCCAGGAAATCGAGGTTGATTACCCCTCCAAAATCCTATCATATTCACTATGTGTTTTAATCGATTAAGTGTGTTAATAACTCAACCAATTTTATCACAAATTAATCCTACAACATATTGTAATTAATAAGTGTCAATAACTCAATTAATCACATAAGTGTAAGATCTAATTAAAAAGTAAATAAAACTTAAATCATGCAAACATAATATTCAAAGCTTTAATAAATACTCATGTCTAAAAAGTCTCTCAAATCATCCCTTAAAATGAGGGTTTTAATTACACATAAATACAAACAAGAAAAGGAAGTAAAATGGAGAGAAATCACCCTTAGGTCTCTCTTGTAAGCTTGATCCTTCCTTGAGCTTCCTTGCTTGAATCTTGTGCAAAGAGTGGGTGTTGAGGATGTGTCTAGATAGGTGGAGTCATATGGAAAGTGATAAAGGAAAGGAGTGGAGAAGATGGAAGGAGAGGAATGATTTAGGTGAGGTAATCTAGATGTTGAGTTTTAGGTAGAGGATAAATTAAGGGATTAGGAATGGTAGAAAGGAGGTTTCTTGGTTGTCAAGAATTACCAAGTGTTTTTTTCAAAAGGAGAAATGTAATGTATTTATAGGTGTGGAAAGCTAGGATATGAAATAGGCATGAAAGGACAAGAATACCCCTCTTGAATGGTTGAAATTCCAACGCTGGAATTCTTACACTGGAAGTGTCGCCATTTGTCCCTTATTGTTGCCATGGTGATATCTCATGGCAACAACATCTGACTACTCTGTCGCCATGGTGACCTCGTGGCAACATTCCAACGTTGGAGCGACAACGTTGGAATTCCTACAGTGTCGCCATTTGTCCCTTATTGTCGCCATGGCGACAACATCTAAACTTCTTCTGTCGTCATGGTGACCAAATGGCGACATGGGGGCGACATCTTACTTCTTTAAAAAGTCCTCCCTGTCGCCATGGTGACCAAATGGAGACCTCATTTTGCTCAAATGGCAAGAATGCCCTATTTCACATATTTATGCACCTTTTTGCACCAAAGTCCTCCTCTTCTTCCTAAATGACCTTGAGGCCTAATAAAACCTGAAACACTTGATTTGATAACATTAAATACAGGGAAACGCTCGAGAATCAAGCAAAAAGAAAAGGAAGTGAGGGCTAAAATCATAACAATTTTGGTTCGATCACTACCAACAATAGTATAACATTAAGAAACATATTTCTTAGTTAGAAAAAGATTTAGACTTTTAATAAAAAAATTTGGTAATAAATTAATTAATTTCCATTTAATTAAATAATAAAATAAAATAATATATTAGACTAAATTAATAGCCTTGTCGCCCAAGTGCACTACATTGCCCATATATTATTTTTTCCATTTTATTTAATCCATTGGACCTTAATAAAAGGCCCACGTGTGAACTAGACTCATTCTGACTAAAAGAAATAAGTCCACATGCCTTAATACAATTCTAGATGGACACATAATTAGTCCGGTAGAATATATCAAATGATCCATGCAAGTTCGTGTGGATTGAGGATCTTGTTGGGCTATCTATATTTAAGCTTCAATAGACATAACCTAATCACAATCAACAAATGATTCACTTAGGTTCGATCTATTAATTTTAGCTCATTCCACTAAAGTACTAAAATTGAACTCTTATATAAATATAGAATAAGTAAATGTTTCTCATTCATACCCTAGACAATCTTATCGGAGATAGTGTATCCTCGTGAATAGTATCAATAATCGCCAAGGGCTCATAAACCGCATACAACTCTCCTAGTTACCATATTTACTCATATGACCACATTTTGAACTTAGATATTTTGATTTATCCAGGAGCTATGTTTGAATAGACACTATTGAAAACTCAACGTTAAGATTTAATGTCACATACCTCAAAACATCCATATGATAATATTATACTCTCATTTCATAAATAGAGCCACGATGTTCATATATATAAATGAAATCCTCTATCGATTAGCAAATGAATACCACCAAACTATCGAGGATAGACTATGCTATATAATCGTATTGATAGCTCAAATGATAACACTTGTAACCATAAGTTCATCATTTATCTTAAGATTAAGATAGACTCTCCGATTGTCATCATAATGAAAAAAAATTTATCTACTGATAGTTCTAGATAAAGTATTTCATTGTGATCCTAGTCAATGCCCCCAGTGCACTAGATTATTTTACTCAAAGATATTTTGATGATTTTAGACTCATCATAACACATTTGATCCCACTCAAATGCTAGCAAAAGAATCTACAACTTTAACAAGATAAAGGTGCCAACCTTTACCTTAAGTTGTGAACATTATTCAAGACTAACTAAAGAATTGTGTCTACCTCATACATATCCAGATATACAAGCAATTCTTCTTTTCTCATAGTCTTTTAACCTTATGATTATTTACTTGACAATTATAATAATTAAACTATAAATGCTATAAGTAGAAATCACTTTATTAATATGATAAGATTGTTAAATACAATATTACACTCTTGCTACTGAGCATAATCCTAACAATATGAGCCATATCCCAATGAGTAGCTACACCAACTACCTCTTTAGTTACTTCTTCATCTATTCCTTGTTTATGGTCACAACTCAAAGCATCTTTGCCATCTTCTTCAACTTCTACACGAGTGGCTCCAAATGCCGTGTAGTTAATGGCAACCTCTTCATCACTTGAAGGATTTTCTTCACTCTCATCCTCACTCCATGAGGCGGCCATCGCCTTTATTTTTCTTCTATCCTTTAGGTTTCCACACTCTAGGGAGATGTGCCCGAATCCTCCATATTCGTAGCATTGAATCCGCTCTCTTGAAGACATCTCTTGGTTCGGCTCAACATTCTTGAATGTGGTCTTCTTTTTGAAGCCATCCCCCTTTGAGCCATAACCATTCTTTTGTAGATTCAAGAATTTCTTGAATCTCTTGACCATTAGAGCCATGTCTTCATCCGAGTCATCCTCCTCCTTCTCCACCTTGGAGGTCTTCAAGGGTAGATTCTTTTTCTTCTTAGGAGGTGAGGTTGTGGCCTTTCTTGACTCATATGCAAGAAGTCTTCCAATGACTTCACTCGGCTTCATATTCTTGTAGTCGCTATTTTCTTCTAAAGCCATCACTTTGGACTCGAACCTCTTGGGAAGTGATCTTATAATCTTTTGCTTGATCCTTCTATTCGAGTAAGGGTCACTAAGTTGATGACTTTGGTTGACTATGTCCATCAACTTAATCTCGAAGTTGTTGAAGCACTCGTTCTCCTCCATCCTAAGCGTCTCGAATTGAGTTTGAAGGACTTGAAGCTTGGAGTGTAGGGAAAAATAACGTACCCGCAACGGAAGCGAGACTAGAAAAAAATAGTTTTGAGTAGCTTTTAAAATTTTTCCAATTTTATGAACCTTAAACCCTTTTGATTAATTAAAGATATATAAAGAAGTAATAAAAGTTTAATACCTCTTGTCGCGTGATCCGATTGACTTGCGTCGATGGTAATCCTCAAGATCTTCAATCCTAGCACGAACGTGGATCACCTAGGAGCGTGGTCTCCCTTCTCTTTGAATTGCAAACCTGTGATTGGATTAAACAAACTTTTCTCTCTTGTTCGTTAGTCACAAAAACAATCAAAAGAAACCTAAGATTATTCCGGTCACTTTTGAGTTCTCAATCTAATGATCGAAACTCGCGTGAACCTTGATCGATGTTGTATACACAAGCTTATCAATTATTAAGCAAATAGTACACCATCAAAGAATAATCTATGTTCCTTTTTCTTTTGTCTTAGTTGAATAAATTCTCTATCTATGAGTTAAGAAGAAGAAGAAGAAAAAATTCTGCACCTTAGCACTAGGGCTGGCCGAAAATTATATGTATACATATATAGGTGGCCGAAATTTTTCTTCTTTCTTTTTAGGGTTGGCCGAATTCTCTTCCTAAATTAATTAGGGTTGCCGCAATTTCCAAACAAAATTAATTAGTTTGAATTGCACCCTAATTCCTATTTAGAAAAGATTTCCAAAACCTAATCAAACTCATAAATCTTTTTATTCTCATATTTGACTAAAATAAAAAGACTTCCTGTTTGAATAAATAAAACTAATTATTTATTTCCTTGTCAAACAAGTCTTTCTATTTAATTATACTACTACCAATAGTATACCTTTAGGAAACATATTTCCTAATGAGAAAAGATTTGTATCTTAATTAAATAATTAATTAATGAATTAATTAATTCTTATTTAATTAAATAATGAAAACAAAATAATATTTTAGGTTAATATATAACCTTGCCGCCCCATATGTGTATTGGGCCAAATATTATTTTTCCTATTTCATTTAATCCATAGGACTTTAAATAAAAAGCTCACATGTGAACTAGACCCAATCTTACTAAAAGAAACAAGCCCACATGTCATCCATTAATATATAAATATAATTGTGCAGCCCATTACATAAATAATGTGCAAATTATATTCTTAATATATTAAATTGCAATTCTAGATGGACCCTAAATTGGTCCGGTAGAATATATCAAGTGATCCATGCAAGTCCGTGTGGATTGGGGATCTTGGCGGGCTATCTAAATTTAAGCTTCAATAGACATAACCTAATCACAATCAACAAATGATTCACTTAGGTCCGATCCATTAATTTTAGCTCATTCCACTAAAGAGCTAAAATTGAACTCTTAAATAAAGACAGAAAAGGAAGATGCTTCCTCATTCTTACCCTAGACAATCATATTGGAGATAGTGTATCCTCGTGATTAATATCAGTAATCGCCAAGAGTTCATAGACCGCCTATAACTCTCCAAGTTACCATATTTACTCATATGACCACGTTTTGAACTTGGATATTTTGACTTGTCCAGAAGCCATGTTTTCAATAGACACTATCGAAAACTCAACGTTGAGATTTAATATCCAATTACCTCAAAACATCCATACGATGATATTATACTCTCATTTGATAAATGGAGCCACGATGTCCATATCTATAAATGAAGTCCTCTATCGATTAACAAATGAATACCACCAAATTATCGAGGATAGACTATGCGATATAATCGTACTCATTGATAACTCAAATGATATCACTTGCAACCATAAGTCCATCATTTATCTCAGGATTAAGATAGACTCTCCGATTGTCCTGATAATGAAATTACTTTTATCTACTGACGGTTATAGATAAAGTATTTCATTGTGATCCAGTTCAATGCACCCAGTGCACTAGATCCTTTTGCTCGAAGACACTCCAATGATTTTAGACTCATCATATCTCATTTGATCCCACTCAAATGCTAGCAAAAGAATTCTACAACTTTAACAAGATAAAGGTGCCCAACCTTTAACTTAAGTTGTGAACGATATTCAAGACTAACTAAAGAATTGTGTCTACCACATACATATCCAGATGTATGAACAATTCTTCTTTTCTCATAGTCTTTAGACCTTATGATTATTTACTTTAACAATTATAATATTCAACTATAAATGTTATAATATTTGTTTAAACCAGAAATCACTTTATTAATATGAATAAGATTGTTAATTACATTATTACACTCTTGTTATTGAGCATAATCCTAACATGGAGTCCTTAACCACTTTGGTTCCCTCATGTGCAACTTCTAGGATGTCCCATGGCTCCTTAGCGATCCTAGTGTCTTGAATCAATTTGTATTGATTCTCGTCCATTGCACATAGGATGGCGTGCATCGCCTTCCTATTCCATTTTGATGCCTCAAACTCTTACGTATTCCATTGCGCCTTAGGCTTGAGTATATCCTCTCTTCTACTCGTAGAAGTCATCATCGGTGGAGTGTAGCCATCTTCAATCGTAATCCACGCATTGTCATGGATTTGGCAAATGTACGACTCCATTTTGCCTTTCCAAGAGCAATAATTCAACCCGGTGAGTCTGAGAGGTCTCTTTCTAGAAGCACCCTTGTTGCCACACCTATGTAGGGAAAAATATACCATAAAAGTACACGCAACGGAAGCGAGACTAAAAAAAATAGGTTTAGTAGCTTTTAAAAAATTTTCCTTTTATGAACCTTAAACCCTTTTAATCAATTAAAGATATATAATATATAACAAAAGAAGAATACCTTTTGTCGCGTGATCCGATTGACTTACGTCGATGGTAATCCGCAAGATCTTCAATACTAGCACGAACGTGGATCACCTAGGAGCGTGGTCTCCCTTTTCTTTGAATTGCAAGCCTGTGATTGGATAAAACAAACTTTTCTCTTATTCGTTAGTCACAAAAACAATCAAAAGAAACCTAAGATTATTCCGGTCACTTTTGAGTTCTCAATCTTATGATCGAAACTCGCGTGAACCTTGATCGATGTAGTATACACAAGCTTATTGATGAATAAGCAAACAATATACCATCAAAGAATAATCTATGTCTCTTTTTGTTTTAGTAGAATAAAAGCTTTCTTTCTATGAGTTGAGAAGAAGAAGAAAATAAAATTCTGCACACCAAAAAACCCTAGTGGCCGAAAATTATAAGTCCACTTATATATGTGGCAAAATTTCTTTCTTCCTTTTTACTAGGGTGGCCGAATTCTCTAGCCAAAAAGGGACTAGGGTTGCCGCAATCCTCAAACAAAAAAGAGTTTGTATTGCACCATAATTCCTATTTAGTTTAAGACTTCCAAACCCTAATCAAACTCATAAATCTTTTATTCTTTTATTTGACTAAAATAAAAAGACTTCTTATTTGATTAAATAAATAAAATTAATTATTTATTTCCTTGTTAAACAAGTCTTTTAATTTAAGTATACTACTACCAATAGTATACCAATAGGAATCATATTTCCTAATCAGAAAAGATTTGTTTCTTAATTAAACAATTAATTAATAAATTAATTAATTCTTATTTAATTAAACAATGAAAACAAAATAATATTTAAGGTTAATTCATCACCTTGCCGCCCCATATAAAAATATTGGGCCAAATATTATTTTCTTATTTCATTTAATCCATAGGACTTTAAATAAAAAGCCCACATGTGAACTAGACCCATTCTTACTAAAAGAAACAAGCCCACATGTCATCCATTAATATATAAATATAATTGAGCAGCCCATTACATAAATAATGTGCAAATTATATTCTTAATATATTAAATGCAATTCTAGATGGATCCTAAATTGGTCCGGTGGAATATATCAAGTGATCCATGCAAGTCCGTGTGGATTGGGGATCTTGGCGGGCTATCTAAATTTAAGCTTCAATAGACATAACCTAATCACAATCAACAAATGATTCACTTAGGTCCGATCCATTAATTTTAACTCATTCCACTAAAGAGCTAAAATTGAACTCTTAAATAAAGACAGAAAAGGAAGATGTTTCCTCATTCATACCCTAGACAATCATATTGGAGATAGTGTATCCTCGTGATTAATATCAGTAATCGCCAAGAGTTCATAGACCGCCTATAACTCTCCAAGTTACCATATTTACTCATATGACCACGTTTTGAACTTGAATATTTTGACTTGTCCAGAAGCCATGTTTTCAATAGACACTATCGAAAACTCAACGTTGAGATTTAATATCCAATTACCTCAAAATATCCATATGATGATATTATACTCTCATTCGATAAATGGAGCCACGATGTCCATATCTATAAATGAAGTCCTCTATCGATTAACAAATGAATATCACCAAACTATCGAGGATAGACTATGCGATATAATCGTACTCATTGATAACTCAAATGATATCACTTGCAACCATAAGTCCATCATTTATCTCAGGATTAAGATAGACTCTCTGATTGTCCTGATAATGAAATTACTTTTATCTACTGACGGTTATAGATAAAGTATTTCATTGTGATCCAGTTCAATGCACCCAGTGCACTAGATTCTTTTGCTCGAAGACACTCCGATGATTTTAGACTCATCATATCTCATTTGATCCCACTCAAATGCTAGCAAAAGAATTATACAACTTTAACAAGATAAAGGTGCCCAACCTTTAACTTAAGTTGTGAACAATATTCAAGACTAACTAAAGAATTGTGTCTACCATATACATATCCAGATGTACGAACAATTCTTCTTTTCTCATAGTCTTTAGACCTTATGATTATTTACTTTGACAATTATTAAACTATAAATGCTATAAGATTTGTTTAAACCAGAAATCACTTTATTAATATGAAAAAGATTGTTAATTACAATATTACACTCTTGCTATTGAGCATAATCCTAACACCTATTTCCACTCATAGTGTTTATGAATGAATGAAATGAGTGCAAATGTATGAATGATCAAAAATCACACAAAATGCAAAACACACCAAAATGAGCAAGGATCACCTAAGTATATCTAGGAACCTGCTCTAATACCAATTGAAACAAATATGGTGTGTTCTAATATTGTCTAGAGGGGGTGAACAAATTTTAATCCGGTTATTACAAAATTTTTGTGTTTAGTCAATTTTACGAAAATAACCCCAATCTAGTCAATATAATAAATCAAGTGTAAAGTGCAGAATTTAAATGACACTTGATTTTTACGTGGAAACCTTCAAAAAGAAAAAACCATGGGTTGTTATGTGCGCTACACACGATTCTCGAAATCACTATTTGTAATGATGTCCACAACCTAGGTTGATCTCAACCATTCTCGGTCACTAACCACCACAACTACCCGCAGACCTTTAATAGCAACCCTAGATCAATTTGCTTGCACATTAAGCAACCTTAGCCACAAGACTTACTTCTCAATGAAGAGATTGATCAATCTATGTGAATATGCATGATATCCAAATATGCAATCAATGCTAGGTCACACTAAATGCTTATCTAGGATTAAATAATGGCAATTAAATCAATCGTAGGTATCAATTGCTATATGACATGGCATACAATATAGTTATCCTAGATAAAGCAATCCTAGGTTATAGCTATCACAATACAATATGCAAACATTCAACATATAATCTCAGTCTTGTAAGTAGAAATTAATCTAAGAACATACAAGTGATAAATGAGATAAATTGCTAAGTAAAAACACTAAGATTAGATGAAATTAGTGTTTAACTTACCATAACATGTGTGTTGAAGAACACCCATGCATTATTACATACTAGATGATCCTAGATGATGCTTAGATGATGATTTATGCATATGGAAATGTGTTTAGAGAATTAAAGGCGCAATCTTGTTGCCTTTTCTCTTTAAAAATCTCTGTTTCTATTTTAGGGTTCTTGATGATCAAAGAGGTGAATGAAAGAGAGTGACATAAAGGTGTATTTATAGAGGCTAATAAAAAGCTTGGTGAAAAGACAAGTTTGCTCTTGAAACACGCCAATCGGCGGCTACAAACCACCAATCCAACTGCCAAATTGAACCCAAGAGAACAGGGGAATAATAGCAGTTTCATTTGGCAGTCACCAATCACCGATACAACCGCTAAATCGAACCTGAGATATAAAATCAATCAAGTCTCATCAGCGGTTTCAATCGGCGGTTAGGACCGCTGATCATAACCGTAGAATCACTCCAAAGACTTATGGAATCAAACAACGGTTCCATTTGGCGGCCAGGCCACCGATAACAACCGCCATTTCACCAAATGTGGTGAAATCAAAGGAGAAGTCAAGGGCCTTCCAAAGGCAATCCTCGTGCTAAACCAAGCACACCAACGTGCATGCACAGATGTTTCCGAACAATCTTTGGGAAATGAATTACTCGACACACTAAAGACACAACACAAACCATCAAAGATGTACAAGTGTAAAGTGTGAAGAGAATGCATCCTAATGCCTAAAGTGACATGGCAATTAACAATCAAGATGCAATCAAATAAAACATGCGAGAAGAGAGTTCAATAACATGAATGCACAAACATAAAACACACAACATACAATAAGTATAGATATGCATAAGTTATGTGTGTGTGCAACTAAGATCTCTTCAATGTAAGTAAGCACAAGTATTTTACCTTTGGAGTGCTTATCATCTTGAGGTCTTGAGAGGGCCTTTGTTGTGCTTGATCACCAACAATGATGGGCCTAAGCTACCTTTACAATACAAGCCCTAATTGTGGTTTGTCCACGAAATAAGCCAATCAAAACTTGAGGAACTTACACAAAATATGTGTGAAAAAGAAATATTGAGACTCATACCAATAAGGATCTTGTATCCATTCTGTAAGGTTCTCATTTATTAATTGACTTATTTCGTGGACAAACTACATATTGGGGTTTGATGTAAGGCTAGCTTAGGCTCTCAAAACCTCAAGAGAAGAAGCACCAAATGTAAATTTCTATGTGCTTAAGTGCTTTGAAGAGATATAGTTGCACACACTCACAACTCGTGCATAATTCTTATTCTTGTATGTTGTGTGTTTTTAATATGTGTGCACTAATGTTCTTAATATCTCTTTATGCTTGTTTCTATATGATTGCATCTTGTACATTGAAATGCCATAAATGTTTAGGCATTAGGATGCAAAGTCATGTCATTAATAGCTTAAGATTGCATGTTTTTTATCTTAAGCTTTGCATGATACAGGAGACCGCTATCGGTACCGCTGTTGGAGTTGCAACGGTAGCCACAATGGTGAGTTGCTATGTTTTGAACTCTCCTGATGATGTGTAAAATCGTGTTATAAAAACCTAACTCGCAAGTGCACGAATCGTGAGATAAGTACAGCGACAAGTAGGGATCGTTCCCACGAGGAAAAGAGATTTATCGACTAAAACTAATTCTAATTAAAGCTAAGCAATTAACAGTAACCAAGAGATTTCAGATTGATTTGATTGATTTGAGATTAAAACTAAATTAAACTAAGAAAACAATTAACAAGAATATGAGAATGAGATCAAGAGGTGAGAAGACTAGGTCATCAATGCTCCCCAACTACGTTTACTCAATGCTTCGAATTGACTTACACAAAGAATATTAATCAAGTTAAGGGTTCGTTCTTAAATCATGTATAATCAGTGCTATGTGGTCCTGGAATAAATCAAGTACTCTCTACTGCAGTCATTAGCAAAACCTGCGTGTAAACTATAACATAGAATACATCAACCATACACCAAGCGTTCTCAGTTAAGTCATTAGCAAACCCTGTGTGTAAACTATAACCTAAAACCCACAAAGCACACAATCAAGTATTCTCAATCACAGTCATTAGCAAACCCTGCGTGTAGACTATAATTGAGAATCCATTAAGCACAAGAACAAGATAACCAAAGATAACGTGCAATAACCTGCTACGATAAATTCATTCATTCAATTGATTATTGGTTAAGACTGGTGAAACCCACACATCTCTCAACCTTAACATATAAACCCTAGATTCAAGACTAGCACAAACCATGCATAGACAAGAGAAATCCCAAATTGAATGAAACGAAACTTGAATTACTAAAACATAGTCAATTCTAACAAAGAGTATTCATAGAGGTTCACATTGAATCCCTAGTATGGATTTAGTTACACATAGTTGAAATAAAAAGAAGAGAGAAGTAGTTGATAGAACCCATGGAAATTGTAGGCAATCTTCCAATCTCTGATGTAGCAAATCTTCTCCTTCGTCTTCAAATCTTCTGTATGTAAGATGAAAGAAAGTTTGTTGAGTGATTTAGGTTGTGACTTATGGCTGACGAACTGTTTTCCGGACGAACCCCTTTGAAGAGGAAAACCCCTCTATTTATATCTGCTCAGGCTTCGGTGGAGAAACCTGATTAAAAACAACCTCTTTAGGCAGACCGCTGCCACTTTGGCAGCGGTGTGGTAGCGGTTTTGCACAATCTTGCAAACGCTGCCACTTTGGCAGCGGTGAGGGGGCGGTTTGCACAGCGACCTCCTCTGTCCAATAAACGCTGCGACGCCTCTCTCAGAAAATAGCAGCGGTGTGAGAGCGATTTTTGCTCAACTTTAGAAAAGACCCTTGACTTCTTCAAAATAGCCCTTTTTATCTGACTTTCTTCAAATATATCAATCTGGTCCAATAACCTAAAAACACTCAAACATACCCGTTAAAGCGCTAAAAGGCTCAAGTAGCAAGCAATTGATTGGCGGAATGGGGATAAAATATATATACAATAAATGACCGATCAAATACCCCCAAACCTATCTTTTGCTAGCCCTCGAGCAAAATATAAAACAAAAACCTAAAAACTAAACCTAAGAAAAACAAAATCAAACTAAGCCACTTTCGTAGGGAACACGATAGCATTGAGCGTATACTACAAGCCTTTAAACCTCTAGGTGTCCCTAGAGGAGGAGTTTTGTCTCCTGAGGGTTTATAGCTATGACACCCACAAACATATCCAGCGACTTCCTATCATCCAAAATACCACAAAATGCGCCCAAGTTGAGACAACATGCAAATACCAATAAGTAAAGACTAATACCTAGCCATAAATCTGAAAACATTGCATACTTTAAATAGAAAAGCCCAGACTCAAACATTTTAGCTTAGAGGACACATCATCAAATGCCATAGATATAATTCGCCTCGACTCTACTTCTCACGTGATGTCGCTCATAATTCACACAGATCCTAGGCACAATCTCTCATCAAGCATATGCGACTGGAATTATGCACAATCAATATCAAGAGTTATCGCATATGAATATATCAATAAAAGAACGCTTGATTTGTATGCAAAAGATCTCATGAAATGAATCAAACATTATGAACAAGATAAACACATGCTCTATCTCTACTTTCATAACAAGGATAACCAGCAGATCAAAAAGACTTTAATTTAGGTTGTAATGGGGCCATTGGGTGAGGGCTCAAGAAAGAACGGGAAATTGGAATTCAACAACCTAGGATCATATCATGAGAGTCTTCCATTACCTTTTCGGCTTCACACAGATGTCTTGGTCTCCTTGTAAGTGGAATGACACCACTTGATGTTGTTTCATTCTTCAGAACTCACCTTCCTTTCTTTGTCACACTCCTTTTGAGTAAATACAAACTTTGCAATACAAATTGATTTCATTGCACCCATTAACATTTTTTTTTTAAATGACTGACTTTGGCAACACTGACTTTGGCTTTGAACCTTTTGGATTGAATGCAGCTCTTCTTCTTCTCGGTCTTTAGCATTGAAATCTGCACACAGTTACGTGCAGAAATAGCACATTTTCTTCACTTTCTCAAAATATGGTCAGGCTTAAGATATCGGCTCATAAGGTCACGGTTGATGTGGTGAAGAAAGAAAAAGGCTATAGTGTTTGGCTTCAAACAGGGCTATGGAGCACACACATAAGGTAGGAAATATTTCAGGCCTTTTAAGTAGCTAAAGCACACATAGTCTATTATCACTTCCACTGGTTCGTCTTACTCGAGATCAAAATATAACATGTGAAATCTTTTATGATGATTGTTCTATAATGCTCAATGTACTACCTATAGAGATCGAATCTAATGCTAAGAACCTACTGAGTGTTTAAGAGTAGAAACAATAGGACCCTCATCGTATGTCATTTATGTACGCTTTTTGGTTTAGTGAACTCACAAGGGTAGTCTCCACTATTAATCATGGCAATTCAATTCAGCATCCTATCCACTATCATATCAGAGTATGTCATATGTTTTGAAAACTGCAATGTAGTACTCTAAATGGCCAAATGTTAGTGTAAACTCATTGAGAAAAGCATATTATCTCTAGGGCACACTTCAAAGCACTTTGTCTTGAAAGACACTGGAACGACAGACTCTAAAACAAAAGAGTCACACCCCCAAACCTAAATCCAACATTGTCCTCAATGTATGAAAATGAAAACATGACAACATGAATAAAGATAAGGCAGCGCGAATTTAACACAACCAAAGCAGAAAATAAACAAAGTTAAACTAAATAAACATAATCCTCAAAAGTTAAAACTAAGAAACACAATATTTGAAAAGTGATATGAAAGAGAAAAAGAAAAGAGAAAGAAAAAGAAAAAGAAAAAGAAACATATCAGTCTGTAGACTCAGGTCCGTCTACAGTGTCTCTAGGAGTCGTCCTCACGCTGCTGGCTCGAGCCAGGCCCGAAAAAGTCATCTCCATGAGGATCAGTAAAATAATCTCCAAACGGGGCTGCAGTATCTGGAACTGGAGGAGCGGCACCTGAAACATGGGAGGTAGATGGGCCAGAAGGCAGGGTGGGCCGAACTACGGCCCAATGGATCTCATCGATCGAGATCTGCATGGTGTCAAAGCGTGAGTACATGTCGCTCCTCAAACTGGCGACCTCGGAACGGACATAGTCCTGCATCGTGGAAAGCATGTACTCGACCCACTCCGGCCTCTGCTGTGACGATCCGGCTCCGGCATCTCCATACGCCTGCTGAGCTGGGTGCGGACCCTGCTGGTCCTCATCCTGCGGATCCTGCTCCTCCAGAATATCATCCCCCCGACGCCTCTTCCGCACAGTGGTCTCGCCAATCTGAGGAAGGCCGCGCATAGTCGCCTGAGTGTTCCATGTAAACAGGCAAAGTGGAGTGTCGGGCTCCGATGTGTCATCCCGAGAGTCATCATCTACCACCAAACCTGCTGCAGCACACATGGCAGTAATCAGACAAGGGAAAATCATACTAGTACCCGTTTGTCGCCCACAGCCTCGAATCTCCTTCTTAATGAACCCGGCAACATCAATGTATCTCCCTGTCCTGATGGCATAAAGAATCTGAGAGGCCTCCTTGAAGATCTCCCCTGTGTGGCTCGATGGCTTCAGCGAAGCCGAAATGAAGAGATTCCAAAATGCGCTATCCAAATGCAAGTCACCTCTCAGTAACCTCTGCCCATTCCAACCAGCTGCTCCCTCTCTGCGAAGCGCACATCCAAGGTCATACTTGTTCGGCCATGCGGTGTCAGCATCCTCTATAGGGGGTAGTCCATAATACTCGTTGATCACCTCTGCTGTGATCACCACTGGCACCCTCCGAACAATCACCACCCCGTGTGTGGAGAACTGAGTGTCCACCATGTTGGCATAGAACTCACGGGCTAAGGTGATGTTGGCATTACAGGGCCGCTGAACATATCCTGTCCATCCTCTGGCCTCTACGGTGGCAGGGATAGGAGTCTCGCCTAACTCCTCTAGTGCTATCCACCTCTCCAGAATGAACTTCCTCTCTTTCTTCAATCTGTCTCGGTAATCAGGATGGCCTACATATGACGGCTCAACTGGCCGTTTGTCTCTCCTCCTACTGGGGTCTGCAGGAGCATGGCCTCCTCTGAATATAGTCCTCACCATACCTGGATAAAAATGAAGCACACACAGCAAATAAATTTCCAGATTGAGGCAAACAGTATAACATCAATGCAGCAGCACTCCAATAAGCAATTACTATATCACAACTACCAAAAAGGCCCGTACATTCTCCACTTCTTATTCATAAACACAACCAACACACAGAGAAGTTTAACAAAAGCTAACAGTGAAGCACATAAACATTCTATCAATTGCTAAACCGACGTGTTGTCATCCAGAGGTCACCCAAATTCTATCTAACTAGTTTATACTCTTAAATATCGAACAAGTATAGTTATCAATTAAGCACATTCATCAGAAAAGAATTGTAGATAGGCAAAATCATCCTCAGGGCAATAGAGACCGAAATCCAATAGCGAACAAGAACTGGCAGAGATAATCATACAATAGCAAAAGAAAGAAGTAAAAATAAACTAATTGAGCAGAGTTATGGAGCATACCTTGGCCTGGAGCGTGAATGGAGGTAGAAGAGAAGGGAAGAAGAGAGAAAAGAGAGAAAATCAAAAGAGAGAAACTGCTGTTCTGTCGCACGAAGCGACCTTATAAAGGGGCCAAAACCGCTGCCACACCGCTGCCAAAGTGGCAGCGGTCAGGCAGCGGTGTGCTCTCATTGGTCAGGGCCACGGTGCCTTGAAACTCACCGTTTGACTAAGGACCGCTGCCATAGACACAGCGGTCTGGCAGCGGTCCTGCAGCGGTTCACGTCAGGTGTGACTGCTACCATACCGCTTTGATGACCAATCCAAAAATAGGAGCGGTCAGGCAGCGTTTTTGGGGCAGAGAGGACCGCTTCCCAAAACGCTGCCACACCGCTTTGACTTGCACAGCGGAGTGCATCAGGTGCAAAATTCCTCCTTTTGACAAATTTTTTTTTTTTTTTTTTTATGTTTTTTTTTTAAGAAAATATAAAAGTTACCTGGGTGGGTTGCCTCCCACCGAGCGCTTTATTTAACGTCTGGGCAAGACGCATAAGAGCCTTTACGGCTCAATGAGGCGAGAAAACTCATTAATCCTCAGCTCGGATGTGCACAGGTACGGCTTGAGTCGGTGCCCATTTACCTTAAATCTCTGCTGACCGAGAAGACCTTCAACTTCCACAGCTCCGTGCGGGAAAACCTGAGTAACCCTATATGGACCTCGCCAACGTGACTTTAGCTTCCCTGGAAACAACCGTAACCTTGACTGATACAAAAGGACAAGCATCCCCGGTTGGAATTCCTTCCGAAAGATTTTGCTATCATGCAGTTTCTTCGTCCGTTCTTTGTATATCTTGGCATTCTCATAAGCATTGTCCCGAAGCTCCTCAAGCTCACTCATCTGCAATTTTCGTTCCTCCCCTGCCTTATCTAAGTCGAAGTTCAACTTCTTCAGTGCCCAATAGGCGTTGTGTTCCAACTCCACTAGTAGATGACAAGCTTTTCCAAATACTATCCTATACAGACTCATACCAATCGGGGTTTTGTAGGCAGTTCTGTACGCCCACAGTGCATCATTGAGCTTAGTTGACCAATCCTTTCGATTTGGTTGCACTGTCTTTTCCAATATCTGCTTGATTTGCCTATTGCTCACCTCCACTTGTCCTGAAGTCTGAGGATGATATAGGGTTGCCACTTTGTGTTTGACACCATATTTCTTCATCAAAGAGGCAAAAACCTTGTTACAAAAATGGCTCCCACCATCACTTATAATCGCACGTGGTGTTCCAAATCTAGCAAATATGTGCTCTTTCACGAATTTCACCACCACGTTGCTATCATTCGTCTTGGTTGCAATTGCTTCAATCCACTTCGAGACATAATCCACAGCTACCAGGATGAAGGTGAATCCGTGCGAGGATGGGAAAGGACCCATAAAGTCAATTCCCCACACGTCGAATATTTCTATCACCAACTGACTGGAAAGGGGCATCTCATCCCGTTTGCCAATGTTCCCCGTTCTCTGGCACCTGTCACAAGAAATACAAAAAGTATAAGCATCTTTGAATAAAGAGGTCCAGAAGAAACCTGATTGGAGAACTTTCAGAGCAGTCTTCTTGGCACTAAAGTGCCCTCCACAGCTAAGGTCGTGGCAGAATTTCAGCACATCTTGCTGCTCCTCTTCAGGGACACATCGCCGAATGATCTGATCAGCGCCATATTTGAACAGGTATGGCTCATCCCAAAAGTATTGCCTGGAAAGGGAGATGAATCTTCTTTTTGCTTGAGAATTCAGGTCTGCTGGTACGATGCCATTAGCAAGATAGTTCACTATGTCTGCGTACCATGGATCTTTAGCTCTCACATGCATCAGCTGTTCATCTAGAAAGTTCTCGTTTATTGGTATCAGCTTGGTACTTTCTTCTCCCGTTTCCTCTTCCACTAGACGAGAAAGGTGGTCAGCTACCACATTCTCGCTGCCTTTCTTATCCCTGATTTCCAAATCAAATTCTTGCAATAAAAGGATCCACTGGAGTAATCTCGGTTTCGCTTCCTTTTTTGTTAGTAAATATTTCAAGGCAGCATGATCAGAATAAACAATTACTTTAGACCCAATCAAATATTGACGAAATTTTTCCAGGGCACTAACAACAGCAAGTAATTCTTTTTCTGTAGTGGAGTAATTCAACTGTGCATCATTCAGAGTGCGACTAGTGTAGTAAATAACATGTGGCAATTTATCTACTCGCTGTCCTAAAACAGCACCTACAGCATAGTCTGATGCATCACACATTAGTTCAAATGGAAGAGACCAATCAGGAGGCATAATTACAGGAGTAGATGTCAGTTTATCTTTCAGAGTTGTAAAAGCAAGCATACATTCATCATTGAAATCAAATGTAGATTCCTTGGTCAACAGATTACACAGGGGACGACTAATTTTTGAAAAATCTTTTATAAAACGCCTGTAAAAACCTGCATGACCAAGAAAACTCCTCACACCCTTTACCGAAGTAGGAGGTGGAAGTTTAGCAATTACTTCAATCTTAGCTCTATCTACCTCTATGCCTTTATCAGATATCACATGCCCTAGCACTATTCCAGATCTCACCATAAAGTGACTTTTCTCCCAACTAAGAGTTAAATTAGTCTTAGTGCATCTTTTCAAAACATTAGTTAAATTATCAAGGCAGTGGTCAAAAGAATTACCAAAAACAGAAAAATCATCCATAAATACCTCGATATACTTCTCTAACATGTCGGAAAAGATCGACATCATGCATCTTTGGAAAGTGGCAGGGGCATTGCACAAACCAAACAGCATTCTTCTGTAAGCAAAGGTACTGAAAGGACAAGTGAATGTCGTCTTCTCTTGATCCTCTGGAGCGATGGCAATCTGATTATACCCTGAAAAACCATCCAGGAAACAATAATAAGCATGTCCCGCCAAACGCTCAAGCATCTGATCGATGAACGGCAGTGGAAAGTGATCCTTTTTTGTTGCCGTGTTAAGCTTGCGGTAGTCTATGCACACCCTCCATCCTGTGGTCTTCCTTGTAGGGATCAACTCATTGTTCTCATTTGCCACCACTGTGATTCCAGACTTCTTTGGCACAACATGAACCGGACTTACCCAATTACTGTCAGATATAGGGTATATGATACCCACTTTGAGTAGCTTTAGGACCTCTTCCTTCACCACCTCCTTCAAGTTCGGGTTAAGTCTTCGCTGAGCTTCTCTAGATGGCTTCAAACCTTCTTCTAAAAGAATGTGATGCATACAAATGGTAGGGCTTATTCCCTTGATATCTGCAATGGTCCATCCAATGGCGGCTTTGTGCTCCTGCAGTACTGCCAAGAGTTTCTCTTCTTTTTCTGACTCTAAATCTGAAGCTATAATCACTGGAAGAGTCTCATTCTCGCCTAGAAATGCATATTTGAGGTTAGAAGGAAGTTGTTTCAGCTCCAATGTAGGGGGAGAACTAATAGATGGGATTAACGACTTGTTGATCTCATCTTTCTCTTCAGCACACACTTCCTCTATGTCAGAATCCTCATTTGAAACTCCAATCTGCTGAAGTTCTTCATCATCTTCAAACACATCACAGACCCAATCTAACAATTCTTCAGATATATCTTCCAACAACTCATCCTGCACTGCTGACTTTACCACTTCAATTGCATTACATTCAACAGAATAACAATCGTCTGCTGCTTCAGGGAATTTCAAGGACTCAAAGACTTTAAACTCTACAGTCTCATCTAACACAATCATAGTTAACTTCCCATTCTGGACATCAATAAAAGTCTTTGCAGTTGCCATAAAGGGTCTCCCTAAAAGAATAGGCTTACAGTTCCTATCTTTGGCACCTTCATCCATATCTAGCACCACAAAGTCAGCAGGAATAATAAGATTTTCTACCTGCACTAGCACATCTTCCACATAACCCTTAGGGTACCTTACAGACCCATCAGCCAACAGAAGCGACATGGTTGTCTTTTTCAGATCATTCAAACCAAATTACTCATAGATAGTTGTTGGCATTAAGTTGATGCTGGCTCCTAAGTCTAGCATAGCCCTCTCCAGAGTTGTACCACCAATAGTAATGTTAATGCAGAAACTACCTGGATCTTGAAGCTTTGGTGGCAATGACTTTTGAAGGACTGCATTAGCACTCCCAGTCATAAACTCCTGATGATTCTCCACAAATCTTGTTTTGTAGGTGTGAAGGCTCTTGAAAAACTTAGCATATGCATGCATCTTCTGAATCATCTCCAACAGGGGCAAGTTGACATTGACCTTTGAAAGGATGTCATATATGTCTTTGTAAGACTTTTCCAACTTGCTCTTTTGCAGTCTCCCTGGGAATGGAATGGGTGGTACATAAGGATTTGCTGACTTGTGTAGGAGTGGTGAATCCTTGGATTTTTCCACCACTACCTCATCCTCCTGGTGCTTGAGCTTTTCTTTTGAAGAACCTGAAACAGTAATAGGTTTATCAGAAAGTTCAGCAGGTAAATTATCAGTTAGCACCTTACCATTTCGGAGAATTGTCATAGCTTTAGCTTGCTCAGTGAAACTTGGAAATTTTCCTTGTTCCATTCTTTGTTGCGCTTCAGCTAGTTGCCCAACTTGAATCTCTGTCTTCTTTATTGACGCATTAATATTCTGAAATTGTACGTCATACCTCTGGGTTAATTGCTGGATTTGCTGATGCATGTCTAGTGATTGCTGCTTGATTTGATGCTGCAGTTGCTCCAGTAATTCTTCCATTGAAGGCTTCTTTGGTTGAGATTCGAAGTTTTGCTGAGCACCGGTGTTTCTGTTGTTGTTCCCCCATTGGTTACCGGTATTCTGATTGTTCGACCATGAAAAATTAGGATGATTCCTCCACCCTAGATTGTAGGTGTTGGAATATGGATCATTCCTAGGTCTGGGGTTGAAGTTGTTCATGGCATGAACTTCTTCTTCTTCAGGTCCAGGACCTGCTGCCTGGTGCTCTCCCATAAACACCTTTTGTTTCAGTTGACCAATTTCAGTAGCAAAAGAATCTATCTTCTTCATTATCTGTGTCATTTGAATGGAACTCTCTGTGTTAGCATCCACTGTGTAGATTCCCTTCTTTCTTCTAGAGTTCTTATGACGAGAATTCTGAGCTAACTTCTCAAAGATCTCGTACACCTCATCTGGCTGCTTGTCATACATAGATCCACCACAAGCATTGTTCACTAGAAGTCTCGAAACTTCAGTCAGACCATCATAGAACCATTGACACAACTGATTAGTCAGAAACCGATGCTGAGGACAGTCCCTGGTATATTTCTTGAAACGCTCCCATGCCTCATAAAAAGTCTCGTTGTCTTGCTGAATGAAACTCGAAATTTTGGCTCGGATTTCACTGGTTTTCTGAGGTGCATAATACTGATCAGTCAGCTTTTCTCGCACTTCATCCCATGTTCTCAAAGATGCAGGAGGCAAAGTTAACAGCCAAGCTTTCGCCTCTCCTTTCAATGCATGTGGAATGCATCTCATACGCAGCTGATTTTCAGTTATCCTGTAGTTAGGGAAAGACTGAATTGCTCCATAAAACTCTCTGAAGAACAAGAGTATATCTTCATCTGGTAATCCATGGAAACTGGGCAGCTGATTGTAATGGCTACTCTTCAGCTCATAATTCCTTGCTGCAGGTTCTAGCACAATGCACAAAGGGTCATTGCTCACAACTGGTCTACTGTAATCCTTCATAGTTCTGATAGGTTCTGGCTCATACACTGGATTAGGAACAAGGTTAGGGGCCTGTTGCACCCTCTCTTGATTCTGTTCCTGATTTCGCTCGTCTTCCATTGTTAAATTTCTGATACGATCTATGTTATCGTTCAAAGGTAGTAATTCTCCCTGTTGAGATCTTCTACCTTGCATCTGCTGTCAAAAATCTGCAATGAGACAAACAAATCACTAGTAAACTCTGAAAAGAAAAAGAAAAAAAATGAATAAAAAGAAAAATCTAAAAAGCTAAAAATTAATGACTCAACTACCTGAACTAATAAATCTATTAACTAAAACTAAAACTAGAAATAACCAATAAATTCACTATTCCCCGGCAGCGGCGCCAAAAACTTGATGTGTAAAATCGTGTTATAAAAACCTAACTCGCAAGTGCACGAATCGTGAGATAAGTACAGCGACAAGTAGGGATCGTTCCCACGAGGAAAAGAGATTTATCGACTAAAACTAATTCTAATTAAAGCTAAGCAATTAATAGTAACCAAGAGATTTCAGATTGATTTGATTGATTTGAGATTAAAACTAAATTAAACTAAGAAAACAATTAACAAGAATATGAGAATGAGATCAAGAGGTGAGAAGACTAGGTCATCAATGCTCCCCAACTACGTTTACTCAATGCTTCGAATTGACTTACACAAAGAATATTAATCAAGTTAAGGGTTCGTTCTTAAATCATGTATAATCAGTGCTATGTGGTCCTGGAATAAATCAAGTACTCTCTACTGCAGTCATTAGCAAAACCTGCGTGTAAACTATAGCATAGAATACATCAACCATACACCAAGCGTTCTCAGTTAAGTCATTAGCAAACCCTGTGTGTAAACTATAACCTAAAACCCACAAAGCACACAATCAAGTATTCTCAATCACAGTCATTAGCAAACCCTGTGTGTAGACTATAATTGAGAATCCATTAAGCACAAGAACAAGAGAACCAAAGATAACGTGCAATAACCTGCTACGATAAATTCATTCATTCAATTGATTATTGGTTAAGACTGGTGAAACCCACACATCTCTCAACCTTAACATATAAACCCTAGATTCAAGACTAGCACAAACCATGCATAGACAAGAGAAATCCCAAATTGAATGAAACAAAACTTGAATTACTAAAACATAGTCAATTCTAACAAAGAGTATTCATAGAGGTTCACATTGAATCCCTAGTATGGATTTAGTTACACATGGTTGAAATAAAAAGAAGAGAGAAGTAGTTGATAGAACCCATGGAAATTGTAGGCAATCTTCCAATCTCTGATGCAGCAAATCTTCTCCTTCGTCTTCAAATCTTCTGTATGTAAGATGAAAGAAAGTTTGTTGAGTGATTTAGGTTGTGACTTATGGCTGACGAACTGTTTTCCGGATGAACCCCTTTGAAGAGGAAAACCCCTCTATTTATATCTGCTCGGGCTTCGGTGGAGAAACCTGATTAAAAACAACCTCTTTAGGCAGACCGCTGCCTGACCGCTGCCACTTTGGCAGCGGTGTGGCAGCGGTTTTGCACAATCTTGCAAACGCTGCCACTTTGGCAGCGGTGAGGGGGCGGTTTGCACAGCGACCTCCTCTGTCCAATAAACGCTGCGACGCCTCTCTCAGAAAATAGCAAGCGGTGTGAGAGCGATTTTTGCTCAACTTTAGAAAAGACCCTTGACTTCTTCAAAATAGCCCTTTTTATCTGACTTTCTTCAAATATATCAATCTGGTCCAATAACCTGAAAACACTCAAACATACCCATTAAAGCGCTAAAAGGCTCAAGTAGCAAGCAATTGATTGGCGGAATGGGGATCAAATATATATACAATAAATGACCGATCACCTGACCGCTGTGGGTTTCCGCAGCAGTGGGCACAGCGTTTTGTGCCCAGTGCATACCGTTGCCGTTGCCGTAACCGATGTGGAAGCCACGGCGGTAGGCAGCAGTCTTCATACCTGATGCATTTATATGCACCGTTGTGGATACCACTGCAACTTTGGCAACGGTACCCGTAGCGGTTTGCCTTGTTTTTTACAAAACGACATTGCATCATTTTGACCACATATATATATTGTGATATCCTTAGGTCATTTTCAAGAGTCCAAAAATCATTTTTTTTCTTCAAGAACACATTTCAAGAGAACAATTATAAGAACTCTCCTTTAAACACTCAAAGCTATTCCTTTGTGCTTCAAAGTTCATCTAGGATCATCCATGACCATATAGGATGCATCCATGCATGGTTTTGCATCATCACATCTTGCTTGGTAAGGTTTTCACACATAATTAGTGTTTTTCTTAACAAGCCATCTCTTTAATTATTTGTATGCTCTTAGAATATATTCTAGATACAAAATAGAGATTGATTGTGACGTATTGATTGAGTGTTGTATTATGATAGCTATCTAGGTTTATTTAATCTATGTTTAGCTAAGCTTTATGACATGTCGTTTAACTATTTGATATCTAGGATTGTTTAATTGTCATATTATCATCCTAGATAAGCATATAGAGTTCCCTAGCTCTTGATTGCATTTTGGATATTTCATATATTCACATAGGCTTTATTATCTTTTCATTGAGAATTAAGTCTTGTGTAGCTTCCGGGATTAGGTTGCGTAAATCACAAGCAATTGGACTAGGTACACTTATATCGGGATTAGGTAGTGGATGTGATTTATATACCATGATTAGGTTGTAATCATTTACCATTAGTGGATTCGAGGTTCAAGTGTGGCTCACTTATAAACTCGTGGTTTTTCAGGGTTTCCATGTAAATATCAAGTGTTATTTAAATTCCACACTTATTACACTTGTTATATATATATATATATTAACTAGATTGGGGCTTTTTCGTAATATTGACTAATCGAGAATATTGGTAATAATCGTTAAAATCTATTCACCCCCCCCCCCCCCCCCCCCAGATTAATATTTAAACACGTCGTAATTTGTTTCACATTCAATGGATTTTAAAATCCAATAGTCTCTCTCTCTTTATTAGTTGAATAAGGCTACTATCATACGGGTATTTTACCCAGAAAAATCACATAGGGTGCAAAAGTCGATCATGCCTTGTTTTGCTTATAAAGTTAGATATAGGTTTTCCTTAAATTGAATTGCATATAAAATCTATATCTTTGTTTTATCTCAAGACAAAGAATGAAATTGGTTTGAATTCTTCTGGAAACCTTTGTTGTTTGCTTTGTCAAATACCATTTTTTTTTAACTTGAATGCAACATATCTTGCATGTAAAGTATCTTTGTCACACATTTTTTTTTTCAAAAATAAATCTCCTTTCCTCTCTTCTAATTAATTGAGTTGCATAAAATTCTTGTATATGACTATGCAAATGTCTTGTATGCTACTATCTCTCTTTGATATATGTTGATTAGGTTGGGAATACTCATTTGCCTATCTCATGACAAAAAGGGGGAGTAGTGTGTGTGAAGAAGATAGGGTGCATGTTGGGAAGAATTGCTTATTGAGGGGGAGTAACCCATTTAGGGGGAGCATTGCATTGCATGATGTTGCTAGTATTTTCTTTAATGCAAATGCTTGTATTATTTTTTTTCACTTGATCACCCCACATACACTTGTCTTGGAAAGTGTAGTTATCTTGTTTTATAGGGATGCTTACTCTACAAGAGATGGACAGTTTGAAGATCTAGTTTTAGGTATCTATTTGTAATGTAGAAAAACTCTTGTTGACCTTTAAGTTTTTTTATTTTATTTTGTGAGGATCAATTGTGAGTGGTGGTTTTGTCATGAAATAGCCAAAGGGGGAGATTGTAAGTTCCTCATTTTTTATTGGCTTATTTCGTTGACAAACCACAATTGAGGTTTCATTAAATAAGGGTAGACTATGACTTCATTGCTCATGATCAAGCTTAAATGGATTTCAAGCCCTTCAAGCTCAAGTGCTCATTGAAGGTATATCACTTGTGCTTAACCCCTTTGAAGAGACTAGCTGTGCACACACACACACACACACACACACACACACACATTTTCATATTGCATTTCTATGATTGCATTTTCACATTTGAATATTCTTGTGTTTGTGATTACATGATTGGTGCTTATTCATATTTATATCTTCCCACACATGTTCTTTACTTACTTCACACTTGTACAACATTCATATAGAATAGGTGTGTCTTGTTTTGTTGAAAAAGAGAATTTGTCTCTTTGTCGCGATTGGTACTGTCATGGGTACCACTGCCAGTTCCCCTACCTATACCACGGTTCATGTCAGATGCAACCTCTGATGTTTTTCGCTGTGCATGCCACGGTTGGTGCACCTTGCCTCTGGAGCGGTCTCTACCACAAAACATTCCAGAGCCTCTATGCCATGTGTACTGTGGTGGGGACACTTTGTCTGCACCACGGCACACACCGCGGTTTTTTTTATTGTTTTTGAGTTTATTCTTCAAAACAATGTCTCTTTGGTTAAGGCTTCATATATATATGTTATATACTCTTGTTGGCTGAATTAGAACTTAGAAATTCACATCTTTGAGAGCTTAAGAGTGCCTTGTAAGAAACGCCACCAAAATTTGAAATTCCCTTAAAGCAATAGTATATAATATACTTAGAAGGGGGGGGGGGGGGGGGGGTGTGAATAGGTATAAGCCCAAATTCTTCCAATATTCAAAAATTGCGGAATATAAGAATGAAATGAACACTTGATATGATATAACAATAGTATAGTATGAATCAATACATGTGAATATCAATATACAAATGAATCAATGCATGTGAACATATGGAATATCAAGAAAACTTAAAGCGAAATGAGACACAATGTTTTTTACGTGGTAAAACCTTAAAGAGGAAACATCCACGGGTTGATACCACAACCACCGGCAAAGCAAATCCACTATAAAAAAAGGACTTACACATTCAAAGCTATCAACACAATGATATCCACCATAAGCTATCACCTCTTAATCAACCCTCGAGCTAGTGATTTACTTAGCCTACTTCCTATCCAAGGTGTATCCTACACCTCTAGGAAGCAACTTCCTATTCAAGGCTCACAAGCCTCCAGGAAGATTTCCTTACTTAGCAGTCTAGATCAAGAGATCCTAGTCAAGCTTCCCTAGCTCAACCATCCAGAGTACCAAACTCCTTGCTAAGACTTTTGCCTCTCCACAAGGCAATGATCTAGGTGATGCAAATGATGCAAATCACAATCAAATAAAGCAACATGATCACTCAAGCTCTATGAACTTGCTTAGAGATATTCTTGGATATGCTATCAACAAACAATCACAAATGTACCTAGTAATCAAAGCATGTGAATCAATAAGAACAAGTCAAGAATATTCAATATATCACACAAAATTTTTTGTTCTTAGATCATGAAACGAAACTTAGAAATTATCAAGAGACACATCATACAAGATATTTCTAAAATCAATTTCAAGATTAATCAAGTTTAGCAAAATATGTTCAAATGAAATCACAAGGCTAAAACTCAACAATAAATCAATCATATAAACCTAGCATGTGAGCTAACATCATTCTTAACACATTTCATCAATCAAATAAGAAGATTAAAAGATATTATCAAAAATGAAAGTGAGAAGAAGATATATCACCTACAAGTATGAACCTCGGATTGAAATCTGCTCACAGGGAAAAATCACGAAGTCACTTGGATTTGAAAATGTTTAGAGTTTGTAGCTCTCATCAAGACCAACATTTTTGGCTTTTGAATCAAGTGATTCGGAGTTGAAATGAGAAAGTTATGGTTGAAACAAGACACCAAAAATCATGAAGAAATTTTGCACACTCTTCTTTTTCAATTTTCTTCAAGTTATGTTTGGAGGGAAAGAATATAATTTTTAAAAGTGAGAGAGTGGGAAAGGAAGCACCCAATAGAAGTGTGCCACATCACCTTTCCCGTGTGAGGCGTGTGTGGCACACGTGGGAAGAGAGCACCTCTGGCCATGTGGCATCTGGCCTCCACACCTAGCCATCAAGGTTGGCTATTGGCGAATCTTGCTCCTCTCGTGCTCCACTTGCGTTCTTCGGCCATATCTGGGCCTCCGAACTCTGATTTCGAATTCATCTTTAGATTACAAATCATGACTCCCCCATGCACAATAAAGACTACAAAACTTTGACAAAAGGTTGAGAATTCTTCTCGGAAAATGACGACGAAAACAACTTAACGAATGAGAATGCAAAGTAGCATAGCTACATCGTTTGGACTCAAAACCTAATGAATGATTAACCGAAATGATCGGGACTCAATAATGAATCATAAGAGATCATGTTCAAGTCCAAAAACAATAAAACATAAACAAATAAACATAATGTCACACATGTATGCCGTTTCTTAGACATAGTCTTAGAACATGCAATTCTACAATGTATGAGAATTTGAGTTTAATGCATGAGCATATAAAAACATGTGAATGTGTTATATAAATGTTTGAACTATGAAGCAGGGACACACATGTATGAATTGTGTGTGTGTGCTTACGCCTTTCAAGAGGAAGAAGAATCTTGATACCTTAGCATCTAAGTATACGATGTTCTCTTTGAAGACGATATTTCCACAAGATGTTGCTTCTTCACCTTTGAAGCTTCTTTTCTCCAAGAAACACCTAAGCAACAACTATTACAAATATAAAGAGTTTTGTAATGGAATCAAGCTAATACAAATCATGGATCTTACAAGATTCATTATTGATTGACCAAAACCCAAATACCCATCATTCATTCATGGATTCTACATCATCTAACATCATCTATGTTGTGTTCATATATGGGTCATCATCAACACACATCACTTGGTAAGTAGAACACTATTCTTATTCATTTTAATGTTCTTGCTTAACAAGAAATCTCTTTTTTGACTTGGTTGCATCTAGATTAAGTTCTTAGCTTCAAGTTGAGATTTTTGTGTTGTTTATGGGTTGTTGTATTGTGAATTGTGATAGCTGTTGCATCTAGGATTGCATTCATTTTATATAGCTAAGTTTTACATATGACATGTAGGAACATGATATTTAGGAGTGTTTGACATGTTCATCCAAGATTAGATAAGCTTAAACGTGTTGACCTAGCATTTATGCATTTTATACCCATTTAGGTTGTTTTCTCTTCCTTGAGTGTTAAGTATTGTGACTAAGTGATTTAGTGCACAAGCAAGTAGGTCTAGAATCATTATTAAAGGCCCGCTGGATAGAGTGGAAAGGTTAGTGACTAAGTATGGTTTGAATTGAGGTCAACTTAGATTATAAACTTTCATTCAAGTAGTGGATTTGAGGACCGTGTGTGGCTAGCACAATAGCTCGTGAGTTTTTCCCAGTTGTGGGTTTCTCACGTAAATGAATCAACGTGCAATTTATTGTTTTTTCACACTTAAATTTAGTTGATTGTATTTATTTAATTTGGATGATTTTTTGAATATTGACTAATCAAGAAAAATTGGTAATTAACTTGATTAAACCCCCCCCCCCCCCCCCCCCCCCTCTCTTGGTATTTTAGACACATGTATTATATAGTTTCAATATTGATTTCAAAACTAATCAAAACAATCATGGATGCATTGTATAAATGAGATAAAAATAACTATTCAAATAATAAGTAATTTCATATTGAATTCAAAGCTAATGAAAAAAAGCCATATAGGAGACATACTTGTGAGTTCAAACTTGATGAAGCAAAAAAGAATGGATTGGAGACAAGATTTCAATTTGAACGCAAATAGACAATTCAAAACACAAGACCGAAATACCAATGAGCCACTCGAATGATGGGTTGAAGTGGATGTTTGGAAAAAAAATCGATTGAAGTGTTTGGATTGGTAACAAAGAAAAGTTCATAAGAGTTTTTAAGCTAGCCGGTAAACAAGAAAAGTTCAAAAGATAGCATTGGGAAAGAGAAGAGTTGGAATTGGAAAGGAGAAGAAGTGTTTATGTAAAATGAGTTGCGTTGGGAAAGAGGATCAATTAATAAATGGTAACTATTGGGTTTTGTGGAGAACAAATGGTAATGAGGTTTTGTGACATGCTAAGAAGGTAATATTATGATGTATAGGGAATCACAACAACTTTAAACACATCACCATTGTATGTGAGAGTTGGACAAATCAAGGTCAAGACTAGATGAGCTGGATTTTTTTTAAAAGATGTATAGAAACACCGGTGTTCTATTGATTGTCCCATATAATATATATATATACAATTTTTCTATTGTCAGTTCGTCATAATAAAAAATATATCAAGACAAATAATGGGGACCATTAGATTTACATATATTGACTCAAAATGTAAGTACTTGTCAAAACTTCTCCATAATCTATGGTTCACATTTTTCGTCCTAATATATTTTATATCAAGACGAACTAACAATAGAAAGATTGTGTGTGTATATATATATATAGAGAGAGAGAGAGCTTTCCATTGTAAATAAGTGCTGTTGAATCAGAGCTCTCCATAATCAATAGAAAAGGCAAACTCTTTCTCTTGTCTCTCTCTCTCTCCATCTCTCTTCTTTATTTATTTCATTGGTTCTTCAATTTATGTACAACAAATTTGAGTTTTTTTAATAATTATTTTTAAACAGTCATTTTTATTTATTGTTATAAGAATTAGAAGATCATTTTTTTAATCTACTCTAAAAATACCCAGAATAGAAGTAGAATAGAAGTAGATCTGTAAATAAAAAAAATAACTACAACTAGTAAAAGATCTAGTACTTTGTACCTACTAGATACTTTTTATTTAATCTTTTTTTGTTTTCATTTAAATTAAATGTTATATAATTATTTTGCATTTTTCTTTGATACTTAAATTAACTTGCTTATACTAATACTAATACACATGTTGGTAATCTGAATTATATATATATAATTTAAATATTTTATATTGTTTCTTTGACATTATAATTAAATGTTATAAAATTGTTATTGCTTTTTTCTTCGATATTTGTATTAAATATTGGTTTGATACCAATTAAAAATTAAAACATTTCAATTTCCATACATCTCATTTGAAAAAACAAACACATCTTTTTTAGTCATTATATAAATGCACATCAATTAACATTGTAATTTACCAAACACATATATAGAGGAACTTTCATGTGAGAGATCCTTTATTTTAATTTCGGTAAGGATCTTGAAGAAATCACATCAATTTTTAGGAATTTTGATTTGAATTTTTTTATGGAAGATAAATTCATTGAAATCTACCTATAAATAAAAATTTGAGAACTTTTCAAATACTAGAACTATTTTTTTCAATTTTCCTCTATTTCTCCCATTTTTCCGATTCCTTCATGTTTAACAACATCAAGATGAATAGTTCTAGTGCTTAAATTTTTTTAAAATTTTATTCATAGCTAGATTTCATTAAAGTTATCATCTATAAAAAAAATTCAAATAAAAATTTATAAAAGACAATATGATTTCATCAAGATCCTTACTAAAATTAAAGTAAGAGATCTCTCACTTGAAAGTTTCTCCACATGTATATCCCTTTTGAACTAACAAACAATATTAACCAAACAGTTGTATGATTAACTTCATAATAGATTATTTTTTCAGCATATCTAACCATATTTATTTTAGAAGTTACAGCATTAGCAAACATGCATGCTCTTAGAGATTATGTTATTTGATCTAACTAGATATATTTGCAACCATGTAACAATTATAAAAAATTAACTCAAAATTGTAAGTTAAAATTACTCACATCGTGATATAAATATTTTAAATAACTCATCTCTTTACTTAATGAGAAGTTTACTTATTTATTTACTCAATTCAAGTTTATAAGATGTGATTGATTCAGTGGCTTACCCCTCGTGAGTTGGCATGTTTGATTTTTCCACGTAACACTTAATGACACTTTGTAAGGACCTCTTTTTTATGATTGACTTATTTTCATGTGTAAGATCCTAGATTTGTGTTGGCTTGATTCCATTGCAAAACTCTCTTTATTTGTAATGGTTAGTTGCTTAGGTGGTTCTTGGTGAAAAAAAGCTTCAAAGAAGAAAAACAACTTCTCATGCAAATATCGTCTTTAAAAGGAAAAACGCTTACTTTGATGCTAAGGTATCAAGATACTTCTTCCTCTTGCAAGGCATAAATGCACATACACACAATTCATACATATGTGTCCCTGCATCGTTGTGCTACATTTGGTATAACACATTCACATACTTATTGAAGTATGCACATGCATTAGTCTCATATTGACAAACATTGTAGAATTGCATGTTCTAGGACTATCTCTAAGAAATAGCATACTTGTGTGACTTTGTATTTATTTGTTTGTGTTTTTTTTTTTTTTTTTAGACTTGAACATGATCTCATATGATTCCTTATTGAGTTTCGGTTATTTCAGTTACTCACTCATTAGGTTTTGAGTCCAAACTAGGATGTTATGCTACTTTACGTTCTCATACGTTGTGTTGTCTTCGTTGTTGTGTACCGAGTCAAATTCTCAACCTTTTATCAAAGTTTCATGGTCTTCTTTGTGTGTAAGGGAGTCACAGTTCGTAATCTAAAGACGGATTCAAATTCAGAGTTCGAATGTCCAAATACGTCTAAAGAACGTGAGAGGAGCGTAAGAGAAGCTTGAAAATGGCCCAAGGCCATTTTATAGGGGAGCTCGTAAGGGGCGCGTGACCCTCACAGCCCAGGCATCCCTCTTTCCCGTGAGGCTCATGCGCCTCACATAGGGAGGGTGATGTGGCCCTATTTGATTGGCCACTAAAACTCCCTCCTTCTCTCCTTTAAATATCTTCCTCTTTCCCTCCAAATTTGTGTGAAGAAAAAATTGAAAGAGATAGAGCAAAAAATATTTTCAAGTTTTTGATTTCTTGTTTTGATCATATCTCTCTCATTTGAACTCTGAATCAAGTGATTCAAAAGCCAAAAATGTTGGTCTTGAAGAGAGAAACAAACACCAAGAATTTTCAGAACCAAATGATGTCGTGATTTTGAGTAGTGAACAGATTTCAGTTCGTGGTTCATCATTTGTAGGTGAAACATCTTCTTCTCATTTTCTCTTTTGATAATCTCTTTTAATCTTCCTATTTGATAGATGAAATGTGTTAAGAATGATGTTAATTCATATTTTAGGTTTGTTTGATCGAATGATTGTTGAATTTTAGCTTTGTGAACTCATTTGAATATCTTTTAGCTAAACTTGATTCACATGAAATTGATTCTAGATATGACTTGTATGATGTGCTTCATGATGATTTCTAGATTTAATTTTATGATCTAAGAACTAGGATTTTTAAGTGTGATATTGAATATTCTAGTCTAGTTCTTATTGATTAACATGCTTTGATTTCTAGATAACTTTGTGATTGAGTGTTGAATAGCATATTCTAGTTATCTCTTGCATGTTCATAGAGCTTGTGTGATCAACTTTCTCTATTTTATTATGTTTGCATCTTTTGCATCACTTAGATTATTTTGCCTTGACAAAAGGTTGAAATATCTTTTAAAGTGAGTGAAGTTTTGTTTGGAGCAAGAAGTCTTGGCTAGGAAAGTGTTCCGAATAGCCAAGCAAGAAGTCTTGGTTAGGATTAAAGGGATCCAGATAACTAAGCAAGAAGTATTAGCTAGGAGTGTGATACTTCGGATGGTTGAGCTAGGGAAGCTTGACTAGAATCTTTGTGATCTAGATAGCTAAACAAGAAATCTTCCTAGAGACGTGAGTGTCTTGGATAGAAAGTTGCTTCTTAGAGGTATAGGACACATCTTTGATAGGGAGTAGGCAAGGCGAGTCACTTGGCCTTGAGGGTAAACAAGGAGTTGATAGCTTAAGGTGTTTATCATGTGTTAATTGCCTTGAATGTGTATCTCCTTTTCATCATAGTAAATTGCATGCTGGTGGTTGTGGTATCAATCCATGGATGTTTCTTTTTAAGAGGTTTTACCATGTCAAAATACTTGTGTCACATTTCGCTTTATGTTTCATTATCTTTCATATCATATTGTATCTTGTTTTCCGCTTGTGTTGATTAAAACAATTCTTTTTGTTAGACACACCAAGTGTGCACCTCATTGTTGTATTGAGAAAAAGTATTTTGGAAGAATTTGAGTCTATATCTATTCATCCCCCCCCCCCCCCCCCCCCTCTCTCCCCCTCCTTTTTTAGGTATATATTACATTATATTGATTAAGGGAATTTCATCATGACAAACCACATTAGGATTATTATGTAACGGTTAGCTTAGGTCTCTAATCGTGATTCTTTATCAACAAGCTTCCGAGATCCCATAGAGATTCAAGAAAGATAGTTCACTTGTTCTTGACTTCTTGAAGAGATTAGTAGCAGACACTCACTTACATGCATTTTACTTACTCTTGCATATTGTAGTTGCATTCACACTTCACACTTGCACTTACATGTTAATCTTTTGTCTTTATGTGTGTGTTGAGTAATACGTTTCTCGAAATTTATTCGAAAACGTCCGTGCTTGCATGTTGGTGTGCTTGTTTTAGTGCAATGATTGTTTCGGAGAAGGCCCCTTTCTTCTCATTGTTTTCACCAAAAAGTGGTGATTGGCGATGGCCATTCGGCGGCCTTGACCACCAAATTCAACCCTAGAGGATTCTACGGTTGCCATTGCCGTTTGTCTCTAAAAAGTTACTGGAACAATTAGGCAGTCAACATTTGGTGGCCCCGATTGCCGATTTTGACCATCGATTGGTGCGTTTTTTGGGCAAATTTGTAATTCCACCCAACTCATTTTCTCAGCCAATAAATACATCCTTAAGTTGTCTTGGCCAACTAGAACTCCCAAATACTAAACCTTAGAGTGTCTCTTAAAGGTCTATTGAGAGAAAGGTTCCAAGATTGGATTTTTAACTCTCTAAATCCCAAACCCTTATGCATTCAAGCATCATCAAGCTTGAATTAAGCATGGGTCTTCTTAGCATCTTGACTTGATAAGTTAGATTCTTTACAACTCATCATCTAGTGTCCTATCTACCAAGATATCTCATTAATTGCATTTCTTGATTGCAAAATTATTGTTTTTATTTATTTTTTTATTTTTATACTTTGTGACAACATGTGTTGATTGGGATTTGTTTGATGACTAGGTGTTAGATTTACATATCTTTATCTAGTCACCTAGTCAGGTCTTTATGAACATTCATATAGGCATACTGATATCTAGGATCGTTTGATTGTCATCATAAATATCTAAATAAGCATTTAGTATAGCATAACATGATTTACATATTAGAATATTGTTATATATTCAATTTGGTTGTTTATCTCTTCATTCAATGTCAAGACTTGTAGCTACGGGAGTGTAGTGCACAAGCATGGCCTAGAATCACTATAAAAGGCCTGCATTGTTGTGTTATGTTTCGAGAATGGTATGACTAGAAGTCAACTTAGATCGTAAGCAATATTACATATAGTGGATTTGAGGACAGAAGTGACTAGATGTTTAGCCCGTGAGTTTTTGTTAAGTTGGATGGTTTTCTCACGTAAATCAATCAATGTGTTTTTATTGTTTTTCGCACTTTAATTTCGTTGATTATTTTTTTGTTGGGTTATTTTTGTAATCTTGAGTAATCCAAAAAATTGGTAACTAATTAGATTAACAACCCATTCACCCCCTCTAGGTTGTATATATTTTTTTTGATAAATAACCAAACATTACAAAGGAACACGGCATTCAGCCGAAATAAACGAAACAACACAGGAAGGAAATTCTTCCAGCCAAAACATATCCTCAACAATAGAGAGGGCATTTTTAGCTAACACATGGGCTACTTGATTAGCCAACCTAGGGACGAAACTAATAGACAAACAATGAGCCTGTTTGAGTTGCACAAAAATATCAGAAATAATACACCCAATATCAGCATTGATAGATTTACCACTATTGATCCAGTCAACTACCACCTTAGCATCGGATTCAGCAACACACGGTTGTAAACCAGTATCACATGCCAATTTGAGCCCATAAGGATAGCAATTACTTTAGCAATTTGCGGAGAATAAGTTGCTTCAATCTTTTGGGAGCTGCAAGCCATAACTAATCCAACTGAGTTACGAATAACAATTCCAACACCCACAAGCTAACCAAAACTATCAATAGCAGCATCAGATTTATTTTATAACAACTGGGATCAGGAGGCTTCCACACTGGTACACAACCAACCGGAGCAACAAAACTCCTTGCCAACCTCTCATTAGCACCCTGAAACTCAAGAAGAAAGCAGCCAGCCCATTCCATAACATCTATCTCCCTATCAACAGCCAGCTCGTGAACAACAGCATTATGAATTGACCAATTTTTATTAGACACACTCTCTATATTTTCACACTAAATATGTTCCATTAAATTGTTTTGTTTGATTTTTTAAGTGATAACACCACTTAAATAACTCTTTAAAATCACTTTTTAATATAAGTGAAATGTTTTCACTTTTCACTTAACTAAAAACAACTTAAATTTAAAGCAATTTTATATTCCCAAAACCATCCTCACAAACAAAATATATTTTCAATTTTTCATTATCTCATGGCTCTAACTATATTAATATAATTTTTTCTTCTCACCTTAAAAAAAATTTAGCAACCATAAAACCTAGTTGCTTAAGGACTCAAACAACTCAATTGGAATCCAGATTTCCAGCTTTAGAGTGTGTTTGGTATGACTTTTCAATTTGAGCTTCTAGAGTAGATCTTTTCGTAGTAGGGCTTCTAGTAAGTGAGCTTCTAACAAAAAAAACTTTTGATTGTGTAAATTACAAAAAAAGTGTTGACAATGTATTTTTAGAAATAACTTTTGGTTGAGTGAATTACAAAAAGGGTGTTGACAATGTATTTATAATGAAAGAGGTATAGTGGAATATCTAAAATTTATAAAGGGTAGTTGAGACAATTCATATGTTTTAAAAAAGCTCAAAAAAAGCTTTTTGGAAAAGCCCAAATTTTGGGCTTCTCCAAATAGACATAAAATGGCTTTTTTAAAGGGTAATTGAGACAATTCACATATTAAAAAAGCTGTTTTGAGTTTTGCCAAACAACATAAAAAAACTTCAAAATAGCTTCTAACATTAAAAAAATGCTTTTGATCATTTCAAAAGCCATACCAAACATACACTTATTATGTTAAGGGTCCCTTTTTTTTCCTCATAATTTGATTAGTTTTATTAATTTTATTTTAGAGTAGACATTTCTTTTACTTGTACAATTTGGGATGAGACAAATCATTAAAATTATCAAAGTTCCACACAGTAAAACTCAAGTGAGGGCCTCAAACTATAAATGTTTTAAATAATTTTTTTATTACTTTTTTTTAACTATTTAAATTACTTATTATATATTATCCTTTAATATATTAAAATGTAAATATATAACAAATAATATTTGAAAGGGTATAGATGTAAAAATATTTATTTTCAGATATTTGTAACTTCAAAAAAAAAACAATTTATCACTTATATTCAGTCTTCATTGAAAAAAAAAAAGAAACTAATTTTTCAGTTTTTAATTTTCAGTTTTCAGTTTTCAATTTTCAATTTTCAATCACTGTTCAATCTTCGGTATAATTAAGCACCGTTTAATCTTCAGACAAAACATCAAACGCAATCTTAGAGTCTGTCTCCCTCTCATAAATTCTGAATTATTGTAATATTTATTTATTTTTTTAAAAAAAAATTCAGTTATAAGAATTTTTTTTTTTTATTTTTTTTTTTGTAGAATAAAATTTTTAAAAAATAGAAAAAAAATAAAAATAAAAATTATAGACGGTAATAAGCGTCCACAAAATAAGATAAAACCACAAAAATAAGCTGTTTAACTAAAACAGAGAACCAGTTAGGGTTTTTCAGTCTCTCCCTCTGCTCGGCTGCCAAAAACTAGTAAAGCTACTAGCCATTTCAAATTTGCCGTCGCCGAGAGCAACCACCACCATGACGACAGTCGTCCCAACCTCCGAGGAAGATCCCGCTCTCGCCGTCGTCCGCTTCACCTCCGAACTTGCCTGGGCTGATGCCGGTCCCGAGGTATCTACAACTCTTTCTGCTGATTTCTAATTAGAGCTTCAATTTATTAATGGGTTTGGTTTTTCTTTTCTTATTTTTTGTTGGGTATTGTACTTTTATTTTGTTTTCTTGCTCATATTTCAAGATCCGTTACTTTGACGTTTTGGTTGAAATTTGATTCGAAAGTTGTTAGTGTGAAGATTTAAATGGTTTTTAAGACCCTTATCGCTTGTCGAAATTATCATATAATGTCGGTTTCAGTGGAAACATAACCTTGGAATGACAAGGCTTCAAATTGTGAAAATTGATGTGGTTAAATTGGAATATTGTTGTGATGGTGTATTTGTATATAACTGGATGTGTTTTGTGTTCTTGTGATTTCTCAGGCTGCAGAGGAACAAGTTAATAGACTCTGTTTGGAAGCGCAAGAAAGCATGGTGATGGGGAGATGGTTGGATTTGGTCAATCTAATGCTCACTTCGGCTGATTTGATGTTCTCCAAGGTCTCTGACAAAGGTACTCTTTCCTCTTTTTATTTTTATTTTTTATTTTTATTTATTTTTTATTTTTATTTATTTATTTTATTTTATTTTATTTATTTATTTATTCCTGTGACTTGTTACATATCTTGTGAGATGTAAGAGAGTATTTCATTGGATGCAAAAACAGGTTTTCATAATTTGTGTGCATTTAGTTAACCTTCTTGGTAAACCAGTGATAGCAGAGTAATAACCTTCTGTGTTAATTTGATGATGTGATAACACATTTATCAGATATTCCTATGTCAATTTGTTTTTCTTAGTTTCATAATTTCACAGTTGAATGCTGCTTATGGTTTCAATCAAGGGTGTATGGGTACTCTTGGGTTGAACTACTTGGGATACACAAGGTTACAGACTAAAATATGTCTAGCCAAAAGCTCCTTAGGTAGGGCATGTCTTACAAAAATTTGTCTGCAAACAAAGACATCTAAAGAAGGATTAAACCGTTCCTTCATCATCAAGAGAAGGGTTTGAAAGATTCTTCCTGGAAATTTCTAAAAATCCAAATGAAATCACCAACTAGGGTCTAGGAGTTAACTGAATGAAAAGCATGTGTGTCCCTTCCCATCCCACCCCACAATGTCTTCCTCTCTTTTACGGGAGGGGACCACAATCCCCATGCACATTTCTCCGACTCGTATATCTTGGACCCAAGGAAACCTGTTTTATACATTGGTTTTATCCTAGGCGCTGCGCTGTCTAAGGAGATTTTTGCTTAAAATATTTTAGTGTAACACAATATCCCATGTGTTTCCATACTGCTTTGGCCGTAGAGTTTGATAGTAATCCAAGATTAGAGCCCAGAAAATACACAGAAAGGTTTGGGGATATTTGAGTAATAGAAAAAAAAGAGAAAAATATGCAGATTCATCACTTGTATTCCTAGAAACTGTATTAGGTGATAAAGTGTATATTGATAATATCAAACTCTACTACCTTGGTCGTAGAGTTTGATAATAATCCCAAGGTTAGAGCTTGACAAATACAGAAAGGTTTGGCAATATTTGAGTAATAGAAAAAAAAAAAAAGAAGGAAAAATATGCAGATTCACACTTGTGATCCTAGAAACTGTATGAGGTGATAAAATGCTTATTGATACTGCAGTGTTGCAAATTTAATAGCCATCATTGATCTAGATGTGGTTTATGCAATGATGCTTAATCAGTAAAAGTTTAGTGACTTTGCATTATTGCTTTCTATGACTATTTCGTCATTCTTTTACAAGTGTAACTTCGTTGTGCTGTTGCTTTCTTCCAGATCTTGAGTGTATCTTCACTGTTATCTGCAATGTTGTCTCCAAGCTTGAAAGTCCAGATGAAGCACATGAGATGGCAAAACTTATATGTGGGAAAGTCGCTCAACAACCAAATGAAAAGCCTGCATTGCGCTTAAAGATGTAATGTCATGTGATTGAAAAATCGGCTTATAAGATTTTGAGAGTATTGTCTCACGTTTGTGTATTTCTTTTTACCAGCTTGTTTAATCTGTACAATCTGCTGGAGAATCCATACAGCCGGTTCTTTGTATACATGAAAGCCCTTAATTTGGCATTGAATGGAAAAGTCACTGAACATATAATACCTTCTTTCAAAAAGATAGATAGCTTCTTGAAGGAGTGGAATATTGACATCAAGGATAAAAGAGAACTCTTTCTCGGCATTGCTAATGTACTGAAAGAAAACAAAAGGTATAACAAAGAGTGTACCACTCTCCACAAGTGAGCTTTTGTTTATCATTGCATTTTCATGGCCATTCATTGATTAGTTATTGCATTGAAATTCTTTGGTTGTTCCAGCTCATCCAAGGACTCTTTCAAGTTCCTGACCAAGTATTTGGCAACTTTCTCTGGTGAAGATGCATCTACTATGAGTGAAGCCAAGGAGGAAGTTGTGCGTACAATTATAGAGTTTGTGAAGGCACCTGACATGTTTCAGGTAATTTAAGGTCTCATTGTATGATTACAGAATTTTAAAGATTTGTTAATGTATAACTTCCTGTTGCGATGCGAAATCATCCCATTGTACATTCTTACAATTGTACTTCCGTTATCTGTTTCTTTCTGCTGCCCAAACATGGTGTAGTTAATTTATTCAATTAAGTAGATCAACATTTGGTAATCAAATAAATTGCTGTATCAGATCAATCTGTTACCTACTAGGTTTAAATGTTTAATGAGTATTTAAGGAAGCTACACATCAGTAATTTAAATGTTTTTAATGTCTTGGATATACTACTTATTAGAAGTGTTGTGTATACAAGATGTTATACCGACTAGGGGTGTTATCCCCTTTTTATTAGCTTCTAGATTTATGATTACTATTTCTTGGGTTTTTTTTTTGCCTTCACTGGTCTTATGGTTTTCTTAATCAAATAAGTAGTTTTTGAATATGTGCTTATACTTGTGTTCATGCCATGACTTTCTGGGATTTTAAATCTCAGCTAATATGTTTTGATCCATTTCATTTGAGAAATTTGAACTTAAAATGTAACTTACAACCATGAACAATCTTATATCTATGAACTAAGTCAGATCTATCTGTTATCTACTGGTTTAATGAATGATTTCAGGAAGCTAAACATCAGTAATTTGAATGTTCTTAATGTCTTGGATATACTTCTTATCAGAAGTGTCAGATAGTGTGTTTGTGTTGTGCCTTTAGTTTTGTGTAAACAAGATGTTATACTGACTAGGGGTCTTATCCCCTTTTTATCAGCTTCTAGATTTATGATTACTATTTGTTGGGTTTTTTTTGCCTTCAGTGGTCTTATGGTTTTCTTATTCAAATAAGTTTCTGCACGTGCTAATAATTGAGTTCATGCCATGACTTTTGAGGATTTTAAATCTCAGCTAATATGTTTTGATCCATTTCATTGGAGAAATTTTAACTTAAAATGTAACATGCGACTATGAACAATCTTATATCTATGAACTAAGTCACACTATTTAATTTTAAATGGTATGATTACTATCATCAATATAATTAATTAGCTGTCATAGTCTGCTTTCAACTATATGTATTGGCTGTAATGGCACTACTATGAAACAAATACCAAGTTATAATTATTTCATTTGTCAAGTTATGTATGATTTCAAGTAAATTAGTTATTTTATTATATTTGTTTTGCTATAATTACTTTATGTTCTGAAATATTGGTTATTGATTTGGAACATTTTAATTTTGGATCTTCTGGCTTACTTTGGTTATGATGGATGACATTGTTTGCATTCTGCATTTTTACTATTGTGGGCAGTTTCCTTTTTACATTATAATTTCCAATTTTCATAAATAAGCAGTGTTTTTCTTCATCTCTTCAATAGACTCTAGAGACATCTTTCTCTGTAAGTAATTTATTTTGTTATGTTGCAGTGTGATTTGTTAGGCATGCCTGCTGTAGGGCAACTGGAGGTGGATGCTAAATATGCGCTGGTATATCAGCTTCTGAAGATCTTTTTGACTCAGAGGCTGGATGCCTACTTGGAATTTCAAGCTGCAAATTCTAACTTACTTAAGAGCTATGGTACTGTTCTTGACTTTTTATCATTTACTAATAATCAGCCATCTATTGAGTTGAAGTGTCCTCACATTTTAATGATCCTCACTTCTCTTCAATGCATCCTGCAATGGTGTAGGTCTTGTTCATGAAGACTGTATATCAAAGATGAGATTGATGTCATTGGTAGATCTTGGCTTTAATGAATCGGGCCAAATTCCATATGACCTCATCAGGGATACCCTTCGGGTAAACTGCCTTGCCTCCTTTCTTGGGGATTTGCTGTACTATCTTGGTTACTTATAGTGGTTCAATTTTGTTTGTAGATAAGTGATGATGAGGTAGAAACGTGGGTGGTAAAGGCAATAACTGCCAAGCTAATTGACGGCAAAATGGACCAGATGAACCAAGTTGTAATTGTGAGGTAAACTACCTCCTCTCCTCATTTGACATACTTGCACTCACAACAGTTATTTATGTTTGTTCTTAACAGGTTCTTATTCAGTATTTTGGATATTGTACTTAGAAAATTTAAATTCTATGTTTTGTTTCTGATTTTCATTTGATATGCAGCCGCTGTACTGAGCGTGTCTTTGGGCAGCAACAGTGGCTAACCCTTAGAACCAAGCTTGCAACTTGGAAGGTAACAATTCCCAGTATCAATGCTTTGTTTTTTCTTATTTTTTATTGCAGTAACATATATACCCCTCAATAAAGCTTTGGAAAAAAAAATAGATTTGTTAACCGGTGTCATTCTTCCAACTTTGGGTTTCATCTTTGGAAAATATGTTTTTAATATATATTTCCGTAGCTGTTGCTATCTGCAAGTATCGGTGTCATTGCTGTGGCTTTATCTCCGACATCGCTGTTATTCCTTAACCGATTAACTATCTGTTTAAATTGGTGGAAATATGATTCAGACAACACAAAATTGCCTTTGATGCAACTTATATGTGAACTCTAATATATATATATATATATAGTTTTTTTATTGTCAGTTCGTCCTGATATAAAATATAACAGGACGAAGAATATTGACTATTAGATTTACATATTTTGACTCAAAGTATATTTACTTATCAAAACTTCTCCATAATCTGTGGTCTACTGACAATAGAAAGACTATATATATATATTATTATATGTACTTATGTACTTTAAGGGGTTTGTATATTGTCAACGGGGTTTGTATATTATCACTAAAGTTTTTTCTGGATGCTATACTTTTTCAAGGGTAATATTGCAAATGTCATCAGCACCATTCAAGCTAACAAGACAACTGAAGAGGGCACGCAGCCTGTGCAAGGGTTAATGATTCGCTAGAGTTTTGTTTTAATCTGTCATTTTGTTCACACAGCCCCTCACATTTAGAGGTAGGTCAGATTGTTAATGGGGGCTGAACTGTCATACTTGTGATTACCATTATTTAAATTAGTTGTAAGTGAATCGATTCTTATTGTATCCGAAATTTTGACAGCGATGATTAATTTCCTTTGTTTTATCGTGCTACTTTGCTAAATAATATGCATGGATTAGATATTATGTAACCATTTTACAAATATGTTTTAAGCTCATCTATCTGGGTTTTGTCTCCTTAAAGTAACACAAAAAGGTGTGGCGCATCTTTCAAACAGTTTAATTATATGTAATTTCAAGTGTTGTTTAGTAGGAAAATTTATGTTAGGAGAAGCAATGCTAGATCTTTTCTATGTGGACAAACTCTAATTTTCAAGTGGAGGCCTTGGATTTTGCTATTAGAGGAGAGAGGCGGTTGGAGGCAGCAATTCGCATCTACACCAATTTTTCTTAATATAGGTTTTTCATTTTGATAAATAATATTTTTGAGGACAAGGAAGCACGGACATCTCAAAATTTTCAGAATTCAAGTGTCTGATATGGATACGCGCTTGGAGTGTCTGTTGACTTTGTGACTAGTTTGACTTTTGGAAACGGATGGGACACGCGCTTGGAGTGTCTGTTGACTTTGTGACCAGTTTGACTTTTGGAAACGGATGGGACATGGTAAGGATACATATAGGATATGTTTAGGGCAATTTGTAAAAAAACTGAGTATTGATGATTCTATTCTTGTGCACCATCACTTGTTCTTCCCAGATCATTATCAACTGCCAATTGCAGATTGTCACGGCCGAAAGATATATCTAAGTAGACGCCTAGGAGATCCAAACAAACCAATGGTTCTTGAAAAGTGAAAACCGTGCTACTTAGTACTTACAACCGTCTTTGCTAGCTAGGTTCAGCTTCAACTCAAGTAATGTGATTTAGAGTCGCTTTTGATGTATTTTTCAACTCCTTTTTAATTTTTTTAAATTTTTTTAAATTTATTTTTTTGAAAAGGAAATTCATTCAAGAAACATAACATAGGCATTAGCCATTACAATTAGCTTGGAGCTGACCATCCACACTAGAATGACAGGTCTCAAGCAAAAACTGGTCCTCTAGCAAGGAGAGATTGTTGGGGTTTTTGTCCTAAAGCTTGTAAATTGTAAATGTGAATTGAACATAAATAAAAGAAGTAGTTTATTCATTCAAATTGTCTCATACATTTATTTATATCATGTGCACTTAACATCCAAGATTATCAGATGTAATTTCGAACTGAGTATATGAGTGTCATATACAGATGGATTCAATTTGAAACGAGCAATCTAAAGAGTCCGTATATAGCAAATAAAGTTGGGTACTTTATTTATGGTTAATTTACAGCTGCGGTCTTTTTCGTAGTGTACGGTGATCCTATCCTAGATCATTCATATGGAGATATGAGAATGAAGACACCTTGTATGATGTGACCATATAGGACTGTGCCATGATCTATATAAATCTCTCACTAAGATCCGTTTAACGATGAGATTCATATATATCAACTAATGATGGCTATATATGGGTAATCTTAATCCTGAGTGTCTTATCGACTCCTTTAGGTTAGATCGTGATCTTTGATATACCATGGGTGAGGTCGGAGTTACATTCCCGATCAATATGCTCCATATGTTGGGATCGCGGTTTGGCTTGTTGTTGGGAATGTTTGTACACAATAGTAGAATCTACTCCTTCTTGCGAGAAGTAGATGGTAGTTCTCTTAAGGGTTGATTCGAGGTTTGAACAATATGAGCGCTCTCCTAATTCTGTAAGAAATGTATAATTTATTGTTCATTAGAGAATTAATGGTACTTAATAGAAATATGTAATTAGAGGGGTATAATGGACAATATGACCCAGCTCTAATTATGAACTACTTGTGGAGAATTATACCATATGTAATAGCTATATCGATGAACACCGAATGTTATTGGTTTGTGTAAAAACATCTACAGTTAAGAGAGTACAACTTCGAGTTTTTAGTGGAATAACACCGAAGTTAATAATCATGAAATATTAATTAAAGAGTTTAATTAATTATCTCTAAGGATTATTAAAGCTCAAAATACCGTGAGTCCATTGGGTCCCCTTGCTAGCCCGATTGATTAAGGTAACAAGGGTCATGGTTAATTAATTGGATTGTCTAATTAATTGTGTTAATTAAATAATTAGATTACTTAATTGTGTAATTAATCATTAGATGAAGGGTGTTGATTGATATTTAATTTTGAATGAAGAATAGATAATTTGATTATATTATTTTCATTAAATTAAATATTTGAATTTGAATTTAAAAGAGTTTGAATTCAAATCAAATCAAATAAATTAATATTAATTAATATCTTTAAAGATATCAGATATCTTAAAAGATTTAATTAATTAGTTTATTTTTAATATATATATATATATATGATATATGTTTTTTAAAAACCAGAATTGAAAATTGTTTGAGAAACAAAAACAACACACAAAAATAAAGAAAGAGAGATGAGGTGCGGCAAACAAGAGAAAAAAAAAAGTTCGATTTTAATTTAGGCTTGACGCATTCTATACACAAAGAAAAAGAGTTGTTTCGTGTGTCTCTTCATCCTCCTTGTACCTGAGTACCGTGACGCGCCCACACGCTGTTTCCAATCCCGGGTGATAGCTAGGAAGTTCTTGTGGTTCAAATCAGGAAGCAGATCGAAAAGAAGAAGTAGCCTACAAACGTTGGTATGAAATGGTTTCCTCTCCTTCTTATTGCATTTGATTATTACTGTACAAATGGGTTAGTTTATGATTGCATAAAAAAAATTTAAACCTTTCCACTGTGTGATCCGTAACCCAGGGTTCCTACAAAATGGTATTAGAGCCATTTTTGTAAAGTATAATCGAATTTGATTGCTCCTGATTGCATATATGAATGTATAGGCACTTTCTAATGATTGTATGATGTTTATAATTTTTTTATATTTATTATAAACTTGGCTGGTCGTTAATTGTATGGTATAATGGGTTTAGGGTTCGTTTCGGGTTGTAATAATTAGTTATTATATTTTTTTTTTGATGTAATCGTTCTATGTAAATCAATACTTGTAATATGATTATGTAACTGTTTACGAAGAACAAGATTCGAAGACAAAGAACAAAGAACGAAGATAAGGGCTGCTGCGCACGAAGTAAGAGTTGCTGCGCATAAAGACAACCGTGCTGCACAAGTGTTACGCACCAGTAGGCTGCCACACAGGTCTATGCACTTGCCAAATGCATGATTGTCATGCAAAATTATTGTTGTTGTGTGCAATTGATGCATGTGATAATATAATAAAATCACAACAGTTGGTGCATCGCACTAAAATGCACAAGAGGTTGTGCAATGCACTGCTGCACATACAATATTTAATATTGTTATGTATTTGGGCTGCATTTGGGCAGCTGTTATGCAATCCTATGTGCAAGTGTTGCATAACACAATGTTACAACATGCAATTGTTGCGTGTTTGTGTAGCAATCAACGCAACCCTACGCGCAAGGCTGCTGCGCATAACTACCCTCTTGTGCGGACGATGGCTACCCGTGAAAGCGCAAGGCCGAGTATTCATGACACTAGGGTTTGCATATTCGGAAGCGTGAATGGATTGAAATATTTTTAATAACTTGGGCCTCCAATAAATGTTAAGTGTAACATATGGGCCTTTATGATTCATGAGACGGATCACCATTAAAAATATTAGGGTTAATCAAGTTAGACTTGGTTAAAAGCCCATTAAATGCAAAAGATGGACTTGAAGAATAAGGAATTACTTAAGGACCAAGGAATGCCTTGGATAACTTTTGTAATTAGATATTACATTTTAAAGTTAGATAACCCATTATACTCGATCAACTAATGTATATTTTTATTATGAGATGATTAAAACATTGCCATGCATATACATATCATTTAAATTAGGTGTGCCTACACATATATATGATGATATGTCAGACATGCATTATAGCCATATATATTATGTGTTTATTTTTTTTTTAGTTTGATTAAAATGGGTAATTCACATAACTGGCTATAGATTAATGAGATTAATTTTTAGGAGTAAAAACTTGGTAATTCTCATTAATTACTAATCTTGGTCCTTTATATATATTAGGGTTAATTTGATTAAGCCCCTAATAATAATAATTGGACCTAATAATGTGTTTAGTTTTAGTAGTTAAAACTTGGTAAATACATTTTTAATAATTCTAGTCTTAGTAAATAGTTTACATAGATTAGAATTATCACTAATGAACTAGATTTTTAAGAGTTAAAAATCAAATTAGTTATTAGTTATTGGAATAGGATTCTAATAATTTGCGATTAATGCACTTGACGCTTAGATTGAAATTAGCCGTTTAATCTAGCTTAATCTAGGTGCATTAATATTAATAGAAAACCCTAATTATAAAATAGTGAGTGGGAGAGGGATATATGACATTATATCCCGTGATCTCCATCATTAGTTCAACACCGTGAGATTCGAATGGGGCCTTGTGACGGCTTTGCTTTTGTCCTCCCTAAGGAGAGTTCCATAAGAATCAATACAAAGGTTGACTTCCTAACATATAGGATTTCTGAGGGGATTTCGAGATTGAACGACCCTAAGGCGGCAATTCTCGAGTTAAGCTCTAGAGATCTGAAATGATGAGTTACGCTCACAAGGTTTTAATTAAATTGGTTAATTATAAACCTGACTGAAATAAATGATGGTTGAATGTTAGAGGAATAAGAGTTATTTTGGTATAACATTTGATTGAGAATGTTTTGATTCAATATGCAAGAATTTGACCGACCCTAAGGTGGCACTTACTTGTGGTATGTTGGATTGTCGTGGCATAGAAACATTGTTTTCTTAGGGGTGTTCTTGTTCATTAAACATTTTCACGCATCATGTTTAATTTTATGCCGAACATTCGCATATGTTTTGAATGTATGACTGAAAGAATTCTTAATTTATGTTTTTTCAGCCATGTCAACTGCACTATTACAAATCATAGCCAATGAAAATTTAATTGGTGATAACTACACTAAATGGAAACACAATATCAATGCAATTTTGGTCACCAAGGACCTTAAGTTTGTTCTTACGGAGGAATGTCCTCCAGCACCTATTGCCCATTCTGCACAAAGAGTTCATGAGGCATACGAGAAATGAGGCTCATTTGATGAGAAAGCCCGAACATATTTATTAGCTTGTATGACAGACGTGCTTGTCACAAAGCATGAAGCAATGACTTTCACATTCGAAATAATGGAGTCATTGTAGGCTATGTTTGGGCAACCCTTTGAGCAAAAGCGGCATGAAACTATTTGTTCCGCTATGCTCGCTCGTATGAAGAAGGGTACATCAGTTCGGAAACATGTCCTGAACATGATGTCCTATTTCAACATGGAAGAGATCAATGGCGGGGCCATTGATGAACCCAGTCAAGTGAGCATCATACTAACGACTCTTCCAAAGAGTTTCGATCAGTTTAAAAGCAACTATGGGAAGAACAAGTTGAGGTTCAGTCTAACTCAGTTGCATAATGAGCTCACTATCTTTGAGTCCATGACTAAGGACAACAAAAATAAGACCGGTAAGGCAAATGTTGCTGAACCATCTTCTTCTGTTCCAAGGAAGAGGAAGAGGTCTGCTAGGAAGGCTAAAGGTAAACCCAAACCCAAGAAAGCTCAAAACAAGAAGAAAAAGGCAAAAAGTAAATGTTATTTACTTGTTCTTGAATCGTGTATAGTAGAAGATGATTCTTCACCCTGGATAGTTGATTCGGGGGCCACTAACCACGTTTGTTCTTCTATGCAGTGGATTGATTCTTGGACACAGCTAGAGGAGGAAGGTCAGGGGATGTCATGTCAGCCCGAGTAGTGGGTGTAGTTAGACTATATTTTGGAAGTTGTTTCATTATATTGGATAATGTATTTTTAATTCCTGGATTTACTCGAAATTTGATTTCAGTTTCAAAGTTGTTGGAACAATTATATTCTGTTTCTTTTAATAATAAGTCTGTTATTGTAAGGATTCCTATTTGTTGATTGACTTATTTCATGGACAAACCACATGTTGGGGTTGATGTAAGGGTAGCTTAGTTATTGGTGATCATCCAATGACCCTTTCAAGACCTCAAGAGAAGAAGCACTAAAGGTAAATTCTAGTGCTTACTTGCTTTGAAGAGATCTAGTTGCACACACACAAAACTCATGCATAAATCTTATTCTTGTATGTTGTGTGTTTTATATGAGTGCTTGCATGTTCTTGAACATCTCTTCATGCATGTTTATTTGATTGCATCTAGTCTATTGAAATGTCATAACATGTTTAGGCATTAGGATGCAAAGTCATGAATTTTATTCATGCTTATTTGAATTGATTGCATCTTGTTCTATGATAATGCCATGACATGATAGACATTAGGATGCATTCAATTCCCACACTTGCACTTCATGTTTGATTAGCTTTAAGTGTGGTGTAATTCGTTTCCCGAAGGATGTTCGGAAACGTCCGCGCGTGGACGTTGTTGTGCATAATTTAGCGTGATGATCGCCGGTGGAGATACCCTTGGTTTCTCCTTTGGATTCACCATATTTGGTGAACGGCAGTTGAGATCGACGGCTTGGCCGCCGTTCGAAAACCGCCGATCAAGACCTAATTGAAATAAATGTCTCGGGTCCAAAACGACGGTTATGATCGGCAGTATGTACCCGCCGAATGAAACCAAGGTTCTTGGGTTTCAATTCGGCGGTTACATTCTACGGCCCCGACCACAAAATGAAACCGTCGATCGTGCGTTTTCAGGGGCAAAATTGTATTTTCACATGCCTTGTTTTTGGTCTCTATAAATACATTCTTATCTCTGGTTCCCAAACCAAGTTTCTGATCCTAAGAACCCTAGAGAGATATTTTATAGAGACTTGAGAGAAAAACCTTAAAGATCACATCTTTATTTCTCTCAACCCAATTCCACATGCATAAATCATCATCTAAGCATCATCTAGGATCATCTACTGTTTGCTAATGCATGGGTCTTCTTCAACACACATGGTATGATTTGTTGAACACTAATCTCATCTAATTTTAGTGTTTTTACTTATCAATTTATCTCTTTTATCACTTGTATGTTCTTTGAGTAATTTCTACGTACATGCTTGAGATTATGTGTTGATTGGGTTAATTTTTACATAGCTTATTTGATTAGGTCATTATTGCCTAAAAGCTATGCCATAAACATTCATGTGTGCTTTATTGATAACTAGGTTGATAGATTGTTTTTAATCAACTAGTTAATCCTTTGAATGTTTGTGGGTTATTTGTGATAGCTTTGTATCTAGGATTGGTTATCCTTTACTTAGCTAAAGTTGTATGCCTTGACATATAGCTATTTTCATATCTAAGATTGATTTCATTGTCATCATATAATCCTAGGTAAGCATCTAGAGTACCCTAGCTCTATCTTGCATATTTGGATATCATTACATATTCACTTAGGGTGTTGATCTCTTCAGATAAGTAAGTCTTGTGTGACAGAACGGGATTAGGTCGTACACCGGGTTAGGTGGTCACATAAGCAAATTAGACTAGGTCCTCTTTTATAAGCCTGTGGGTAGTGGTAGCGGGATATAGGCCGGGATTAGGCCGTCAAACCAGGATTATGTTGTATACGCTATCACAATTAGTGGAGGATTAGGTTGTCATTTATCAGCCCGTGGTTTTTCTTTATTGAGGGTTTCCATGTAAAAATCAAGTGTCATTTATATTTCCGCACCTTATTACACTTGATTATTGTTTTGTGAATTGGGTTATATTTGTAATATTGACTAATTCAAAAATTTGGTAATAACAGATTAACAACCCATTCACACACCCTCTATGTCATACTTAAAAGACACGCACGCGCTTAAACGTATTAAAAGGGAATCAATATTTCCTTTCAATTGGTATCAGAGCAGGTACCTAGACATACTTAGGTGATCCTTGCCATATTTGCGTGTCTTGCATTTTGTATGTTTTGATTGATACATACATATGCATTCATTTCACTCAAACACTATATGTGAATTTGAGAGACTAGAGGGAAATTGACCTCCAAAGGGGGATGCCTCATTCAAAGGTTCAACATCCTTTGAGGCAAGATATTCATGCTCAACCACAAAGGCACCAACATTCGGCGATTGCTCCAAGGAGAAGCCAATTGGTGCATCTTCAAAGGCAACCTCATCAAAATGGCAAAGCCTTGATGAGAGCTCGAAAGCGATGATATAACTTCTATCCTTATACCTACTTGTCTTTTTGTGGTGTGGTTTAACTACATCATGTTATGTAGAATTAAGAGCATGAACCGTAGAGCTAGCTTACATGATCCTAGAAATATGTCTATCTCCACTAAAATGAATAGGTGGAATCTAGGTGGGTTAGAAAATTTAAACCCGTTTGCATTTGTGCTTAATATGTCACCCGTAGATGTTACTAAGTTTAACCATCTTGGTATGTCTATAAGGTTTTGTCCCTTGCCCTGATACGGTACATTTTTGACCCCATATGGGGAACTCGAGCAAAGAGAGCACTTGCATACTTGTTGAATGCAAAAAATTGAAAAATTTTATGCTTCTTTGTTAATTGCTTGAGTAGCTTGGTTGCACATATGCTTACATGTTTTTACTTTAATAAGTGTGAACCAATGCTTGTATTGCAATCCATGTCATATTTATGTTCAAACATGCATTTTTGGACTAGCAGATATCTACATAGGAAGTACTCTTTGAATGACCTATAATGATCTCCATGACATGATGATTGCTAATTGACATGCTTAAAATGTGAAAAGCATGTTTTTAAATGACATGCTCAAATGAAAAGCATGAATTGATAATTGCATAGTTTTAAATGCAAAAATTATGTGTGAAAAGCAAATGAGACTCAAATGAAAATCAATATGTCTCTCTTTCTTTACTTGTGAAACATGGCTACTATCATACGGGTATTTTACCCGTAAAAATCAAATAGGGTGCAAAAAGTCACTCATGCCATGTTTTGCTTGTAAAGTTGGATATAGTGCTCTAAAATGAATTCAATGAATTTTCTATAATATCCTTGCTTTTATTCATGACAAATGGTGAAATTTGTTTGAATTCTGTAAGGAAACCTTTGTCATTTGCTTTGCCAAATACCATTGCTTTTGGATTTGAATGCAACATGTCTTGCATGCAAAGCATAGTAATCACACATTTTTTATGAAAATAAATCTCATTGTTCTCTCCAATTAATTGAGTTGCATAATATGCATTTTATGATTATGCAAATAACTTGTATGCTACTATCTCTCTTTGCTACAAGTGACCCGGTTGGGGACTACTCCTTTGCCCATCTCATGACAAAAAAGGGGAGTAGTATGTAGTTAGGGGGAGAATGCTTACTGCTAAATTTTTGTAGCATTCTTGCATGTTTGGGGAGTTTACCTTGAGGGAGAGTAACCTGTTGAGGGGGAGCATTTGCATTACTCATACATTGCATGATGTTGTGCTTAAATTCTTAATTGCAAATGCTTGTTTTATCTCACATGATTAATCTCACATTTACTTGTATTGAAAGTATAGAAACTTTGTTGGTGAAGGATTGATTGTTCTACAAGAGATTGAAGACTTGAAGATATAGCTTTTAATCTTCTCTTTGTAATGTAGAAAATCCCTTTAGTTTCTATTTTTTTGTGAGGATTAATGTGAGTGGTGGTTTTGTCACGAAATAGCCAAATGGGGAGATTGTAAAGATTCCCATTTGTTGATTAGCTTGTTTCTTGGACAAACCACATGTTGGGGTTGATGTAAGGGTAGCTTAGGTATTGGTGATCATCCAATGGCCCTTTCAAGACCTCAAGAGAAGAAGCACCAAAGGTAAATTCTAGTGCTTACTTGCTTTGAAGAGATCTAGTTGCACTCACACACACAACTCATGCATAAATCTTATTCTTGTATGTTGTGTGTTTTATATGTGTGCTTTCATGTTCTTGAACATCTCTTCATGCATGTTTATTTGATTGCATCTAGTCTATTGAAATGCCATAACATGTTTAGGCATTAGGATGCAAGGTCATGAATTTTATTCATGCTTGTTTGAATTGATTGCATCTTGTTCTATGATAATGCCATGACATGATAGGCATTAGGATGCATTCAATTCCCACACTTGCACTTCATGTTTGATTAGCTTTAAGTGTGGTGTAATTCGTTTCCCGAAGGATATTCGGAAACGTCCGCGCGTGCACGTTGTTGTGCATGGTTTAGCGCGATGATCGCCGGTGGAGATACCCTTGGTTTTTCCTTTGGATTCACCATATTTGGTGAACGGCGGTTGAGATCAGCGGCTTGGGCGCCGTTCGAAAACTGCTGATCATGACCTGATTGAAATAAATGTCTCGGGTCCAAAATGGCGGTTATGATCGGCGGTTATGTACCCGCCGAATGAAAGCGCTGAATGAAACCAAGGTTCTCGGGTTTCAATTCGACGGTTACATTCTGCGGCCCCGACCACAGAATGAAACCGCTAATCGTGCGTTTTCAGGGGCAAAATTGTATTTTCACATGCCCTGTTTTTGGTCTCTATAAATACATCCTTATCTCTAGTTCCCAAACCAAGTTTTTGATCCCAAAAACCCTAGAGAGATATTTTATAGAGACTTGAGAGAAAAACCTTAAAGATCACATCTTTATTTCTCTCAACCCAATTCCACATGCATAAATCATCATCTAAGCATCATCTAGGATCATCTACTGTTTGCTAATGTATGGGTCTTCTTCAACACACATGGTATGATTTGTTGAACACTAATCTCATCTAATTTTAGTGTTTTTACTTATCAATTTATCTCTTTTATCACTTGTATGTTCTTTGAGTAATTTCTACATACATGATTGAGATTATGTGTTGATTGAGTTAATTTTTACATAGCTTATTTGATTAGGTCATTATTGCCTAAAAGCTATGCCATAAACATTCTTGTGTGATTTATTGATAACTAGGTTGATAGATTGTTTTTAATCAACTAGTTAATCCTTTGAATGCTTGTGGGTTATTTGTGATAGCTTTGTATCTAGGATTGGTTATCCTTTACTTAGCTAAAGTTGTATGCCTTGACATATAGCTATTTTCATATCTAAGATTGATTTCATTGTCATCATATAATCCTAGGTAAACATCTAGAGTACCCTAGCTCTATCTTGCATATTTGGATATTATTGCATATTCACTTAGGGTGTTGATCTCTTCGGAGAAGTAAGTCTTGCGTGACAGACCGGGATTAGGTCGTACACCGGGATTAGGTGGTCACATGAGCAAATTGGACTAGGTCCACTTTTACAGGCCTGCGGGTAGTGGTAGCGGGATATAGGCCGGGATTAGGCCATCAAACCGGGATTAGGTTGTATACGCTATCACAATTAGTGGATTCGAGGTTCGAGTGTGGCGCATTTACCAGCCCGTGGTTTTTCTCCGTTAAGGGTTTCTACGTAAAAATCAAGTGTCATTTATATTTTCGCACCTTATTACCCTTGATTATTGTTTTGTGAATTGTGTTATATTTGTAATATTGACTAATCTGAAAATTTGGTAATAACGGATTAACAACCCATTCACATACCCTCTATGTCATACTTAAAAGACACGCATGCGCTTAAACGTATTAAAAGGGAATCAATGTTTCCTTTCAGTTATTATTGCAAAGAATGGTTTGAATAAATGTTCAGGATTAAATGAAAACAACTTGTATGTTTTAAGGCCGTTAATACATACTAAACTGCTCAATACTGAATTGTCTAAAGTCGAAAAACCTAAAACAAAACGACAAAAGATTTCTCCACGAAACGAAATGTATCTTTGGCATCTAAGACTTGGCCATATCAACCTTGACCGGATAGATAGACTAGTGAAAAGTGGACCTTTAAGTGAGTTAAATGTTGTCACCTTACCTGTCTGTGAATCCTGTTTAGAAGGTAAAATGATCAAGAGACCTTTTACTAGAAAAGGGTTTAGAGCTAAAGAACCACTAGAGCTTATACATTCAGACGTCTGTGGACCAATGAATGTTAAAGCAATGGGTGGTTATGAGTATTATGTCACTTTTATAGATGACTACTTGAGATACAGATATGTCTACCTAATCCAACGGAAGTCGAAATTTTTAAAAAAGTTCAAAAAATTCCGAGCTGAAGTTGAGAACCAGTTAGGAAAGACTATCAAGTCTCTATGATCGGATCGTGGAGGTGAGTACCTTGACCAAGAGTTTGAAGACTTTATGGTCGAGTATGGGATAATGTCCCAACTCACAGCACTTGGTACATCACAAAAGAATGGTGTCGCAGAGAGGAGAAATAGAACCTTAATAGAAATGTTGAGATCTATGATTAGTTTCTCATCATTACCAAATTCTTTTTGGGGATATGTGTTACAAACTGCGGCTTACATTTTGAATGTAGTCCCATCCAAATATGTTCCTAAGACTCCCTTAGAGTTGTGGAATGGTCGTAAAGCTAGTTTGCGACATTTCTGCATATGGGGGTGTCCAGCACATGTGCTGAAGAACAGAAGTGGAAAGCTAGACCCCAAGTATATGGTTTGCTTGTTTATAGGATATTCCAAGGAGACCAGAGATGAATACTTCTATAGTCCTGAAGAGAACAAAGTATTTGTATCGACAAATGCAATGTTTCTTGAGGATAATTATATTAGTGATCATAAATCTCGAAGCAAGATTGTATTAAATGAAATAGAGCTTGGTACGACTAGTGCTTTATGAGGTGGTTTGTGTACTCAACAAAATAATGTTTTAAATGTGATCGTTTTGAAAACCTTTTTTAACCACTTAAAAATCCACTTAGATAGAAAGTTAGTAAAGTGGCAAGTAGGATTTGTTCCACGGGGAATTAGAGTGATTAGTTGAATAAATTAACTAATCTATATGCAATAAAATTAGAGTGAATGGGTTGTCAAGCCATCAAACATACATGAAAAATAAATCTAATAAACTAATAAAAGAATACTTAACAAATCTAGATAAGATAAATGGAATTAACAATGAAGAGAATTGCTAGGGAAATAATGGGATCACAAATGAATTACGGGAAATGCTTATCAAGCTACTTTAGTGAACGAATCTCATAAATGTTAACCAATTGATTTCTAAAATGTGTTTAGGCCATTATTATGAACCTTAAACAACTTCCCACCGCAATGCCTAACCGATTAAGGAGAGGGGGTCATGGCGGGATCGATTTGTTACAATTAACGGCTTAGATTATCGCGGTTGATATACCCTCCAATAATCTATCCTATTCACTATGTTCTCAATCCATCAAGGGTGTCAATCCTATCAAGATTATATAACAAATTATCCTAAGCAAGATTATAATCAACTAGTGGGTATACATGTCAATTATATAATGCAAAGAATCTAATTATAAAATGAATAGAACACAAATAGAATTTAAAATATATTAAAGCTTAAGCAAATCCCAATCCAAATATTCTCACATCAAAACCCTAGAAAGGGGATTTAATTACACATATTACAAACAAAGGGAAGGCAAGTAAAAAATTAGGAAATCACCCATGGGTCTCCTTTTGTAAGCTTGATCCTTTCCTTGCCTTTGATGCTCCTTGTGTAAAGAGTGGATGATAATGATGCGTCTAGATAGGTGGAGTCAAATCGGAAGTGACTAAGGAGATTTGTGGAGAAGATGGGAAGAAAAGGAATGATTAGGGGAGGTAATCTAGATGTTAAGTTTAGGTAGGAGAGAAAATGGAGAGAAAATGAATGGTGGAGAAAAGAGGTTTCTTGGTGGTCAAGAGTTGTTCAAAAGAGGAAAAATGTGATGAATTTATAGGATTTTCAAATTAGGTCACGGGTAGTAAATTACCAAAACACCCCTGACCATGGCAAATTACCATTTAGTCCAACAGAGGGGATCATTGTGTAATTTTCTTGGCCAATCAGATTTCACAGAGAAGAGATTCGCGGTTTGGCAAATGGCGACCCAAAGGGCGACACTAAATGGCGACGAATCTGGAGCCTAAATAACTCCCTGTCACCATGGCGACCTTGGAATCCAAACCGTGACCTCGATTTTCGCTGTTTCGTCGCGATTTGGGCTTGGGGGCGACAAAGGGAAATTTGGGCAAAAGAGGGACTGTCGGATTCCAGTCGATTGGAGGGCCAGAATTGGACCAACTGGGAAGCCGGTCACTTTGCCGTTATTTTGGCATTAATTCCGACCAAAAAGTGGCCGGAAATAGGTCAGAAATTTAGGACACAAAACAACAGTGTTTTAGGGGTTGCTGCTGCACGCTCGAGCTGAAGGTAGGAGAAGATGAATAGTTGTTTTGGGGTGTAATTAGCAAACAGGTGGGTTGCGCACAGATGGTTTGATCTGGTCTGAAGTGGGGTGTAATTAGACAAGATAGGGGTGCAATTTGGACAGTTGCTGTCTTGATTTGGGTCACGCCTTGGGCTAGACATTTGGGCTGCGCGTAAGGCCCACTACCAGATCTGCTTGCCTCTATTGAAACGCACCGTTTGACACTTGGGCTTCTAGACTTGGGCTGCTGCACTTTGGGCCGCTCCTGATCATGCTTGGGCCACGCCTGTGCCGCCTTCGTTTGGGCCTGCTGATTGCCCATAATGAAACACTGCATTTCATCAACTGGACGCATGGCTGTTGTGATTTGCATGGCAAATTGCAATTCAGCCCCTGCATTCTTCAAAATTCGCAATAACTTCAATTCTTCCTCCAATAATTACACTTTTGTCCCTTTTTAACCAAAATTACTCCAATGCCCCTGAACTCTATAAATTCCTGAAAACACTTAATTTACACCATTAAATCATAGAATAATGCCCAAGAATCAAGTAAAAGGAGAAGGAAATGGGGACCAAAATCATACCAATTTTGGTTCGATCAAATACCCCCAAACCTATCTTTTGCTCGTCCTCGAGCAAAACAAACATAAGCACACAATGGACAAGTATCTAAAAATCAAATAATCACATTAAGGCACCAACTCTTTGCAAAAGACTCAAAAGCCAATATTTCAACTTGTAAACCAAAAGTGAAGAGATTAAACCAACGTTGTGCTCATTAGGAAATAATGCATGTAAGAGATGCTAAATAAAGATTAAAGCCATGCCACTCTAAGTACACATTGCACGCAACGTGATTCCACATTCAAGATGCTTAAGCTTCAAAACTCAAGTGCCATTAGGAAAAGAATGTAATTCGCCTCGACATCTAATCCTCACCGGATTCTCTCTAAAATCATGAACGAAAAGAACATGCATCAACCAAAATTTCCATAGTGGACATCCCTAAAGATCAAATAGGTCTTTTCATTTGGTTGTAATGGGGCCAAAGGTGAATGGTGAGTCAATAAATATGAAGAATTGATTGCAAACACCCAAAGGTCACACTAAGGCATACATTCTAATTAATCACAACTTACTCATTACAACTTGCATATTCCACACTTAGGCGTGTAGGCTTACAATTTATTTTGTGCATTTTTCTACTCTTAATTTTCATTGAGTAGCTCTTTTGATTCCACATAATTGATCTAGGCACTTAGTGCCTCATTCATTTTCATTTTCTTTTTCTTTTCTTTCTTTTGCTATGCTTTTCTTTTCTTTTCTTTTCTTTGCTTGTCTTTTTCTTTTTCTTTTCAAGCATTGCATTTCATCTTTTTCATGTGTTTGCACATACATACTTGCCTAGGTACACACCTTACATTCTAATACTCCTCAAATCTTACATTCAACCCCTAAGCCTTAGCAAACCTTGGTACAAGGTAAGTCTAGTGTTTAGGCTATATGGTTTATGTTAATGTGGTTCATGAATAAAAAACTTAATTGTGTTTGGCTTCAAATGGGCTATGGAGCACACACATAGAGGGATAGGAAGTATTTAGGCCAATTTGGTGGTTTTTCACATGCATTGCCTAAAATCATTTCTAAAGGATTGTCCACAAAGTCAATCAAGGCATCCACAAGCAATCCATATGTTCTATGGCAAACAACATTTAAGTGCGAATGAGACATTTTAAATATGCATAATATGTGTATTTGAATGAGTGTTTAAAGAGTGAAAACTTTCCCTCAAAAATAAGCTTTTTAGGCCATGTTTGTGAACCTCACGGGAAGTCTCCACTATTAATTCCTAATCGTCAAGCACAATTGAAAATTCACTCCAACATCAAGAGAAAAGAACTAGTGCGCTTTGAGCAATGCAACCCTAAATGGCATGAAGTTAATTTAAACTAAGCAAAGCAAAGATACACAATTCCTTACTCGCACATACAATGGCACAATCTCAACAAGCAAAATATGCTCAAGCATGGCATTAACACAAGATTTTTGAAAATTTTGAAATATTTAGGCTCAAAATATTTGCACACAATTTGCAAACAAGAGATGATGATGTGCACACACCCCCAAACCTAAATTAGACATTGTCCTCAATGTCTTTGGGGCATATACTGGTAAGTTCGGCATAGCATACATCCACAATCAAAGAGTTTCAAAAACACATCAATGTCCATTTTAAAATTTATCCCAAAAATTAAATCAAGTGCCTCAAGAATATCCTATATGCTCATAATCAACTCAAGAGATATATCAATGCAAGTTCATCAAGAGTCATCATCACAATCCATGTGGACAAAATATGTGATCATTCAAACCTAAATCCACTATCACAAACAACTCACAACCTTATTCTAGGAAAAAATAAAACAAAGACAAAAACAAAATTTAAACTAGAAAATAAATGTACCTAAGTGGGTTGCCTCCCACCAAGCGCACGATTTAACGTCTAGGCAAGACATGGCATGGTGCTCCCACACATTGAACTCCCACAATGTTGCTTCCTTAGGATAAGTTTCTTGCCCTTTTTATGAGCACTCTTGGCTTGCTTGTCCCTCCAAGACTTGCAAGTTGACTTTGTTTCTTTCCAAGAGATAAAGAACCTTGCTTATCATACAAGCAACACACCATTTGCTTCCTTGAGAAGCAATAGAAAATCTACACAAGCACTAAGCACATTAGAAAGTTCCGGCAAAATATAATCAATACATTCAATTGCCAATAAGAGTTTGGAACACCATTTATTCAAAAGAAATGAACTAAACAAATAAAGCATAAAAAAATAAAATGCACAAAAAGAATTTTCTATATTATGTACTTGTGCTAGGGGTGCCATTGATATGTAAAATCGTGTTATAAAAACCTAACTCGCAAGTGCACGAATTGTGAGATAAGTACAACGACAAGTAGGGATCGTTCCCACGAGGAAAAGTGATTTATCAACTAAAACTAATTCTAATTAAAGCTAAGCAATTAACAGTAACCAAGAGATTTAAGATTGATTTGATTGATTTGAGATTAAAACTATATTAAACTAAGAAAGCAGTTAACAGGAACAAGTGAATGTGATCAAGAGGTGAGAGGACTAGGTCATCAATGCTCCCCAACTACGTTTACTCAATGCTTCGAATTGACTTCTATAAAGAATGTTAATCAAGTTAAGGGTTCGTTCTTAAATTATGTATTATTAGTGCTATGTGGTCCTGGAATAAATCAAGTATTCTCTACTGCAGTCTACCTCAAAACCTGCGTATAAACTATAGCAGAAAATACATCAACCATACACCAAGCGTTCTCAATTAACTCTACCCCAAAACCTGTGTATAAACTGTAACCTAAAACCCACAAAGCACACAATCAAGTATTCTCAATCACAGTTTACCTCAAAACCTGCGTATAAACTATGATTGAGAATCCATTAAGCATAAGAACAAGAGACCCGAAAATTACGTGCGATATCCTGCTACGATAAATTTCATTCATTCAATTGCATATTGGCTGAGAATGGTGAAACCCACTCGCATCTCAACCTTTAACATATCAAACCCTAGATTTCAAGTCTAGCACTAACCATGCATCAACAAGAATAAATAATCACAAATTGAATGAATCGAAACTTGAATTAAGAAAATATAGTCAATTCTAACAAAGAGTATTCATAGAGGTTCACATTGAATCCCTAGTATGAATTTAGTTACACATCAATTGAGAAAACAAAAACATAGAAGAGATGTAGAGAAAACCCATATTTATCTTGATAGCTTCTTGCTGGAAATCTCCTTCTTCTTGCCTCCAAGAATCCTCCAAGGATGGATGGAATTGAATGAAAGAATTAATGGAATGGATGAATGTGAAAGAATGGTGTTTTTGGGTCTAATCCCCTTGTGTGGCTCTCCCCCAAAAATAAGACATCAGTTTATATATATAATCCTCTCAAAAATAGGTCACTTGCTGTCCCAAACGAACTAGGCTTGCGAATTACCGCTGCCTAGGAAATTGCCTGCGTAGCTGCACATGAATCGGAGCACCTCTACTCTTTTCCACTGCCTAGGCCCGCTGGGTAGGCACCCGTGAACGAACCGCGGTCTGGGCAGCGGTATAAGCCGCGGTGGACTTTTCAGCACTGACCTTCGGTTACTAAATCGGCTATAACATCTTCTAGGAATATTGGAATTGCTATCCGAAAAGTGCGCCGGAAACTAGACTTCCGGGGATTTCAATCCATGGGTGGTAGGACACACAATTCCGTTGGAGCTGAGAGATATGGGCCCCGTAACATTGAAGCTCTGCATTGGCCAAAACTCAACTTTCCATGGTTTCTTCCAATTTGCTCATTTTCTCCATCTTTTGACTTCGTTTCTTCCAAAATAAGATTCAACACCACTTCTATGGAATGAGACCTACACATGCTCAAAAAACACATTAAACCATCTAATTGACTCGAGAACAAAGCACAAAAAATAGGAAATAGGGGCCTAAAACATGTATAGAAATGGACCAATCAAATACCCCCAAACATAGTTTTTGCTAGTCCTCGAGCAAAACAAAACTAGAAAGAAAAACTAAAACTCTAAAAAAAAAAATTAAATTTAAGCTAGGCCACTTTCGTAGAGAACATGATAGCATTGAGCATAAGCTACAAGCCTTTAAACCTCTAGGTGTCTCTAGTAGGAGGAGTGTTGTCTCCTGAGGGTTTACAGCTATGCTACCCACAAACATATTTCTGCGAAATACCAAATAATCAAGATGTAAACTCACATGTACCATTCAAGCCAATGCATGCTAGAGCCATTAAGTAGAGACTAAAATTATGCCACAAATTTGAATGCATTGCTCAATTTAAATGAAAAGCCCAAGCTCAAGACATTCTAGCTTCAAAAACACATTCGCCAAACGCCATAGATATAATTCGCCTCAACTCTAATTCTCACAAGATATCACTCACGTTTCACACAGTACCTAGGCAAATACACTCATCAAGCATATGCGAAAGAAGTTATGCATACGAAATTTCAAATTATAATCGCATATGAATATATCATTGAAAGAACGCTTGATTTGTTTGTGAAAGATCTCATAAAAGAATCAAACATTAAGAACAAGATAGAGCACATGTTTTCCTTACCATTGAGCTAGCATGCCCAAAAGATCAATTAGATCTTTTCTTTGGTTGTAACGGGGCCATTGGGTGAAGGCTAAGAAAGAACGGGAAAAGGATAGCAAACAAACCTAGGATCATATTGAGAAATTCTTCAGCAAACTTCATACTCGGCCGAATTTCTTCGAATTCTTCATTCCACTTGCATCCAGGCTTCTTGAACAATTTTTGTTCATCCTCCTTCTTGGGTTGATTTTGATTTCTCATCACTTCATTGTAAAGTTCTACTCCTTTTCTCTTTTATTTGATTCATCATCTCATTCATCTATCTTTTTTTTTCTTTTTTTTTTTCTTTTTACTATAACAACTTTTCAATACATTTCTTCTTGACACCACTTTGGTGTTTGTTCTCTTGCTTTTGCCTTGGTACATGCACATCACGAGTCACCCATTTCGAACTCCCTTTAATCATCTTCATCGCTTCCTCTATATGATCCCAAGCTATATGGTATGGCTAAATTATGGCTTATTGGGGTTAAGTTAATGTGGGTGATGAAAGAAAAAGGCTTATTGTGTTTGGCTTCAAACAGGGCTATGGAGCACACACATAAGGTAGGAAATATTTAAGCCCTTTTAAGTGAGTTCAAGCATACATTGCCTATATCACTTCTAATGGTTCAACCAAATCAAGAGCAAAGTCCACATGTGATATCTTTTTTTTTTTTTTTATAAGAATCGTTCTTTAATGCTCAATGTACAACCTATAGAGATCGAATATAATGCTAAGAACCTACTGAGTGTTTAAAGATTAGAAACAAAATAATCCCTCATATCATGTCATTTATGTCCGCTTTTTGGCTTAGTGAACTCACAAGAGTAGTCTCCACTATTAATCATGACAATCTAACTAAGCATCCTATCCACTATCACATCAAGAGCATGTCATAAGTTTTAAAAAATGCAATGCAATACTTTAAGTGGCAAGAAATTAGTTTAAACTCAGTGAATAAAGCATATATTACGGCTCTTAAAGCACACAAAAGAAGCATCTCAACATGGAAGACAAAAATTCAAAAACTGATGACTTTCGAAATTGATGTACGTCTGTTCATTAATGCATATCTCTCAAATATATTAACAAAAGTTAACCAAATTTTAGCACAAGATACTAGGCATGGAAACTCACACTTTTCATATAGAAAACATTTCAAAATTCTCACTAGAAAAGTGAGAAAACTGACGACGAAAACAGTGCACGCACAGTTTCGCAACAACAGGGCATCGCCCATGACCTTTGGTTGAAGAAACAATCATAACTTTTAAAGCACCGCCCAGAAATTTACGTTCTTTATACCGTTGGATTCGTATCAAAAAGTCGAAGAACCCAATGTAGACGGAAAAATTTATTTCCTCACCAATCAATACAGTTTTCATAAAACGTTTACCTCAAAAAAATTTCAAAACAGGGTACTTTTTCGCAGATTTGACAAAGAATAAAACAAACATGAATTCACACCCCCAAACGTAATCTAAACATTGTCCTCAATGTTTGTATGACATTAAAAGCATGGACAATGAACAAAGAAAAAGTATGGAAGGCAAGAACTCGAAACACAACCAAAGAAAGAAAACTAAAAACTAAGGCGAAAATTAAAAAGAAATTACCTTGGTGGGTTGCCTCCCATCAAGCGCTTAATTTAACGTCTCGGCAAGACGGGTGCAAGGACGGCTCAGCCAAACTTCACATGTTGCTGGATGATCAAATCGCACCGTTTCACTTACGTTCTCGCTGCACATACCGTAGCTCAGGCATCTGCACAATGGGTGGCATATGCCGCGTAAAACTCTAGAGATTTAGTTTTTCAATAACCGCCGCCTAGACATGTGTCTAGGGGGCGGTCTATCCCGCAGTAAATCCCATCCTCGTCAGGTCTTCAATTACCGTCGCCCAGGTAGGTGCCTAGGGGTCAGTCTACCTAGCGTTCAACTCCAGAGGGGTCAGGTCTTCAATTACCGCTCCCCAGACAGGTGCCTAGGGGGCGGTTTACCTAGCGGTAATTCCAATTTTTACGTCCAGACCTAAACATGATCAATTCCAACAAGCACACGTAAAACATACCTGTTCTCTACTCAAAATATGAAAATTTTCAGACACCCCCAAACCTGAATTGAATAATGCTCTTCACTAAGCGGAAATGTAACATAAATCATATTCAGACAGGTCCAAGAGTGCTTGAGACTCTCACTACTTATTGACTTAAATTAAACAAAGAAAAGAAAAGAAAATGTTACCTGGGTGGGTTGCCTCCCACCGAGCGCTTTATTTAACGTCTAGGCAAGATGTGTGGGAGCACTACGACTCTGTTAGCGCAATGACTTCCAACTAAGTGACCCTCCGCTCATACTACCACCATTTGTGTTAAGGAGTTTAGGACACTTTTTCATGTCAAGGGCTTTCCTTCCATCAATGCTAGTTTCTCTCACTGGGTCCAATTTGTCCTTGCGGACCCAAACTTGTCGAATTCTCCTTGGTTTTCCTCTAGGCTTTCTTTCCTTCTTTTTGCAACTTTCAATAAACTCCGCACATTGGGCCTTTTTATGACCCCTAGTATGGCAAAAATAACAATTGTAAGGAAAAAACGAAGGACCACATGTGATATTACTAGCCTTTGCTTTGGAACGGCTTGAAACTTCATTGACGATGTTAAGCTCTAAGGTCTCTCCCTTAACGCCTTGCTCCTTGGTCAAGATCTTGATAGTGTTTTCTACCTTTTCAAGTTCTACTAAGTAATCACGTTCCTTCACCCTTGCTATTCTCATTTTTGCATGATTCCTCCTTCATGGCATCTATTGTCTGGTCTTTCAACTCTGCTTGCCTTTGGATTTTCCTTGTCTTGTGGGCAAAATCTTCCTCTTATTCTTCTACCAACCTTGCAAGCTCTTCTGCCTTCTTAATTGCCTCATCCCTTTTTTTCCTAAAGGCCTCCACTTCCATCATCAAGTTGGCATTGTCACTCTTCAGTTTACTGATTTCTGATGATGATTGTGCTTCACAAGTCTCCCCTATAAGAACACCTTTCTCTTCTTTTCCCTTAAGTAGTGATAGAAAAAACTCGCTCACATCATTTCGTCTGTCTTCTAACTGTAGTGTATCCATGGCAAAACAATCGATTGAGCTGATGTCCTGCAAGTCTGACTTGAAGACCTTGAATTCTACCTTTTCATCCAAGACATTCATAGAAAGTTTTCCTTCATGTACATCAATGATTATTCTTGCTGTCTTCATGAATGGTCTACCTAAAAGGATAGGTCTCATGTTTGTCTCCCTACTCACATCATCCATGTCAAGAACCACAAAATCTGCCGGAATGATGAGCTTATCCACTTAAACCAACACGTCTTCCACAATTCCTCTCGGATACTGAGCTGATCCATCTGCTAACAAAAGTGACATTGTTGTTGGTTTAAGCTCATTCAACCCAAGTTGCTTGTAAACTGAGAAAGGCATCAGATTGATGCTAGCTCCTAAGTCTAACATCACCTTCTCAAGCTTAGTACCCCAAATTGTGATGTTGATACAGAAACTGCCCAGATCCTTAAGCTTTGGTGGAAGCTCCTTCTGTAGAACTGCACTCGCATTTCTTGTTATATATTCCTTATGGTTCGGACCAAACTTCTGCCTGTTGGAACATATCGAGCGGGGGAAGGTTTACATTCACCTTCGTGAGGATGTCAAAAATATCCTTAAACGACTTGTTGAGCTTGTGTCTTTTCAGTCTCCCAGGGAATGAAACCGGTGGAACATATGGAAGAGGTGGAGTGTATGAATCTGATGACTGCTGTAAAGCTGAGGTCTTCTTAGGTGCTAACTCAACCACTACCTTTTCTTCTTCTATTCTAGCCTTTTTCGCACTCACATCTTCTGATCCCCTGGGTCCCTCTTGCTTCTGCTCATCAACTTTTTCCTTGTTCAGAACTCGCCCACTTCTCAAAACTGTCACCGCACTAGCTTGCTCAGTATAACTTGAAAATTTTCCCTGTTCCATTCTTTGAGTAGCTTCGGCTAATTGCCCAACTTGAATCTCTTTCTTCTTCATTGAAGCATGAATGTTCTGAAATTGTATCTCATTATTTTGTTGATGCTTTATCATGTCCTGCTGTTGGTGCTGGAGTTGATCCAGGCATTGCTCCATTCGTTGCTCCATTCGTTTCAGCATATCTTCTATTGATGGCCTCTTAGGTTGGGATTCAGAATTTTGTTAAGCTTCAGTATTAATCTGTCTCTGATTGCTATTATTATTTCCCCATTGATGACTAATGTTCTGATTGTTGTTTCCCCATTGGTTACTAGTGTTCTGATTGTTGTTTGACCATGAAAAGTTGGGATGATTCCTCCACCCTGGATTGTAGGTTTTGGAATATGGGTCATTCCTAGGTCTGGGGTTATAGTTGTTCATAGCTTGAACTTCTTCTTCTTTTTCTTCAGGTCCAGGACCAGCGGCCTGATGTTCTCCACTAAACACTCTTTGTTTCAATTGCCCAATTTCAGTAGCAAAAGAATCTATCTTTTTCATCATCTGTGTCATCTGAATGGAACTCTCTATGTTAGCATCTATGGTACAGATTCCCTTCTTCCTTCTGGAATTCTTATGACGAGAGTTCTGAGCCAACTTTTCAAAGATAGTGTACACCTCATTAGGCTGTTTGTCATACATAGATCCTCCATAGGCATTCTTCACTAGAAGTCCTGATACTTCAGTCAAACCATCATAAAACCACTGATACAACTGATTAGTAAGAAACCCATGTTGAGAACAGTCCCTGGTATATTTCTTGAAATGCTCCCATGCCTCATAAAAAGTCTCATCGTCTTGTTGAATGAAGCTTGAAATTTTGGCTCGTATTTCACTTGTTTTCTGAGGTGCATAATACTGATCAGTAAGCTTTTCTCTCACTTCATCCCATGTTCTCAAAGATGCAGGAGGCAATGTTAACAACCAAGTTTTCGCCTCTCCTTTCAATGCATGCAGAATGCATCTCATGCGCAGTTGATCTTCAGTAATCCTATAATTAGGTAAGGACTGTATTGCTCCGTAAAACTCTCTGAAAAACAAGAGTATATCTTCATCTGGTAAGCCATGGAAACTAGGCAGCTAACTGTAATGGCTACTCTTCAGCTCATAATTCCTTGCTACAGGTTCTAGCACAATGCACAAAGGATGATTGTTCACAACTGGCCTACTGTAATCCTTCATAGTTCTGATGGGTTCTGGCTCATATACTGGATTAGGAACAAGGTTAGGACCCTGGTGCATCCTTTCTTGATTCTGATTCTGATTTTGATTTTGCTCGTCTTCCATTGCTAAATTTCTGACACAATCAATGTTATCGTTCAAAGGTAATAATTCTCCTTGTTGAGATCTTCTACCTTGCATCTGTTGTCAACACCTGCAATGAGACAAACAAATCACTAGTAAACTCTGAAAAAGAAAAGAAGAAAGAATAAATAAAAAATAAAAAATAAAAAAGTCTAAAAAGCTAAAAATGAATGACTCGACTACCTGAACTAATAAATCTATTAACTAAAACTAAAACTAGAAGTAAATTCAATTATTCCCCGGCAGCGGCGTCAAAAACTTGATGTGTAAAATCGTGTTATAAAAACCTAACTCGCAAGTGCACAAATCGTGAGATAAGTACAGCGACAAGTAGGGATCGTTCACACTAGGAAAAGTGATTTATCAACTAAAACTAATTCTAATTAAAGTTAAGCAATTAACAGTAACCAAGAGATTTAAGATTGACTTGATTGATTTGAGATTAAAACTATATTAAACTAAGAAAGCAGTTAACAAGAACAAGTGAATGTGATCAAGAGGTGAGAGGACTAGGTCATCAATGCTTCCCCAACTACGTTTACTCAATACTTCGAATTGACTTCTATAAAGAATGTTAATCAAGTTAAGGGTTCGTTATTAAATTATGTATAATTAGTGCTATGTGGTCCTGGAATAAATCAAGTATTCTCTACTGCAGTCTACCTCAAAACCTGCGTATAAACTATAGCAGAAAATACATCAACCATATACCAAGCATTCTCAATTAAGTCTACCCCAAAACCTGTGTATAAACTATAACTTAAAACCCACAAAACACAAAATCAAGTATTCTCAAACCTCAAAACCTGCGTATAAACTATGATTGAGAATCCATTAAGCACAAGAACAAGAGAACCGAAAATTACGTGCGATATCCTGCTACGATAAATTTCATTCATTCAATTGCATATTGGCTAAGAATGGTGAAACCCACTCGCATCTCAACCTTTAACATATCAAACCCTAGATTTCAAGTCTAGCACTAACCATGCATCAACAAAAATAAATAATCACAAATTGAATGAATCGAAACTTGAATTAAGAAAATATAGTCAATTCTAACAAAGAGTATTCATAGAGGTTCACATTGAATCCCTAGTATGAATTTAGTTACACATCAATGGAGAAAACAAAAACATAGAAGAGATGTAGAGAAAACCCATATTTATCTTGATAGCCTCTTGCTGGAAATCTCCTTCTTCTTGCCTCCAAGAATCCTCCAAGGATGGATGGAATTGAATGAAAGAATTAATGGAATGGATGAATGTGAAAGAATGATGTTTTTGGGTCTAATCCCCTTGTGTGGCTCTCCCCCAAAAATAAGACATCAGTTTCTATATATAATCCTCTCAAAAATAGGTCACTTGCTGTCCCAAACGAACCAGGTTTGTGAATTACCGCTGCCTAGGCAATTGCCTGCGTAGCTGCACATGAATCGGAGCACCTCTGCTCTTTTCCACTGCCTAGGCCCGCTGGGTAGGCACTCGTGCATGAACCGTGGTCTGGGCAGTGGTATAAGCCGCGGTGGACTTTTCAGCACTGACCTTCAGTTACTAAATCGGCTATAACCTCTTCTAGGAATATCGGAATTGTGATCCGAAAAGTGCACCGGAAACTAGACATCCGGGGATTTCAATCCATGGGTGGTAGGACATACAATTCCGTCGGAGCTGAGAGATATGGGCCCTGCAAAATTGAAGCTCTGCACTGGCCAAAACTCAACTTTCCATGGTTTCTTCCAATTTGCTTATTTTCTCCATCTTTTGACTTCTTTTCTTTCAAAATAAGATTCAACACCACTTCTATGGAATGATACCTACACATGCTCAACAAACACATTAAACCACCTAATTGACTCGAGAACAAAGCACAAAAAATAAGAAATAGGGGCCTAAAACATGTATAGAAATGGACCAATCAGTCATCAACTAAAGGAGGTTTTACCAAGTTTGGAAATTGGTTCTTTTTCACAACCCAAACAAGTTGAGTTGATTTCCATTTTTCTTTTCTTTTGGGTCTAACTTGTTCAACCAAGTCTTTTCTTACCCAAATTCGCTTAACTCTGGGTGGACTCTTCCTATTCCTAGACTTTCTCAATTTTTCATGCTTATGGAATTTAAAACAATGAGCTTTGAAGTGCCCTTTTTGAAAGCAAAAACAGCAAGTAGTAGGATGGTTAAGAAAACTCCCTCTTGGTTGGTGACTATGTAGCCTTTGATGTTGCTTCATTTGTAGCGCCTTGATCTCTTTTTCCACCTTGTCTACATAGACAATGTAGTCACACTCCTTCACTTTTGATAATTTGAGGGCTTCATCCTTCCTACTAAGTGCCTCCTTCATTTCTTCCAAAGCTTTTGCCTTCCGCTCCGCTTCCATAAGCATCTTCCTTGTCTTCCTTGCACACTCTTCTTCGAATTCTTCAAATAGCCTTGCAAGGACTTTGAATTCCTTTGATGCGGAATTCCTCTCAACTTCAAGTCTCCCAACTTGTATTTCCAACTCCTTGTACTTGTTGGAGACTTCTCCTACCTTCCTCCTTAAGGTAGCATTTTCTTCTTTGAGCATGTTTACTTTAAGAGTGAGCTTCTTGTTTTCCATTTCAAGCTCTTCAATCTTCACCTTCCCCAAGGCCTCCTTATCTTCTAACTCCTTCATCATGAGTTGTAATTTTCTTTCCAATTCTTCCTTCCCTTGGGAGGTTTCCACCAATCTCTCTTGAAGCAAAGGCAACGTTTCTTCCAATTTCGTGCTTTGTTCTTGGTTCCTTGGCGGTTTGTCCTTGGTTTCCACTCCATTCTCATATACTTGTACAAGAGTGTGTACACGGCTCCTTTTCCTCCCTTGATTGGGATAACCCGATTCTATTGATTGATCCGGCCGGCTAGGCCCATGGATTTGCATGAAGAAATCCATAGAATCCTAAAACAAAAGAAACAAAAACTACCAAAGAAGTAAAAAGAAACTAAAAGACTAAAAACAACTAAGAGACTAAAAATTAAAAAAAATAAAAGTTAATTGATTCAACAACCGCTTTAATTCCCCGGCAGCGGCGCCAATTTTGATGAGGTCGTTTGTGTACTCAACAAAATAATGTTTTGAATGTGATCGTTTTGAAAACCTTTTTTAACCACTTAAAAATCCACTTAGATAGAAAATTAGTAAAGTGGCAAGTAGGATTCGTTCCACAGGGAATTAGAGTGATTAGTTGAATAAATTAACTAATCTATATGCAATAAACTAAATCATAAAAATAAGGATGAGTGAATGGGTTGTCAAGCCATCAAACATACATGAAAAATAAACCTAATAAACTAATAAAAGAATACTTAACAAATCTAGATAAGATAAATGGAATTAACAATTAAGAGAATTGCTAGGGAAATAATTGTTAGGATTATGCTCAATAGCAAGAGTGTAATATTGTAATTAACAATCTTTTTCATATTAATAAAGTGATTTCTGGTTTAAACAAATCTTATAGCATTTATAGTTTAATATTATAATTGTCAAAGTAAATAATCATAAGGTCTAAAGACTATGAGAAAAGAAGAATTGTTCGTACATCTGGATATGTATGTGGTAGACACAATTCTTTAGTTAGTCTTGAATATTGTTCACAACTTAAGTTAAAGGTTGGGCACCTTTATCTTGTTAAAGTTGTAGAATTCTTTTGCTAGCATTTGAGTGTGATCAAATGAGATATGATGAGTCTAAAATCATCGGAGTGTCTTCGAGCAAAAGAATCTAGTGCACTGGGTGCATTGAACTGGATCACAATGAAATACTTTATCTATAACCGTCAGTAGATAAAAGTCTTTTCATTATCAGGACAATCGGAGAGTCTATCTTAATCCTGAGATAAATGATGGACTTATGGTTGCAAGTGATATCATTTGAGTTATCAATGAGTACGATTATATCGCATAGTCTATCCTCGATAGTTTGGTGATATTCATTTGTTAATCGATAGAGGACTTCATTTATAGATATGGACATCGTGGCTCCATTTATTAAATGAGAGTATAATATCATCATATGGATGTTTTGAGGTAATTGGATATTAAATATCAATGTTGAGTTTTTGATAGTGTCTATTGAAAACATGGCTTCTGGACAAGTCAAAATATCCAAGTTCAAAACGTGGTCATATGAGTAAATATGGTAACTTGGAGAGTTATAGGCGGTCTATGAACTCTTGGCAATTACTGATATTAATCACGGGGATACACTATCTCCAACATGATTGTCTAGGGTTTGAATGAGGAACATCTTCCTTTTCTGTCTTTATTTAAGAGTTCAATTTTAGCTCTTTAGTGGAATGAGTTAAAATTAATGGATCGGACCTAAGTAAATCATTTGTTGATTGTGATTAGGTTATGTCTATTGAAGCTTAAATTTAGATAGCCCGCCAAGATCCCCAATCCACACGGACTTGCATGGATCACTTGATATATTCTACCGGACCAATTATGGGTCCATTTAGAATTGCATTTAATATATTAAGGATATAATTTGCACATTATTTATTTAATGGGCTGCTCAATTATATTAATATATTAATGAAAGGCATGTGGGCTTGTTTCTTTTAGTAAGAATGAGTCTGGTTCACATGTGAGCTTTTTATTTAAAGTCCAATGGATTAAATGAAATAAGAAAATAATGTATGGCCCAATATTTATAAGTGGGGCGGCTAGGTGTATATTAAACCTAATATATTATTTTGTTTCATTGTTTTAATTAAATGAGAATTAATTAATTTATTAATTAATTGTTTAATTAAGAAACAAATATTTTTTGATTAGGAAATATGATTCCTAAAGGTATATTATTGGTAGTAGTATACTTAAATTAAAAGATTTGTTCGACAAGAAAATAAATAATTAATTTTATTTATTTAATCAAATAAGAAGTCTTTTTAATTTAGTCAAATAAGAGAATAAAAATATCTATGAGTTGGATTAGGGTTTGAACTCTTAAAAAACTAGAAGTGAATTAGGGTGCAACTAAAACTCCTATATTTTTGGAGTGAAAATTGCGGCAACCCTAATACTTTTGAGGAGAGAATTCGGCCACCCTAAATAGAAAAGAGAAGAGAATTTCAGCCACCTAGTTAATTTGGGTGTTGTGTGCTTGAAACAATTCTTCTTCTTCTTCTTCTTCTCAAATCATAGAAAGGATTATTATTCTACTAAAAACAAAAAAGAGTGAATAGATTATTCTTTGATGGTACACTAATTGCTTGTTCATCAATAAGCTTGTGTGTACAACATCGATTTAGGTTCACGCGAGTTTCGATCATTAGATTGAGAACTCAAAAGTGACCGGAATAATCTTAGTCTTCTTTTGATTGTTTTGTGACTGACAAAAGAAAAGAAAAGTTTGTTTGTCCATTCTCAGGTTTGCAATTCAAAGAAAAGGGAGACCACGCTCCTAAGTGATTCACGTTCGTGCTAGGATTGAAGATCTTGCGGATTACCATCGACGTAAGTCAATCGGATCACGCGACAAAAGGTATTCTTCTTTTGTTGATTATATGTATGTTTAATTAATTAAAAGGGTTAAGGTTCATAAAAGGAAATTTTTTTAAAAGCTACTAAATATATTCTATTTTTTAGTCTCACTTCCGCTGCTTGTACTGTACGTTATTTTTCCCTACAATAATGGGATCACAAATGAATTACGGGAAATGCTTATCAAGCTACTTTAAGTGAACGAATCTCATAAATGTGAACCAATTGATTTCTAAAATGTGTTTAGGCTATTATTATGAACCTTAAACAACTTCCCACCGCAATGCCTAACCGATTAAGGAGAGGGGGTCACGACGGGATCTATTTGTTACAATTAACGGCTTAGATTATCGCGGTTGATATATCCTCCAACAATCTATCCTATTCACTATGTTCTCAATCCATCAAGGTTGTCAATCCAATCAAGATTATATAACAAATTATCCTAAGCAAGATTATAATCAACTAGTGGGTATACATGTCAATTATATAATGCAAAGAATCTAATTATAAAATGAATAGAACACAAATAGAAATTAAAATATATTAAAGCTTAAGCAAATCCCAATCCAAATATTCTCACATCAAAACCCTAGAAAGGGGATTTAATTACACATATTACAAACAAAGGGAAGGCAAGTAAAAGATTAGGAAATCACCCATGGGTCTCCTTTTGTAAGCTTGATCCTTTCCTTGCCTTTGATACTCCTTGTGTAAAGAGTGGATGATGAGAATGTGTCTAGGTAGGTGGAGTCAAATCAGAAGTGACTAAGGAGATTTGTGGAGAAGATGGGAAGAAAAGTATGATTAGGGGAGGTAATCTAGATGTTAAGTTTAAGTAGGAGAGAAAATGGAGAGAAAAGGAATGGTGGAGAAAAGAGGTTTCTTGGTGATCAAGAGTTGTTCAAAAGAGGAAAAATGTGATGAATTTATAGGATTTTCAAATTAGGTCACGGGTGGTAAATTACCAAAACACCCCCTGACCATGGCAAATTACCATTTAGTCCAACAGAGGGGGTCATTGTGTAATTTTCTTGGCCAATCAGATTTCACAGAGAAAAGATTCACGGTTTGGCAAATGGTGACCCAAAGGGTGACCCTAAATGGTGACGAATCTAGAGCCAAAACAACTCCCTGTCGCCATACCTTGATTTTCGCTGTTTCGTCGCGATTTGGGCTTGGGGGCGACAAAGGGCAATTTGGGCAAAAGAGGGACTGCCAGATTCCGACCGATTGGAGGGCCGAAATTGGACCGACTGGGAAGCCGGTCACTTTGCCGTTATTTGGCATTAATTCTGGCCAAAAAGCGGTCGAAAATAGGTCGGAAATTTAGGACACAAAACGGCAGCGTTTTAGGGGCTACTACTGCACGTGTGAGCTGAAGGTAGGAGAAGATAGTTCTTTTGGGGTGTAATTAGCAAATAGGTGGGTTGCGCACAGATGGTTGATCTGGTCTGAAGTGGGGTGTAATTAGACAAGATAGGGGGTGCAATTTGGACAGCTACTGTCTTGATTTGGGTCACGCCTTGGGCTAGACATTTGGGCTGTGCGTAAGGCCCACTACCAGATCTACTTGCCTCCATTAAAACACACCGTTTGACACTTGGGCTACTAGACTTGGGCTACTGCACTTTGGGCCGCTCCTGATCATGCTTGGGCCACGCCTGGGCCGCCTTCGTTTGGGCCTGCTGATTGCCCATAATGAAACGCTGCGTTTCATCAACTGGTCGCGTGGCTGTTGTGATTTGCATGGTAAATTGCAGTTCAGCCCCTGCATTCTTCAAAATTCATAATAACTTCAATTCTTCCTCCAATAATTACACTTTTGTCCCTTTTTCACCAAAATTACTCCAATGCCTCTGAACTCTATAAATTCCTGAAAACACTTAATTTACACCATTAAATCACAGAATAATGCCCAAGAATCAAGCAAAAGGAGAAGGAAATGAGGACCAAAATCATACCAATTTTTGTTCGATCAGTGCTCAGTCAACAAGAGTTGTTGATCCATTGACATCTGATAGTCATATGATTCCTAATCAGGATACACTGCCTCCTAGATGTAGTGGGAGGGTTGTAAGACAACTTGAACACTATTTGGGTATAAGTGAGGGATGAGATGTCGTCTCTACTGATAGTGTGGATGATCCATTGACATTTAAGAATGCAATGGAAGATCCTGACAAAGAGGAATGGCTTAAAGCCATGAATCTCGAGATGGAGTCCATGTACTCTAACTCAGTCTGGGAACTTGTAGACTTACTAGATAGGGTAAAACCCATAGGGTGTAAGTGGATCTATAAGAGAAAAAGAGGAGTAGACGGGAAGGAAGAAACCTTCAAGGCAAGACTAATGGCCAAGGGTTATCCCAGAAAGAGGGGGTCGATTATGAAGAGACCTTCTCGTCAGTAGCCATGTTTAAGTCTATTTGGATTCTCTTATCCATAGCTGCCTATTTCGATTATGAAATTTGGCAAATGGACGTCAAGATTGCATTCTTAAATGACAATCTTGAAGAGAGCATCTGCATGATGCAACCAAAGGGATTCGTGTCTCCAGATCAAGAGTAAAAAGTTTGCAAGTTGCAAAGATCCATTTATAGACTTAAGCAAGCATCTAGATCTTGGAACATAAGGTTTGATGATGTGATCAAAACCTATGGCTTCGAGCAAAATGTTGATGAGCCTTGTGTCTACAAACGCATCATTGACAAGAAGGTAGTTTTCTTAGTTCTTTATGTAGATGATATCCTACTCATTGGGAATGATGTAGGGGTATTATCAAAAGTAAAGAGCTGGCTGGTTAACCAATTCCAAATGAAAGATTTAGGAGAGGCAAGTTATGTTTTAGGGATCCAACTTATAAAGGATCGTAAGAATAAACTCATAGCATTATCTCAGGCATCGTATATCGACAAGATTCTTGTATGATTTTCGATGTAGAACTCCAAGAAAGATAATTTACCTTCTAGATATGGAGTTGACTTGTCTAAGGAACAATGTCCTAAGACACCTCAAGAAGTTGAGGATATGAGACGTGTTCCCTATACGTCAGCAGTAGGTAGTCTCATGTATGCTATGTTATGCATGAGATTGGACATTTGCTTTGCAATGGGAGTAGCCAACAGATACCAGTCCAACCCAGGATTGGATCATTTGGTTGCTGTTAAGACTATTCTCAAGTATCTTCGGAGAACGAGAAACTATATGCTAGTGTATTCATGACAAGATTTGATCCCGTTATGATGTACGAATTACTGATCAATTCATGAAAACCTTACGGCTAAAGTGTTTACGGGTCACCTAGAGAGTCTAGGTTTATAAGACAAGTCTCTTATGCTTTAGTGCAAGTGGGAGATTGTTGGGGCTTTTGCCCTAAAACTTGTAAATTGTAAATGTGAATTGAACATAATCCTAGATTTCATCAATCAAAGGATCAAAGTATATTTCAAGGATTATTAATCATATGATGATTCAATCAAGTCTCAAATAATCTTAGATATCAATCTAATCATAATACAACGCTCAATCATGTGAAAATCATAGAATCCAAGAATCTAGTTCACATATGTCTCTAATTAGACTTTTGATTAGGATTGATTATGAAGCTATCTTTCTCAATAGCATTCACCATACATATACATGCATATAGAAGAATAAACCCCAAGAAAATTGAAGGTTATAAAAGAAGAAATCACAAAGATATGAACACTACCTTGCAATCACGAGCTGGTTCGGTTTTCTGTATAGAACAACTAGAAAAATCAACCAAACAGCTGCAAGACCACTTGTAAAAGGTAGAGAACTCAATTACAAACAATCTCCAACTTGAATCAACCAATTCCGACTTCGTATGAGAAAGTTATGGTGTTTGGAAGGGGAGAAAAGTTGAGAGAAAATTTCTGGTCTAAGGATTTCTAAATTTTCTTCTTAGAATGAATGGGAAGGAATGAATGAAATTTAAAAGGACGAAAGAGTGGAACAAGGACCAATCAGCAAGTGCCATGTCACCTCCATGTGTGGGGTGTATATGGCATAGGTGGGCAGAGAGCTGCTCTAGCCGTGTGCCACACGTGGCACACCAAGGTTGGCCGATGGCCAATCTTGCTCCTCTCGCGCTCCACTAGAGTTCTTCAGCCGTATCCGGGCCTCCAAACTCTGATTTCAAATCTATCTTTGGATTATGAATCGTGACTCCCTCACGCACAATGAAGACTATGAAACTTTGACAAAAGATTGAGAATTCATCTCGGAAAATGACGCCGAACACAACTCAACGAATGAGAACGATAAGTAGCGTAGCTACATCGTTTGAACTCGAAACCAAATGAATGAGTAACCGAAATGACCGGGACTCAACAAGGAATCATAAGAGATCATGTTCAATTCCAAAAAATAAAAATAAAACATAAACAAATAAGCACAACACCACACATGTATGCCGTTTCCTATACATAGTCTTAAAACATGCAATTCTACAATGTATGAAAATTTGAGTTCAATGCAAAAGCATATAAAAACATGTGAATGTGCTATATAAATGTTGCACAATGATGCAAGGACACATATGATTTATTTGTATGTGTGTACCTATGCCTTGAAGAAGAATGAGGTCTATATTACCTTAGTTGTGCAATGTAGTCCATTCCTATTCGAAGACACCTTCCTACATGATCTTGTGGTCACATCTTTCTTTGAAGCTTCAAATCATCAACCTAAGACCACTAATAAAATACAAGAAAAACATTGTTTTGATAAGGAATATATGCCAAGACAAACCAAAAACCTAACAATCTCCCCCTTTGGCAAATTCCATGTCAAAACCCCTATACATATACTAAAACAATTACAAAGAAAATTTAGTCACAATGAGTACAATGATTTACACATAATAGACAAAATTTCCAACAACAAGTCTTGAACTTCATCTTGGTCTTCTCTTGACATCACCTAAAAATAACTTGAAGGCACAAAAATATCCAAGAGACAACACATATGGCAATATACATTTATTAGCAAGAAAATAAAACATTTAAAGTTCAAATGGATCATGTATGCTCCCCGTTAATACATGCTATCCACCAAAATATTTTAGCCAATATTAATGAAAAATATTACATGCCATAGAGTTCAAACTTGATACCAAAATACACTAAAACATAAAAAATAGAGAACTAAGAAAGCTAGAATTAACATGTAAAACATGTATCTCCCCATATATCTCCCTATAATTCTCCCCCTTTTTGACATGATATGAAGCCAAAAAGAAAGAATAAGAAAATATACCTCAAAGCCATTCTAGCCACTTGTGCCAGCAAGGAAAATTGAGCGATTGGTTGATCTCACATAATGCTTTGAAGTAGATGCATTCCTTTCCAATTCCTTGATCTTCTCATCTTGAAACTCTACTCTAGCATTTAGCTCTTCAATCTTCCTATGTGACTCCTCAATTTGCCCCCTTGACTCTTTAACCACTTTCTTCAAATGCAAAGCCCAAGTAGGAAGAAAAGGTGCACTAGATACATGGCTTGAATCATATGATTCATCAAAAAAGCTTAAATGTATCATTAGACTCTCCCTTTCCCTTGTATGACATGCTTGCCACATGTTTATCACTTAACTTGTCCAAGGGAGGTAAAAGCACACCATTGTCTTGATTCTTCAACCCTATGGCTAAATAATAATGAGAAATGAAACCCGGAAATGCAAATTTCTTGTCCAACTGAGTTAAACAAGCCGCAATCTCTATATGTTCAATGAGCACTTTTCCAAGGTTAATGGCTTTGCGAGTCACTAAAGCATACACGATCTTGATCTTTTCTCTATTAAGTTCGGTAGCATTAGTAGAGACAACAAGATTTGCTCGAACAAATAAATGCCAAAAAACACTAATCTTGGTCAACTCATAATGATGTAAAATGGAGATCTGGATTATAGAGATTCATTAATGGAGATCAACAAAATTTCTTTTTTTGAAAGAAACAATATTTATTTTTTAATTAATTGATTTTTTTATTATTATTCTCCAAATACAAATAAAAGGGTAAGGGCAAATCTGATACTTTTCCTATTTGTGGAAATAGTGGGAAATGTCACCTTTTTGACCGGGTTTTGTAAGAAAGTCACCACTTTAATAACTTAAGTTTAAAAGACACTAAAGTAAGTGATTTCCCAAAATGTCCTTACTCCCAAAATGTCCTTACTTTACACATTCTCTTACTTTGAAGTTTCCTGAGATTTTATTCTTTCATCTTCTTCAAAGAGATCTGTTTAACAGACCTCTAATGGAGGTTGAATATTATAACATTATCAATGCATCTTCATTGGATAATTAGTTTAGTGGTGCTACGTTTTTTTTTTTTTTCAATTTAAAACCCAAATTGGGTTCCTTTTCATTTGTTCTCCGAGTCTTTTGTAAACCTTAAGCTGGTTGTGTGAATTTTGAATATAATTGAAAAGTGGTGACTTTCTTACAAAACCCGGTCCAAATAGTGACAAATTTTTTTTGAACCCTTTCCTATTTTATGGTTGACTAACAGTGGTCAACCATCGGTCAAAGAATCAAGGGATAGTCTATGTAATTATGTCAATTGTTTAGGTTTTAATAAAATTATACGTATAGTCAGAGTGAGTTAGTACAATTTGCCTATTATTATTATTATTTTTTTTGGCTTTTAATACAGAATCTGCCAACGACTTGTATATGCAAGTCTTCCGTGGACGAAGACTAATCTGCCAACGACTTTTCCAAGTGATCTTTCATACTCTATTTCTCAAGAATCATGTGTTAACATTAATTTTTTCCTTAAACTTAAAATAATAAATCTTTTGAATTCCATGTATAAACCAGTTGCTTCTCCTCTCTTGTTTTTCTTTACAATTCTCTCTCTCGTCAAATCAATTGATAAAATTCACTAGAAATATCTTTTTCTCAATTATATACCAACCATACTTTTTAGTCCACTTTACATCATCTTCTTCCACCACCTCTCCGTCCTCGTCGTTGGTGATTCCCTTCACATTTACAATCAAACAGAAACCATATTTCTCTACTGTGGCTACTCCGACAACATGCCTTCCCAAGATGGCTAGCGAACTTGGATCAGAGATATCATGTCTGAACATTTCCCTTTATACCAATCACAAAACAATGTATCAACATCTGCCGAACCCAGCCAACAACCCCGCAAGGCCGTTGATAAAGCACCGTACATGATGGCTCGCCTCTCACGTTTCCAATTCAATTACACATTCAACCTCACCCCAGGCCAAAAATTCATCCGATTGCATTTCTATGAGACGTCATATCAAAACTTGGACAGATCTAAGGCTTTCTTCTCGGTCAAAGTCGGTTCTTTTACATTGCTCAACAACTTCAGTACTTCACTTGCAGCTAACATTTTTGGTCAAGACACCATTTAAAAAGAATTTTGTGTTAACGTCCAAGAAAATCAAAGTTTAAACATAACATTCACTCCGAGCCAAGATTACAAGGATTCGTACGCTTTTATCAATGGAAAAGAAGTAGTATCCATGCCTCTCAATCTTTATTACACTGCCATAATCGGTGAAACGGAGTATCCTTTTGTGGGGTAGACAGCAAAAAGTTTGCATAGTCTCTTAAATAGTAATGCTCTTGAGACAGTATACAGAGTAAACATCGGTGGGAAACCTATCTCGGCCAGAGAAGACACGGGCATGTATCGAACCTGGTTAGACAACGTTAGCTTCTTAACAGAAGCTAATCCTAGCTCTCTTCCTGTAAACCTTACTCTTCCATCCAGTTTTAGTAGGATACATAATTACTCTGCTCCAATTGTAGTCTATCAAATAGTCAGGACAATGGGAAATGATGCCAAAGTGAACGAAAATTATCAGCTCACTTGGGAGTTTCTGGTGGATTTTGAATTTACTTATCTTGTTAAGCTTCACTTTTGGGAGTTTCAACAAGAGATAACACTAACTGGAAACAGAGTATTTGAGATATACATAGCTAATCAAATGGCTGAGAAACGAGTGGACATGATTGGTTGGGGTGGCAGAAGTGGTGTTCCAGTTTATATAGACTATGCTGTGACGATGGGATCAAAAGCAAACCAAAAGAAATAGAATCTCGCTATTGCCTTGCGCCCTGCTCCGGCGTATGTGAATAACTACTCTAACGCCATCTTAAATGTCATTGAAATCCTGAAAGTCGACAGTTTCAAAAATCTCACCGGACCTAATCCTGTTCCTCGGACAACCCCAACAACGGTTGCGCCGCCCACATATGGTAATAATTGCAGCAACAATTGCAAAATTATAATCGCAGCCTTCATTGGTATTGTGTCTAACTTCATTGCCGTCTCTGTTGTCTTATTGTTCACTCGCCAGTGAAAAATTAGTAAAGTGAATGAGTACTCTAGTTCCCACAGCGTGGAAAAGTCTTGGTGGAATCGTTTTTCGTCTTTTACAACTACACCAAGTCAACCAAGTCAACCAAGTCAAACAGCTCATCTCTATCGTTCGATCTTTACAACCACTTTTCGCTATCAGAGATGAAAGCTACTACAAACAACTTTGATAAGGTGTTCATAATCGGAGTAGGAGGGTTTGGCAACGTGTACAAAGGGTTCATCAACGGTGCGAGTGGGAGTGAGACCACCCAAGTCACCATCAAACGGCTGAATCCAGGGTCACAACAGGGTGCTTACGAGTTCAAGACTGAGATCGAGATGCTATCTCCACTTCGTTACCATCATTTGGTCTCTCTGATTGGTTACTACAACGATGATGGTGAGATGATCCTCGTTTACGATTACATATGCCTCATGGGAACCTCCGTGATCATCTCTACGACTCCGATAATCCTCCTTTCTCGTGGAATCAACAACTATAAATATGCATAAGTGCTGGCCGTGGACTGAATTATCTTCACACGGGGGCTAAGCACGTTATCATTCACTGTGATGTGAAGACGACAAATATCTTGTTGGATGAAAAATGGGTGGCCAAAGTATCCGATTTTGGATTGTCCAAAGTGGGACCCATATCCACGACGTCCAAAGCTCACGTGAGCACTACCGTCAAGTGTAGTTTTAGGTATTTGGATTCAGAGTATATATGGCTTCAGCGACTAACGGAGAAATCCGACTTTGTTATTGAACATGGTTTTAATCTCAGATTCATTGCCTTTTGCCAATGGCAACTATCAACATCCTCCATTGTTTCCTTATACGAGTAGAGATCATCGTCGTCCAGGAGATTCTCCACTGATTCTCTCAGACCGATGTATCTCTCCGGTTGTCTACTAACCCTTCCACTACGACGAGGAATGGTAGGTTGTCGATCTTGTGATTGTGCGGAACTTACAATTGGGCTAGGTTGTGAAACTTCTTGTGGAATTGTATCTCCTGACATCTCATTCAGGACAATTCTACTTTTAGGTATAAAATTATTCATATAGTCATTTTCCTAAGCATTTGTTGAAACAAATACTTTAAGATCTGAAGGACTATAGAAATAATATCCTTTTGTTCCTTTTGGATACCCCACAAATATGCATGTATCCGAATGAGACTCCATTTTTTTCTGTCTTTCCTTTTAACACATGCATAGGATAACCAAATATCCTTAAATATTGTAAAATAGGCTTTCAACTAGTCCACAACTTATGCGGTGTTTGAGGAACCAACTTAGATAGTACATCGTTTAGAATGTATATTGCAGTTTGTAAAACATATCCCCATAAAGAAATAGGAAGCGTTGAATAACTCAACATAGACCTAACCATGTTCAAAAGAGTTATATTTCTCATTTCTGCCACCCCATTTTGTTGAGGTGTTCCTGGTGTAGAAAACTGAGAAATGATCTCATTATCAATAAGATATTGCTGAAACTCACCAGATAGATAATCTTCACCGCGATCAGATCTCAAGATTTTTATGTGTTTCTCAAATTGATTTTCAACTTCAGCTTTAAATGCTTTGAACATGTCAAAAGTATCCGACTTATGTCTCATGAGATACACATAGCCAAATCTCGAGCAATCATCCGTGAAAGTGATGAAGTACTCATATCCACCTCTAGCTTGAATGCTCATAGGACCACATACATCAGTGTATATTAATCCTAAACATTCAGTGGCTCTTGTGCCTTTGGTCGTGAACGACCTTTTGGTCATTTTACCTTCCAAATAGGATTCACAAGTTGGTAGATCATCAACCTTTAGGTCACTTAAAGGTCCATCACTAACCAATCTTTTAATCTTATTAAGGTTAATATGACCTAGGCGCAAATGCCATAGGTAAGTCTCATCTATTGTTAATTTTACTATTTTATGATTAGGTTGCGTTAATTCTGTGTCTAACAAGTGAGAGATATTTCTATGTAAATAGAATAGACCATTTTCCAATATACCTTTGCCAACAAATTTGTCATTTTTACTAATAATAAAATCTTTATTAAAAGTAACCAAATATCCAAATTTATTTAAACAAGAAATTGAAATTAAATTTCTCTTGAATTGAGGTACATAATAAACGTCTATCAAATCTAAATGCTTACTAGAATCTAGATTAACTCTAATATCTCCCACTACACTAGCAGACACAAACGTTCCGTTGCCTAAACGTAAGTTGATTTCTTTCTTATTCAGTCTTTTCCTTTCCTGGAACCCTTGCAAGGAATAGCAAACATGATTAATGGCTCCAGAGTCTATGATCCAAGAATCTGTAAAATCTGCCAGAAAACATGTTTCAAGATAATTAACATTATCTTTTTCCTTTTCTTTCTGAGACTTTGGACAATTACTTTTCCAATGTCTCTTTTTACCACAAAGGAAACACTTCCCTTTGATCTTGGTTACTTTCTTGGTCTCCTTCTTGGTAGGCCCAAATTGCTTTTTCTTCTGTTGTTTCTTGACCTTCTGACGGGTCTTAACAGTAGCAACTTTACCTACCATATGAATCTCTTGACTTAAGCCATTAGATTCACAAGTAGGAGCAGGTGGCTTGGGAGTAGACAGAAATAATTTATGTTTTCCAGCTTGCAGCAACAACCCAATTGTCCTTTTTCATGTGACATAATTATCACCAGTTAAAGTATTATTTTTTAGGATGATCATTAGGGATGGGGTCATGATTTCTGAATAAAACAAAAATATATATGAGTAAATAATCATGATAAAGCACTTTCAAATATTTATCTAGAATTAAATAAATAATTCAATCGTAAAATTCAACGGTGATCCAACACCCATAAATGTCACGCCTCCTTTGGGAGTTTGCACCATTTACTAGTTGGACTAGGTCCCACCTAATTGTTAACATAACAACCAGCGTTTTCCCTCACGAAAATCCCTCCTTTGAGAGTAGATCTCATTTGAGTTAATTGTCTAGTCTATCCTTGTAAGGAAGTGTCTTGCTAAATTCCATTCATGGATACCCCTTGGGGGGTTATCACACAAAACATAAAGCTCAACTAACCTTGGAGGCCATAGGTGTTTCAAAACACCCTCTCCCACTCAATTATTTAAGGCGTGTGATTAAATTCCATAGAATGATTTACCAAGTTATCTAGATGCCAATTAAACAACTAAATCATTCAATGCATGTTCATACCAAAAGAGATATATGAGTGACACTCCTACTCTATATGATATGTTATCATACAACAACAAATATTGTAATATTTACGGAAATATAAATAGTCACAATTTCGTTTCATCCTAGAAAAGCAAGTAAATTACATTTGTCGGAAATACAAAAAACCCTAACTTGGCGGAAAAGTCTTCAAGCGGCCATCATTCGAGTGCACCATGGATGCCCCTCATGGGCGTGTGCAGCTCACACCACCCATAGGGCTGCTGTGCGCAGCTCATACCACAACAAGCGCAGCTGCGCACTAGGTTGCACGCATGTTTGTTGCTATGGTGTGCATGGTGCCAAGCTTGTTCCGGTTGCTTCCAATTCTTCAACTCTTCGAATCTTCGATACTCAAATATATTACAGCAGAATTCTTACAAATAAATTACTGTAGTTTTTTTTTTTTTTTTTTTTTTTTAATTATAAATACTGCAGTATTTTTAATAATAAAAAGTGCAGTATTTTATTATAATATATTCTGCAGTAATTTTATTACAATAGCAAAATAAAAGAAAAAACTTAGCAACTACCAAGAAGGAATTATGGCGATAACCACCCTTCTTGTTACAATTCCAAAACAAAAATACATTGAAATTCTAGGACCAAAATCGACCAACAACAAATCATATAATAATAACATATATAAATCCATACATTCCAATGTAGTTATATATGAGAATACCTAGAGTGTCATCTCTTTCTAAAACATGCATAATCACAATAAAAGAAATAGATTCACGTATATATACATTAATTAATCAAAGGGTACAACCAAGGCTCTGATACCAATTGTAGGGAAAAAATACATGCGGCGGAAGCGAAAATAGGTTTAGAATAGTTTAAATTTTTTCCTTTTTAAAGATGAACCTTAACCCTTGATTAATTAACATATAATAAAAGTATCGTATGATCCAATTGACGTTGTGTCAATGGTAATCCGCAAGATCTTCCAATCCAATCACGAACGTGAATCACCTAGGAGCCTGGACTCCCTTTCTTTGAATTGTGTACCTGAGGATGGATAACAAAAAACTTTTTCTTTTTCGTTATTCACAACAGCTATTACTTGTGTGTATGTGTATTATACTTCTGAATGTTGATTGTTGCCAAATATTAATTGTGGGAACCTGATGTAGATGCATTTAATGTTAGATTGACATAATCTTGGATCCAAATTGGTTTTGAACTAATCGAGGAAATAACCAAATGCTTATGAGCTTGATTTCAGGTGCTTGTCATGAATGTATGGGTGGTAACTGTATATCATATAACACCTACGGTTCAAAAGGTTTAATTCACTTTCATGGCTTGTTTTATTGTGTTTAGGTCCGAGAGTTATGTGGAAGTGGCTTCTTAGCTTAAATTTATCAGTTTTTAGGTGTTTTAAGGAAATTAGTAATGGTCATCCTTTCTTCAATAGATTGGGTTATTTGGTAACAGAGCATGGAGATTGGCCATTGCATAAGATGTCTCCTAGAGGTATGTAATTTTGAAGTTGTTTTCTTTAAAATAATTTCAAATATCTATTTTTCTATTAAAAAGAGGTTGGATTATGTATTTTCTAACACAGTTCTATATATAATATTTTGAATTTGTAAGACAATCATTTGCACAATGCATGCCTCAAGTTGTTGAAAGTACTGGCTACCTACTTTGAATCTATAATAAAAATTAGGGGGGTTTTTAAATATAGCCACTTTGAAGATACCAAAACCATATATAGCCAGAAGTTATTGTATTTAAATACCTGATCTTACAATTGTATCCCTATTTAATTGTTCTGAATTGACATGTAAGTGTTCTCCTAACAGACTAAATTACCCCTTGTAATACATTGAAAAGGGAAAACGAAAAGCCACAGTCTATAACAAAATGGAAAAGTGAAAACGGAAAGCCACAGTCTGTAACAAAACCTTGAAAAGTGAAAACGGGAAAGCCACAATGTGTGGATACAGGGAAGAACGACGACCGCATGTGAGGGAAAACGGGAAAGCCACAGTGTGTGGATACAGTAAAGTACAACGACCGCAAGTGACCACCAAATACCCCAACGACCATAATGTGTGGAGATGAGGTAGGATCGAATTAGCTGTGTACTTAATTGACACGATCCCTAATTATTTCTGTAACATTTGATTTGATATAAGCAATTTATGTCCTCTATCCCTTTTTTTTTGTTGTGTTAATCCTAATGTGGTATTAGGATTTTTTTGAAAATCTGGAATAACTTGAAATCTGGAAATCTGGAATTACTTTGCGTTACTTGCCCATTTGGGTCTTGATTTTTACCATGATTTTCTCAATTTTCCATGATTTCCCAAGAGTTGTTTTTCCCAAGAGTGGTCTCCATGATTTCCATGGTTTAAAAAAAAAAAACCCATTTTCCAGGAAGCATCCAATATTTTGCCCTGATTTTCCTTGATGTGCTCATGATGCATTCGATGATGTGCCCTATGGATCCAAGACCAAGATTACATGCCATGATATGCCCCATGACTTTACATATAGCCTTTCCATCCCATATGACTTTCCTCCTCCATGTTTCCAAGACTTTCTTTCCATGTTGCTTTGACTTTCCATGATGTGCCCCCATGATGGTTTCAACTTTCCATGATGTTGCCATATCTCCCATGACTTTACATGAAGCTTTCCATGATGTCGATTTCCATGATGTTGCCAAACATGATGCCATGACCAAGATTAACATTTCATGATGCATTCATGATGTTGCCATGACATTCCATGATTTTTACATGACTTTCCATGATGTTGCCATGACTTTTTTTCCATAATGCCATGACCAAGGCTAACATTCCATGATGTTGACATGATTATCCATGATGTCATCACAATCATCCCTCATGACTTTCACTTACTTTTCATTACATGTTCATGTTAGCCCTTTATATTTTGATTTTCCATGCTTTCATAAATTGTCTATGGTTTTACATGACTTGCCATTATTTCATATATATTCCCCCTATTATTTTCCGATGGCTTTGGACCCAAACGCGAAAACCTTCTTATATTCGGATCATGAGGGATGGATCAAGGCAAGGATAAACTCGAAAATTTGGCACCACTGTGACATTCTTGGTGACATTGATGAAGTTTTAGGTAGATTACACTTTTTAGGGGTTTAAGCAAGGACCATTCGGCCACTACTTATGTCTGCATTTGCCCGTCACTAAACATGGAAAGGTTTTGCATTATATTATCAAAAGGCAGATCGAATATACCACTAGGTCTGCTAATGCATCACCACCTCGAGATGATGAAATGTGGTTTGGGCTAGGTACGCAATAATATCGTGTCAGTCAAGTTGAGTTTTGCCTATGTTATGGGCTAAAAATGGGTAAATTGCCAGAAGGATTAATAAGGGCGAAGTATACTCCAACGGAGAACAGCCTATACGCAAGACATTTTGAGAACCAACCTACGTATGAATCATTGTTCGAAACTTTTAAACTACTGACCGACGAGCAAGGTTAAGATGGTTTGAAAATGGCAAATCTGTTGGTCATAGGCTATATCTTATGCACTATCGACTCATGTGACCATGTACCGCTATGGATGTTTGCATTAGTGGATAACGATGAAGCTTTCAAAGGTTTTCCGTAGGGTTCATACATGTATAGTTTGACTTTGCACTGGATTAAAAATGCTACACACAAAAACCTTAACAACCTCAAACCATCAAACGAAGCAGACAAGAATGAGTCAGCTTTCAAAACAATCGAATCAGTGGTTGAAGGTGAAGGTAAACAAGAATCATAGAATGCAGGTCCTTTCAAAGGAAATGCAAAAAATTGAGGAAGACAAAAGACTAAAGGCAAACCCGAACCGAAACCTACCATCACTTACAACCTTTCCGGGTTTCTTCTCTATTTTCAGGTATGTACACCAACCACTATAAATACTGATTGAATGGACCCATTTCCTAACACATTTTTATAACGCTACTTAATGAAAACGGTAATAGGTTTGGGCCCTTGAAAGATTTCCTTTTTTGACCGGTGTAATTATCATTCGCCTGGTTTCGAGTTATCCACGGTTTAAAAACTGGGAGTTTTTGAACACTTCGATTGGGTTCGATGAAAAACATTTCAACAAGTGCAGTGTATGTGTGTATATATATACCCATGTCACTTGCAACCTTTAATTGTCATGTTAGATTTTTATCTCACTTTAACATTAACGGTAATCCTCTGATATGTGCAGTTGGTAACAGTTGACATGATACCTACTCTGACTGAAAAATAGCAAACCTACTACAAATCAATCGATATGGACTTCGTCTGTTCCAGTTTGATTCATAGGAGATGCCCTGCCCAAGTGTATTGAACTGAGTCTATTATTGATGATCAAGTAGGGTGTGAATTGCCTAGTGGTATTGTAGATTTGGACAACCAGGAAACCAAAAGAAAAATGAACAAATCGATTCTCATCACAAATCGTGTCCACCTTCAGTTCAGAGGACACTATTTCCTAACAATGAATCTCCTGAGACTTCACCCAATCCAATCAGAATGGATGACTCTAACCCAAAGGAAACAAAGTTTCGAAGAGTTGAAGAATTGGAAGAAGAAAAAGGAAACAACCGGTACCAATCCTACATCGTCCGCACCAAAGCAACAAGCGAGCACGCAAACAAGCGTGCAGCTGCGTTTGTTATGGTTTGGGGCGCACGGCTGACCATGGGGGTTAGGTGCATGCACACGCCCATGGGTGGGGCAGCCAAGGTGCACGCACGAGATGGCCGCTTGAAGACTTGTTCGCCAAGTTAGGGTTTTTGTATTTCCAATGTAATTTACTTGTTTTTCTAGGATGAACCAAAATTGTGGCTATTTATTTTTCCATAAATATTACAATATTTGTTATTGTTTGATAACATGTCATATAGAATAGGAGTGCCACTCATATATCTCTTTTGGTATGAACATTCATTGAATGATTTAGGTATCTAACTGGCATCTAGATAACTTGGTAAATCATTCTATGGAATTTAATCACATGCCATAAATAATTGAGTGGGAGAAGGTGTTTTGAAACACCTATGGCCTCCAAGGTTAGTTGAACTTTATGTTTTGTGTTATAACCCCCCAAGGGGTATCCATGAATGGAATTTAGCAAGATACTTCCTTACAAGAATAGACTAGACAATTGACTCAAATGAGATCTACTCTCAAAGGAGGGATTTTCGTGAGAGAAATATTGAAGGTCGATATCTTGGTAACACACTCAATGTGGTTTTATTGATATCCTCCTAAGAGTTCTTGTCAATAAAATTGCAAGGCTAAAATTGAAAATGTTGGTTGTTATGTTAACAATTAGGTGGGACTTATTGGTTGCTTTGAAAAACGTGATGAGTGAGAAAGCTAGAGAGAGAAATGTTGGTCGGTGGAGACCTGAAGCGAAGAAGGACTTTAGGGATAGTTTGTTTTCCATTTTTGTTGACAACCTTAATCTTGTTATGGACTCCATTTGCTTATGGGGTGTGTTCAAACCTTTTGGTAAAGTTAGGGACATGTTCTTATCGTCAAAAGATAATGGTCGAAGAAGTAGTTATGCGTTTATTAGGTTTGAAACTATGGAGGAGGCGAGGAAGGTTGCTAGACTTACTAATGGAATGCACATTTACAGTTGGCCCATATCTGTGAAGGTGGCGGAAAAAGATTGGAGCGATAGGAGGAAAATTTTCAAGAGATCGGTAGTCAACAAAGAAGTTCCAGAAGACTTGAGAGGTGGTTGTAGTAACTCTTCCTCTGATAATTGATCTTTTGCTGACGTTTTAGAAGTGAGAAAGCAGGGGATGGACGGGTGTAGGGATTCAGAAGCAGGGTATATTTTGACCATGAACTGGAAAGGCAAGCGTGAAGGCTTTGATTGGCTTGATAGAAGTGTTGTGGGGGTTCTTAGGAATTTCTCAAGTATTTCGAGAGTCAATAGGAGGTTAACCAACATGGGTGTTCACTTTACTTTGGCCTATCTTAGAGATAAAAGTGTTGTGTGGGAGTTTGATCTAGGTCGGACTGTGATGATTTCATTAAGAATCATTTCATTTGGAAAGAGTGTTTTTTGTCTATGGTCCTATGGACGGATTCTGTGATACCCAACTCAGGGTTGGTTTGGTTAAATTGTGTAGGAATCCCATTGAGATGCTAGTCGGAATCATTTTTTAAGAAGATTGGTAGGACCCTTGGAGAACCTTTGGTAGTGGACAATGAAACAGTTCAGAGGAGCAGATTAGACAGAGGTCATGTGCTGGTTCTCATCCCAGTTGGTGTTCCTATGATGAGCAAGATAAGAGTCTTTGAAGAAAGCATTCTTTTGAGTTTTGGATCTTTGAAGATCCCAGCCGGGTTGACCATTCTTGGCTGATGGATCATCTGGGTCTGAAGAAAAAGAGCGATATTTGGTGTTCAAATTTGAATGGCAATCTGGTTTTGAATAATCCTATTGGTATGGAAGTGACAGCTCCTGATTTGGCAGAGCAAGTAGGAAAGTTCTACGTCAAACAGCCCTATTCGGTTGACAATAGAGGTGGTAGGTTGAAGGAAGACATGGGAATTCACAATCAAGGTCAGGTCAGATTTAGGGAGGATTTTAGCTCCTACTCATCACTTAAACGCAAAGACAAAATGGTGCTTTCTAGGAAAAGCAAAAGTAGACCACAATACCTAAGCATGGGTTTCAAATCCATAGTATTGGAAAATAGGAACTTAGTGTTGGGGTTTTTGCCCTAAAGCTTGTAGTTTGTAAATGTGAATTGAACAAGAAATAAAAGAAGTAGTTTATTCATTCAAATTGTCTCATACATTTATAATAACATGTGTACTTAACATCCAAGATTGCCAGATGTAATTTCAAACTGAGTATATGAATGTCATATATATATGGATTCAGTTTGAAAAGAGCAATCTAAAGAGTCCGTAGATAGCAAATAAAGCTGGGTACTTTATTTGTGGTCAACCTACAGCTGCTGTCCATTCCGTAATGTACGGTGATCTTATCCTAGATCATTCATATGGAGATATGAGAATGGAGGCACCTTATATGATTTGATCATATAGGACTGGGCCATGATCTATATGAATCTCTCACCAAGATCCGTTAAAAGATGAAATTCATATATATCAACAAATGATGACTATATATGGGTGATCTTAATCCTGAGTGTCTTATCGACTCCTTCAGGTTAGATCGTGGTTTTTGATATACCATGGGTGAGATCGGAGTTGCATTCCCGGTCAATAACTTCGTATGTTGGAATCGCGGTTTGGCTTGTGGCTGGGAAGGTCTGCACACAATAGAGGAATCCACTCCTTCTTGTGAGAAGTAGATAGTAGTTCCCTTAAGGGTTGATTCGGGGCTTGAACAATATGAGCGCTCTCCTAATTCCGTAAGGAATGTAGGATTTATTGTTCATTAGAGAATCAATGGTACTTAATGGAAAGATATAATTAGAGGGGTATAACGGACATTATGACCTAGCTCTAATTATGAACTACCTGTGGAGGATTATACCATATGTAATAGCTATATCAATGGACATCAAGAGTTATTGGTTTGTGTAAAAACGTCTACAGTTGAGAGAGTGCAACTTCGGGTTTTTAGTGGAACAACACCGAAGTTAATAATCATGAAATATTAATTAAAGAGTTTAATTATTTATTTCTAAGGATTATTGGAGCTCAAAATACTGTAGGTCCATTAGGTCCCCTTGCTAGCCCGATCGATTTAGGTAACATGGGTCACGGTTAATTAATTGGATTGTCCAATTAATTGTGTTACAAAAGTGACACGTGTCTATTTGGGAATTAATTGAATAATGTGATTATTCAATTACTGAATATTAATGATTATGTTAATTAAATAATTAGATTATTTAATTGTGTAAGTAATCATTAGATGGAGGGTGTTAAAGAGAGATCATCGGTTAGTTTTATAACATATATATTTGATATATATGGTATAACAAAACTGATGCATTGATTGAAGAATAAAAGAAAATTAATGCATTGATGGTAGAATAAAAGAAAACTGATGCATTATTTATAACAATCAGGTGAAGAGAGAAATAGGTGCGGCTAGAGACAAAATAAAAGAATTATTTTTTTCTTTTAGACTGATTATTGCCGCACTTCACCAATAAAAGAACAAGAGTTGTCTTTTGTGTGTTCTTCTCTTCTACCTCCATTTTTGTTCCTGAGTACCGTGACGCGCCCACACGCCATTACCAATTCAGGGTCATAGCGAGGAAGATCAAGTGGTTCAAATCAGGAGCAGACCGTATTAAAGTGAAGGAGCCTCCTACGTAGGTATGAAATAGTTTTCATCTCCTTCTTATTGTTTTCGATTATTACTGTACAAATGGGTTTATTTGATGATTGCTTTTAAAAAATTTAAAACCTTTCCGCTGCGCAATCTGAAACCCCAGGTACCAACACTTAGGTGAAAAGGTTTCTGTTTCTTCAGACTCTGACAGCAATTGGGTTGTGAAAATATATAAATATATATTGCTCGCGTGTGTCTAAACAACCTAGAGGGGGGGTGAATGGGTTGTTAATCTGTTATTACCAAATTATCGGATTAATCAATATTACAAATATAAACCCAATTTAACAAACAATAAAATCAAGTATAAAATGCGGAAATTAAAGAACACTTGATTTTTACGTGGAAACCCACACGGGGAAAAAACCACGGGCTGTTATGTGCGCCACACATGGTCAACGAAATCCACTATATGAAAAGGAATTTACACCCTCAAGTGATTCTCGGACTCTCACCCTAGATAACCTCAGGCTATGGACACTACCACTCGCCACTCTTGGTTCAATCCCTAGTGATATCCCCTGATACACTACTCTTGGCGTGAGCAACTCCTAATCTACCCGGCGGGCCTTTTACAGTGGCACTCGACCAATTGCTTGAGCACTACACACGGTAGCCACAAGACTTTCCTTGCTTGTGCAACTTCACCTAGAAGCCACAAGACTTTGACTCATGAAGAGAATCAACAACCTATGTGAATATGTGATGATATTCAAGATGCAAATAATGCTAGGCTACACTAAATGCTTAACTAGATGTTATAATGCAAATCAACATCCTAGTTATCAACAAAGCCTACATGCTCATGCATGAGGACTCAATTAGATGCAAAATGATTCTAGCAATCTAATTGTCAACAAACAAGGCCAACTCAACACAAGTTATCAATAAACATGACAATGACAATAAATGCAATTAACAAGTGCAATCAAGGAATTGTCAATCAAAATGCCAATCAACACATGTTGTCAATGAACATGGCTAGGACTATAAATGCAATAAACAAATGCAATCAATGAGTCCTACACATCAATGTCTAAATGAAAATCATATAGACTTAGCTAGAGGGCAAAATAGTCCTAAATGCTAGCTATCAACAAACAACTCATCTCAACCAAAATCAAAGACTCAAACATGTTATAAACAACATTAAGTAAAGAGTCATGCATTTAATTAACAACTAAATGCTAATCCTAGACAAACATGTCATAAATATGAAACAAAGAGATGTAGAACATGTAGAGATTACCTAGTCAAAGAATTCAAGACAACCCATGCTTGGATGATGTTAGGATGAAGCTAGATGCACATGGGAAGTGGTTTGGTTGAGTAAAGGTGAGTTCTTGAAGCTTTCTCTCTTAAGAACAATGGAGCCTCTCTCTCTAGGGTTTTGATTTTGAGCTCTCAAAAAGTGTAATTTTTGCTCTCACATAGTTTTAGAAGACAAGGCAACATATATAAAGAGATGCAATCAAAATGATGTCGTTTTATGGACAAACATCAGAGGTCGCCATTTGTCAAATGGCGACCAAGTGGCGACCTCATTAAATCCTTCTCACCATCTCTCCTTCTTTTTGCTGCCTCCTACATCCTGCTTTGTACCTGTTTCCCTTCTTTGATGTTGTCCCGTACCTGCTGTAAAAATTCAGTTAAAAGACCTCCTCTTACCAATCCTTCAATCTGGTTATGGAGGCTGTAGCACTCAGATGTGTTGTACCCTATGTCCTCGTGGAAATCGCAGTATTTGTATTGATTCCTCTTGTCTGCTGGGACTTTCATGGGACCTAGCTTTCTGAGTAGGCCCTTATCCCGAATGGCAAGATAGATGGTTTCTCGCGAAGCATTAAGAGGGGTGTAGTGATTATACCCCTCTTCCTTTCTTGCTACTCTGGACACTTCCTTCAGAGGGATCTCCCTGGGGTGATCTCCTAGCCGGATATCTTTCCTGGTACAAAGGAATATGAGGCGGTCGGTAGGTATACTGGTTCGGAGGCTGATTCTGGAATTTTCTAGCTGGTGCGAGCTTCGGTGCTTCCTTCTTATGGCGTGGTGCTAATCGGGCTTCATCATGCTCAATCTTAATCCGGAGCTGTTCTTCTATATCCACATGTTCCAGAGCCTGGTTGTAAGCTTCCTGGTACATCTCTGGAGGATGCTTTGTAAAAGAGTGAAATAGTCTGCCAGCCCATAGGTTTCTCCGGAAGTTTGCTAAGGTTTCCTTCTCGTCGAATACTCCCATCCAGACGACTTCTTTATGGAATTTCTCCACATAAGATCTCAAAGTTTCACCCCGCTCCTGAACCACATATTGAAGCAAGATAAGGTCCTTGGGCCGAGGCTTGATCCCCTGGAACTGCGTACAAAAAGCGGTGGTAAGCTTAGAAAAGGAATCAACACTACCTGGTGGTAACTTTCTAAACCATGTCTTGGCGCAGTCGGTCAAGGTTGAAGGAAACATTCTGCACATGGCTAGCCAGGTCGCGCTTTGGACTTCCATCTGGTGGACAAAGCTTTCCAGGTGGCTGACGGGGTCCTCTGTTCAGGAGTACTTCTCAGAGGGCATCCTGAATTTAAGAGGTAATCCTGCCTCCCTGACTCTTTTAGAGAAAGGTGCATTCATCTCACCTAAGAGGTTCTTCCGGATTCCTTGGTGCTTTCCCTTCTTTAACTGCTCCAACTCCTTTACCATCTTGGTCATCTGATCCTTTAGGCGCTAGGATTTCTTGGCTCCGGATCGAGCCACTGAACCCTTTTTGTTCGAAGTTTCTGAATCAATGACCACCTCATTTTGCTTTGCTCTCTAATGCCTTTCTTTAGAGCTCTTTTGGGATCTGACGCTTCCTTCTGAATCAGGATATGGATCCTTTTCCTTTGCCCTTGGTTTTGGTGGAGATTAGGCCCTCCTGGGGGGAATTTCAATCGCAGACTTCACTAGTCTGGGTTTGAGATCTGCCTATCGGACTGGGAGAGGTGGACCCAGTCGGTCAAACACTGGTACCCGGCTACTTGGGCCAATGTCTCCGGAGATCCCGGCTGGTTCAAAAGGGATTCCCTGGGCTATCATTCGGAGTGGGATAGCTTCTACATATGCTGCAGCATGCTGTTCTAGGACATCCCGATTGACTTCTTGCCTGGCGAGGTCCTGAGGCAAAGGGCCGTTGTTTGGAGGGGGTACTGGTGTGGGATTCTTGTTCCTAGGCCTCTTACCCCGCTTTTGAACTCTCTCGATGGAAGCGAGGGATTGGGGTCATGATGGATTGGGATGGCCCTGGGAGGACCGGAGTCTCATTCTAAATATCTCTAAGCGGAACTAGGCTATTTTGAGATTGGTTGGGATATCTCCCCACAAACGGTGCCAAAAGTGTTACCGAAAAATCGTCACTGGGGTAAAATTCCAAATAACGACTTTAAGGGGACTAAGATCAAGATTGACACTGGTCGGAGGGGTATCAAGTAGTTCGATATCGACTATGTCCTTGACAATGCACATACCATTTGGAACATAAGAAAATAAACAAAATAAGCTATTTATTGATCATCACGTTGCATTACAATTACAAGAATTATGTTTCTCTGATTTATTGTCAAAGTTTGGGGATTCAATGAGTATTGGAGATGGCGGTGATGGTGAACTCATGCGTATCGATAAGTAGAACTGAGCGTAGGGTTTCTGGAGATGATTTTTTCTTCTTCTTTTTCCCCTCGGTGAAAAAACCTGTCGTTTTTATAGGTCATGTTACTTGCCATGCACTCCTATAATTTTGGTCTAGGGTTTGGCAATTGCAGGACCTCTTTCCTTTTAGGAGATAATCTCAGAGCTTTTACGTGCAGGATCTAGTCTTTCCTTCCTAGGAGGAGTCAATCTCATAAGCAAATCTTTCCTTCCTAGGAGGATTCTAACTGAGTTGAAATCATGGTATCTTCCTACTTGGCGGGCTGATTCCACCAGGAGGTGTGAACTATTAAGCATCCTGCAGCTACTTGAGGGTTGAAATAAGGCGAGACTATAGTGGGATACTTGGTGGTACAATAGTGGGATGTTTACTAGAACTCCATATCGAGGTGTTGCGGGGTCCATGAGAAGATGGTGAATGGCTGTGTAGGATCCCACTGGAGAGGAATGCATTCGGATCAATCGGGATCCTCCTTCTTCTGGATCAGATGGGACCCCGCCTCTTACGGGGTAGCTGGGTACTGTCTGGATTCCTATGTCTTCCTTGTATCGAGGTGGAAAATTCTTCTTTGGTCCTCCACCAATTCTGGTGGTTAACAGTACTGTTCATGCATCAAAAAGGCTAAGAAAAAGAAGCGTTCTAAGTGCGGCCTAAAGGGACACAACAAGAGGAACTGTAGGAAACCAACGTTTGATACTGCTAACAAAACCAAGCATCCTCGCAGTTGTAGTGTATGACACAAACAGGGACACAACAGATAGACATGCCAAGATAGGCCATCCACTGACCTAACCTCTGAGGCTTCGATTAACACAGACACTAGCACCAATACTGATTCATAAAATTGTCCCAATGTCCAAAAATAGAGGTGAGGGCAATCTGCCATTCAATCGTGTGTTAATATAACGGTTGCTTTCCATCTATTCGTGTAGTCGTGTGTTCAGTCCAAGGTCTATTTCTCCCTGATCGTTTAATCGTTTAACTATGGACCCTTTGTTAGGATTATGCTCAATAGCAAGAGTGTAATATTGTAATTAACAATCTTTTTCATATTAATAAAGTGATTTCTGGTTTAAATAAATCTTATAGCATTTATAGTTTAATATTATAATTGTCAAAGTAAATAATCATAAGATCTAAAGACTATGAGAAAAGAAGAATTGTTCGTACATCTGGATATGTATGTGGTAGACACAATTCTTTAGATAGTCTTGAATATTGTTCACAACTTAAGTTAAAAGTTGGGCACCTTTATCTTGTTAAAGTTGTAGAATTCTTTTGCTAGCATTTGAGTGGAATCAAATGAGATATGATGAGTCTAAAATCATCGGAGTGACTTCGAGCAAAAGAATCTAGTGCACTGGGTGCATTGAACTGGATCACAATGAAATACTTTATCTATAACCGTCAGTAGATAAAAGTCTTTTCATTATCAGGACAATCAGAGAATCTATCTTAATCCTGAGATAAATGATGGACTTTTGGTTGCAAGTGATATCATTTGAGTTATCAATGAGTACGATTATATCGCATAGTCTATCATCGATAGTTTGGTGATATTCATTTGTTAATCGATAGAGGACTTCATTTATAGATATGGACATCGTGGCTCCATTTATTAAATGAGAGTATAATATCATCATATGGATGTTTTGAGATAATTGGATATTAAATCTCAACGTTGAGTTTTCGATAGTATCTATTGAAAACATGGCTTCTGGACAAGTCAAAATATCCAAGTTCAAAACGTGGTCATATGAGTAAATATGGTAACTTGGAGAGTTATAGGCGGTCTATGAACTCTTGGCGATTACTGATATTAATCACGAGGATACACTATCTCCAACATGATTGTCTAGGGTATGAATGAGGAACATCTTCCTTTTCTGTCTTTATTTAAGAGTTCAATTTTAGCTCTTTAGTGGAATGAGTTAAAATTAATGGATTGGACCTAAGTGAATCATTTGTTGATTGTGATTAGGTTATGTCTATTGAAGCTTAAATTTAGATAGCCCGCCAAGATCCCCAATCCACACGGACTTGTATGGATCACTTGATATATTCTACCGGACCAATTTATGGGTCCATCTAAAATTGCATTTAATATATTAAGAATATAATTTGCACATTATTTATTTAATGGGCTGTTTAATTATATTAATATATTAATGAAAAGCATGTGGGCTTGTTTCTTTTAGTAAGAATGAGTCTAGTTCACATGTGGGCTTTTTATTAAAGTCCAAATGGATTAAATAAAATAAGAAAACAATATGTAGGCCCAAGTTCTAGTCATGGGCGGCGGCAATGGCTAATTTTTAGCCCATTATATTGTTTTATTTTATTATTTAATTAAATGGAAATTAATTAATATGTTAATTAATTATTTAATTAAAAATCAAATCTTTTTCTGATTAGGAAATATGTTTCCTAGTAGTATATTACTATTAGTATTATACTGAATATAAAAGACTTTATTTGTTTAGTCAAATAAGGAAGTCTTTTATATGGTCACAAATACACTAAAGAGTTGGATTAGGGTGTGTACATAAGATATATGCATGAATGTGGGATATATATATGTTTTATATATGCATAATGCATGCGGAATATATAGGAATATATACATATATGCATGCGGAAATATATATGGGGTATATATTTGAAGGCATGCAGCCATATATGGCAATATATATATATATGTATTTAAAAGGCAATCAGTTTTTGAAAGATAAATATGGCCGATGCACAATATATAATATATATAATGCATGCAGTATTTTATTAAAACATAAACTTTTAAGTTGCATGAGTGTTTTAACAAAACAATACATATGTTTGAGTTGCGTGCAAGTTTGATATACATATATTATAGGCGTGCATTTATATATACTTAATTTTATATATGGTCGGCCACAATATATATATATTTTTGATATATTTTGAAAAACCCTAGTTTTTGCAATTGAGAGCTTTTTCTTTTGCTAGAGAAAAATAAGATCCAACTCTAAGACTAGTGAGTGATTCGGCCTAGAGGTTTGTGAGAGAAGAATTGTTCTTGTTTCGATAGTGTACTAGTGATCTTAACATCAAGAGATCTTGTACACACTTTCGAATTAGGTTCACGCGAATTTCAATCTTACGATTGTGAATTCAAAAGTGACCGGAACGTTCTTAGCAACCTATTGGAATTTTTGTGACTAACAGAAACCAGAAAAGTTTTGTTTGTCCATTCTCAGGTTCACAATTCAAAGAAGGGAGACCACGCTCCTAGGTGATTCATGTTCGTGATCGGATTGGAAGATCTTACGGATTACCATCGACGCATAGTCAATCGGATCACGCGACAAAGGTATGATATCTTTTGGTATATATTGTTTAATTAATTAAAGGGTTAAGGTTCAATATAAGAAAAAATTTTAAAAGCTACTAAATCTATTTTTTTTTAGTCTCGCTTCCGCTGCGTGTACTACGTTATTCTTTTCCCTACAATTGGTATCAGAGCCTGGTTGAACCCTTTTAATTAATTAACGTATATATACGTGTATCGATTTCTTTTTATTGTGATTATGCATGTTTAGAAAGAGATGACACTCTAGGTATTCGCATATATAATTACATGTGGATGTATGGATTTATATATGTTTATGTGGATTGTTATTGCTCGATTTTGGTCCTAGATTTTCAATGTATTTTTGTTATGGAATTGTAACAAGAAGGGTGGTCTATCATCGCCATAATTCCTTCTTGGTAGTTGCTAGGTTTTATTTTTAGGTGCAGTATTTTTTTTAAAAAAAAAAAACTACTGCAGTTTTTTTATTTTTTATTTTTAGTGCAGTTTTTATGTGTAAAAAATACTGCAGTGATTAAAAAAAAAAAAATGAATACTGCAGTATTTATTATTTTATATTGCTGTAATATATTTGGGTGTTGAAGATTCGAAAACACGAAGAAAAACGAAGCAACCGGAACCGAGAACGAGCACCGTGCGCACCCTAGGAGTGGATTGGGCTGCGCATGGCAAGCCCAAACCTTGGTGGGCTGCGCATGGCAGCCTTGTGTGGCCTTATGGGCTGCGCATGGCAGCCCCTTTGTGGGGTTGTGGGCTGTGCACGCCCATGGGAGAAGGCCGAAGGATGAGCTTATGGTTGATGGGCCACTTGAAGATCTTGTATTCCTATATCATTGTAATTTACTTGTTTTTCTAGGATGGGCCAAAATTGTTGCTATTTAATTTATGCTTAAATATTACAATATTTGTTATTGTATGATAACATGACATATAGAATAGGAGTGCCACTCATATATCTCTTTTGGTATGAACATGCATTGAATGATTTAGGTATCTAAATTGGCATATAGATAACTTGGTAAATCATTCTATGGGATTTAATCACACGCATTAAATAATTGAGTGGGAGAAGGTGTTTTTGTAACACCTATGGCCTCCAAGATTAGTTGAGCTTAATTATTTATTGGTAATCCCCCCAAGGGGCGTCCATGAATGGAATTTAGCAATAGACTTCCTTACAAGGATAGACTAGACAATGGACTCAAACGAGATCTACTCCCCAAGGAGGGATTTTCGTGAGAGAAAGTTGAGGGTCGATATCTTGGTAGCACACTCAATGTAATTTTATTGATATCCTCCCAAGAGTTCTTGTCAGTAAAATTGCAAGGCTAAAATTGAAAACGCTGGTTGTTATGTTAACAATTAGGTGGGATCTAGTCTAACTAGTAAATGGTGCTAACTCTCAAAGGAGGCGTAACATTTATGGGTGTTAGATCACCGTTGAATTTTTATGATTGAGTTATTCATTTAATTCAAGATAAATATTTAAAAGTGCTTTATAATGATTATTTACTTATATATAATTTTGTTTTATTAAGAAATCATGACCCCATCCCTAATGAACATCCTGAAAGATAACACTTTAACTGGAGATAATTATGTCACATGGAAAAGGAAAATTGGGTTGTTGCTGCAAGCTGAAAAACATAAATTTTGTTCTAACTACTCCTAAACCACCTGCTCCTACTAATGAATCTAATGTGATGCAATGAGACGAGTATGAGTAGTGGGAGACCTCTAATGAGATGGCCAAATGGCTACAATCTCATACGTGTTGCAATAGCAGCATGAAGGAATGGGGTCTGCTGTTGATATGATGATGTCTTTAGAAGAGATTCATATGGTTGGTAAAGTTGCTACTATTAAGACCCGTCAGAAGGTCAAGGAATAATAGAAGGAAAAGCAACTTGGGCTTACCAAGAAAGTAACCAAGATCAAAAAGAAGTGTTTCTTTTGTGGTGAAAAGAGACATTGGAAAAGTAATTTTCCAAAGCCTCAAAATAAGAAGGGACAAGGTAATATGAATTATCTTGAAATATGTTTTTCTGGTAGATTCTACAGATTCTTGGATCGTAGACTCTGGAGCCACTAATCATGTTTGTTATTCCTTACGGGGGTTTCAAGAAAGGAGAAGGCTAAATAAGAATGAAATCAATTTGCGCTTGGGCAACAGAACGTTAGTGTATGCAAGTGCAGTGGGAGATATTAGAGTTTATTTGGATTCTAGAAGGCATTTAAATTTGATAGACGTTTATTATGTACCTCAATTCAAGAGAAATTTAATTTCAGTTTCTTGTTTGAATAAATTTGGATATTCGGTTACTTTTAATAAAGTTTATATTATTAGTAAGAATGACAAAATTATTTGCCAAGGTACATTGGAAAACGGTCTATACTTTTTGCATAGAAATATCTCTCACTCGTTAGACACAGAAATAACGGAACCTAATCATAAAAGAGTTAAATTATCAAAAGATGAAACCTACCTATGGCATTTACGCCTAGGTCATATTAACCTTAATAGAATTAAAAGATTGGTATGTGACGGACCTTTGAGTGACTTAAAGGTTGATGATCTACCAACTTGTGAATCTTGTTTGGAAGGTAAAATGACCAAAAGGACGTTCTCTGCCAAAGGTGCCAGAGCCACTGAATGTTTAGGATTGATACACACTGATGTATATGGACCTATGAGCATTCAAGCTAAAAGTGGATATGAGTACTTTATCACTTTCACAGATGATTACTCGAAATTTGGCTATGTGTATCTCATACGACATAAGTCGGATGCTTTTGACATGTTCAAAGCATTCAAAGCTGAAGTGGAAAATCAGCTTGAGAAACACATAAAAATCTTGATATCTGATCGTGGTGGAGAATATCTATCTGGTGAGTTTCAGCAATATCTTATTGATAATGAGATAGTTTCTCAGTTTTCTGCACCAGGTACACCTCAACAAAATGGGGTAGCATAAAGGAGAAATAGAACTCTTTTGGATATGGTTAGGTCTATGTTGAGTTATTCAACACTTCCTATTTCTTTTTGGGGATATGCTTTACAAACTGCTATATACATTCTAAACGATGTACCATCTAAGTCTGTTCCTAAAACACCGCATGAGTTGTGGACTGAGAGCAAGCCTAGTTTACAACACTTAAGGATATTTGGATGTCCTGCACATGTGTTAAAAGGAAAGACAGAAAAGATGGAGTCCCGTTCGGAAACATGTATATTTGTAGGGTATCCAAAAGAAACTAAAGGATATTATTTTTATAGTCCTTCAGATCTTAAAGTATTTGTTTCGACAAATGCTAAATTTCTGGAAAATGACTATATGAATGATTTTGTGCCTAGAAGTAGAATTGTCCTAAATGAGATGTCAGGAGATACAATTCCACGAGAGGTTACACAACCAAACCCAATTGTAAGTTCCGATCCAACACAAGATCAATAACCTACCATTCCTCGTCGTAGTGGGAGGGTTAGAACACAACCCGAAAGATACATCGGTCTAGGAGAATCAGTAGAGAATCTCCCGGACGACGATGATCCCTACACGTACAAGGAAGCTATGGAGGATGTTGATAGTCACCATTGGCAAAAGACAATGCAATCTGAGATGAATCTATGTTCGATAACAAAGTCTGGTCCCTTGTAGACTTGCCTAAAGGGATAAAACCCATTGGGTGCAAGTGGGTATACAAGAGGAAAAGAGGTATGGATGGAAAGGTGGAAACCTTTAAAGCTAGATTGGTAGCTAAAGGGTATACACAGAAAAAAGGTATCGATTACGAGGAAACCTTCTCTCCTATGGTCATGCTTAAATCCATTAGGATACTCTTATCCATTGCAGCATCTTTAGATCTAGAGATTTGGCAAATGGACGTCAAGACAGCTTTCCTTAATGGAAGTCTTGGCGAAAGCATCTACATGATGCAACCAGAGGGATTCATTGAAAAGGGCCAAATGGAAAAGGTATGCAAGTTGCAGAAATCCATATATGGATTAAAGCAAGCATCCAGATCCTGGAACATAAGGTTCGATCAAGCTGTCAAAGGTTTTGGATTTATTCAGAATCTTGACGAACCTTGTGTATACAAAAGGATTAAGGGCGACAAGTTGGTTTTCCTGATTCTTTATGTTGATGATATACTACTCATCGGAAACGATGTAGGTGTATTGACATCAATAAAAGAATGGTTAGCAAAACAATTTGATATGAAGGACTTAGAAGAAGCAAGTTTTATTCTAGGTATCCAAGTTATAAGGGATAGAAAGAATAGAACGATTGCATTATCCCAAGCTTCATACATAGACAAGATCTTGTCTAGGTTTTCCATGCAGGATTCCAAGAAAGGTATGTTACCTTTCAGACATGGAATCAAGCTTTCTAAGGAACAAGTTCCTAAGAATGAGCATGAAGAGCAATTCATGAGTAGAGTTCCATATGCCTCGGCAGTTGGAAGTTTCACGTATGCAATGCTCTGTACTAGACCAGATATTTGTTTTGCTGTTGGCATAGTTAGCAGGTTTCAATCGAAACCTGGTCCTGATCACTGGACGGCAGTCAAGCATATTTTCAAGTATCTTAAGAGAACGAAAGATAATATGCTTGTATACTCTAGAGGGGATTTAATTCCCGTTGGGTATACAGATTCTGATTTTCAATTAGATTCTGACTCCAGAAAATCCACATCAAGGGCTGTGTTTACTATTAGAGGAGGAGCAGTTATATAGAGGAGGAGCAGTTATATGGAGGAGTATCAAGCAATCTTGTATTGCTGATTCCACCATGGAAGCTGAGTATGTTGCTGCATGCGAGGCTGCCAAAGAGGTTGTTTGGCTCTGCCAATTATTGATTGACTTGGAAGTGGTTCCTAGTGCGAATAAGCAGATCACTATCTACTGTGACAACAGTGGAGCAGTGGCTAATTCGAAAGAACCAAGAAGTCACAAGAGAGGTAAACACATTGAAAGAAAGTATCATCTTTTAAGGGAGATTGTTCAAAGATGTGACGTGACGATTACCAAAATCGTGTCAGCAGAAAATCTAGCAGATCCCTTCACAAAGGCTCTACCTCAGAAGAGTTTCGATGGGCATCTAGAGAATATGGGCTTGAGAGATATGACACATTTGCTATAGCGCAAGTGGGAGATTGTTAGGATTATGCTCAATAGCAAGAGTGTAATATTGTAATTTGTAGGGAAAAATTGTACCCGCAGCGGAAGCGAGACTAAAAAAATAGTTTGAGTAGCTTTTCAAAATTTTTCCAATTTTATGAACCTTAAACCCTTTTGATTAATTAAATATATATAATAAATAAACAAACAAAAGATTAATACCTCTTGTCGCGTGATCCGATTGACTTGGATCGATGGTAATCCGCAAGATCTTCAATCCTAGCACGAACGTGGATCACCTAGGAGCGTGGTCTCCCTTTCTTTGAATTGCAAACCTGAGATCGGATATAACAAACTTTTCTTGATTCGTTAGTCCCAAAAACAATCTAAAGGAACCTAAGATTATTCCGGTCACTTTTGAGTTCTCAATCTTATGATCGAAACTCGCGTGAACCTTAATCGATATAGTATATACAAGCTTGTTAATGAATAAGCAAACAATATACCATCAAAGAATAATCTATGTTCCTTTTGTTTTTAGTAGAATTAAAAAATCTCTAACTATGAGTTGAGAAGACGAAGAAGAAGAAAAATTCTGCACATTAAACACTAGGTCTGGCCGAAAATTATAATAGGCCATATATATGTTGCAAAATTTCTTCTCTCTTTTCACACTTAGGGTGGCCGAAATCCTTGGCCAAAAACAATTAGGGTTGCCGCAAAAATTAAACAAAAGGGAGAGTTTGAATTGCACCCTAATTCCTATTTTGTTTAAGATTTCCAAACCCTAATCAAACTCATAAATCTTTTATTCCTTATTTGACTAAAATAAAAAGACTTCTTATTTGATTAAATAAATAAAATTAATTATTTATTTCCTTGTCACACAAGTCTTTTAATTTAAATATACTACTACCAATAGTATACCAATAGGAATCATATTTCCTATTTAGAAAAGATTTGTTTCTTAATTAAATAATTAATTAATAAATTAATTAATTCTTATTTAATTAAACAATGAAAACAAAATAATATTTAAGGTTAAATACACACCTTGCCACCCCATATATAAAATATTGGGCCAAATATTATTTTCTTATTTCATTTAATCTATAGGACTTTAAATAAAAAGCTCACATGTGAACTAGACCCATTCTTACTAAAAGAAACAAGCCCACATGTCATCCATTAATATATAAATATAATTGAGCAGCCCATTACTTAAATAATGTGCAAATTATATTCTTAATATATTAAATGCAATTCTAGATGGACCCTTAAATTGGTCCGGTAGAATATATCAAGTGATCCATGCAAGTCCATGTGGATTGGCGATCTTGGCAGGCTATCTAAATTTAAGCTACAATAGACATAACCTAATCACAATCAACAAATGATTCATTTAGGTCCGATCCATTAATTTTAACTCATTCCACTAAAGAGCTAAAATTGAACTCTTAAATAAAGACAGAAAAGGAAGATGTTTCCTCATTCATACCCTAGACAATCATATTGGAGATAGTGTATCCTCATGATTAATATCAGTAATCGCCAAGAGTTCATAGACCGCCTATAACTCTCCAAGTTACCATATTTACTCATATGACCACGTTTTGAACTTGGATATTTTGACTTGTCCAGAAGCCATGTTTTCAATAGACACTATTGAAAACTCAACGTTGAGATTTAATATCCAATTACCTCAAAACATCCATATGATGATATTATACTCTCATTTAATAAATGGAGCCACGATGTCCATATCTATAAATGAAGTTCTCTATCGATTAACAAATGAATATCACCAAACTATCGAGGATAGACTATGCGATATAATCGTACTCATTGATAGCTCAAATGATATCACCTGCAACCATAAGTCCATCATTTATCTCAGGATTAAGATAGACTCTCCGATTGTCCTGAAAATGAAATTACTTTTATCTACTGACGGTTATAGATAAAGTATTTCATTGTGATCCTGTTCAATGCACCCAGTGCACTAGATTCTTTTGCTCGAAGACACTCCGATGATTTTAGACTCATCATATCTCATTTGATCCCACTCAAATGCTAGCAAAGGAATTCTACAACTTTAACAAGATAAAGGTGCCCAACCTTTAACTTAAGTTGAGAACAATATTCAAGACTAACTAAAGAATTGTGTCTACCACATACATATCCAGATGTATGAACAATTCTTCTTTTCTCATAGTCTTTAGACCTTATGATTATTTACTTTAACAATTATAACATTCAACTATAAATGCTATAATATTTGTTTAAACCAGAAATCACTTTATTAATATGAAACAGATTGTTAAATACAATATTACACTCTTGCTATTGAGCATAATCCTAACAATCTCCCACTTGTGCTATAGCAAATGAGTCATATCCCTTAAGCCCATGTTCTCTAGGTGCCCATCGAAACTCTTCTGAGGTAGAGCCATTGTGAAGGGATCTGCTAGATTTTCTGCTGACGCGATTTTGGTAATCGTCACGTCACCTCTTTGAACAATCTCCCTTAAAAGATGATATTTCCTTTCAATGTGTTTACCTCTCTTATGACTTCTTGGTTCTTTCGAATTAGCCACTGCTCCACTGTTGTCACAGTAGATAGTGATCTGCTTATTCGCACTAGGAACCACTTCCAAGTCAATCAAGAATTGACGGAGCCAAACAGCCTCTTTGGCAGCCTCGCATGCAGCAACATACTCAGCTTCCATGGTGGAATCAGCAATACAAGATTGCTTGATACTCCTCCATATAACTGCTCCTCCTCCAATAGTAAACACAGCCCCTGATGTGGATTTTCTGGAGTCAGAATCTGATTGAAAATTAGAATCTGTATACCCAACGGGAATCAAAATCCCCTCTAGAGTATACAAGCATATTATCTCTCGTTCTCTTGAGATACTTGAAAATATGCTTGACTGCCGTCCAGTGATCAGGACCAGGCTTCGATTGAAACCTACTAACTATGCCAACAGCAAAACCAATATCTGGTCTAGTGCAGAGCATTGCATACATGAGACTTCCAACTGCCGAGGCATATGGAACTCTACTCATGAACTGCTCTTCATGCTCATTCTTAGGAACTTGTTCCTTAGAAAGCATGATTCCATGTCTGAAAGGTAACATACCTTTCTTGGAATCCTGCATGGAAAACCTAGACAAGATTTTGTCTATGTATGAAGCTTGGGATAATGCAATCGTTCTATTCTTTCTATCCCTTATAACTTGGATACCTAGAATAAAACTTGCTTCTCCTAAGTCCTTCATATCAAATTGTTTTGCTAACCATTCTTTTACTGATGTCAATACACCTACATCGTTTCCGATGAGTAGTATATCATCAACATAAAGAATCAGGAAAACCAACTTGTCGCCCTTAATCCTTTTGTATACACAAGGTTCGTCAAGATTCTGAATAAATCCAAAACCTTTGACAACTTGATCGAACCTTATGTTCCAGGATCTGGATGCTTGCTTTAATCTATATATGGATTTCTGCAACTTGCATACCTTTTCCATTTGGCCCTTTTCAATGAATCCCTCTGGTTGCATCATGTAGATGCTTTCGTCAAGACTTCCATTAAGGAAAGCTGTCTTGACGTCCATTTGCCAAATCTCTAGATCTAAAGATGCTGCAATGGATAAGAGTATCCTTATGGATTTAAGCATGGCCACAGGAGAGAAGGTTTCCTCGTAATGGATACCTTCTTTCTGTGTATACCCTTTAGCTACCAATCTAGCTTTAAAGGTTTCCACCTTTCCATCCATACCTCTTTTCCTCTTGTATACCCACTTGCACCCAATGGGTTTTATCCCTTTAGGCAAGTCTACGAGGGACCAGACTTTGTTATCGAACATAGATTCAATCTCGGATTGCATTGCCTTTTGCCAATGGCGACTATCAACATCCTCCATAGCTTCCTTGTACGTGTAGGGATCATCGTCGTCTATGCGAATACCTAGAGTGCCATCTCTTTCTAAACATGCATAATCACAATAAAAAGAAATCGATCCACGTATATATACGTTTAATTAATTAAAAGGGTTCAACCTAGGCTCTGATACCAATTGTAGGGAAAAATTGTACCCGCAGCGGAAGCGAGACTAAAAAAATATTTTGAGTAGCTTTTCAAAATTTTTCCAATTTTATGAACCTTAAACCCTTTTGATTAATTAAATATATATAATAAATAAACAAAAGATTAATACCTCTTGTCGCGTGATCCGATTGACTTGCGTCGATGGTAATCCGCAAGATCTTCAATCCTAGCACGAACGTGGATCACGTAGGAGCATGGTCTCCCTTTCTTTGAATTGCAAACCTGAGATCGGATATAACAAACTTTTCTTGATTCGTTAGTCCCAAAAACAATCTAAAGGAACCTAAGATTATTCCGGTCATTTTTGAGTTCTCAATCTTGTAAGATCCGTTATTTGTATTGGCTTGATTCCATTGCAAAACGCTCTATATTTGTATTAGTAGTTGCCTAAGTTTTTTTTTCTTGGAAGAAAAGAGCCTCAAAGGTGAAGAAGCAACATCTTGTGCAAATATCGTCTTCAAGGGGAACATCGCTTACTTGGATGCTAAGGTATCAAGATTCTTCTTCCTCTTGCAAGGCGTTAGCGCACACACACACAATTCATACATGTGTGTCCCTGCATCGTTGTGCACCATTTATATAACACATTCACATGATTTTGTATGCTCATGCATTGTACTCAAATGCTCATACATTTTTAGAGTTGCATGTTCTAGGACTATGTCTAGGAAATGGCATTCATATGTGAACTTGTGTTTGTATGTTTGTGTTTCTTATGTTTTGGACTTGAACATGGTCTTATTTGATTCCTTATTGAGTCCCGGTCATTTCAGTTACTCATACGTTAAGTTTCGAGTCCAAACGATGTAGCTACGCTACTTTTCGTTCACATTCGTTGAGTTGTGTTCGTCGTCGTTTTCCGAGATGAATTCTCAACCATTTTTCAAAGTTTTGTAGTCGTCATCGTGCGTGAGGGAGTCACGGTTCGTAATCCGAAAACGGATTCGAATTCGGAGTTCGGATGCCCGAATACGGCTGAAGAACGTGAGAGGTGCGCGAGGAGATCGCTTGACCAAAAGCCAAGCAAGGGGTGGCCACGTGTGGACCACGTGTGCCACACGGCCAGAGCTCCTCTCTGGCCACGTGTGGCACACGCTGGCCACATGTGGACTGGCCAAAGTCCCCCCAAAATTTGGACAAGTTTGCCCCTCATCTCCCTCCTCAAATGATCTCTCTTCCCTCCAATTTTTCATAACTTGAACAATCAAAAATTCTGATCTTCTGCAGTTTTGTTCATGATTTTGATTTACTTACTTTGATCATAACTTCTTCATACGAACTCGAAATCGAGTGATTCAAAAGCCAAAATTGTTGGTCTCGACGAGAGATACAAACCCCAAGCATTTTCAGAGGCATTTGATTTCGTGATTTTTCGCAGCACTCTGATTTCCAGTACGAGGTCATTAGTTGTATGTGATACTTCTTCTCTTGCAATTTCATTTGATCATCTCTATGATTCTTTCTATTTGATTGTTGAAATATGTTGAGAAGTATGTTAGATCATATGCTAGGGTTGTATGATTGATTAGTTAATTGAGTTTAGCTTTGTGATTTCTCTTAAATACATTTTTGCTAAACTTGAGATTGATTGAAATTGATTCTAGAAATTGTTTCTATAATGTGCTTCATGTTATTTTCTAGGTTCAATTTCTTGATATAAGAACTAAGATGTTTGTGACATATATTGAATATGTTAATATTGTTCTTATTGTTTTGACATGCTTTGATTTCTAGATAGATTTGTGATTGTGTGTTGATAGTATATTCTAGATTATCATTAAGCATGTTCATAGAGTGTGTTTGATCTACTTACTCTATTTGTGTGTGCTTGCATCATTTGCATCACCTAGATCATTGCCTTGTAATAGGTTGAAGTCTCTTGTCAAGGTGAGTGAAGCCTATTTGACTTGAGCAAGAAGACTTGGCTAGGAAAGGTTTCCGGATAGCCAAGCAAGAAGCCTTAGTTAGAATCAAGGTGATTCGGATAACTAAGCAAGAAGTCTTAGCAAGGAGTTTGTATACTCCGGATGGTTGAGCTAGGATAGCTTAACTAGGATCTCTTGATCTAGATTGCTAAGCAAAGAAATCTTCCTAGAGGCTTTTTAGTCTTGGATAGGAAGTTGCTCTCTAGAGGTGTGGGATACATCTTAGATAGAGAGTAGGCTAGTTAATTCACTAGGCCTTTGAGAGGTGATTAGGATTTGATAGCTTGAAGTGGATATCATAGTGTTGATAGCTTTGAGTGTGTAAGTTCTTTTCATATAGTGGATTTGCTTCGCCGGTGGTTGTGGATTCAACCCGTGGATGTTTCCTCTTTGAGGTTTTACCACGTAAAAACATTGTGTCTCATCTTTTGCTTTATATTTCCTTATCTTCCATATGTTCTCTTGTATTGATCCTTTTGTATATTGATGCTTACATGAATTGATTCATAATATACAATTGCTATATCATTACAAGTATTCATTTTCATTCTTATATTCCGCATCTTTTTGAATATTGGAAGAATTTGGGACTATACCTATTCACCCCCCCTCTAGGTATAAAACACTAAACTTTAAAGGGAATTTCAATTGGTATCAGAGCGGGTGTCTAGACGCACTTAGATAGATCCTTTATTTGTAGTGTTTGTGTTTTATTTGTGATAATCATGATTAAGGAAGTGTGTTCCTATGTAGCTTCTTTTGTTAAACATATTGACTTGGATGAGAAAAAGATTAAAGATCTTACTCTTGAAAATGAATGTTTATCCAAAGTCAATATGTCTCTCAATAAGAAGTTAGAGAATCATGAAATATGCTCAAAAGATTTTAATGATCTTAAAGACAAGATTCTAAGTCTTGAAATGAACTTGAAAGATAGTAATGATAGACTTGGTATTTTGAAGCAAGAAATTGAGCAAAGGGATAAATCTCTTGCTAGTGCTAAAAGACTAGAAAACACTCTTAGAGTCAAACTTAGTGAGCACTTAACTCAAGAGAAAAAGTATGAACAATGGCTTAATAAATCACGTGAAGATGTTAGGTTTAGTGATGACATCGCGAAAAAATATGCCATTAAAATTACGATGCTTAATGAGAAACTTAATGAGGCTAATAGGATGATTAACAAGATGTCATCTAGTTCTAATCAAGTTGATTCCCTCATTAAAAGTGGTAAGCATCCTAGTGACAAAAGAGGTTTGGGTTATGTCAATGAGAAGGAGACTCCTTCATCTAACAAATCTATTTTTGTCAAAGCAAGTATTGAACCAAATGTAGGTACTCTCACTCAAGGTAAAGAAATGAAAGCTACCGGAGGTGCCTCAACATCAACAAGGAAGTTCAATGGAAGAACTCAACAAGATCAAATTCAAGAAGCATCATCCTCAAAAAGAAAAGGTGAAGCATCAAGGATTGCTCTTCAAAGAGGTAAATTTGTGAGAAGACCAAATGCTTTGGAAGCAAATGCAAATGGTAAATTTTCTAAATTCATACCTATTTGTCATCATTGTAACATGATAGGACATATTCGACCTAGGTGTTTTCAATATATTCGGAAATGCAAATTTGATAATGCTTTTCATGATATGTCTTTGAATGGTCCTAGGCAATCATCCATGTATGGATTTAGAACTAGACCTAGGAAGACTTTGGAAAAGCATGTTGAGAAGAATTGTGTTGATAACTTGCTTGCCAAATCTTGTGTTGTGCCTCACTCTACTATGCATAAGAAAGTTGATAATGCTTTGTTTGATATCTTTGAGAATGTGACCAATGAGGTCAAGGTGCATGTTAAAAAGTCTAACATTGAGTCAAAGCATGAAAAAGCTAAGAGTGAGAAGCATGTTGTGAAAAGTGTATGGGTTAGAAAAGACACATCTAAATGTCTAGTTACACAATATGCTTTACGTGTCAACTCCTCCTACTCTTGGTACCTAGATAGTGGTTGTTCTAGGAACATGACCGGAAACAAAGATTTCTTCAAAAATCTTGTGTTAAAGGATGGAGGGTGGGTCACCTTTGGTGATGGCACCAAGAAGCAAGTTCTTGGCAAGGGAACTATATGTATCCCCGGATTGCCTAAACTTCGCAATACTTTGTTTGTTGATGGATTACAAGCTAATCTTATAAGCATTACTCACTTGTGTGAAATCTTTAAAGAAGTTAGCTTTACTAAAGATGTGTGTACTATTATCGATAAAGAGGACAATGTTGTCCTAAAAGTCAAGAGGTCTATAGACAATTGCTATTGTCTCAATGTAGATCCTCTAACTTGCAATATGGCACATGAGTGCAACAAGCTTGAGTTGTGGCATCAACGATTGGGTCACATGAATTTTAAAGACTTGAAAAAGCTTGAAAAACATAGCATTGTTAGGGGTCTTCCTAGTCTTGGTAAAAAGCTAGAGATTGTTTGTGAACCTTGTCAATTGGGTAAACAAACCAAAATATCTCACAAAAAGAATTCTTATATAGCTACCAAGAGACCATTAGAGCTTGTACACATGGATCTAATGGGGCCAATTCCAACCGAGAGCATCAATGGCAAAAAGTATATTTTTGTATGCGTTGATGATTTCTCTAGGTTCACTTGGGTGTATTTTCTTAGAAGCAAGACCGAGACTTTCAATTATTTTAAAAAATTTTGTAATCAAGTGCAAAATGAAAAAGGTCTTGATATTAAGAAAATATGTCGCATTAGAAGTGATCATGGGACGGAATTTGAAAATGCTAATTTTAGTGAATTTTGTGATGGTTTGGGAATATCTCATGAGTTCTCCGCACCTAGAACTCCTCAACAAAATGGAGTTGTTGAGAGGAAAAATCGTGTCTTGCAAGAGATGGCTAGAGTCATGCTCAATAGCAAGAAAGTCCCTAGAAACCTTTGGGCCGAAGCGGTCAATACCGCTTGCTATGTGTCGAATAGAGTTTTTAGAAGGCCCGGCACAAAACACACGTCCTATGAGCTTTGGAAAGGCAAGAAGCCTAATGTGAGTTACTTTCACACTTTTGGGAGTAAATGTTATATTTTAAATGATAGAGATCACTTGGGAAAGTTTGATGCTAAAAGTGATGTTGGTCTCTTTCTTGGGTATGCTTTGAATAGTCGTGCTTATAGAGTGTTCAACTTGAATACTAAGACTATTATGGAGTCTATGAATGTTAAAATTGATGATCTTAGCATGCTTAACTTGTGTGATGATAATGATGTCAATGAACCTAATGAAAATCATGTTAATGACATTATTTCACCTATTGATGTGACTAGTAGTGAAACTAGTCAAGATGATGACAAAGATAGTTGTATTGATGTTCAAAGTCAAGGATTGGAAAATGTGTTAAATGATAATCAACAAAATATTCAAGTTGTTGAAAATTCTCCTCATCCTAGACTTCGAAATCTACACTATCAAGATGACATCATAGGTGACTTAAATGAAGGGGTTAGAACTAGAAATCAAATTGCTAACCAAATATCTTATGCTTGCTATACTTCTCAAATTGAACCCAAAAACATTAATGAAGCTATTGTTGATGAATATTGGGTTGGGGCTATGCAAGATGAACTTAATCAATTTGAGAGGAATGAAGTGTGGTCATTGGTTCCTAGACCTAAAGATATAAATGTAATTGGCACTAAGTGGGTTTTTAGGAACAAGACCGATGAGAGTGGCAAGATAGTGAGAAATAAAGCTAGACTAGTGGCTCAAGGTTACACTCAAGTTGAGGGTGTTGACTTTGATGAGACTTTTGCACCGGTTGCTCGTCTTGAGTCCATTAGACTTTTGTTGTCCATTGCATGTGTTAAAAAATTCAAATTATTTCAAATGGATGTCAAAAGTGCTTTTTTGAATGGATACCTTCAAGAAGAAGTGTATGTTGAACAACCTAAGGGTTTTGTAGACCCACACTCTCCTAACCATGTGTTTAAATTGAAAAAGGCTCTTTATGGCCTTAAACAAGCTCCTAGAGCTTGGTATGATAGGTTGACTCAATATCTCATTGACAACCATTATAGGAGAGGTGGCATTGATAGGACTTTGTTCATTAAATATCATGATCATGACATTTTTGTTGCACAAATATATGTTGATGACATTGTTTTTGGTTCTACTAATAAAACCAAGGTTGATGAGTTTGTTAGTGTGATGTCAAGTGAATTTGAAATGAGTATGGTGGGTGAGTTAAACTATTTTCTAGGGATGCAAGTTAAGCAAACTAGCATGGGCATAATGTTGAGTCAATCTAAATATGCTAACAATCTTGTTAAGAGATTTGGTCTAGAAAATGGAAAAGATTTTGAAACTCCCATGAGCACCACTTTAAAACTTGACAAAGATGAAAAAGGTAAAAGTGTTGATCAAAGTCTTTATAGAAGCATGATTGGTAGTCTACTTTACCTAACGGCTAGTAGACCGGATATTTGTTTTAGTGTTGGCTTGTGTGCTAGGTTCCAAGCTAATCCAAAGGAATCTCACTTAAAAGCCGTCAAGAGAATCATTAGGTACATCAAAGGTACTTATAATCTTGGTTTATTTTATTCATTTGATACCAATGATATTCTTGTTGGCTATTGTGATGCCGATTGGGCGGGTAACATAGATGATCGTAAAAGCACATCGGGCGGTTGCTTTTATGTTGGTAATAATTTGGTTTCTTGGTCTAGTAAGAAACAAAACTCGGTTTCCCTTTCTTCTTCCGAAGCCGAATACATTGCGGCCGGAAGTGCATGCACACAATTGCTTTGGATGAAACAAATCCTTAAGGATTATGAGATAGAACAAGGAAAAATGACACTTTATTGTGATAACTTAAGTGCCATTAACATCTCTAAAAATCCGGTTCAACACTCACGCACAAAGCACATTGATATTAGGCATCATTTCATTAGAGATCTTGTTGAACATTCAATTGTAACTCTAGAGCATATGCCTACTAAAAATCAACTTGCGGACTTGTTCACTAAGCCCTTGGACAAAGAGAGGTTAAAAACTCTTAGAATGTCCATTGGCATGATTTGTGTTGATTGATTTGCTTGTGTGAATGTGGGTGGCTTGATAAGCAAAACTTTATTTGTATATCAATATCTTTGAGAGCTACTCACTTGAGAAGTAATGATCTTAAGCTAATAACTCTTATTGTTTCTAGATCATGCACTTGAGCTTGAAAAATCATATTTTTGAAAAGTGCACAAATGCTTCTCTTATATGTTTTAGTTTTGAGTATATGTGTTTGAATATGTGTAGATAGTGGATGCATTTAGAAGCCTATTGCTTAGTACATGATAAATGACCTATGATATGTATCCATTTTGCTTCGGCAATACATAGTATTCAACGAGCACCCTCTTGGAAAGGGCTACACGCATTGGTTGTGAAGCCGCCCAATGTTGGAAAGGGCTACGCCTTTGTGTTGAGTGAAAGCCGCCAAGAGGTGTATATGTTTTTGTTAGAAAAATCAAAGAAGAGTTGAAAAGAATCATTAAAAAAAAAATCTTTGATTCTAAGCCTAAGAGAAATAAAAAAAAAAAGGCTTAATGGTGTATAGTTGAAAATTGTGAAAAGCTCGGGTTGACAAACAGAAACGGGAAAACGAGCCACATGCACACACACGCTCACATGTTGATAACTATTCTTTTAAAGCGAAAATACGGATGAATATCGGTTTGACTTATTTTTGGAAACGCTTTAGTTGGATAGGTGTGGAAATTGTTTGCATGTTGATATCACAATTACTCCTTCTATATATGTGAGAAGCATTCACACACACACACATATTTTGCTTATGTGCTTGATTCATTAGCAATGTGAGAATATTTTTGAGAGATTAATGAAAATCTATGATTCTCTCTTGGACTTTGAAAGGTGATGAAATATTTTTTCTCTTATTGCTTGAATGTGTGAATGTTTGAGTCCCTTGTGAACAAATCTACTTGGTGATAATATGTGGAGCATATGTTAAGGGGGAGCTTTAGTTTATCCAACTACGCTTTCTATACGATTTGTTTGCTTAATATCTCATTAACTATCTCTTGTGTCCTTTGTCTATTCCTTGACAAAAAGGGGGAGAAATTGTATACCTCACCTTTGTGCTTATTGGACTTTGTCTTAAGGGGGAGAATTCTTGTCTTAAGGGGGAGAAAAGAATTCTTGTCTTATTTGTGTTAAGGTGTTTAAGGGAGAGTTTTTTAATGTGTTAACATTTATTTACTTGAGATAAGGGAAGTTTTATTTTGCTTATGTGATAGTTTCTCACCATTCTTCTTTGGAAGAAGTTCTCTTGTTGGTTGTTTCTTTTCTCATAGGTGTTTTGAAGTTCAAAGAAGGGATTCTTGAAGACTCAAGAAGAATTAAGACCTTTTAGTCTAGGGATCTCTTTGTAATGTGAGGATGAGAGAATGCTATCAACATTGAGTCTATTGGAGTGATCAATGTATGGTGAGGATGAGGTTTTGCCATGGAATAGCCAAAGGGGGAGATTGTAAGATCCGTTATTTGTATTGGCTTGATTCCATTGCAAAACGCTCTATATTTGTATTAGTAGTTGCCTAAGTTTTTTTTTCTTGGAAGAAAAGAGCCTCAAAGGTGAAGAAGCAACATCTTGTGCAAATATCGTCTTCAAGGGGAACATCGCTTACTTGGATGCTAAGGTATCAAGATTCTTCTTCCTCTTGCAAGGCGTTAGCGCACACACACACAATTCATACATGTGTGTCCCTGCATCGTTGTGCACCATTTATATAACACATTCACATGATTTTGTATGCTCATGCATTGTACTCAAATGCTCATACATTTTTAGAGTTGCATGTTCTAGGACTATGTCTAGGAAATGGCATTCATATGTGAACTTGTGTTTGTATGTTTGTGTTTCTTATGTTTTGGACTTGAACATGGTCTTATTTGATTCCTTATTGAGTCCCGGTCATTTCGGTTACTCATACGTTAAGTTTCGAGTCCAAACGATGTAGCTACGCTACTTTTCGTTCACATTCATTGAGTTGTGTTCGTCGTCGTTTTCCGAGATGAATTCTCAACCATTTTTCAAAGTTTTGTAGTCGTCGTCGTGCGTGAGGGAGTCACGGTTCGTAATCCGAAAACGGATTCGAATTCGGAGTTCGGATGCCCGAATACGGCTGAAGAACGTGAGAGGTGCGCGAGGAGATCGCTTGACCAAAAGCCAAGCAAGGGGTGGCCACGTGTGGACCACGTGTGCCACACGGCCAGAGCTCCTCTCTGGCCACGTGTGGCACACGCTGGCCACACGTGGACTGGCCAAAGTCCCCCCAAAATTTGGACAAGTTTGCCCCTCATCTCCCTCCTCAAATGATCTCTCTTCCCTCCAATTTTTCATAACTTGAACAATCAAAAATTCTGATCTTCTGCAGTTTTGTTCATGATTTTGATTTACTTACTTTGATCATAACTTCTTCATACGAACTCGAAATCGAGTGATTCAAAAGCCAAAATTGTTGGTCTCGACGAGAGATACAAACCCCAAGCATTTTCAGAGGCATTTGATTTCGTGATTTTTCGCAGCACTCTGATTTCCAGTACGAGGTCATTAGTTGTATGTGATACTTCTTCTCTTGCAATTTCATTTGATCATCTCTATGATTCTTTCTATTTGATTGTTGAAATATGTTGAGAAGTATGTTAGATCATATGCTAGGGTTGTATGATTGATTAGTTAATTGAGTTTAGCTTTGTGATTTCTCTTAAATACATTTTTGCTAAACTTGAGATTGATTGAAATTGATTCTAGAAATTGTTTCTATAATGTGCTTCATGTTATTTTCTAGGTTCAATTTCTTGATATAAGAACTAAGATGTTTGTGACATATATTGAATATGTTAATATTGTTCTTATTGTTTTGACATGCTTTGATTTCTAGATAGATTTGTGATTGTGTGTTGATAGTATATTCTAGATTATCATTAAGCATGTTCATAGAGTGTGTTTGATCTACTTACTCTATTTGTGTGTGCTTGCATCATTTGCATCACCTAGATCATTGCCTTGTAATAGGTTGAAGTCTCTTGTCAAGGTGAGTGAAGCCTATTTGACTTGAGCAAGAAGACTTGGCTAGGAAAGGTTTCCGGATAGCCAAGCAAGAAGCCTTAGTTAGAATCAAGGTGATTCGGATAACTAAGCAAGAAGTCTTAGCAAGGAGTTTGTATACTCCGGATGGTTGAGCTAGGATAGCTTAACTAGGATCTCTTGATCTAGATTGCTAAGCAAAGAAATCTTCCTAGAGGCTTTTTAGTCTTGGATAGGAAGTTGCTCTCTAGAGGTGTGGGATACATCTTAGATAGAGAGTAGGCTAGTTAATTCACTAGGCCTTTGAGAGGTGATTAGGATTTGATAGCTTGAAGTGGATATCATAGTGTTGATAGCTTTGAGTGTGTAAGTTCTTTTCATATAGTGGATTTGCTTCGCCGGTGGTTGTGGATTCAACCCGTGGATGTTTCCTCTTTGAGGTTTTACCACGTAAAAACATTGTGTCTCATCTTTTGCTTTATATTTCCTTATCTTCCATATGTTCTCTTGTATTGATCCTTTTGTATATTGATGCTTACATGAATTGATTCATAATATACAATTGCTATATCATTACAAGTATTCATTTTCATTCTAATATTCCGCATCTTTTTGAATATTGGAAGAATTTGGGACTATACCTATTCACCCCCCCTCTAGGTATAAAACACTAAACTTTAAAGGGAATTTCAAATCTTATGATCGAAACTCGTGTGAACCTTAATCGATATAGTATATACAAGCTTGTTAATGAATAAGCAAACAATATACCATCAAAGAATAATCTATGTTCCTTTTGTTTTTAGTAGAATTAAAAAATCTCTAACTATGAGTTGAGAAGAAGAAGAAGAAGAAAAATTCTGTACATTAAACACTAGGTCTGGCCGAAAATTATAATAGGCCATATATATGTTGCAAAATTTCTTCTCTCTTTTCACACTTAGGGTGGCCGAAATCCTTGGCCAAAAACAATTAGGGTTGCCGCAATAATCAAACAAAAGGGAGAGTTTGAATTGCACCCTAATTCCTATTTTGTTTAAGATTTCCATACCCTAATCAAACTCATAAATCTTTTATTCCTTATTTGACTAAAATAAAAAGACTTCTTATTTGATTAAATAAATAAAATTAATTATTTATTTCCTTGTCAAACAAGTCTTTTAATTTAAATATACTACTACCAACAGTATACCAATAGGAATCATATTTCCTATTTAGAAAAGATTTGTTTCTTAATTAAATAATTAATTAATAAATTAATTAATTCTTATTTAATTAAACAATGAAAACAAAATAATATTTAAGGTTAAATACACACCTTGCCGCCACATATATAAAATATTGGGCCAAATATTATTTTCTTATTTCATTTAATCCATAGGACTTTAAATAAAAAGCCCACATGTGAACTAGACCCATTCTTACTAAAAGAAACAAGCCCACATGTCATCCATTAATATATAAATATAATTGAGCAGCCCATTACTTAAATAATGTGCAAATTATATTCTTAATATATTAAATGCAATTCTAGATGGACCCTTAAATTGGTCCGGTAGAATATATCAAGTGATCCATGCAAGTCCGTGTGGATTGAGGATCTTGGCGGGCTATCTAAATTTAAGCTACAATAGACATAACCTAATCACAATCAACAAATGATTCACTTAGGTCTGATCCATTAATTTTAACTCATTCCACTAAAAAGCTAAAATTGAACTCTTAAATAAAGACAGAAAAGGAAGATATTTCCTCATTCATACCCTAGACAATCATATTGGAGATAGTGTATCCTCATGATTAATATCAGTAATCGCCAAGAGTTCATAGACCGCCTATAACTCTCCAAGTTACCATATTTACTCATATGACCACGTTTTGAACTTGGATATTTTGACTTGTCCAGAAGCCATGTTTTCAATAGACACTATTGAAAACTCAACGTTGAGATTTAATATCCAATTACCTCAAAACATCCATATGATGATATTATACTCTCATTTAATAAATGGAGCCACGATGTCCATATCTATAAATGAAGTTCTCTATCGATTAACAAATTAATATCACCAAACTATCGAGGATAGACCATGCGATATAATCGTACTCATTGATAGCTCAAATGATATCACCTGCAACCATAAGTCCATCATTTATCTCAGGATTAAGATAGACTCTCCGATTGTCCTGATAATGAAATTACTTTTATCTACTGACGGTTATAGATAAAGTATTTCATTGTGATCCTGTTCAATGCACCCAGTGCACTAGATTCTTTTGCTCGAAGACACTCCGATGATTTTAGACTCATCATATCTCATTTGATCCCACTCAAATGCTAGCAAAAGAATTCTACAACTTTAACAAGATAAAGGTGCCCAACCTTTAACTTAATTTGTGAACAATATTCAAGACTAACTAAAGAATTGTGTCTACCACATACATATCCAGATGTATGAACAATTCTTCTTTTCTCATAGTCTTTAGACCTTATGATTATTTACTTTAACAATTATAATATTCAACTATAAATGCTATAATATTTGTTTAAACCAGAAATCACTTTATTAATATGAAACAGATTGTTAAATACAATATTACACTCTTGCTATTGAGCATAATCCTAACATAATTAACAATCTTTTTAATTAACACTCTTGGATTCCACTATTGTGTGCAGACCTTCCCAGCCACAAGCCAAACCGTGATTCTAACATACGAAGTTATTGACCGGGAATGCAACTCCGATCTCACCCATGGTATATCAAAAACCACGATCTAACCTGAAGGAGTCGATAAGACACTCAGAATTAAGATCACCCATATATAGCCATCATTTGTTGATATATATGAATTTCATCTTTTAATGGATCTTGGTGAGAGATTCATATAGATCATGGCCCAGTCCTATATGATCAAATCATATAAGGTGCCTCCATTCTCATATCTCCATATGAATGATCTAGGATAAGATCACCGTACATTATGGAATGGACCGCAGCTGTAGATTGACCACAAATAAAGTACCCAGCTTTATTTGCTATCTACGGACTCTTAAGATTGCTCGTTTCAAACTGAATCCATCTGTATATGACATTCATATACTCAGTTTGAAATTACATTCGGCAATCTTGGATGTTAAGTACACATGTTATTATAAATGTATGAGACAATTTGAATGAATAAACTACTTCTCTTATTTATGTTCAATTCACATTTACAAATTACAAGCTTTAGGGCAAAAACCCTAACAATCTCCCACTTGCACTAAAGCATGTGAGACATATCTTGTAACCCTAGACCCTCTAGGTGACCTTTAAACACTTTATCCGTTATGGTCTTCGTAAATGGATCTGCAATCCGTACATCCTAACGGGATCAGATCCTGTCATGAATACACTAGCATATGGTTTCTCGTTCTCTGAAGATAATTGAGAATAGTCTTGACAACAACCCAATGATCCAATTCTAGGTTGGACTGGTATCTGCTGGCTACTCCCACAGCGAAGCAGATGTCCGGTCTCGTGCATAACATAGTATACATGAGACTACCTACTGCTGAAGCATAGGGAACACGTCTCATATCCTCAACTTCTTGAGGTGTCTTAGGACACTGTTCCTTAGACAAGTGAACTCCATGCCTGGAAGGTAAATTACCTTTCTTGGAGTTCTGCATCGAAAATCGCATAAGAATTTTGTCGATATACAATGCTTGAGACAGTGCTATAAATTTTTTCTTGTGATCCCTTGTAAGTTGGATCCCTAGAACATAACTCGCCTCTCCCAAATCTTTCATTTGGAATTGGCTGGCCAGCCAGCCCTTTACATCAGACAATACTTCCACATCATTCCCAATGAGTAGGATGTCATCTACGTATAGGACCAAGAAAACTACTTTCTTGTCAATGATGCGCTTGTAGACACAAGGCTCATCAACGTTTTGCTCAAACCAATAGGTTTTGATCACATTATCAAACCTTATGTTCCAAGATCTAGATGCTTGCTTAATTCCATAAATGGATCTTTGCAACTTGCAAACTTTTTGCTCTTGATCTGGAGACACGAATCCCTCTGGTTGCATCATATAAATTCTCTCATCAAGATTGCCATTCAAGAATGCAGTCTTGACGTCCATTTGCCAAATTTCGTAATCAAAATAAGCAGCAATGGATAAGAGAATCCGAATAGACTTAAACATAGCTACTGGCGAGAAGGTCTCCTCATAATCGAACCCCTCCTTTTGGGTATAACCCTTGGCCACTAGCCTTGCCTTGAAGGTCTCTACCTTCCCGTCTACTCCTCTCTTTCTCTTATAGATCCACTTACACCCTATGGGTTTCACCCCATCCAGTAAGTCTACAAGTTCCCAGACTGAGTTAGAGTACATGGACTCCATCTCGAGATTCATGGCTTTAAGCCATTCCTCTTTATCAGGGTCTTCCATTGCATTCTTAAATGTCAATGGATCATCTACACTATCAGCAGAGACAACATCTTGTCCCTCACTTACACCCAAATAGCGTTCAGGCTGTCTCACAACCCTCTCACTACGTCTAAGTGGTAGTATATCCTGACTAGGAATCATCTGACTCTCAGATGTTAATGGATCAACAACTCTTGTTGACTGAGGACTGGTCTCACCAGGCTCCAACTCATTCAATACAATTTTAGAACAAGGCTTATGGTCACTAATATAGTTATCTTCAAGAAATGTTGCATTTGTCGATACAAACACTTTGTTATCTTCAGGACTATAAAAGTATCCACCTCTGGTCTCCTTGGAGTATCCTACAAACAAGCAGACCACAGACTTGGGCTCTAGCTTTCCACTTCTGTTCTTCAGCATGTGTACTGGACACCCCCATATGCGAAAATGTCGCAAACTAACTTTACGACCATTCCACAACTCTAGAGGAGTCTTAGGAACAGATTTGGATGGCACTACATTCAAAATGTATGCCGCTGTTTGTAATGCATATCCCCAAAAGGAATTCGGTAACAATGAGAAACTAATCATAGATCTCACCATTTCCATTAGGGTTCTATTTCTCCTCTCCGCGACACCATTCTGCTGAGGTGTACCAGGAGCTGTGAGTTGGGACACTATCCCATACTCGACCATGAAGTCTTCAAACTCTTGGTCAAGGTACTCACCTCCACGATCTGATCGTAGAGTCTGGACAGTCTTTCCTAACTGATTTTCAACTTCAGCTCGGAATTCTTTGAACTTTTCAAAAGTTTCTGACTTTTGTTGCATTAGGTAGACATATCAGTATCTTGAGTAGTCATCTATAAAGGTTACATAATACTCATAACCACCCCTTGCTTTAACATTCATCAGTCCACAGACGTCTGAATGTATAAGCTCTAATGGTTCTTTAGCTCTCAGCCCTTTTCCAGTAAAAGGTCTCTTGGTCATTTTACCTTCTAAACAGGATTCGCAGACAGGTAAGGTGCCAACCATTAACTCACTTAAAGGTCCGCTTTTCACTAGTCTATCTATCCGGTCAAGGTTGATATGGCCAAGTCTTAGATGCCATAAATACGTTTCGTTTTCTGGAGAAATCTTTTGTCGTTTAGTTTTTGGTTTTTCAACCTTAAACATTTCGGTGTTGAGCAGTGTTGTATGTATTAACGGTCTTAACACATATAAATTGTTTTCACTAATTCCTAAACAAATATTCAGACCATTCTTTGCAATAATAACTGATTTATTATCAAAAGAAACAGAATATAATTGTTCTAACAATTTAGAAACGGAAATTAAATTCCGTGTAAATCCAGGAATGAAAAATACATTGTCCAACAATATGAAATTATTATTACAAAAACGCAATCTAATTACGCCCACTGCTCGTGCCGACACGACATCCCCTGACCCCACACGCATAGAGAAAGCTCCCTCCTCAAGCTGTGTCCAAGAATCAGTCCACTGCAAAGAAGAACAAACATGGTTAGTGGCCCCCGAATCAACTATCCAAGGTGAAGAATCATCTTCCACTAAACACGATTCAAGAACAAGTAAATCATATTTACCTTTCGTTTTCTTCTTCTTGGCTACCTCCTCCAGATATTGAGGACAGTTCCTCTTCTAGTGCCCGACTTTGTCGCAATGGAAACATTTTCCTTTGCTCTTGTCGATGGAAGCGCCTTTCTTTTTGCTTTGAGCTTTCTTGGGTTTGGGCTTACCCTTCGCCTTCCCAGCAGACCTCTTCCTCTTTTTGTTATTGGAGGAAGATGGTTCGGCAACATTTGCCTCACCGGTCCTGCCCTTGCTGTCCTTAGTCAAGGACTCAAAGGTAGTGAGCTCATTGAGCAACTGTGTGAGACTGAACTTAAGCTTGTTCATCTCATAGTTGCTCTTGAACTGATCGAAACTCTTCGGAAGAGTCGTCAGTATGATGCTCACCTGACTGGGTTCATCAATGGCCCCGCCATTGATTTCTGTCGTGTTGAAGTAGGACATCATGTTTAGGACATGTTCCCGAACTGATGCACCATCCTTCATACGAGCGAGCATAGCGGAACGAACAGCTTCGTGCCGCTTTTGCTCAGAGGGTTGCCCGAACATAGCCTGCAATGACTCCATTATTTCAAATGCAGTACCCATTGCTTTGTGCTTAGTGAGAAGCACGTCTATCATACTTGCTACCAGATATGTTCGGGCTTTCTCATCTGATGAGACCCATTTCTCATATGCCTCACGAACAGTTCGTGCGGCATTGGCAGTAGGCGTTGGAGGACATTCCTCCGTAAGCACAAACTTAAGGTCCTTGGTGACCAAAATTGCATTGATATTGTGTTTCCATTTAGTGTAGTTATCACCAGTTAATTTGTCATTGGCTATGATTTGTAATAGTGCAGTTGAGATTGCTGAAAAAACATAAATAAAGAATTCATTCATTCATACATTCAAAACATGTGCAAATGTTCAGCATAAGATTAAACATGATGCATGAAAATGTTTAATGAACAAGAACAACCCAAAAAAAATGTTTCTATGCCACGACAATCCAACATACCACAAGCAAGTGCCGCCTTAGGGTCAGTCAAATTCTTGCATGTTGGATCGAGACATTCTCAATCAAATGTTATACCGAAATAACTCTTATTCCTCTAACATTCAACCATCGTATATTTCAGTCAGGTTTCTAATTAACCAATTTAATTTAAAAACCTTGTGAGCGTAACCCATCATTTCAGATCTCATGAGCTTAACTCGAGAATTGCCGCCTTAGGGTCGGTCAATCCCGAAATCCCCTCAGAAATCCTATCCGTTAGGAAGTCAACCTTGATATTGATTCTTATGGAAACCCTCCTTAGGGAGGACGAAAACAATGCCGTCACGAGGCCCCACTCGAATCTTACGGTGTTGAACTAATGATGGAGAACGCGGGATATAATGTCATATATCCCTCTCCCACTCACTATTTTATAATAAGGGTTTTCTATTAATATTAATGCACCTAGATAAAACTAGATTAAACGGCTAATTTCAATCTAAGTGTCAAGTGCATTAATCACAATTTATTAGAATCCTATTCCAATAGCTAATAAACTAATTTGATTTTTAACTCTTAAAAATCTAGTTCATTAGTGATAATTCTAATCTATGTAAACTATTTACTAAGACTAGAATTATTAAAAATGTATTTACCAAGTTTTAACTATTAAAACTAAACACATTATTAGGTCCAATTATTATTAGGGGCTTAATCAAATTAATCCTAATATATATTAAAGGACCCTACTAATCTAAGTAATTAAACTCTTTTAAAAAATAGATTAGTGATTAATGAGAATTACCAAGTTTTTACTCCTAAAAACTAATCCCATTAATTTATAGCCAATTATGTGAATTACTCATTTTAATCAAATTAAAAAAAATAAACACATAATATAGATGGCTATAATGCATGTATGATATATCAACATATATATGTGTAGGCACACCTAATCTAAATGATATATATATGCATGGCAATGCTTTAATCATCTCATAATAAAAGCATACATGAGTTGACCGAGTACAATGGGTTATCTAACTTAAAAATTTCTAATTACACAAAATATCCAAGGCATTCCTTGGTCTTCTTGTAATCTCTTCTGTGTCTTTCGGGCCCAAAAATCAAGTCTGACTTGATTTATTTTAATGGATCCATCTTATGGATTAAATCCCTTAGTAGGCATTGCATATTAATCAAATTAACTTTGCGCAGCAGTTACACTATGCGCACTTGCAATTTACACAACATTTGCCTTTTGCTTGCATACGCATAACAACACATGCACCTGCCACATCTGTGCAACACTTGCACACATTTGTGCACATTGAGTGCATGACAACTGCAACGTTGAGTGCTTGACACAATTTCAATTGAATTACCAATTGATTGCATGCGTTTGCTGCATAAACTACACAATTGCATGCAGTATCACAATTGTGCAACACTTGCACATCTGACAGCTGCACAAAAACAACAATTGCATGATGCATGTTGCGCAACATTTGTTCGTCATTTATGCATGTGCACACATAGCCTTTTCACATCTGATGCTCGTGCGGCTGCTGTTTTTATTTCTTTCGGATCATCATCTTCATTGTATTACATCAATAATATAAAATTACAAGCAAATCAATGAAAAAAAAATTTATACAACCCGGGATTAAAATTACAACAGAAATATTACAACCATTAAAAAACAAACCCTAAACCCATTATACCATACAATTAACGATCAACCATGTTTAAAATAAATAAAAATTATAAACACCATACAATCATTAGAAAAGTGCCTACACATTCATACATGCAATCAGGAGCAATCGAATTCGATTATACTGTACAAAAAATTGGCTCTGATACCAATTGTAGGAACCCAGGTTTACAGATTGTGCAGCGGAAGGGTTTTAAATTTTTTTAAAGCAATCATCAAATAAACCTATTTGCACAGTAATAATCGAAAACAATTAAAAAGGTGAAACGATTTCATACCTACGTAGGAGGCTCCTTCACTTTAATTCGATATGCTCCTGATTTGAACCACTTGATCTTCCTCGCTATCTCCCGGAACTAGCAACAGCGTGTGGGCGCGTCACGGTATTCAGGAACAAGGAGGATGAAGAGACACACGAAGGACAACTCTTGTGCTTTGTGTATTGTTGAAGTTCGGCCACCCAAATTTTCAAAACCAATAAAATTTCTTTTTCTTTCTATTTAGTTTTCTTTAGTTGGCCGCCCCCATTTCTCTTTTTGTGATGTTTGTATCAGATACATCACCAAAATCAATTTATTAAAAAAAAAAAAATCACATATATATCAAATATATATATATATATATATTTTTAAACTTAAACTAATTAATAAAATCTTTTTAGATATCGAATATCTTTTAAAGATATTAATTAATTTATTTGATTTAATTTGAATTCAAAACTCTTTTAAATTCAAATTTAAATATTTAATTAAATGAAAATAAAATAATCAAATTATCTTTTCTTCATTCAAAATTAAATATCAATCAACACCCTCCATCTAATGATTAATTACTCAATTAAATAATCTAATTATTTAATTAACATAATCATTAATATTCATTAATTGAATAATCACATTATTCAATTAATTCCTGAATAGACACGTGTCACTTTTGTAACACAATTAATTGGACAATCCAATTAATTAACCGTAACCTTTGTTACCTAAATCGATCGGGCTAGCAAGGGGACCTAATGGACCCACAGTATTTTGAGCTCCAATAATCCTTAGAAATAAATAATTAAACTCTTTAATTAATATTTCATGATTATTAACTTCGGTGTTGTTCCACTAAAAACCCGAAGTTGCACTCTCTCAACTGTAGACGTTTTTACACAAACCAACAATTCTTGGTGTCCATCGATATAGCTATTACATATGGTATAATCCTCCACAGGTAGTTCATATTTAGAGCTGGGTCATAATGTCCGTTATACCCCTCTAATTATATCTTTCCATTAAGTACCATTGATTCTCTAATGAACAATAAATCCTACATTCCTTACGGAATTAGGAGAGCGCTCATATTGTTCAAGCCCCGAATCAACCCTTAAGGGAACTACTATCTACTTCTCACAAGAAGGAGTGGATTCCACTATTGTGTGCAGACCTTCCCAGCCACAAGCCAAACCGTGATTCTAACATACGAAGTTATTGACCGGGAATGCAACTCCGATCTCACCCATGGTATATCAAAAACCAAGATCTAACCTGAAAGAGTCGATAAGACACTCAGGATTAAGATCACCCATATATAGCCATCATTTGTTGATATATATGAATTTCATCTTTTAACGGATCTTGGTGAGAGATTCATATAGATCATGGCCCAGTCCTATATGATCAAATCATATAAGGTGCCTCCATTCTCATATCTCCATATGAATGATCTAGGATAAGATCACTGTACATTACGGAATGGACCGCAGCTGTAGATTGACCACAAATAAAAAGTACCCGGCTTTATTTGCTATCTACGGACTCTTAAGATTGCTCGTTTCAAACTGAATCCATCTGTATATGACATTCATATGCTCAGTTTGAAATTACATCCGGCAATCTTGGATGTTAAGTACACATGTTATTATAAATGTATGAGACAATTTGAATGAATAAACTACTTCTCTTATTTATGTTCAATTCACATTTACAAATTACAAGCTTTAGGGCAAAAACCCTAACAGTTATGTCTATTGAAGCTTAAATTTAGATAGCCCGCCAAGATCCCCAATCCACACGGACTTGTATGGATCACTTGATATATTCTACCGGACCAATTTATGGGTCCATCTAGAATTGCATTTAATATATTAAGAATATAATTTGCACATTATTTATTTAATGAGCTGTTTAATTATATTAATATATTAGTGAAAAGCATGTGGGCTTGTTTCTTTTAGTAAGAATGGGTCTAGTTCACATGTGGGCTTTTTATTAAAGTCCAAATGGATTAAATAAAATAAGAAAACAATATGTAAGCCCAAGTTCTAGTCATGGGCAGCAATGGCTAATTTTTAGCCCATTATATTGTTTTATTTTATTATTTAATTAAATGGAAATTAATTAATATGTTAATTAATTATTTAATTAAAAATCAAATCTTTTTCTGATTAGGAAATATGTTTCCTAGTAGTATATTACTATTAGTATTATACTGAATATAAAAGACTTTATTTATTTAGTCAAATAAGGAAGTCTTTTATATGGTCACAAATACACTAAAGAGTTGGATTAGGGTGTGTACATAAGATATATGCATGAATGTGGGATATATATATGTTTTATATATGCATAATGCATGCGGAATATATAGGAATATATACATATATGCATGCGGAAATATATATGGGGTATATATTTGAAGGCATGCAGCCATATATGGCAATATATATATATATATATATGTATTTAAAAGGCAATCAGTTTTTGAAAGATAAATATGGCCGATGCACAATATATAATATATATAATGCATGCAGTATTTTATTAAAACATAAACTTTTAAGTTGCATGAGTGTTTTAACAAAACAATACATATGTTTGAGTTGCGTGCAAGTTTGATATACATATATTATAGGCGTGCATTTATATATACTTAATTTTATATATGGTCGGCCACAATATATATATATTTTTGATATATTTTGAAAAACCCTAGTTTTTGCAATTGAGAGCTTTTTCTTTTGCTAGAGAAAAATAAGATTCAACTCCAAGACTAGTGAGTGATTCGGCCTAGAGGTTTGTGAGAGAAGAATTGTTCTTGTTTCGATAGTGTACTAGTGATCTTAACATCAAGAGATCTTGTACACACTTTCGAATTAGGTCCACGCGAATTTCAATCTTACGATTGTGAATTCAAAAGTGACCGAAACGTTCTTAGCAACCTATTGGAATTTTTGTGACTAACAGAAACCAGAAAAGTTTTGTTTGTCCATTCTCAGGTTCACAATTCAAAGAAGGGAGACCACGCTCCTAGGTGATTCACGTTCGTGATCGGATTGGAAGATCTTGCGGATTACCATCGACGCATAGTCAATCGGATCACGCGACAAAGGTATGATATCTTTTGGTATATATTGTTTAATTAATTAAAGGGTTAAGGTTCAATATAGGAAAAAATTTTAAAAGCTACTAAATCTATTGTTTTTTAGTCTCGCTTCCGCTGTGTGTACTACGTTATTCTTTTCCCTACACCCTTCCCCCCTGTTCATGTCTGAAATCCAAGTTTGATATCCATATAATCGTGTATTCAATTGAAGGAGGATTTTCCATCTACCCATATAAAGTTAAAGGTCATTTCAAGTGGACTGAGGAATTTGTAATCGGGTGCGGCACTTGAATAAAATAAAATCACAATCAATTTAGAAAATGCTGACAAATTAAGATCATAGATTCATAGTAAAATTGTTTGTCTTAGAGAAAACAAAATAAATACAACACTTACTCAGATGAATTAAACAATGTTACATTGAATGTATGAAATCTAAAAAAAAAAATAGTATATATAAAATATACACTAGATTAGGTAATAATGTATGAAATAATAGGAAATTAAAATATTAAAATGGATTATTTTTATTTCCTATTTTCATAGTCAACAACATTATGGAAACAAAAAGTATCAATTAATTTATATTATTAACTAATAATAGAGGGACAAGATAATATGATCACCTACTTTGTATATATATATGGCTAATTGGCAAGAATACCCCCTGAACTATACTCGAATTTGCACCTTACCCCCTGAACTTTTTTTTTCGGCATTAAACCCCCTGAACTCTTGTAATTTGGCGATCGCTGAAGGAATTTGCCCCCTCACCAGGGGGTAGATTCCTTCAGCGATTGCAAATTTATGAGAGTTCAGGGGGTTTAGTGCCGAAAAAAAAAGTTTAGGGGGCACAGTGCAACTTTGTGAAGAGTTCAGGGGGCATTTGTGCCAATTAGCCTATATATATATATCACATTTTATGTACATTAGTTTTTTTTATTTTTTATTTTTTTTTTTAAATGGGTTCACATTTAATTATATTTATAATAGAACTTTTGTTTTTATTTGTTAGGGGGGGCATAGGGGCCCCTCTAAAGGTCAGCCCAATTCCCCACCACCGGGATACATTGAAGTCAAGGCTCAGAAAGCCAAGCAATAATCGTGTATTAACTACAAGTTTAATATCCATGTAATCGTGTATTAATTTGAAGGAAGATTTTCCATCTACTCATATAAGGTAGAAGATAATTTCATTGTCTGCTTATAATAGGACTGAAGTTCAGTTTTTATATATTTTAACTTCATATTTGGAGGCAGGTATTAAAAAAAAAATAAACATGTTTTAGAGGCTTCACATGTGAAGATTCATCACCGTCTAAAGGATTTCCTACCCTTACATCTATACTATAATATAATATGCACAAGTTTTTCATGTGAAATGTACAAGGAAATTAATCAGTATTCAAATATGGCAAACACCGGCATATTTCATAACTAGGTTAAGGACATATTTCATAACCAGTTTAATGACATGAAGATCAAACATTCTGTTAATTAACATTCCTTAGGTAAGCTATTTGTAAAAAGTTCATACACAATAGCCTGCTTATGGCTCCGGATATCCATTTCAACGAACTTCACGCTTTTCGAACCTCTCGGAAGGGAACGTATCATCAACAAGACAGAGACTCCATTACTTTTCGGACCTATTTGTTTTGGAACTTTATTTTCATCCATCCGACGAGCATTCATAGGAGCGAGATCATATATTCCCCTTCCTGTTCTGTTAAAATAACTTGCCTGTAAGCAAATAACCGGGAACAGATGTCGGAGTGGTAGAATCTACTGGTAAATCGATGGACCGCTTTTGGGTGTCCAGTGTGCCTTAGGAATAGGATCATATACCACATTCTCCCATGCCTGGAGATCAACGACGCAAACAACCCTGTGGCCGTCTTCAACCTTACAGGGAACCACCACCTGTAAACAAAAAGTTATATCAAATATTTATAACCAAATCAAGCTAGAACCCATGTCTGCGCACCAGAACGTTACTAACCTTTTCATAGGAATCCAATGGATCGCCTTAGTCTGGTCGGTGGCCGTGCAAGTATTGTTTCCATTCCAAACGAATGAGAAAATCGAAGGGGTAGAAAGTTCATACTATAGGTGCATGTAAATTTGGCTGCCAGCCTGCCCATACTATTGCCAGTTTGTCTTGCACAACACATTTGCATTTTATCCAAGTGCACAATTCCCTTTATAAACATATCCTCTAAGTTAACGATGTACTTACAAAAAAGTTGCAATCAATGATGCCCATTCTTTCCTTAAACTTGTAAGGGATGTTCTTGCTCTCTCTCATCTTGTTTAACAAATTCAAGTAGGCATCCACGTGAGTGTCCAACAGAAGGCTATCATTATCCTCTAATGATATGAAAAAAATCCTTTGTCTGTAGCACCTCTAGGCCAACGTTATGGCTGCACCCATTACATTACAAGAGTGATATTATTGGTAATTGATTGTATATAGGTGATGGAATCTAAAATGCATAGTTAGTAATAATCTTACTATAATTCTGTCGAATCAATCTTGAACTGCGCGTACATCTCCCTGTTAGGGCTAGTGGAAAGAATTCTTCTACCAAACAGATTGATGTAGGGACTGCGTACCCATATAAACCTTTGATGATGTCTTGCTAAAGCGGTATCATCTAATACCTGCTGGCTTGAAGCACCTGTGTCATCTGTATGCACATCAATTACAGGTGGTTTCCAGTTCGGAAGTGGTTCGGAGATTATTGTAGATAGTTTCTGTTTTCATTAATTTGTCGGTGTACAAGTCGATTGCTCTCTCAAAGAACATGGAGCTGATAGCAACACTCGTTCTAAACTTGGTTCCTCAACTCGAAGGGTCAGGGATACTATCTATGACACTCTCCTTAACCGACGCCATGTTTTGCGCAGTGTATGTTTTATTTTGTTATGTGGATGGGCCATTGTACTTGGAGGCGGACTCTATACCGTAGAAGATGATCCCTGTGACGTGTTAGGTATGTCCTCATTGAAACAAATATTACACGTGCGTGTCTAATGATACAACCTAGAGGGGGTGAATGGGTTGTTAATCCATTATTATAAAAAATTTCGGATTAGTCAATACTACAAATATAACCCCAATTCACGAAACAACAAAATCAAGTATAAAATGCAAAAATTTAGGAACACTTGATTTTTACGTGGAAACCTTCAACAAGGAAAAACCACAGGTTGTTATGTGTGCCACACAGGGTCACTGAAATCCACTATATGAAAAGATGGTTACACCCTCAAGTGATTCTCGGACTCTCATCCTAGATAACCTCAGGCTATGGACACTACCACTTGCCACTCTTGGTTCAATCCCTAGTGATATCCCCTGATACACTACTCTTGGTATGAGCACCCCATAATCAAACTGTAGGCCTTTTACAGTGGCACTTGACCAATTGCTTGAGCACTAAGCCACCTTAGTCACACAAGACTTACTTCTCAATAAAGAGATCAATAAACACCTATGTGAATATAATGATATTTAAGATGCAAAAAATGCTAGGTTACACTAAATGCTTATCTAGGATTAAATGATGACAATAAAATCAATCCTAGATATCAAAGTTTTCCATATGTCATGGCATACAACTTAGCTATGTTAAGGATAACCAATCCTAGATACGATAGCTATCACAAACAATCTCAATTGTTTTAATGAGATAAAATAGCTAGATTTATATAAGCATGAAATCCTAGCTATCACAAAACAACTTAGTCAATCAACACATAATCTCAATCTTGTAAGTAGAAATTAATCTAAAGCATACAAGTTATAAATGAGATAAATTGCTAAGTAAGAACACTAATTATGTAAGATAATAGTGAATAATTTACCATAACATGTGTGTTGAAGAAGACCCTTGCATTAGCACATACTAGATGATCCTAGATGATACTTAGATGATGATTTATGCATGTGGAGTTAAGTTTGTATAATCAAAGATGAGTTCTTGGATCATTTTCACTCTTGGAAAATGTTCTAAGTTAAAACTATGATTTTAAATTCATTGAAGAAGACCTAAGCTCGAAGAGGCATATATATTTGGTGCTGAAATGAAATGACATCGTTTTGGAATGATACCACAATTTCTTCTTTGTCGCCATTTGATCTTCTCTATCGCCATTTGAGCTCAGGGCGACACTTCATGGCGACACCATATTTTCTTCTTTGTCGTCATTTGTTCTCAAGGCGACAACTCGTAGCGACACCATACCTGATTGATTTTCAGAAATAAATCTCTGTATCGCAACTTGGTCGCCACAGCGACAATGTCACCACATGCCTTCTGTCACCATGTGCTCAAGGCAACAACATCAAAGGGCGACAATGCCCTGTTTTCCACTTGGTGTGGTGAAACCAAAGGAGAAGCCAAGGGCTTTGTCCGGATGTGATCCTCGCGCTAAACTAAACACATCATCGTGCATGCACAGACGTTTCCGAACAATCTTCAGGAAATGAATTACATGACACACTAAAAACACAACACAATCCATCAAAGATGTGCAAGTGTGAAATGTGAAGTGAATGCATCCTAATGCCTAAAATGACATGGCAATTATCAATCAAGGTGCAATCAATTAAAACATTCATGAAGAGAGTTCAATAACATGAATGCACATACATAAACACACAACATACAAGAAATATATATATATATATATGCATGAGTTGTGTGTGTGTGCAATTAAGATCTCTTCAATGCAAGTAAGCACAAGTGATTTACCTTTGAAGTGTTTATCATCTTGAGGTCTTGAGAAGGCCTTTGTTGTGCTTGATCACCAATAATTATACGCCTAAGCTACCTTTACAATTCAAACCCCAAATGTGGTTTGTCCACGAAATAAGCCAATCAAAACATGATGAACTTACACTCATCCTCACCATTTTTTCCCAATCCCCTTCATCCGAAACTGGACATGACTGTGTATTTTAGGGTGCCAGCAACGTCACACATGTTTGATCCTCAGACGGATTATCTAGACCAGATTGTCTGACCGCTACTTGACAAGCTAGACCGTGCGACGAAGGATCTTGCCACAACACTAATGAAAGCAATGAGTCATCTTCTTTCGGTTTGTCCTCATCCTCGCCACTTTTTTTCCAAGTTCCTTCATTTACATTCTGTGGTGCCAACAACATCGGTCATGTTTGATCCTTAGACGGATCATCTAGGCATGATTGTCTGCCCTCTACTGGACAAGGACAATCGTGCAACAAAGGATCTTGCCACAACACTAACAGAAGCAAGGATTCATCTTCTTTCAGTATCTCTTCCTCCTGGCCATCGGTATCTATCTTCCCTTCATCAGAAACTAGACATGAATGTTTATTTTATGGTGCAACCAACAACAAACATGTTTCTCGCTTGCTAAAAGGACTTGATGAAGCCAGTGACCATTGAGTTACATCGGGGTCCTCTGCTCCAGGTACTCATAGATGTACTAGACCTGGTATACCAAACAGAGACAATTTACGTACTTCTCGGTGTCATAAGTATAACGACATCTAAGAAAATAATTTGTCAAATAGAGTGGGTGATCACGAACCCAATGAAGGGGCTAATGCTACCTCCAGTCCACCCGCCCGTTCCAGGGACGATGAATCCTCACACAACACTAAGAGAAGGTTTGATTCATCAACGTCCAATATGTCATCACCACGGACATGTTTTTCATAATGTCGTTGATCATCATTAACCCTGTCATAAATGCATCCTTTGTCATCCTGCCAATCTTGGTCGTCTAGCCTTTCATCATCATCACCCACTTCATAATTGCCTCCCTCATCATCGGTAGCCTGATCACCACCCAATCCTTCTTCCACATGCTCCCATTCTCCCTACACTGCGATTAATCTCCTGAATTAATGTCCCCTACATTTCCCTTAGGGATGACAGTGTCACAGTGTTACATTTCCCACTCTATTATCATTACTTAAATCAAATAAAGAAGTTTACATAGGTGAGAGGTGTGGATATATATGTACTTGAAACCCCAGCATTTGTCGTAGCCCTTCAATTTCCCACCTCAAACCCTCATTAATGATATTGCGTACGCGGTCCACCCCCATTTCCTCATGGATGATACTGCATACGTGTTTCGGTAAGGCATTCACCGCATTCAACACTTTTTCAAGTACTTTGAGTCCCACAAATTGTCTAAGTACCTCCAACTATTTATGTAAATGCTATACGTAAAACACTAAAACATTTTTCACGATTCGAAACTATAGATCCACAAACAAATTCGGCAGTCAACAACATTTCGAAATTAACCATTGATCCAATATTGCTTCGCCAGGTTACCTCATCGGTTGTGCGACCAAGCGAATGTTGCCCACCATTTGAACCTTCCCTCTAATATAAGTCTTCTTGCATGGCATCATCAACCAGAGCTATTGTACCTTAGTCAAGTGAATGAACCAGCTGGTCAGCCGGTGGAGGGAAAGATCCCTATCCATCGCTGGATCATTATATATCCAGAAGAACAGTATATGTACGGTCTGTTGTATCTACATTGGTACATACTCTTCGCCCACCGTTAGTTTTCTTACTTGGCTTGCGCTACCTCTTGGTGGGTTCATTAGCCTCGTTACTCCCACTAGGCTTCCAGTAATGTTTCTGCAACACATGTTCGGTGGGTACAAGCTCAGGAATCCTAGTAAGCTGAAGGATTATTGAAGTAATATAATTGTCCAATATCGACATAATCGAAATAATACTAAATTATAGCACAATGAGATATTTGTAAATTACCATCCCGCTTGTCTCCACTTTGGTCCAGGCATTGACCATGTCTGATTACCTCTGTTTAAAACAGTACTTCCTATATTACGGCACTCCATTGGGATCCCTTATTAGCTTACCGCATTTGTTACGCATCATAGGTTTAACCTTCGCAACCCAAAACTATACCGTGTCAAATCCAAGAAACAGTTTTAGAAGGTGTAATTAGCATTATGTATCATGGAAAAATGAATAATCTAAATTACAAACATATGTCAAGGTCAAAGAGATTAAGGATTTAAAAAAATAACCTATAATCCCGAAATGAATATGTATATGTTCTATCTCCTAGTCTGCTAAGAGGGTATGCTGGTACCTTAAAACCTTGATGAATGTAGTGGAGGGTCATCTTGAAAATGTAGTGACCCAATGCAAAGTTGTTAAATGCTTGAACATCCTCCACTAGCAAGAACATCCAGTACGCCTCCTAGTTCCGGTCATCCTGACCGAAGAGGACCATGTTGGCAAATAGAAGCAATGCCAACTTAAGTGCATCGTGAGGCCGTTCAAAATCCTCTGCCATTAATGGAGCTTTCAAATCCGTGTTCACTACTTTTTTTCTTCCCTGAAAGTACCTTGCGTGAATACCACCCCAGACAACCTCATACTCTTCCCAAATATGACCTTAGTTTTTCCTAAGGCAAACCATAACTCGTCCTCACTACCTCCAGGAATGCATATCTGTCTCAACAGCAAGCTGTGAATGAACTGTGCCTAAAAATAACACCTTTTAATGAAATCCAAGTAGTGGCCAAAGCATCCTGACTCAAATTCAGCCCTTTCTCCAGCACGGTCAAGAATCTTGTTTATATCGAAAATCAATTTGTGAAAACAGTGTGTGTTGATGGTGATGTTATAATCCAAGTGGCCCTTGAGTGTACAAAACAAATGGTCCAAATATTCCTCCGCAACCATCTGTTAACAAAATATAAAATTGCAAGAGTAACTGAACTAAACATTGAGGCAGCATCAACATATATCCACAGTCACTATTAAACAAAACCAAATCCATCCTTGAAATCTTTTTTTATACCGGTAAGACGAAAAACATAAAAACTTGAGTTAGGAAAAAATGCAACTCCACCCATCTCCAAAGAAATCGCTTGTTCGAAGTTCGAACATTGCCTAAACATTGAGTCCATATACAGTATTTGAGTTGAACACTGCATATACATCCAAGGAATAATCTATCACCATTGTTCCTGAGAGTAATTTGGATTTCATTTCAATCATCTTCCTTCTGTTAACAATTACCCATCAACAAAACACAAATTGGGTATAAATTATTCCTTGAATGTTCGACAAGCTATACCTAGACTGAAACCCATTACGAATGAATACATACCCAGCCATTACAATGAAATCAAAACAAACTGTTACCTGAAAATCATTATTGGGATGGGATTTCAAGTAATAACTTTAAAGGGACCAAGATCGAGATTGACCCTGGTCGGAGGGGTATCACGTAGTTCGATACCGACTAAGTCCCTATCAAAGCAAGAACTATATAGAGTATAAGAAATTAATCAACAATAAGTTTTATTTGATCGTCCCTTCATATTACAATACGTGAAATATTTCTTATATGGGTTACAATGGTGTATGGAGATCCTGCCAAGGTAACGGAGATGGAGATGGTGATGGTGGAGGAACTGTGCCTGTCGATAAGTAGAGTGTAGGGTTTTTATTTTCTTTTTTGGCCAAGAAAAACCTTCTTTTCTTTCCGATGAATAGACTGTTATATATATAGGTCCTGCTTGCTTGCCATGCACTCCTACAATCTCGGGTTAGGGTTTGGCAGCTGCAGGATCCTCTTCTTTTTAGGAGGTAATCTCGGAGTTTTTACGTGCAGAATTCAGTCTTTCCTTTCTAGGAGGAATCAATCTCTCACCTTCCTAATTGGACTCTTACTGTGCTGACCTGTTCAAAATAGGATCCTTTGGCGGGAGGGAGTATAACTCCTTTGTACGGTGACGTTTTTACTGGATCTTTTGTGGAGTTTTGAGTTCTTGGTGTTAGAATCCTTCTTCCTGGTGCGCTTTTGCTTAGCGGGCTGTCTATATCTAGTAAGCGTACTTCTGACGGTAGTAGGGGGATATGTAGCTGACTTTGTAGCAGGATGATCAGTAGAACTCTGTGTCGGGGTGCTGCGGGGTCCATAGGAAGTGGTGTTGGGGTGATGCGGGGTCCCTAGGAAGCCCGGTCATAACCGGGTTTGATCCCGTTGTGAGTTCTGGTGAGTATCTCGGCTTTCGGCCACTTTGTTGAGCTAAGATGCTGGCGGGGTGGACCTCGCTGAAGGAGGTGTGTATTTGGGTCAATCGGGATCCACTCTGTCGAGGTATCCAGATTGTGTTCGCACTCCTATATCCTTCTTGTGTTGAGGTGGAAAATTCTTCTTTGGTCCTTCGCCAATTTTGGCGGTTAACAGAAGTCCCCCCTGACTTGGACACTGATACCTTGTCGGGGTCGGGGTCGGGGTCGGGGTCGGAGTCGGAGTCAGGATCTTTTTGTTTGCTTGAATGATTTTCAACCTTATCCGCTTACTTCCTTGTCTGACTAGGTTTCCACTGAGGAGGAGGGAATCCTTATTTTGTCCGTTATAATTGACTGCGTGTCGATCATTGATTGGGTTCCTCGTTTTTCAAAAAGAGCCGTTTTGGCGCGATTAATGCGGAAAATGCCTCTACCCATCCTTTTAGTCACCGATTCCGGTTTTCGAGTAGGTAACCGTCATTCCTCCTCTATAAATAGACCGGCTCTACTGGCGCTTCTTACTTTCAAGCTTTCAACCTTTTCAACTTTTCAAAATCAAACGAGAACAAAACTCTTCCTGACTTCCTTTCTTTCTTACTTTTCAACCTTCTAGAAATTCTTCTTCTCTTCTTCTTCTATAATGGCCTCTTATTCCCAACTTCCTACTTCTCAAGAAAACCTTAACTAACAAAACCCCTCTACAGCGGGGAATCCCATCCATCCTGCTTCCCCTCCCTAGTCCGATAGTATCGACGCCCTCTTCAGTACGGAGGCGGTTGACACGGTAGTAGACTCCTTGATGTCAGAGAAAGGGAAACGAGTTCTAGAGGATGACAGAGCTTCTGATGACACCCCGCTGGGTCAGCGCCGTCGTTCCACTCGAAACCCGCTAATCGGGTCGGGTTTTCATAACCAGCCTGAGGATCCGATCACTGTCAGTGATCCAACGGACGCGGCAAAGGTGGGTGATGGCGATGGAAACACTGATGAAAGGGTTTCGCTAGTCGGGGTCCAGGCCGACTCTTTCACCCTTTTTCATGATGGGAGGATAGTCCCCGACTCCGTCTGCACCCAGGATACTCTAGCCAAGCTAAGGGAGGAATATATGATCCCAGATAACATCATCCTCTCCCTTCCTCACGAGGGTATGATGTCTACACCCCACCTCCTGGTCGCCTGTTGATGCCGCCTTCGAATGCGGTGTTCGACTGCCCCTACATCCCACACTTCACCGGGCTCTTGTCGCGTTGGAGTTGGCCCCCCTCCAGATCTCATCGGGGTTCTGGAAACATCTAACGGGGTTCCTGGTGCTCTGGAAGGAGCAGTGTGAGAAGGATCACATCGAGCGGGAGCCGGGATTGGACGAACTCCGCTATCTTTTCAACATCGCCAGTATGGTGCCTCGGGGTCAGTTCTACTTGAGGGCGTCCAACGACTTGAAGTTCACTGTCCCAGGGGCAAATGTGAAGTACTCGACGCCTTGAAAGGAGGAATGGCTCGTGGTGGAGGGCGAGTGGGGGCATACTGCTTTTATTGGGGGATACGAATACCCCGTCCCCACTCAATTTACAGCGAGGGACAAGTGGGCAAAGGGGACGCTTGCTCCTGAGTCCCGGGAGATTCTAATAAGGATCATGAAGAGGGGGTACACCAACATGCGGTATCCTGCTTTAGATCCCTTTGAGGGAGCCCGCCTGGAGCGGTATTTGAGGATTTCTGTTGCCCTTCCTGGTAGGTTAACTGCGTCTATCTCACCCGCTTTTTACCTATATATTTTCCTTTTTCTCCTTCTCACTGAGTATCCTCTTTTCTTGCAGTATCGGCCACCCCGGTGGTAGCAAGGCCTCATTTATCTTCTGGGGTAGGGGGTCTGATTTTGCCAGCTAACGCCTCTCCTGCTCCTTCTCCTTCTCCCCCCTCTTCACTCGCGGTTGGAGAGGCGATGAGGTCTACGCAGACTAGAATCGACCCAGTTCTTCCTCCAGCTCCTTTAGAAAATGCTCCAGCGGGGTCCAGGGCCAAGACTCCTGTCCGTCTTCCTTCCTCCCCTCCATCGCGCTCAAAGATCACGGCGATGTTAGCTAGGGCTGCTAAGGCTCGGGGTTCTGGAAGGTCTTCACAGAGGAAGGATGCTCCTCACACAAAGATTTCTTCTACTCCTCCTCCTCCCATAGCCTTATCCGAAGGAACCACAGAGGAGGAGGGAGCTGTCCCCACTTCTGTTCCCATCACTGGTATCCCTTCCGGATCGGGGTCGAGCAGTGCCACCTTTGATGAAGTGGTATCACGATTTGCGGCCTCCTGCCCTGGTGGGGACTTGATGAACATGGCCAAACTCCCCACTGACATCCTGGTCGCCAAAGGGGCATCAGTTCTAGCTGAGGTAATGCTCATACTGATTTTTATTATTTTATTCTATTGTCTGGCGGAAAACTGACTTTCTCTCTTTTGCAGGGCTTCAAGTTTGCTTTGGCTATGGAGAGACAGCTGCTGACCTTGAAGGAAGCCTACATCGGGGTCCAATCAAAACTTGAAGACACCCAGCAGGAGCGGATCCAGACTCAGCAGAATATGGACCCTCTAATTCAAGAAGCCAAAGAGTCTGAAGATGGGAGGCAGGAGGCCCTGGTGGCTATCAGGCGCCTTGAGCGTTGCCTGGATACTGAGACGGTTAGGTCCCTGCGTCGACGGGAGGAAAAGGGAGTGTTTGAAGAGAGAGAAGAAGCTGCTGCAAAACGAGAATCGACTCATGCGGGATAGTGTAGCAAGCCTAGAAGCTCAAGAAGGCCCAACCTTTGAAGATGGCTACTTCAGAGCCTGCTATGAAATGGCCAATGCTTTACCTCCTCCCTTCGACCTCGCAGCAGCCTTGAACTGGGATCGGGAACAAATTATGACAAGGGCTGCCCAGCTAGCGGGAGGGGATCAAGAAACAGAGGCCCCTCCACATGAGGTAGCCCACTCGGGTCAAGGAGCTGATGCGGCTGCTGAGGTTCAACTCAATGGTACTGAAGGTGCTACTCTAAATCCCCCTACTATCGAAGAACAAGTGGTGGATCCCGAGTCTGCTACTAGAGTGATCATCGTGGAGGAAGATGAGGGACCGGCTAGATCCGAGGTTCCTCAAGTGGAAGGGACCCTGACCGGATCTTCTATTGTGGAGGAGGCGATCCAAACTGATGCAGCAGCTGAGCCTTTGGGCGAAGGGGCAGTTGGCCAGGGGGAGCGTCAAGAAGAGGACAAAGAGGATTAGCCTGGCCTCCCCTCTAAAAAATTTTGGTAGCCTCAATCAGGACCTAGGCACCCCGTTTTATCAATATAACTTGTTTTCATTACTTGCTTCGTACTTGTGTTCTTCTTGCTTTTATACTTAGAAGCTTTCCACAGCATATAATTTTGTTTGATAATTGGACTTTTGATGAGTAACTGGACCCCGATGGGTAATAAGGACAATGATTGGACCCCAATGGGCAGCAAAGATAAAACATGTGATACTTATATCTCGTAACCGTAAGAATCAGCGAGGTCAGATCACCTCTTCCTTTAATCGAACTTCCTTAAACACGTAATGGTATAATGTGTTAGAGCAGTCAGTCGAGGAAACCTGCTACTTACGAACAATTTGACTTGTTGAAGATAAACTTCTAAGTCTCTTTCTGACTGTTGGTCCTCTGTCGGGGTAGTAAGTGGGGAAATGAAGGGCGAAGCACCCCGATGAGTCTCCTCGATGTTATTGTTGATCTGTCCTTGTAGGTAACTAGGGCCACTTTAGCACCAGGCTTCTTAGAGGAGGGTATTCCCCGACCAAGGCAGCAGGAGAGCCTTTAGGCTATTTCCTGGTCTTGAGGCGAAATAAGAAACCAGGTACCCTGAGGCAGCCCGACTCTCACTGTAATCTGTCCTGGTAGGCAACTAAGGCCACTTTAGCACCAGGCATCTCGGAGGAGGGTATTCCCCGACCAAGGCAGCAGGAGCGCCTTTAGGCTATTTCCTGGTCTTGAGGCGAAGTAAGAAACCAGGTACCCTGAGGCAGCCTGACTCTCACTGTAATCTGTCCTGGTAGGCAACTAAGGCCACTTTAGCACCAGGCTTCTTGGAGGAGGGTATTCCCCGACCAAGGCAGCAGGAGCGCCTTTAGGCTATTTCCTGGTCTTGAGGCGAAGTAAGAAACCAGGTACCCTGAGGCAGCCCGATTCTTACTGTAATCTGTCCTGGTAGGCGACTAAGGCCACTTTAGCACCAGGCTTCTTGGAGGAGGGTATTCCCCGACCTAGGCAGCAGGTGCGCCCTAAGGCTATTTCCTGGTCTTGAGGCGAAGTAAGAAACCAGGTACCCTGAGGCAGCCCGATTCTTACTGTAATCTGTCCTGGTAGGCAACTAAGGCCACTTTAGCACCAGGCTTCTTGGAGGAGGGTATTCCCCGACCAAGGCAGCAGGAGCGCCCTGAGGCTATTTCCTGGTCTTGAGGCGCTTTAGTAATGGAGAATCAAGTACATTCAGTGAGAGATGTTGGAGAATCTAGTAGGAGACATCAAGCAGTGGATACAAGAGAGTCATATAGGAGAAAGAACTGCTTTTATTGATTTTCCCCAACGGTACAAACATGAAATCGGGGTGTTATATTCCCCTTGATACGAACAACATTTCTAAGGGTAGAATTTTCGGAGATGTTCAGCATTCCATGTATGGTCTACTGGGTACCCCTCCATATCTATCAGTTTGTAAGCACCACCCCGGAGTGATGCCTTAACCAGATACGGACCTTCCCAGTTAGGGGCTAGCACCCCGTTGGACCTTCTTCGTGTGTTCTGGGTCACCTTTCTGAGAACCAAGTCTCATTCTTTGAAGCTTCGGACCCTCACCTTCTTGTTGAAGTGTCGGGCTATCTTGCTCTGGTATATTGCCACCTTCTCTGCAACCCTGCTTTGCTTTTCCTCCAGCAGGTCTAGGCTAGCTCTTAACTTAGCCTCGTTATCTTCTGGTTCGTAATTTTGGACCCTGAAAGATATGAGCTTATGCTCGATGGGCAAGACTGCTTCTGCCCCAAATACTAGGGAATAGGGGGTCTCCCCTGTGGCTGTCCGCCTAGTTGTTCTGTAGGCCCACAGTACATGGGGTAATTCTGCCACCCATAATCCTTTCTTCTGTTGGAGCTTTTTCTTCAGGAGCTTCTTGATGGTCTTGTTAGTAGCTTCAACCAGTCCATTGGTTTGAGGATGAGCCACCGAAGCAAAACGGAGATTGATCTTCCGGTCTTCAAAGAATTCCCTGAAGTTGGCATTGTCGAATAGCTTTCCTAAATCAGTTATGATGGCCATCGAGGTGCCAAATCGGCAGACAATGTGTTCCTTGACAAAGTTGGTGGTCTTTTCTTCGGTTATCCGAGTAAGGGCCTTGGCTTCTACCCACCGAGTAAAGTAATCTATCGCCACTACTGCATGCTTGGCTTGGCCGGGTGCAGTAGGGAGTGGCCCGATCAAATCTAGTCCCCAGATGGCAAAGGGGTAGGGAGTACTAATTGAGGAGAGCCTCTCTGGTGGGAGATGATAGAGGTTTGCTGTTTTCTGACAAGCCTCGCAGGATCGTGCGAACTGCTTTGCATCCTGGTGTATAGTCAGCCAATAGTAACCTATCCTAATTACCTGGTAAGCCAAAGTTTCCCCTGACAAGTGGTTACCACAATCCCCTGAGTGCACCTCGTTGAGCGCCCAGCGCGCGTCATCGGGATGGAGACACCTGAGTAGAGGAAGGGATTTCCCCTTGCGGTATAGGTATCCTTCTACCAAACAGTACCGGGTAGCTGTCCTCTTGAGCTGGCGGGCTTGATCCTGATCTGCAGGGAGAATGCCACTTTGGAGATAGTCTGCTATTGGATCCATCCAACACGGGAGGCGGCTCACAGGAAGGACCTCTACCTCTTTAGCTATGCTGAAGGAAGGAATCAATTGGAGGGGTACCCCTTTTGGTAAGGCGTGTCCCTCTCTAGTGGCAATTTTAGCTAGAACATCAGCGCGATGATTTTTCTCCCTAGGCATTTGCTCTATTCTTACACCCTTGAATTTCTTCATAGCCTCCTAAACTTTAGCTAGATAGGTCACCATGTTATCACCTTTTGCTTGGTACAACCCTGTCACTTGATTGACCACTAATTGGGAATCACTTTTAATCTGAAGGTACTCAACCCCCAGAGCCCCAGCTACTTTCATTCCTGCTAGCAGAGCTTCATATTCTGCTTCGTTGTTGGTGGCTCTGAATTCGAACCTGAAACAGTGACTTACCTCGATTCCAGCGGGATCGATCAGGACGACCCCAGCTCCGCATCCTGACAGGTTCGAAGCTCTATCCGTGTAAAGTATCCATATCTTACTGTCTACAGGCCATTCCAGAGGGGTTTGACTCGGATCGGGGTCTACTGATTCGCCTGGGTCCAGGATTGGGCTAAATTCCACTATGAAATCCGCCAGGGCTTGAGCTTTAATCGTGGTTCTCGCTCTGTATTTGATGTCGAATTGTGTGAGTTCTAGGGCCCATAGAACCAGTCTGCCTGACACATCTGGCCTCTGGAGGAATTGTCTCAAAGGCTGATCTGTGACAACCGCGATGGTGTGAGCTTGAAAATAAGGCCGGAGCTTTCTGGATGTGGTCACCAAAGCGTAGGCGAGCTTCTCTAGTAAGGTGTAATTTTTCTCGGACTTTGTAAAAGCCCGGCTCACGTAATAGATCGGCCTCTGCACTCCGTCACTGCATTCTTTCACTAAAGCTCCACTAGTAGCTGCTTTAGAAACTACTAGGTAGAGTAAAAGCTCTTCACCCGGGGTCGGCTTTACCAGCAGCGGCGGGCTTGACAGGTATCCCTTTAGAGCTTGAAAAGCCTGCTTGCTCTGCTCGTCCCACTTCATCTTTTTCCCCTGCTTGATGACTTTGAAAAAGGGGAGACATTTATCTGTGGAACGGGATATGAACCGGTTCAAGGCCGCTATTCGTCCGGTTAATCCTTGTGCCTGCTTGAGGGTTGTAGGAGACCCGAGATCTAGAATGGCTTTGATCTTCTCTGGATTTGCTTCAATTCCCCTCTCATGTACCATGAATCCCAGGAATTTGCCTGCTGCCACCCCGAATGCACACTTAGTAGGGTTCAACCTCATCTGGTTATGCCTTATTACCTGGAAGGTCTGGCGTAAGTCCCCTGTATGTTGTCTTGCTTCTGGAGATTTAGTGATCATGTCATCTATGTATACCTCCATGGATTTCCCTATCTGTTCCTTGAATAGTTTGTTCACCATGCGCTGGTAGGTGGCACCTGCATTTTTAAGTCCGAATGGCATTACCTTATAACAATAGAGGCCTTGCCCGGTGATGAAGCTAGTTTTGTCTTGGTCTGAAGGATGCATCATGATCTGATTGTACCCTGAAAAAGCATTCATGAAGCTCAGAAGCTTATTTCCTACAGTGGAGTCAATAAGCTGGTCTATTTTAGGCAGGGGGAAGCTATCTTTGGGGAAAGCCCGATTGAGATCGGTGTAATCCACGCACATTCGCCACTTCCCGTTAGACTTAGTTACCATAACCACATTGGCGATCCACTCGGGGTACCGGGATTCCCTGATGAATCCGGCCTTCAGGAGTTTGTCAACCTCTTCTTGGACCGCGGCATTGCGTTCAGCATTGAAGTGCCTTCTTTTTTGTTTTATCGGTTTGAAGGTTGCATCCACTGCCAACCTATGGGTCGCCAGGCTAAGAGGAATGCCGGGCATATCCTCATGGCTCCAAGCAAAGATATCATTGTACTCCCTGAGAAGCTCTATCAAATCCCTCTTCACTTCCGGGTCCAGACCTTCTCCCACTTTTACTGTCTTTGCTGGATCTTCGCACCGGATCTGGACCTCCTCTAGCTGCTCTGATGGATACCCGCTGGTCCAACCTCGCTCTTCTTCTTCTGACTCTTCCACGATTATGTCTAGTACCTCTCCCTCCTCTAAGACATGATCATCCCGCTCTGTCGTTCTCGGACCTGGGTAGCTGGTCACCGATGCGCACTGCTTAGCCAACGCAGCGGGGTTAGTTGACACCGCATAGCAGTTGCGGGCTGCCTGCTGGTCCCCTCTTACCTCTCCTACTCCCGATCCTACTGGAAATTTCAACACGTTGTGGTACATAGACAACACTCCTCTAATCCCTGACAAGAAAGGCCTTCCCAAGATTGCATTGTATGCAGACGGGGTGTCCACTACAATAAACTCCATCATTATGTTCTGCTGAAGAGGAGACTCTCCGACTATCACTGGCAGTATCTTTGTTCCCATCGGCATTACGGAGTCCCCTGTGAATCCGTATAGTAAAGAGGTATAGCTATTGAAGCAAGAGTTCTTCAGGTTGAGCTGCTCATGAGCCCCTTTAAACAAAATATCCACGCTGCTTCCCGTATCGATCAAGACGAGGTGCACTAAGCAGTTGGCAATCTGTACTGTTATGACCATAGGGTCATCATGCGGCTGTACCGTATTGTAGACATCCTCCTCCGTAAAAATGATTTTGGTGGAGCGGGATAGGTCTCGGGGTCCTCCATTGATCTTTAATAGCTCATGTTCAGCTTTGAGTCTGGGAATCTTCGTTGCGTGGTTCTTCCTTGAATTGTTGGAGGTTCCAGCTAGGGTGAGGCCTCCACTGATGGTGTGGATCACTTGGATCTGCTGCATTAGTTCCTTCTCTCATTCTCTCCTTCTTTCCGCTGCTTCCTGCATCCCACTTTGAACTTGCTTTCCTTCTTTGATGTTGTCTCGTACCTGTTGTAAGAATTCAGTTAGAAGTCCTCCCCTTACCAGTGCTTCTATCTGATTGCGGAGACTGTAGCATTCTGAGGTGTTGTGTCCCACATCCTCATGGAAGTCACAATACTTATATTGATTCCTCCTGTCTACAGGGATCTTCATAGGGACTGGCTTTCTGAGTAGACCCTTATCCCGAATAGCGAGATAGATAGTTTCCCGTGAAGCATTGAGAGGGGTGTAATGGTTATACCCTTCTTCCTCTCTTGCTATTCTGGATACTTCCTTCAAGGGAAGCTCTCTGGGAGGCGATCTCCTGACTGGGTATCTATTCTGGTACGAAGGAATTGGAGGCGGCCTGTAAGTAGACCGATTTGGAGGTAGATTCTGAAACTTCCTATCTGGTGCAGGCTTCAGAGCCTCCTTCTTTGGGCGCGGCGCTAATCGGGCTTCATCGTGTTCAATTTTGATCCGGAGTTGTTCCTCGATGTCCACCTGTTCCAGAGCCCGATTGTAGGCTTCCTGGTACGACTCAGGAGGATGCTTGGCAAAAGACCGGAATAGCCTGCCAGCCCACAAGTTCCTCCGGAAATTGGATAAAGTTTCCTTCTCGTTGAACACACCCATCTGGACGAGCTCTTTGTGGAATTTCTCCACATAAGATCTTAGAGTTTCACCCCGCTCTTGAACTACGTACTGCAGCAGGATAGGATCCTTGGGACGGGGTTTGATTCCCTGAAACTGTGCACAGAAAGCTTTGGTAAGTTTGGAGAAAGAATCAACACTACCTGGTGGTAATTTTCTGAATCATGTCTTGGCACAGTCTGTCAGGGTTGAGGGGAACATCCTGCACATGGCAATCCTGGTTGCACTCTGAACTTCCATCTGGTGGACGAAGCTTTCTAGGTGGCTGATGGGATCCTCGGTTCCAAAGTACTTCTCTGAAGGCATCCTGAATTTGGGGGGCAATCCTGCTTCTCTCACCCTTTTGGAGAATGGTGCATTCATCTCACCCAGGGGGTTCTTCTAACTCCCTTGATGTTTTCCCTTCTTCAGCTGCTCCAACTCCTTTGCCATCCTTGTCATCTGATCCTCCAGGCGTTGAGACTTTTTGGTTCCGGATCGGGCTACTGAAACTTCCTCATCAGATGAATCCGAATCAAGGATTACCTCCTTTCGCTTAGCTCTTTGACGCTTTTCTCTGGTGCTCTTTCGGGATTTGGCGCTTCCTTCTGAATCGGGATGCAGATCCCTCTCCTTTGCCCTTGGTTTTGGTGGAGACTGAACCTTCCTAAGAGGAACCTCGATTGCGGACTTCACTAGCCTGGGTCTGAGCTCTGCTTGTTGGACTAAGAGGGGTGGGCCCAATCGGTCGAAAACAGGTGCCCTAACACTTGGGCCAGCATCCCCTGGGATCCCGGCTGCTTCAAAGGGAATCCCTTGGGCTATCATCCGGAGCCGGATTGCTTCTACGTAGGCTGCAGCGTGCTGTTCTAAGACATCTCGATTGACTTCCTGCCTAGCAGGGTCTTGAGGGACAACGCCTACAGCTGGTGGGGGCACTGTCGGAGGATTCTCGTTCCTAGTGCCCTTACCCCGCCTCTGGGCTCTTTCAGTGGAAGTAAGGGACTGGAGTCCTGATGGCTCTGGATGACCCTGGGAGGATCGGAGTCTCATTCTGGATACTTCTAGATGGAAGAAGACTGTTTTGAATGATGGTTGGAGTAATACTCCCCACAGACGGCGTCAAAAGTGTTACCTGAAAATCGTTATTAGGATGGGATTTCAAATAACAACTTTAAAGGGACCAAGATCGAGATTGACCCTGGTCGGAGGGGTATCACGTAGTTCGATACCGACTAAGTCCCTATCAAAGCAAGAACTATATAGAGTATAAGAAATTAATCAACAATAAGTTTTATTTGATCGTCCCTTCACATTACAATACGTGAAATATTTCTTATATGGGTTACAATGGTGTATGGAGATCCTGCCAAGGTAACCGAGATGGAGATGGAGATGGTGATGGTGGAGGAACTGTGCCTGTCGATAAGTAGAGTGTAGGGTTTTTATTTTCTTTTTTGGCCAAGAAAAACCTTCTTTTCTTTTCAATGAATAGACTGTTATATATATAGGTCTTGCTTGCTTGCCATGCACTCCTACAATCTCGGGTTAGGGTTTGGCAGCTGCAGGATCCTCTTCTTTTTAGGAGGTAATCTCGGAGTTTTTACGTGCAGAATTCAGTCTTTCCTTTCTAAGAGAAATCAATCTCTCACCTTCCTAATTGGACTCTTACTGTGCTGACCTGTTCAAAATAGGATCCTTTGGCGGGAGGGAGTATAACTCCTTTGTACGGCGACATTTTTACTGGATCTTTTGTGGAGTTTTGAGTTCTTGGTGTTAGAATCCTGCTTCCTGGTGCGCTTTTGCTTAGCAGGCTGTCTATATCTAGTAAGCGTCCTTCTGACGGTAGTAGGGGGATATGTAGCTGACTTTGTAGCAGGATGATCAGTAGAACTTCGTGTCGGGGTGCTGCGAGGTCCATAGAAAGCCCGGTCATAACCGGGTTTGATCCCGTTTTGAGTTCTGGTGAGTATCTCGGCTTTCGGCCACTTTGTTGAGCTAAGAAGCTGGCGGGGTGGACCTCGCTGAAGGAGGTGTGTATTTGGGTCAATCGGGATCCACTCTGTCGAGGTATTCGGATTGTGTTCGCACTCCTATATCCTTCTTGTGTTGAGGTGGAAAATTCTTCTTTGGTCCTTCGCCAATTTTGGCGGTTAACACTGTTAGGATTATGCTCAATAGCAAGAGTGTAATATTGTAATTAACAATCTTTTTCATATTAATAAAGTGATTTCTGGTTTAAACAAATCTTATAGCATTTATAGTTTAATATTATAATTGTAAAAGTAAATAATCATAAGGTCTAAAGACTATGAGAAAAGAAGAATTGTTCGTACATCTGAATATGTATGTGGTAGACACAATTCTTTAGTTAGTCTTGAATATTGTTCACAACTTAAGTTAAAGGTTGGGCACCTTTATCTTGTTAAAGTTGTAGAATTCTTTTGCTAGCATTTGAGTGGGATCAAATGAGATATGATGAATCTAAAATCATCGGAGTGTCTTCAAGCAAAAGAATCTAGTGCACTGGGTGCATTGAACTGGATCACAATGAAATACTTTATCTATAACCGTCAGTAGATAAAAGTCTTTTCATTATCAGGACAATCGGAGAGTCTATCTTAATCCTAAGATAAATGATGGACTTATGGTTGCAAGTGATATCATTTGAGTTATCAATGAGTACGATTATATCGCATAGTCTATCCTCGATAGTTGGTGATATTTATTTGTTAATCGATAGAGGACTTCATTTATAGATATGGACATTGTGGCTCCATTTATTAAATGAGAGTATAATATCATCATATGGATGTTTTGAGGTAATTGGATATTAAATCTCAACGTTGAGTTTTCGATAATATCTATTGAAAACATGGCTTCTGGACAAGTCAAAATATCCAATTTCAAAACGTGGTCATATAAGTAAATATGGTAACTTGGAGAGTTATAGGCGGTCTATGAACTCTTGGCGTTTACTGATATTAATCACGAGGATACACTATCTCCTACATGATTGTCTAGGGTATGAATGAGGAACATCTTCACTTTCCATCTTTATTTAAGAGTGCAATTTTAGTTCTTTAGTGGAATGAACTAAAATTAATAGATTGAACCTAAGTGAATCATTTGTTAATTGTGATTGAGTTATGTCTATTGGAGCTTAAATTTAGATAGGCCCGCCAAGATCCCCAATCCGCACGGACTTGCATGAATCACTTGATATATTCTACCGGACTATTTGTGGGTCCATTTGGAATTGTATTTAATATATTAAGAATATAATTTTCACATTATTTATTTAATGAGCTGTTTAATTATATTAATATATTAATGAAAAGCATGTGGACTTGTTTCTTTTAGTAAGAATGAGTCTAGTTCACATGTGGGCTTTTTATTAAAGTCCAAATGGATTAAATAAAATAAGAAAACAATATATAGGCCCAAGTCTCTTGTCATGGGCGGCAATGGGTAATAATAAGCCCATTATATTGTTTTATTTTATTATTTAATTAAATGGAAATTAATTATTATGTTAATTAATTATTTAATTAAAAATCAAATCTTTTTCTGATTAGGAAATATGTTTCCTAGTAGTATACTACTATTAGTATTATACTGAATATAAAAGACTTTATTTTTTTAGTCAAATAAAGAAGTCTTTTATATAGTCACAAATAAACTAAAGAGTTGGATTAGGGTTGATATATAATATATATGCATGTGGAATATATAGAATACATATAATTATATATACATGCGGATATATATAAAATATATATACATATATGCTTGCGATATGGAAAGATAGATGTGCATTAATGCATGCAGTTTTTTATTAAAACTAAAACACTTATAAGTTGCATGCATTTTTGAATAAAAACAAAATTTGAGTTGCGTGAGTTATATATACATATATATTAGGCATGTAGAATATATATATATATATAGATATATAAAAGAATTCGGTGCAGGATATAATATATATATTGGCAAGTTTTTTTTTGCGGCACTTTATATATTTTGGTCTAACCCTAGTTTTTGCAATTGTGAGCTTTTTTCTTTTGCTAGAGAAAAATAAGATCCAACTCTAAGACTAGTGAGTGATTCGGCCTAGAGGTTTGTGAGAGAAGAATTGTTCTTGTTTCGATAGTGTACTAGTGATCTTAACATCAAGAGATCTTGTACACACTTTCGAATTAGGTTCACGCGAATTTCAATCTTACGATTGTGAATTCAAAAGTGACCGGAACGTTCTTAACAACCTATTGGAATTTTTGTGACTAACAGAAACCAGAAAAGTTTTGTTGTCCATTCTCAGGTACACAATTCAAAGAGAAAGGAGACCACGCTCCTAGGTGATTCACGTTCGTGATCGGATTGGAAGATCTTGCGGATTATCATCGACACATAGTCAATCGGATCACGCGACAAAGGTATGATATCTTTTGGTATATATTGCTTAATTAATTAAAAGGGTTAAGGTTCATAAATGGAAAATTTTTTAAAAGCTACTAAATCTATTTTTTTTAGTCTCGCTTCCGCTGCGTGTACTTTTACGGTATATTTTTCCCTACAAACACAAACAAACATATGATAAGAAACAAAATTAGGATCAAAATAGAGAATGTCATACTATCGACACAATAGGTGCGCCGTTGATTAAAGAAGTTCTTCCGGGTGCCGGATTCCGAATAGTTCCTCCTTTTGATGCTTACACGATAGAAGTTCTTGAGTAAGTTAGTATACAAGAATAAACTAAATCTGTTATATAGGGATTTATGAGCAAATTGCAACAAACCTCCCTGAGGTTTGTTCATACATGAATAAATTGCAATTAAAGTTTTTTGTAGTGGATAAAAATATTGTTCAAGTTTTGATAAATTCCAATTAAAGAAAACTATTTACAAATTCCAATTGACAGTTTGGATTGCCTATAAAATTACCTTTGCTAGCAAATCAATGGCCAAGAATCACTTTTGATTAAAATAAATATTTCAAAAATAATGATTTAATTATTTTATGTAATTATGCCATGCATTAAATGCACAGTATTGATGTGATGTGTACAGTGACTACAATCCACGAATCAAATTTATCTCGCGAATTGAACTCATTTTTTATTTTTGCATTGTAAAATTGTTTTGTTTTGAAATTTTGATTGTTCTTTAAATTTTTATATTTTCTAATTCAATTCAATTTTCAATTATTTAAAATTTTATTTGATCTCCATCATCCATCGTCTATGTTTGAGATGGATCCCTTTTTTTTTTAATGTTTATTTTTTTTTTTGTATTTGTTTATTTTTTATAATTTAATTTAGAGATTAGGGGTAGTTTAGTCTTTTAAAGGCAACAAATAGACAACAGTTAAGTTTGACTAAACGGCATGGGGTGTGAGTGTCAATTCATGATAAATTTGTTTCTAGGTGCAAGAAGTCAAACCTCAGGGAGGTTTAGTGCAATTTGCTCCAAACTTATTTCTAAAAGTATCGAAACGCCCTTCAACAAACGGTCATTACTTTGTCAATGACTAACAGGAGGGGAGGTGATTGTCAATGCCATAGAAAAGTTGTTTTTCGTTGTCTTAGAGCAAAACTCTTAGAGCAAAAGTTGTTCGGTGAGTTCCGTCATTAGTGTCGATTAATTGATAAATTCCACTCCAAGACTTTATTTGTTGGTGTATGGTATATTTATTTCCATAGTGGGCTTTTTTGACATGACTTCGTTGGGTTTTCAAAATGACGGACAAAAATCCTATCTAATCCAAAACCCATTTGTGATCTCTGCGTGTCAAAATTCCTAAAAACCAGGTCGTTTTTTGGTTTGCTGTTTTGTTGAGGTGCTTGTGGATTATTTAAAAAATAGTGCAAATTTTTGCACCCGTAAAAAAAGGTAGGACACCCCTAATTTTATTTACACCCCAATTTGAATTTATAAAAACTGATGTACAAAAATTAATATTTTATTGTTAACAATAATTTACAAAACCAGAATATTTTATCGTTGATTGTAAAACTAATATAATAATCTTATTACTAAATACTAATATATAATCTTTGCATATATGTATTTTGAACTTATATATAGAAATATTAATAAGCAGTAAAATGACATTCTATCGACCACCAAAGTTCTTAGTTCTTACGCTTACGCATTTAATCCATTACACTTTAATGGATTACATTTCACAATGACATGTATTGTGGGTATGTACTAATGATTCGCCAATACCAAGTGTAAGAGCAACTCCAATTGATATGAACCTCACCAAGAGTAGTGAGACCCGGAACCAATATATGGCAACGAAGGATCGTTTTCTAATTCAAGTTTATAAAAACAAAGAAAATATAAGGACCGTGACCCATTATCTATAAGGAGATAAGAACCAACGGTATCAAGAAGGTTGTAGACGCCACACTCAAGAACAAGAAGAAGGTGAGTGATAAGTCAAGTTTGAACGCCACAAGGTATAAACCTTGATAAGTTCATAGTTCAATGAAGAACCAAGAGAAAACGTTCTCTCAAATAATATTATTCCATTCAAAGTCTTTTTTGAATAATACATCAATGAGTCCCTTAAATACTAAAATATCTAAGACCTAAAAGGGAACAAATATTCGGCAATTAATACCTTACAATCAGGAAAATAAATAGGCAATTAATGCCTTACAAAACGGGAAAGAAAATTAAACAAACTAAAACAAGCAACTATTGACTTATTTCCTAATTGAAAGGCTAAATTTGGAAGCAAATCAGCCCCTTAATTTCGGGAAACAAATCAACCATTATTCTTTGCAAACTAAAAAGGAAAAACTGAAATTGAATCTTCTCTAACCCTAACTTGTACCACACACAAGTATGCTGAAATTAGGACTCCTCCAATCACATGGAATTAAGCTGAAATTCGGACTCCTCAGCTCAAGTCTTCGCGCAACAATCTAGATGTCTAAATTCGGGCTTGTTGTGATCTGTTACGGAGGACGAAGTCTTCATAAAATCTGTAGGGCTCGTCTTGGGCTTTCCGAAAATATATTATAATAGATGATCCGACTCCATATACCTTCTGTAGAGGCCCACGAAGTTCTGCTTGGCGTCCAGCTCTTGTCGAGCTCAAGTCTGCGCGTAATAAGATAGATGGCTGATTTTGGGCCTGTTGCGATCTGTTACGGATGACGGAGTCTTCATAACATCTGTAGGGCTCGTCTTGGGCTTTCCGAAAACATATTATAATAGACGATCCGACTCCATATGCCTTCTGTAGAGGCCCACGAAGTTCTGCTTGGCGTCCAGCTCTTGTCCAGCTCAAGTCTGCGCGTAATAAGATAGATAGCTGATTTTGGGCCTGTTGCGATCTGTTACGGATGACGGAGTCTTCATAACATCTGTAGGGCTCGTCTTGGGCTTTCCAGAAACATATTATAATAGATAATCCAACCTGATATGCCCCCTGTAGAGGTCTACAAAGTTTAGCCTGGATTTGGTCTTCATGTGGGCCGAACTTGTACCTCAGCAACTCAGAATCAATTATCATTAAATGCTTCTTTGATCCTCTTGGCCCTTGCAATTGGCCCAACTGGAACATGCAATTGAGCCTTTGGTGATGCTTCTTGATTCTCATCATTCCCCCTCTCTTCAAAAGGATTCGTCCTCGAATCTTCACCGTAATGTTGTTGATAGCCTGCGACACTTCATCAAAGTCCTGCAAAAGAGAAACAAGAACACTAGGCCAAGAAGTTGGCTGATTTGAAAACAAGACCTTTTTGATCTCACTTTTTTTTGCATAGAAGTTCACTTGTTGTCATTTTTTTTGTTTCTCATCAGCCGAGATTTCTTTTTTTGCTGTTTCAATCTCTCTTTCTTTTGTCTCTCTTTTTTTTGAACTCTCACTCTCCTTTTTTTCATCTTTTCTTTCTTTTAATCTCACTTGATCTTCATAAACTTGTATTGGGGTTAAGGGTACAAGAGTGATTCGCTTTTTATTGAGTACAAAGGAGTATCTATTTGTGTAACCATCATGAGTTACACGCCTATCAAACTGCCATGGTCGCCCCAAAAGGATATGGCTCGCATGCATTGGTACCACATCACACAAGACTTCATCTTTGTACTTTCCAATGGAAAAAGACACCAACACCTGTTTAGTCACCTTGATTTCTTCACTATCATTCAACCATTGTAGCTTATAAGGTTTTGGGTGCTTTAAAGTGGCCAAATTTAGTTTTTCCACCAAACTAGTGCTAGCCAAATTAGTACAACTTCCCCCATCAATTATCATGCTACATACCTTATCATTAACATGGCATCGGGTGTGAAAGACATTGTCACGTTGTACCTCATCATCTTCCTTTACTTGAGCACTAAGAGTTCTTCTTGCGACCAAAATCTCTCCATCTTTGTGACCTTTGGGAGGTTCGGCCTTGGCATTGAAACTAGGTTGGTCATCCCTCTCGTTCCAATTCGGTTCCCATAATGAAGAAGAACCCGAATGTTGCCCAACTCGTGTGGTACCCTTCCTCTTCGTTTGTTGATCCAACCTCATCTCCAACTGATCAAACTTTTGATCAAAGAACTTTAAAAAAAGTTTGAGATCATACTTTTCTGGTGCATCATCAGACATTTTTTTTTTTTTTTAACCTACGAAAACAAATTGGTAAGCCTCACAAACACTCCCTCACGTGTTTACTCTCAATAATGAAGGCACTCACACTCGTGTTTCACTCAATTTCAGCTGTTAACCTCTTATGAGCTCGCACTCTCTTGCTTTTTTTCACATTTCGTTCACTTTTTTTTTGTTTTTTTTTTTTGGTAACGGATCTGATCAACTTTTTTTTTTTTTTTTTGTAACGGATCTGATCAATTTTTTTTTTTAATCGGAATCAGATCAAACTTTTTTTTTTTTGATCTAACAAAATAAAAAGAAATAGAAAAAAAGGATAGATCAAACCTGATTTAGAAGCCTAAGCTCTGATACCAACTGATATGAACCTCATCAAGAGTAGTGAGACCCGGAACCAATATATGGCAACGAAGGATCGTTTTCTAATTCAAGTTTATAAAAACAAAGAAAATATAAGGACCGTGACCCATTATCTATAAGGAGATAAGAACCAACGGTATCAAGAAGGTTGTAGACGCCACACTCAAGAACAAGAAGAAGGTGAGTGATAAGTCAAGTTTGAACGCCACAAGGTATAAACCTTGATAAGTTCATAGTTCAATGAAGAACCAAGAGAAAACTTTCTCCCAAATAATATTATTCCATTCAAAGTCTTTTTTGAATAATACATCAATGAGTCCCTTAAATACTAAAATATCTAAGACCTAAAAGGGAACAAATATTCAGCAATTAATGCCTTACAATCAGGAAAATAAATAGGCAATTAATGCCTTACAAAACGGGAAAGAAAATTAAACAAACTAAAACAAGCAACTATTGACTTATTTCCTAATTGAAAGGCTAAATTTGGAAGCAAATCAGCCCCTTAATTTCGGGAAACAAATCAACCATTATTCTTTGCAAACTAAAAAGGAAAAACTGAAATTGAATCTTCTCTAACCCTAACTTGTACCACACACAAGTATGCTGAAATTAGGACTCCTCCAATCACATGGAATTAAGCTGAAATTCGGACTCCTCAGCTCAAGTCTTCGTGCAACAATCTAGATGTCTAAATTCGGGCTTGTTGTGATCTGTTACGGAGGACGAAGTCTTCATAAAATCTGTAGGGCTCATCTTGGGCTTTCCGAAAACATATTATAATAGACGATCCGACTCCATATGCCTTCTGTAGAGGCCCACGAAGTTCTGCTTGGCGTCCAGCTCTTGTCCAGCTCAAGTCTGCGCGTAATAAGATAGATGGCTGATTTTGGGCCTGTTGCGATCTGTTACGGATGACGGAGTCTTCATAACATCTGTAGGGCTCGTCTTGGGCTTTCCGAAAACATATTATAATAGACGATCCGACTCCATATGCCTTCTGTAGAGGCCCACGAAGTTCTGCTTGACGTCCAGCTCTTGTCCAGCTCAAGTCTGCGCGTAATAAGATAGATGGCTGATTTTGGGCCTGTTGCGATCTGTTACGGATGACGGAGTCTCTATAACATCTGTAGGGCTCGTCTTGGGCTTTCCGAAAACATATTATAGTAGACGATCCGACTCCATATGCCTTCTGTAGAGGCCCACGAAGTTCTGCTTGGCGTCCAGCTCTTGTCCAGCTCAAGTCTGCGCGTAATAAGATAGATAGCTGATTTTGGGCCTGTTACGATCTGTTACGGATGACGGAGTCTTCATAACATCTGTAGGGTTCGTCTTGGGCTTTCCAGAAACATATTATAATAGATAATCCGACCTGATATGCCCCCTGTAGAGGTCTACAAAGTTTAGCCCGGATTTGGTCTTCATGTGGGCCGAACTTGTACCTCAGCAACTCAGAATCAATTATCATTAAATGCTTCTTTGATCCTCTTGGCCCTTGCAATTGGCCCAACTGGAACATGCAATTGAGCCTTTGGTGATGCTTCTTGATTCTCATCACCAATGGTATAAGCAAATATGGATCCTCGAAATTTACCACCTCAGCATTTGAGGATTGTTTTCAGGGATAGCTAAATTTGATGATTGTATAGTCCACAATGGTACACTTGTAATAATGCATAATTTTTATTTTTTTTGATAAAAAATAAAAAAAAAATTATAGAAGACAAGAAAAAGTATATAACATACGTATTGATCCATTCGTAATGAAAAGAAGAATTTTACCTAATTGAAATTTTTGGGGTCGAAACAATGATGAGATACACAGGTGATCAGAGAAAAAAAAAAAGAGAAAAAAAAAAGCCACAAAAGAGAGAGAAAGAAAAAAATTACAACAGTTATTTTAGGTTAAGTTTGTATTTGATGATTGAAAGTTAATCTTCAAATTTGATTATTGAAGAGGCAATTTGATTATTGACTCTATTGGACAGTGTTTTTTTGGATAAATAATCAAATTTTGATTACTCTCTTACTTTTGAGGATACCGTCGAAGATGCTCTAACCCTTTTGTCCCATAGGTTGAACGTTTATTCTATCATGATAAGAGTTGAAACCAAAACTATGTGAAACAACTGATTTTAAGTGTTGCGGGTAACCTTAACACAAAATGGGTGATTGGGAGATTTTTCGTGTTAAAATAATAACGTTTTACTTATCGTGTAACAAGTACCATTGGCTGGTAATAAATGGATGCACGGAGACACTTGAAGCGCATGCGTCGCATGATTTGGTTTGTCTTTCTCATGTAATCGGAAACTCATACAAGAACTTGACTATGGTTGCAGACATTTATCTACGACATCTCATTTGTAAACCACTGCACCAAATTCATAGATCAAAACATAGAAAACACAAGGTGAAGATTTTCGATTACATATTCGAAACTTAAAAGCATCACATCCCAACTTGCAACATAATATATAGTAGTTAAACCCACTAGTCAAAATTTTCATACATAACAGTTGATAAGGTAAAGACAAATAGCCTACATGTGTTCGTTTACAGTACTTTTAATGACCTAATGGAGAGGAGAGACGGTGATACAGGACGACCCATCTCCCTCTCAAAGTCTGCGATCAGTCTATGTGTGTCATCAATTACCTGGATGAATTTTATCCATAACAAAACCACGTCTGTGGTTAAATACCCAGAAAAGTGAGTTCGCACTTCCTCCAATTCGCTGAATACTTGTAAAATCGTGTCAAGAAAGGAGTATATTCAATCTCGGCTGACCGCTGGTTCGCCTTGGAAATTCCTATCCATTCCGAAAAACGATGTCATCAAACAACCGTGCGGTTAGTGTTCTATTTGAACTTTAAAGTTGTGTTGGAATTTATAATGTCAATCCAATATTAAAATACAAAATACTGTTTGTAATATTACTCGAACTCCCGAAAGATGCAAATATGCAATGTAGACTTTAGCTAATGAATATACATATAAGTATCTTTATTCATAAACACTTTAAGTACAAAAAAAACCAATAATGTTACGTTGCCCAGATCTGGTGCCCAAAAGATGTGGCAAAATTATAATCCATTCATTTAGATTAATGGAAAATTAATGTTTTGAAATCCTCATATTTTATATGTAATTAACGTATATCATCATAATTAAGTTAATAATTCATTATATTTTATTATATTAAAATGAACATGTCTTTTTTTATTAAAATTGGACTGATCTAAGGGAAAAAAGCATCACAAGCGATCAAATGCTGAAAAACCCCTAGACAGTATCCGTATATAAAAGAGATAAAAGAAAGTAAAAAGTGACAAAAAGCAACAAAGCACAAAGAGCCAGGGAAAACAACCCCAAACAAAAAGAGGCACGCAGGCACACCAAAAAGAAAAAGAAAACATCAAGAAAAACGAAAAGACTCGCGGCCCATGCAGTCATTGCCAACTAAAGAAGAACAGAATAGCGGGGCAGAGAACCACCAAGAATCTGTCTGAAGCTCCAAAGCATGCTTAGAAAGCGTATCTGCAACTTGATTCCCCTCCCTAAAAATATGTGAAACCTGAAAATCCATATGAGAGATTTGGAAGATGCAGCGTTGCCACGCCTGACGAACCCACCAAGGAACCAACTTAGAACGAGAAGAAAGAAGTTGAACCACATAAGAAGAATCGCTCTCAAGCCAGATTCGATGCCACCCATACTTCCAAGAAAAATTAATGGCCAAAGATGCCGCCAGAAGCTCAGCTTCAAAAGCGAAAACCTGACCAAGAGGAATAACAAAGCAACCCTTCACAAATGCTCTACAGTTTCGAAAGATGCCACCACAACCACCAACCCCCGGAGAGCTCATAGCAGCGCCATCAGTATTCACTTTGATCCAGTCAAGGGCCGGAGGCGACCAAACCACACTCTTGATTACTGGGGCTTTAGAAGGGCGACCTTGAAGACCAAATCGACGAAGAATCAAAAGGTCATCCATACAGTTACGCATACAACCAATCTCTAGGCGATTAGCCTCTGAAACTGCACACCAGACCAAAGAAAGGACGGATCTAAAGTCCACCGACTTCCCTTCAAAGATCCATTGATTACGAGCAGTCCACACCCCCCATATCAACGCATGGATAGCCGCTTTCCATAAAATCCTGACCTGTTCACTAAAGGAAACCAACATGGCCTGCAAGAAGAAGGATTGCCAAGTTTCGGTAGAGACACGTCGTTGGAAAGTCGAGAAAATCGCCTCCCAAAGAGCAACCGCCAGGGGACAATGAAGAAAAAGATGATCTGTATATTCACTACTAACCCCACAAATACTACAACGGGAAGCCAACTAGAACCCAGACCTGCAAAGGCGATCCTCAGTAGGAAGCCTGTTTAACATCAAACGCCAAGTCAAAGTAGAGCGAGAGGGGGGAATAAAACGGGACCAAACATCTCTCCACCAAACAACCTGAGGAATATCACGGAAAAACTGGGAATAAGCAGCCTTGCAAGAAACACGACCATCCCGAGAATTAGCCCAAACCAGAGAATCCACAACAGGAGAAATTGCAATACGATCAATCTGAAAACACAGATCCGGAAAGCGCGCTCGGAAACAATCGTCTAGCACCCATCTGCCCTGATGAATAAAATCTGAAACCCTCACCCGGAGCGGATTAGCTAAATAATCAAGAATCCCTAAAAGGTCCAAAATGGGAACCCCCAACCAATTATCCCGCCAAAAGTCCCTCTGAGAGTTCTCGCCAATCAGCCAGATACCTTCCTTAAGAAGGGAACTATAATTAGACCGAAGAGAAGACCAAATCGAGGAGGTGACATACCCTCCATGAGGCTTCTGCAAAAGCCTGAGATACCTCTCCCGAAGAAAAGAGAAAGCAAAACCATCAGAGGTCATAAACTTCCAGGTGAATTTACGCAACAGTGAGTCATTCAGCAACCCAATATCTTTCAGACCAAGACCACCCTGTGAGTAAGGCCTACAACAATGATCCCAAGCAACCCGAACCAACTTAGTCTCCTCACAGGAACCGGTCCACAAAAAGTTTCTTAACTTGCGGTTAATTAGTGACAGTAAATCATGAAAAAGTGCACAAATGAACCAGTGATGACTGACCTGATCAGAGTAGCACGATCGGCCAGAGAGAGAGACTTGCCCTTTCATTTAGCGAATTTAGACAAGATCTTATCCGCAATAGGGTGTAGCACTGCTTTTCAAGGCTTACCCCGAAATAAAGGGACTCCCAAATAAGAAACCGGAAGATGCCCAATCTGCATACCAACCAGAGACTGCAAACTACCAATCCGAGAGGGGGAGATAGAAGATCCGAAATAAATCGAAGACTTACCCCAGTTAACCAACTGGCCTGAAATATCACCATAATTGCCAAAAGCACCCATGATATGCTTTAGATTCTTTTGAGTGCCTCTGCAAAAGATCAAAACATCATCTGCATAGAGCAAATGAGTTGGAGCCAAAAAACCCCTTGGGGAAGAAATCGGCAGAATTTGAGAAGAACCCACCAACCTCGTTAATAATCTACTAAGGAAGTCCTCTGCAATACCAAACAAAAGCGGAGAGAGCGGATCTCCCTGACGAACCCCTCTAGAGCAACTGAAATATCCCTCTAGGACCCCATTTAAAATAACTGAAAGCCTAGACGAATGAAGAATACTGTCCATCCAATCCACAAAAACAGAAGAGAACCCAAAAGCCTGAAGCACTCTACAAAGGAAAGAGCAATCCAGGGTGTCAAAAGCCTTACGGATATCAATATTCATGGCCAAGTTACCCCCATAGCACTTCTTTTGCAACACATTCACACAGTCAGAAGCCAAAGCAATACAATCCTCGATATACCGGTCTCGAATGAAACCGAACTGCTGAGGAGAAATAATCCTGGAGGCAACACGAGCTAAACGATCAGCCAAAATCTTCGAAGAAATTTTAAATAGAAAGTTGCTAAGAACAATCAGACGAAATTGATCAATCGAAATTGATTCCCTCATCTTCGGAAGAAGAATAATGAAACTGGAATTGAGACCCGGGAAAATAACTCCAGTGATGAAAAAATCCTGAACAGCGAGGACCACGTCACTACCTACAACATCTTTGATAAAATCTACCAGAAAACCCATCTGGCCCAGGGGCAGAAGCAGCATCCATAGCAAAGACTGCATCGTGAATTTCATCTGCAGATGAAACGCTAGTCAAGAAAACGTTCTCTACGGCGGTTACCAAGGAAGGAATCACATCATCTACAATAGATAAATCTCTTCCAACTTGAGAAACATCCAAGGAAAAAAGGTCAGAATAATAACTAATGATATGATCTCTGATGGTAGGCTAATCCTCCGAGATAACCCCATTAATCGAAAGGGCTGATATAACATTACGATACTACCTATGTTTGATAGAGGCATGAAAGAATGATGTGTTCCGATCCCCATCACGAAGCCACCTAACTCTAGACAGATCCCGAAAAAAACACTCATGTCTCCGTAACAACACATCTAGCTCAGAATGAACACTCGCCTCGGCCATAAAAAGATCATCTGAAAAACCCCAGTTAGACAAATCTAACTGAATAGAATGAAGCTCCGCACACTTCCCAGCAATGGTAGAGTTAAGATCATCAAAAACCTCCCAATTCCAAGACTTGAGAGCCTTTTTCAAGCTTCTCAACTTATAGATAACAACCTGAGGAGGCCTACCTATAACATGAGAGCTCCAAATCCTACAAACAATAGCTATAAAATCAGGATGCTCTAACTACATGCTCTGAAACCGAAACGGTCTATGACAAGAAACCTCAAAATCTGACAATCGAACCAATAATGGGCAGTGATCTGAACAGATACGGGGAAGAGCCACACATGAAATTTCCCGCCAACAGGAAATGCAACCATCAGAAACAAAAACTCTATCTAATCGTCTCTCAACTCTAGTGTGGTTACTGCAACCTCTAACCCAAGTGAATCGGGCACCCTGAGAACGAATACCAACCAAATCACAATCCTCAATCATCGACCTGAAATCCTCACAAGAACCACGGGCAGGAGAACGAGAACCCAAAGCCTCATGAGCACCCAGAATCGCATTAAAATCCCCAACAACCAACCAGGACACGAAGAGACTGCCAAAGAGACCTATGAACCACTGTAGAAGTGCTCGCATAAACAAAAGTGTACCAATGCACCCGAGAACCGATCGGAAGTGAAACAGTAAGATGTTGATCATGACAATGAACTATCTAAACCTCAGGAAAAGAAACACAAGCGAAAACCCAAATAGTCGGAATCAACCCACCTCTATCATTCATGCCCACCAGACGAAGATCGAGAGAAGACCAGAAACCTGAAGAGATAGAGGAAAAATCAACCATAGGCTCTGCAATACAAACCAAAGCAGGTCTATGTAAATGACATAACTCTCTAAGTACCCGCCTCGTGGGCTCGCCCTGGATCCCACGACAGTTCCAAAAGAGAACATTAATCATCGGAAACCGTTGAAGGAGCCTAATATCCAAACTTTAAAGAAGCCAGCCTACGCTCAACCCTCAAAGCTCTCTGAGCAATCTCAGCATCGACGAACTCTCCCTCCTCCATTTGGGAAGCCCATGAAGAATCTGCAATGAGTCGAAGCTCGACCTGAGATTTTGACAACGGACCCGAGTTCCGAATAAGCACCCTAGGAACCACAACCGAAGAACAAGAAAAACCAAATCCATCACTACTCTGATCCACATTGACATTCGAAAATGAAGACACAACCGCCTCATCAGATGATTGATTGCCTGAAACCTTATGAACCCTAACTTGCCGACGAGCTGTCTGACCCAGACGAGAAGATGACCTGGATAAAATGGTAGAGACCATAGGACGAACCTGATTGACCAACGAAGAACCCTGAACAACAGTCTTAGCGTCATGCATCACCCCTACAGTCAAATTGACAAAACTAATAGAAGGATTAACAACCGAAGAACTAGAAACCAGAACTGAATCAGTGCCCTCATAATCAAATCCTGAACCCTTGCAAATCTGCAATGCCTGGGAAATCATTGGAGGAACCGAACTCGAAACCACTTCAGAAATAGCTGACACGGTAGACAAAGATGGATTCGAAGAAAGAACCAAACTAGCGGACGGAATGGATCCTGAAATCAAATTAGACCCTACTGAAGTATGGACAACCACCGAATCTTGACCACCTATATCCTGATGAATAGCTGTAAAAACATTGGATAACGGGACCTCCTCCTGAGGTGCAATAACAGGGCGATAAACTGATTTAGAAGAACGGGTCCGAACAGGCTGAAAACCATCAGCTCCAAAAACTCTAGAATCCCCCGCTATATCCTGGGTTGATTTAGTAGAACTAGTTAGAGGAACCTTAGAAGACTTGTTCCAACGAAAAGAACTAGGCAAATGACCTATAGAAGAGCAAGTGGAGCAAAAAACTGGGAGATTCTCATACTCAACAGCTATAAAAGAACTATGAAATTCATCCCTCTCTAGCAACACTGAAGTAGGCAGCACTGATGACACATCCACATCAACTAGAACTCTAGCATAATGACCAAAATCCCCATCACTAGTAGCCTTGTCCAACCGTAATGGCACCCCAATCCCTCTAGCCAAGTCAGAAATAATTTTTGGATGCCAGTATTCCCATGATAAATCAAAGAGCCTAACCCAAACCTGAGCATTGGTGGACTTCTGTAGCGATGGGATAAAATCCGGGACCCAAGGCTGTAGGCGAAGAATACCTGGCTTCAGATGAACTGAACCTAACCCCCAAACATGAGTCTTCTCAGTAGGAGACTTCAAAAGAATCTGATAATATCCTCTCCCTAGAGAGATAAGTCGCCAATCGGAATTTAGCATCCAATGCTTGCTAAGTCTTACCTTAAGATCCACAAGCTTCCAAGGCCGCTCACCACTGGAAAGCACCACATGACCAATAAGAGCATTCTTACACAACTCAATATGAGCCTGATAAGCAATCGGATCCACCCGAACAGAAACATACCCCCCTCCCCCCTTCTTAGAGGGAACTGATGGCACCGGTAAAGTCCCAACAGGAGAAGATTTGAAAAGACCCGCAAAAGACTTACCACCCTGGACCATAAGCGCTGGACTCTGAATGAGACCTATAACATAATCCGAAACAATCATCGAAACATCCCCTTCAGGCTGAGAAGGAATCAACTCACCAACCAATGAACACACCCCACTAGATGCAAAAGGATCAACCCGATAAGAGGAATTTACTCCACTCACCGTACTCAGACCAACCAAACTATTCGAGGTGGAAGACACTGCCACCAGAGATGAAAGAGACAAAGCGGCCTCCATGCACATAGGATCCATCAAATACTGTAGAAAATCATTGTAGCGGATCCTGTAGCAAAATCACTGTAACGGGATACTGTAGCAAAACACTGTAGCGGAATCCTGTAGCGAATCACTGTAGCGGATACTGTAGCGGACTGTAATAGTGACTAAAACTGTAGCGGAAACATTGTAGCAGCAACAAAACACTGTATCAACACTGTAGCAATGACGAAAATACTGTAGCAGCGCCAATACTGTAGCGGAAACACTGTAGCAGCAATGGAACACTGTAGCAGCACTGTAGCATTGACGGAACACTAGCGAGGGCACTGTAGCAGCGACAGAATTACTGTAGCATCGACCACTATTCACTTTTTTTTTTCTCTCCCTAGGGTTCCCTCATCTTTTTCAAATGAACATGTCTAATAGTGCAAAAATTGATGGCTGTAATTAAAGTCCCATCGCATTATCGGACAATAAATGTTATGTGTAAACCATATGAACAGTTTGGGGATGGATCAACTGTACTAGTGTACCGGAGATAATAATGAACTGTACTAGTGTACTGGAGATAATTATGAACTGTTCTAGTGTACCGAAGATAATTATTACAAAATATTACGTTGGGAGCATAAGGATTTATTGACGTAGTTTATATTGCGTAATACAGATTCAACTGTCCATTCCTGTTTTGCAATGCTACACGAAGAGGTAATGAGTATATTTGTGGACCGGCATTGCGTATCCCTAGAATAGCATGCCCATTGGTTTTTGGGTTGTCAAAATCCCACTAGCCCATCACATCAAACATCATTATGGTCAAGAAGCAGGCAAAATCAATTCTGTCAGCAGCAAATTAGATTCGGTACATTAACCCCTATCCAGAAGACACGAACATAGAAAGATTAAAACAAAGCATTAGGATATTACTCGATCGGCCATTGAGATTAAACGAAACAAACTGATTGATGTCGAACATGAAACCGGATTCAACACATCTTGTTCGAAGCTAATCCTAATATGTAATGTCTATGTCACCCGAAGAGGGTTGGTTACAATATAAATAAGGTTTACTCTTTTGTACATCGATATCCAGTTATTTGTTGTGCACATGTTGCAATGATTTATTAGACGATACATGTTACATTGCATGTGTTAAATATTGAGTTGAGTAAATTTCATAAGAGAACCTCATAATGAATGTGATAATGACAATTGAAACAAATAACAGTGTGTTCTAATATTATCTAGAGGGAGGTGAATAGATTTTAATCGGTTATTACCAAATTTTTGCGTTTAGTCAATTTTACGAAAATACCCCAATCTAGTCAATTTCATAAATCAAGCATAATAGTGCGGAAATTAAAAAATGCTTGATTTTTAAGTGGAAACCCTCAACAGAGAAAAACCACGGGCTGTTATGTACTCCACACACGAACCTCGAATCCATTAATTGCAATGGTGGTTACAACCTAGGTTGACCTCAACTTCTCATGGTCTATAACCCGCTACTACTACCCGTAGGCCTTTAAAAGTAAACCTAGTCCAATTTGCTTGTGGCCTAAGCAACCTTAGCCACAAGACTTACTTCTCATTGAAGAGATTAAATAGCCTATGTGAATATAAACGATATCCAAAATGCAAATAGAGCTAGGGAACACCAAATGCTTATGTAGGATTATAAGATGACAATTAAATCAATCCTAGATATCAAATGCTATACGACATGGCATAAAACTTAGCTAACTTAGATTAAATAATCCTAGGTATAGCTATCACAATACATCACTCAATCAAGGCAACACAACAATCTCTATCTTGTATAATAGAATATGATCTAAGAGCATACAAGTAATAAAATAGATGACTTGTTAAGAAAAACACTAATATTAGATGATATTAGTGAAAACCTTGCCAAGCAAGATGTGTAGTATAAAATCCATACATGGATGCATCCTATATGGTCATAGATGATGCATAAGGAAATTACTTTGAGTGATTAAAAGAGAGTTCTTTGTGAATTTTCTCACTTAAAAAATATCATAAGTGAAACTATGATTTTTGACTCTCTTACACAACCTAATGACAAAGAGGCATATATATAGGGTGCCAAAATGAAACTGCAACATTTTGAAAAGTGACACAAAATTTTCCTTGGGCGCTATACAAGTCATTGTACGTAGAGCGACTTGTATAGCACCTACCTGGGAAAATGAAGAACATTCTTAATTGTCGCTCTACGAACAACGCTTCTGTAGAGCGACCCAACAACGCTAAAACTCTGTTATTCTCGGGAAACAGAGTGTCGCTGTACATAGCGCTGTATGTACAGCGCTTTGTATAGCGACTAAAATAAATTGATCAGGTCTGTACAGCGCCTAACCCAAGCCCCATCAGGTCTCAAATAGGCGTTGTACGAACATCACTCTCAACAGTGCTTTGTACAACGCCTTCACAAAATGCATGCAACCTAAGCCAAATCATGTTAAGGCAAGTAACACATAATATGCAATCATTTAAACATGCATGAAAAGATATCAATGAACATGAATGCACTCAAATAAAACACACAACATACAAGGAAGTAGAGATATGCATGAGTTGTGTGTGTGTGCAAATAAGTCTCTTCATTGCAAGTAAGCACAAGAATTTTACCTTTGGTGTGCTTCTTCTCTTGAGAACTTGAGAGGGCCTTCGTTGTACATGTGCACCAACAATCAAATGCCTAAGCTACCTTTACATCAAACCCCAAATGTGGTTCGTCACCGAAATAAGCCAATCAAACTTGAGGAACTTACAAATTGTTTGAAATAAATTTCGTAAGAGAACCTCATAATGAATGTGATGAAATTCATTTGCGACATTTTTGGTAACCCAATAACAGATATACAGATGTAAGTATTCATTTCATTTACTTACAGTAGGGACTAACACGACCGAACACCAACTTTAAAGTATGGGATATTGTATGGGATATTGTATGAATGAAAAATTAAAATAAATAATTTGAATGGTATAATGTGCAATGGTAGTTTTTTGTAATGTGCAACCATGTATATTCAATTCGAAAAATAAAGAAAATAAATTAATATATAATAGCTTTCTGAACATAACCCTTACATGATGAATACATTATTTTCATTACACGGTATGTTACTAAGAAGTCTAAGAACTAATGTTGGTGATCATGGTAATAGTGTAAAATGTGATTATATTCGGACAGTGTTTCTAGTAAAGAACCCTGGATTGTAACACAAACTTGATGGATCACATCATGGCCATTGGATAGTTGAGAAAGTGCCAAAAACCCCACACAAAGAAATAAGGAATATTATTATTTCCCCTTTGTAGTTTGTCATATTCTGACTTTGCCCCCTCTAGTTTCATAAATGGGCAGTCTTCCCCTTGAAACCAAAATATTCGAATATTTACCCCCTACCGTAAGGATTTCGGTTAAATAGTGGTTTGACCACTAAAATAGAAGGGTAATATGGTAAAAAGGTATATTCTATCATTTTCCCCCTGAGGTTTGTAATATTAGATAAACCGGTCCCTCTAGTTTCAATAATGCCCAGTCAACCCCCTAAAACCCAATCGTCCAAAATCCCCTGACCGTTAATTAAAAAATTAAAATGCCTCCATCATGGATTGGACCTTCAACCTTATGGTTAAAAGCCACACAATCTAACCAACGAAGCTATTCTAGCTCATTATTGGAAGATTGTTGATTTAAAGGTATATATGACATATAGTTATATAATTTGTTTAAAATACTTTAAATATGTTTATGTAATTTAAATCTCTCATAGTAATGTTTTCGAGATAGTAATATTCTTGGGATAAATAGGTTTTGTCGATTTCTTTGGGATTGTTTAGAACATCTATTGTTCTTATTCTGGGTTCATGGTCAGGGATTTCTATAAGGACTTGAGAAGGAGTTAGAGATGATGGTCCTCCATTGTCATAAACATGAATTGGTTGGGCCACTTGTTCTGGTATTTTATAGACACTAGTTATATGAGTAGGTGGTTCTGTTGTTAGTATAACTAATGGTGGATTTCTGGTTTCTATTATAAGTGGAACGATATGTCTCCTTCGCCTATGTATAAGATCTGATTGTGAAGAAGCTTCACTATGGCTTGGTCTATAATCAGGTATTTGGTTAGCTATTCTTAGTCTGGATCTACTGGATAAGGAATGTCTAGATGTTTGCAGGTTGTCACTAGCAGTTGCAGGTTCTTTGTTGGATAGACTTCTTTCTAAGGGTCTGGAAGATATTCTTAAGTTACTATCCTGGTCAGATATACAGTCATCTATATTTCTCATGGGTGGTTTGAATATGGGTCAGTCAACTCTTTCTTTTGTCCAAGTATCTGGAAATTTAATCCTATCTCAAGGGATAGGAGTTGGGACCATCATGTTAACAGCTTCTGATGCATTATAACAAATGGTTTGGCATGTCGGGATTTTAGGAGGTATGTAGCTAGGAATAAGTCCAAATGATAAAACGCGATAGTGGACTCTATAAACAAGTTTATAAGGACTGGATCCTTTTAGAAATTCATAGTTGTGGTATCGATTTGGATATCTACAACTAGGCATTTCTCTTTATATTCATCAGATTTAAGGCTTATTTTAAAGTTTGGACGACATTGAAAATAAATGGGTCCATAGGTGAGACTTAATTCTGCTATACCAATTATAGATTCTTTATAATTGGTAATCCTTCCGTCATGGAGATAGACGAGCATAGAATGGTTCAAACCAATTTTTTTATAATGGTTTGATACCAATTTGGACACTACCTATATGCATGTTATTGTAACCTATCTTGTAATAATGCTTCATACTGCTTTTATTTAAAAGGTTGGTTGAGAAAATGTTATCATCCTGGAATTTGACATCTATTTCTTTGGTGATTTGTCCTAACAAAGTTTTGAAATTTAAAACACCATTCTTCTTATAGATGCTATGTTTTGCTATGTTAGGAAGTTGCCAAGCACTTAGGTCTTTGTCACTCCAATTAGTCTCATAATTTGCAATAGACTGTCCTGTTATACTATCTCCTTTTTCTGGTTCTACATCGGATCTAGAACTACTTGTAGATATGTTAAAGAACAAAATTTTAAAAAGTTAAAACCTAGGTTTTTACTCACAGCGTGTCAATAGGTCTGCCTAATGCCCTCTTGGCTGGTGGTGACTGCCGACTTTTGCGCCTAGAATTAAAACCTAAATTATTAACCTTCTTCTTCAATAAGTCTAAAGGCTCTAATACCAAAATGTAGAATGAGCAGATAAGATAGTATAGACAAGATAATATAAAGCAAAAGTAGAAACATAAATTTGTTGTGAATATATGAAAATAAATAATAATAATAATAATACTTACAATATCAGTATAAGTCTAACAGCAGTGATGAACAATAGATATATAGAGCAAATAAGTCACAAACTTTATTCAAGATTTAGGATTTTTTACAAAAGAGAGAAAGTTTAATAGGAGAGGGAAGATTTCAAATAGGGGATCAGAATTCTGTAAAACTGAACCTGTCTCAAGCCTATCCTGAGTAATCCTTTTATAGGAAAACTTTACCCTAGTTACATGATAAATCAACCATAGTTAAAAACATAATGATTACAAAATGGACTTTGCAAGAGATTCTAGTTGGAGGATGATGGATTGATCGAAACTGTTTTGGGGTTGTCCTTATCTGCCGACATTTTTGGAACTGTTTGGGTTTGTCATTTTTTTTACATGTTGTCATTATCTACTGACACTCTATTGATAGATGATGAGTCACAATACTTGATAATGAATCCCGTGTTCTTGTAGGATAAGTCTGGTAAATCTGACAAGCTAAAGTCTCTATTGTGGTGATAATTGCTGTGGTGATAAGTCATGTCCGAAATAGATGTGGGCATCAGTGGGTTCTTCCTTATCTTCAAGAAGATCATCATCTTCATCTTGGTTATCCGATTCTGAGTCTTTTTGGGGCATATTGGTCATTGTCTTTTCCATCAAGCTAAGAAAAATAGCACAAGAGATGGAAAAGACAATGACCAATATGTCCTAAAAAGACTTAGAATCAGATAACCAATATGAAGATGATGATCTTCTTGAAGATGAGGAAGAACTCACTGATGCCCACAGCTATTTCGGACATGACTTATCACCATATCCGATTCTGAGTCTTTTTGGGACATATTGGTCATTATCTTTTCCATCTCTTGTGTTACTTTTCTTAGCTCTTCAGAGGTGCTTGCAGTGGCAATTGTGGCTTGATTTTTGGGACTTGGCCATTAAGAATTGTGACTGGTCTGTTGATTTGCAGAGAGTAGGATTTTCTAAGAACCATCTATTGACCCTATCTTTGCCATGATCTATGATATTCATGTTGCTCCACCATTTAACTTTTGTCTGTTGTCCAAAATAGGGAACATTGACATTTTCTACCATTTTGTCTCTAATTGCATAATCAAGCATTAGAATCCAGGTTAGATTGAAATGCTTGAAGAAGAGCAATAAGTTAGGGATGAAATCCCAATCATTTGGTTTTGCAAGATAAGTCATCCGTTAAGCATATCCTTCCTTGACAGGATGAGGAAGGAGGTCAATAGTTGGACCATATTTATCCCACCATTCAAGAAACCAAAAAGGAATTTGAAGTGGGAAATCTTTGTCAAAATAAATAAACTAGGATAAAGAATTTCCCTGGTTTTGTCCATATAAAACATCTGTCCATGCATCTATATAATCCCAGTAGGAATATTGAGAAACATGAAATGGTTTGGAAAATTTGTTTTTCTTGTTGGGGTCACCCCCTCATTGGTCTAGGGTGATGATTTTACAAAGTTTAATTTTTCTGAAAATTAATTTTTCTTTGTCTATTTTGCCAAAAACATCAAACACATAGATGGAATAAGTATCTACCAAAATGAATTCATAGAATATATGTCTTTTTGTTATGTATTCAGGAATCCTACAAAACATGGGATCAATGATTGCATCCGCCAGTTTTTTGGGTTCCTTAAAATAATGGTCAAGTAATAGTGGTGCCTCTACTGCAAAATATCTATCAAAACAAGGTTTAATCTGGTATTGGTAAGTTGGAGAATTGACTCTTGGGAAAAAGGATGAAATGATCTGAGATTGATTTATTTGGGCTAATTTATTTTGTTTGGAGGAATGAGGACTAATATAGGAAGAGGTAATAGTCTTAAAAGATGGAGATTCTGACTTTAGTGGGGAAAAACTACTTGAAACATGAATTGGTCCTGCAATAGTAGGCCTGAGAGAAGAAGTTCCAGGTTGGGATAATAAGGTTAAGGCATATTTGTCTTTGTGACTAGGTTTTGGGCTTTGGGTATTATTGTCCTCATGATAGGTAAGTGCAACCTGGTTGTTGCCTTGATAAGTTGTAATAAGTCTGTTGTTGGGTGATAAGTTGGTTGATAAGTCTGGTCCGATAGTGGGCCTAGGGCCTCGGGGCCTACTCTTGCTGCTACTCATGGGGTTTTACCCTGCAAAAATTCTCTGGTCAAGAAATTTGGTATACTATTTTCTAATCCTTTGATATGTTCAATAGTGAAATCAAAAACTGATAATTAGGCTTACCACCTAGCAAATATTTGTTTTGAAGCAAGATTTTTGACATCTTTTTTCAAAATGAATTTTGTAGATTGGCAATCTACTTTTAGAACAAATTGTTGGTTAATCAAATCATCTTGTAATTTTTGTATAGTTAAAACAATTGCTAAAATTTCTTTTTTAACGGTAGAATATTTTTGCTTAGTATCATTCCAAGATCCTAAAACATATCTAACAAGGTATTCTTTTCCATCAATAGTCTGTTTGAGAATCCCTCCAAATCCTAATTCAGAGGCATCTGTTTCAACTATCTTATAAGCATTAGGGTGGCAAATAGATAAACAAGGAAGTTTTTGGACATGTTCTTTTACTGTTTTAATTGCTTGTGTATGCTGGTCTGTCCATGGTAAGGGGTTTTTTCTAAGTCTTTGGAATAAGGGTTTGCAAATGACTCTTAATTCTTTATAAAAGTTGGCTACATAATTTAAACATCCTAAAAACCTTTGGAGTTGTGTCTTATCTTTGATCTCATCTAGGAATTTATTAGCAAATTCTAGACTTCTTTGAATGGGTATGATGGTTCCTCTTTTGATATTGTGACCTAGGAATCTGATCTCAGTTTGGAATAAAACAACCTTAGGAGCTGAGACTACTAAACCTTGGGTTTTAACAGTCTTCAAAAATATATCTAAATGTTTCCAATGTTGATCAACATTATCATAATATATTAGAACATCATCAACATAAACAATGGAAAATTCAATATAAGGATTAAAAATTTCATTCATAATGCATTGAAATTCACTTGGAGCATTTTTTTTAATCCAAATGGCATAACATTCCATTCATATTACCCAAAAGGGACAGTAAAAGCAGTTTTGTATCGTTCCTTTTCAGCAATTTGGATTTGCCAAAATCCTGATTTCATGTCAAATTTTGAAAATATATTGGCCTTATAAAGTCTTTTTAATAAGTCTGCTTTATTAGGTCCATGGGATACCTAATCCATTGAAGGGCTTCATTAAGAAACTTATAATGGATAACAAGTCTGGGAACTCCCCTTTCTATTTCTGCATTCTTATTAACGTAGAAAGCAGGGCAACTCCTAGGTGATTTGGAAGGCCTGATGAGTCCCTTTTGTAATAAGTCTTGGATTTCTTTCTTGCAATATTCAAGGAGCTCAGAGGTCATTTGAATTGGTCTAGCCTTGGTTGGTATCCCTTTTTCTAAGAAATCTTTGTTATAGGGAAGGCTGACTATGTGTTTTTTCCTATCCTAAAAAGCATTAGGAAAGGAAGAACAAACTTCTTTTTCTAGTTTAGTCTTGAAGTCTCTAATTTTTTGTTGTGTTTTAGGTTCTTCTATATACCTTTTTTGTCTTTCAAATCTAGGGTCATCTTTCAGGAAAGATAACTGATTCTCTTTCATTTTGAGAACATTAACTTGTTGTTCTAGGAAGATAGAATCATCTTTTCCTATGTTGGTATTTTTTAAAGAATTTAATTCTCTTTCAAGGACAGGAAAGGTAAAAGGAAATAAAATTTCCTTGCCTAAATACTCAGTTACCAATCCTTCGTCAATGGTGGTAAAATGAGTGATGACGTATAGGAAAGGAAAACCAAGGATGACATTTTGTGATAGAGTTTTAACCATAAGGAAATTGGAATTGTAACATACTCCAGGGTTGCAAACTCTGGCATTGGTTAATTTGTAACTGATATCTAACTTTTGTTTATTAGCATTGTATAAGGGTTCTGAGGTCCGTTCTAAGTATTTCGTAAGAACTAGTCCTTCTTTGATGCAGTTTTGGTCAGCTCCTGAATCAATAAGAGCATTGACTCTAAGATTATAGTTAGAGGAGATTCTAATGTCTATGTCACAATACCATTTTTGAATCCTAAAAGTTTTAGTAATGTTAACTACAGCTGTAGTAGGTTCCATTTCTTTTCTGCAAACAATGTTGGCTAAGATTTGTTCAAGTTCAGGTTTGCTGGTACTAGCTAAATCTGAGTCACTAGAACTCTTAAAGCTAGGTTGTTTGGTTTTTGGTTTGCTTTTGGCTTTTTTGGAATCTTCTAGACTTTGTTGTAGTTTTTGTGTGAAGATTTTTAAGTCTTTTATTTCCTTTTTAATGATTTGAATTTCTTTTTGGAGGTCTGGGATGGTAATTTTCTTTTGGTTATCGCGAAACTTTCGTAAAACATTTTGGTCAAAATCTGGAACAACAGAAGAAGTAACTGGCTTATCTTCTTCTATTGGCTTAATAGGTTGGGCAGATATTTTAGTAATATTTTGTTGTACTTGTCTAATAAAGTTGGCTTTAAGAATAGGGTCTTCATTGTTGTCAATCATTCCAATTATTAGGGAATAATCAAATTGATCTAGAACATTGATTTCTTTACATGTACAAGCTTGTTTTTCGTAGATTTGTGATTCACTATCACTGTCTGTTAGAGATTCTAAATCTTCTTGGACTATGACTTTATTGTCATATTCATACTCTATTTCTTTGCTACTGGTCTCTGTATCTGTTTCATATAGGGTCTGGATAAGTCTTTCTTTGGTTTCTTTACTAATGTCTAGGGTTCTTATTTTGTTTCTATGTTTTCTCAGCTCAGGGCAGTTTTTTGCAAAATGTCCTTCTTTTCCACATTTATAACAGGCTTTACTGTTTTTGCTAGGTTTTTTAAAATTTCTAAATTGTTTGGATCGTTTGTGAATTCTCACTTGGGGTTTTTGTTTTTAGTAGGGTTTTGTTTTCTTACAGTAGTGTCTTTTCCTACTATGGATGGGAAGCTTATCAAAACCAATTTGCTCACACCAAGAACCAAGTTATTTCCTAGTAGTGAGCTTTTGTTTCTTAAGCTGGCTTTCAAGTCTAATGTCTGTACATAACTGCATAGCAACAATATTGATTGTTGTTATGATTTCCCCATAAGTCCAAGTGTTGAGATCAATTTGGGACCAGTCTGGACTAGCCATTTGTTCCCTCATTTTGTCTCTAACTTTATCAGCAAATAAGGAAGGTAGCCCATATATGAATTTCTCCTTCCAATAAGAATGGGCATTGTCAGCCCTTTGCAGAACGCTAGTTAGGAAAATATCCTTGTACCACTTAAAATTACTATGTTTTTTACACTTAAGATTTTGTAGTTTGGAATATTCTTTGTCTTGGAATCTGTTAGGGTTTCCAATGAAATGTAGAATAATAGTATGGCATAAAACGTTTATACCATCAGGTTGGGAGGTTCTAGTGATATAAGATGTGGCAGGTGGTGTAGTTGAGGTTTTAGGAGCATCAGTTGTGGTTCTGAATAATGGTGTAGAGGTAGCTACCTCTTTTGTGTGGGTAATAATGTCTGCTCTAGCAGTGGGTCACAATGTATAAGTCCACCAACCCAAGAGTTGTCCTTCAAAGCCAGATGCAAGTGAATTAATTGCATCGCTATGGGTCATATTCTGTTTTTTTAATATAAATATAGCCTATGGTGTACATTTGCCTAATAACAGTAATAATCTGATATTCTGACAAGCCATCAATGTTAAATTGGTAACAAGCGTTACCTGTATAAGCTTTATATGGCACAGATTCTTCATATTGGAGATCTGGAGGTGTAGGTATGGGATAGTAGGGTTTTATGTCATTGTTGTATTTATTATAAACATGACTATCTATTTTAGGGTTTTGTGTCATTATCTAAGTCTGAAATATCTAAGTCGGAGTCTGGGGTTGAGGAGATATGGTCATCTAAAGTTCGAACTTCTAGTTTGGGAATCTTGTCTAATCTTTCTTGTAACATTTTAACAAGTACTGAATCACTAATAAAACTATCAAAACACTTTTCTATCCCGGTGGTGTCGGGGAATAGGATTGTTCCTGGTTCATATTCAGTAATTTTGGATTTCATTTTATAATCTCTGGGAGTAGTATTAGAGGTTGATGGTATTGTCTGGATAATAGGTGTTTGAGATTGGTTGTTTTCTATTCTGTCTAGTTGTTCCCTGATGGTTGAAAGGTATTCATTGGTGAAATTGTTTTGTTTTATGACAACACCAATTTGGTGTGAGGAAGATGCTACTCCATGAGGTAATTCTTCATCAAACATGATAAAATGGACACATTCTAGGGTTTCACTAGTGTTTCCCGGAGTTTCATTGTCTATTTTAATAGTACTTTTTCCAGAAGGAGGGTGCATTCTTGTCTCATCTCCTTTACGGGATTTATAAGTCTTGAAATTTTTTTGGTCTAAGACAAGGCATTGTTCTTCTAAGTTGTGCCTATTGTTGTACCATTGGGAAAATAGTATTTCTATTTCTAATGTCTCTACGCATTTCATCCATCTAGAATGGAATTGTCTTCTTTTGTGGCTTGAATAATTTTTCTCATATTTTTCTCTCATAGTAATGTTTTCTAGATAGTAATATTCTTAGGATAAATAGGTTTTGTCGATTTCTTTGGGATTGTTTAGAACATCTATTGTTCTTATTCTGGGTTCATGGTCAGGGATTTCTATAAGGACTTGAGAAGGAGTTAGAGATGATGGTCCTCCATTGTCATAAACATGAATTGGTTGGGCCACTTGTTCTGGTATTTTATAGACACTAGTTATATGAGTAGGTGGTTCTGTTGTTAGTATAACTAATGGTGGATTTCTGGTTTCTATTATAAGTGGAACGATATGTCTCCTTCGCCTATGTATAAGATCTGATTGTGAAGAAGCTTCACTATGGCTTGGTCTATAATCAGGTATTTGGTTAGCTATTCTTAGTCTGGATCTACTGGATAAGGAATGTCTAGCTGTTTGCAGGTTGTCACTAGCAGTTGCGAGTTCTTTGCTGGATAGACTTCTTTCTAAGGGTCTGGAAGATATTCTTAAGTTACTATCCTGGTCAGATATACAGTCATCTATATTTCTCATGGGTGGTTTGAATATGGGTCAGTCAACTCTTTCTTTTGTCCAAGTATCTGGAAATTTAATCCTATCTCAAGGGATAGGAGTTGGGACCATCATGTTAACAGCTTCTGATGCATTATAACAAATGGTTTGGCCTATCGGGATTTTAGGAGGTATGTAGCTAGGAATAAGTCCAGATGACAAAACGCAATAATGGAATCTATAAACAAGTTTATAAGGACTGGATTCTTTTAAAAATTCATAGTTGTGGATTTGGATATCTACAACTAGGCATTTCTCTTTATGTTCATCAGATTTAAGGCTTATTTGAAAGTTTAGAAAACATTGAAAATAAATGGGTCCATAGGTGAGACTTAATTCTGCTATACCAATTATAGATTCTTTATAATTGGTAATCCTTCCGTCATGGAGATAGACGAGCATAGAATGGTTCAAACCAATTTTTTATAATGGTTTGATACCAATTTGGACACTACCTATATGCATGTTATTGTAACCTATCTTGTAATAATGCTTCATACTGCTTTTATTTAAAAGGTTGGTTGAGAAAATGTTATCATCCTGGAATTTGACATCTATTTCTTTGGTGATTTGTCCTAACAAAGTTTTGAAATTTAAAACACCATTCTTCTTATAGATGCTATGTTTTGCTATGTTAGGAAGTTGTCAAGCACTTAGGTCTTTGTCACTCCAATTAGTCTCATAATTTGCAATAGACTGTCCTGTTATACTATCTCCTTTTTCTGGTTCTACATCGGATCTAGAACTACTTGTAGACATGTTAAAGAACAAAATTTAAAAAAGTTAAAACCTAGGTTTTTACTCACAGCGTGTCAATAGGTCTGCCTAATGCCCTCCTGACTGGTGGTGACTGTCAACTTTTGCGCCCAGAATTAAAACCTAAATTATTAACCTTCTTCTTCAATAAGTCTAAAGGCTCTGATACCAAAACGTAGAATGAGCAAATAAGATACTATAGACAAGATAATATAAAGCAAAAGTAGAAACATAAATTTGTTGTGAATATATGAAAATAAATAATAATAACAATAATACTTACAATATTAGTATAAGTCTAACAGCAGTGATGAACAATAGATATACAGAGCAAATAAGTCACAAACTTTATTCAAGATTTAGGATTTCTTACAAAAGAGAGAAAGGAGATAGTATAACAGGACAGTCTATTGCAAATTATGAGACTAATTGGAGTGACAAAGACCTAAGTGCTTGGCAACTTCCTAACATAGCAAAACATAGCATCTATAAGAAGAATGGTGTTTTAAATTTCAAAACTTTGTTAGGACAAATCACCAAAGAAATAGATGTCAAATTCCAGGATGTTAACATTTTCTCAACCAACCTTTTTGAAAGTATATAAACAAGGTTAAATTGCTTAAGACGTACCGAGAGGGGGGGGGGGGGGGTGGGGGGGGGCGGCGGGAGGTGAATAGGTTTTTCGCCTAATTTCAATCTCTTGAACAAACTTAAGTTTGTCCCTCAAGGTAGCCTTACATACAACACAAACAACACGGAATTATACCAAGACAAGTTAATATGTGAACATTCATCCATTGTCTAAGTATCAACAAGTTGTATGAGGTTTAAAGAAAATATAAAAAACAACCAACAAGAATACTTGTATATCAATATATGTTCAATCATTACAAGTAAATACAAATATTGCTATACATAAAATTCTAAACAATATACAAAAGAAATGTAATTACAAATATGATCAAAATAATAGATTTACAAATCATACTTTATAATATCTTGTTTCAATATACTTCACAAGTAATTGATATGTCACAAGATAACAACATACATAAAAACAAATATAAAAGATAGAGATAGAAAGAATTAACACAAGGGATTTTTTAACGTGGTAAAACCTCCAAGGAGGAAACATCCATGGGTTTGAATTACAACCATTGGGTACTTATATATATTTGGAAAGTAAATTAGAAATTTCACAAAGTGACCAATCCTAGATCACCAACCCATGTGGAGTCTATGTTTTACCCAATCCCTATTGGAAAATACAAAATCCCTCAATGATGTAAACCACCACATATTGGAAATCATACCAAACCAACATCGTTGGTAGATTAGAAATTCCTCAAGAGTGCATACATATGCCATGTACCCCACTCTATCGGACTCTATGTCTAACCAAACACCCAGGCCTACTAATATATAAGCCAACTCTCTATACAAGGCACACTTGCCCCTAGAAAGCCTCTCATGCATGACTATCCAAGTCCTCCTGACTCTAGCCATGACTTCTTGCTTGTCTATCCAAGTCATCCTGACTCTAGACAAGACTTCTTGCTTACCTATCCAAGTCCTCAAGACTCTAGGCAAGACTTCTTGCTTGGCTATCCGTGTCATCCCGACTCTAACCAAGACTTCATGCCTTTTACAAGGACTTCCTAGTGTGATCATGTGAATGCAAATGATGCAAACAATCAAGACAACATAGAACATGTGATCAATACATTCCATGGAACAACTGGATCTATAGATGTGAAAACACAAGCAATAGAAATCTAGATGCAAACAACATGAATGAAAAACCTAGAGAATGTGAAAGCAATTAACACATAAAACTCCTAGATTCATTCACACAAATAACTCTTGAACAATTCATATACATGAGGCACAAGTTCAAGATGTTATAAACATACATAAAATGCTAGAATCACAAAATGTATTCAACAAGTATTCTAGCCAAAGATTTAGAGATAGGAGATATTGTTAAAAACAAATCAATCCTAGATATTTCTAAAAACACATACAAAGGCTCTAATCCTAGAAATAATCAATCAAGGATCAAAGACACATATCAAGGATAATTAATCATAAAATGAATCAATCAAGTCTCAAATAATCCTAGATGTCAATCTAATCACAATACAACTCCCAATCATGTGAAAAACAAAGAATCCAAGAATCTAGTCCACATGTGTCTCTAATTAGACTTTTCAATTAGATTGATTATGAAGTTATCTTTCTCAATAGCATTCACTAAACATACACATACATATAGAAGAAGAAACCCCAAGCAAATTGAAGGTTTAAAAAGATGAAATCACCAAGATATGAACTCTACCTTGATTTCACGAGCTGGTTCGGTTTTATGAGTAGATCACTCCAAAAATCAATCAAACAGCTACAAGATCACTTGGAAAAGATAGAGGACTCAATTACAAACAATCTCCAACTTGAATCACTCAATTCTGACTTCATATGAGAAAGTTATAGTGTTTGGAAGTTGAGAAAATTCTAGACGGGATTTCAAACTTTTTCTTCTTGAAAACAAATGGAGGGAGATGGAGAGATTTAAAAGGAAAGAGAAGAGGGGCATTTTTGTCCAAAAAATAAGCCACACCAGCCAAGTCCCCGTGTGGGGCGCGTGTACCACATGGGACCAGATGGCTGGTTGGGCCGTGTGGCACACAGCCTCCACACGTGGTGGCAAGGCCATGGCCTTTGGCCATCTTGCTTCTCCCGCGCACCTCTCATGTTCTTCAGCCGTATTCGGGCATCCGAACTCCGATTTCAAATCTATTTTCAGATTATGAATCATAACTCCCTCATTCACAACGATGACTATGAAACTTTAACAAATGGTTGAGAATTCATCTTGGAAAACGACGACGAACACAACTCAACGAATGAGAACGAATAATAGCGTAGCTACATCGTTTGGACTCGAAACTTAACATATGAGTAACCGAAATGACCGGGACTCAATAAGGAATCAATTAAGATCAAGTACAAGTCCAAAACACAAGAAACACAAACATACAAACACAAGTACACATATGAATGTCATTTCCTAGACATAGTCTTAGAACATGCAACTCTAAAATGTATGAGCATTTGAGTTCAATGCATGAGCATACAAAATCATGCGAATGTGTTATATAAATGGTGCACAACAATGCAGGGAAACTTATGAATGATTTGTGTGTGTGTGCCTATGCCTTGTAAGAGGAATGAGGTCAATTATACCTTTGATGAGCAAAGAAACTAAATCCCCTTATCAAGCCAACATCTTGCATGTACCGTAGTTAAAAATTTCTTTGAAGCTTTGTATCATCATTAATGTGAGCACATAAACATTACAAGATAAACAACATTTTTATATGGAATACATGCCAACAACAACCAAAAACCTAACACTTTTAAACAAAAGTAGTATGAAGCATTATAACAAGATAGGTTACAATAACATGGATATAGGTAGTGTCCAAATTGGTATCAAACCATTATCAAAAATTGGTTTGAACAATTCTATGCTCGTCTGTCTCTGTGATGGAAGGATTACCAATTAAAATGAATCTATAACTGGTATAGCATAATCAAGTCTCACCTATGGACCCATTTATTTTCAATGTTTTCCAAACTTTCAAATAAGCCTTAAATCTGATGAACATAAAGAGAAATGCCTAGTTGTAGATATCCAAATCCACAATTATGAATTTCTAAAAGGATCCAGTCCTTATAAACTTGTTTATAGAGTCCATTATTACATTTTATCATCTGGACTTATTCCTAGCTACATACCTCCTAAAATCCCGATAGGCCAAACCATTTGTTATAATGCATCAGAAGCTGTTAACATGATGGTCCCAACTCCTATCCCTTGAGATAGGATAAAATTTCTAGATACTTGGACAAAAGAAAGAGTTGACCGACCCACATTCAGACCACCCATGAGAAATATAGATTATTGTATATCTGACCAGGATAGTAACTTAAGAATATCTTTCAGACCCTTAGAAAGAAGTCTATCCAGCAAAGAACCCGCAACTGCTAGTGACAACCTGTAAACAGCTAGACATTCCTTATCCAGTAGATCCAGACTAAGAATAGCTAACCAAATACCTGATTATAGACCAAGCCATAGTGAAGCTTCTTCACAATCAGATCTTATACATAGGCGAAGGAGACATATCGTTCCACTTATAATAGAAACTAGAAATCCACCATTAGTTATGCCAACAACGTAACCACCTACTCATATAACTAGTGTCTATAAAATACCAGAACAAGTGGCCCAACCAATTCATGTTTATGACAATGGAGGACCATCATCTCTAACTCCTTCTCAAGTCCTTACAGAAATCCCTGACCATGAACCCAGAATAAGAACAATAGATGTTCTAAACAATCCCAAAGAAATCGACAAAACCTATTTATCCCAAGAATATTACTATCCAGAAAACATTACTATGAAAGAAAAATATGAGAAAAATTATTCAAGCCACAAAGAAGACAATTCCATTCTAAATGGATGAAATGCGTAGAGACATTAGAAACGGAAATACTATTTTCCCAATGGTACAACAATAGGCACAACTTAGAAGAACAATGCCTTGTCTTAGACCAAAAAAATTTCAAGACTTATAAATCCAGTAAAGGAGATGAGACAAGAATGCACCCTCCTCCTAGAAAAAATACTATTAAAATAGACAATGAAACTCCAGGAAACACTAGTGAAACCCTAGAATGTGTCCATTTTATCATGTTTGATGAAGAATTACCTCATGGAGTAGCAACTTCCTCACACCAAATTGGTGTTGTCATAAAACAAAACAATTTCACCAATGAATACCTTTCAACCATCGGGGAACAACTAGACAGAATAGAAAACAACCAATCTCAAACACCTTATCCAGACAATACCATCAACCTCTAATACTACTCCCAGAGATTATAAAATGAAATCCAAAATTACTAAATATGAACCAAGAACAATCCTATTCCCTGACACCACCGAGATAGAAAAGTGTTTTGATAGTTTTATTACTGATTCAGAACTTGTCAAAATGTTACAAGAAAGATTAGACAAGATTCCCAAACTAGAAGTTCGAACTTTAGATAACCATATCTCCTCAACCCCAGACTCCGACTTAGATATTTCATACTTAGATAATGACACAAAACCCTAAAATAGATAGTCATGTTTATAATAAATACAACAATGACACAAAACCCTACTATCCCAGACATATACCTCCAGATCTCCAATATGAAGAATCTGTGCCATATAGAGCTTATATAGGTAACACTTTTTACCAATTTAACATTGATGGCTTGTCAGAATATCAGATTATGACTGTTATTAGGCAAATGTACACCATAGGCTATATTTATATTAAAAAACATAATATGACCCATAGCGATGCAGTTAATTCACTTGCATCTGGCTTTGAAGGACAACTCTTGGGTTGGTGGACTTATACATTGTGACCCACTGCTAGAGCAAACATTATTACATACACAAAAGAGGTAGCTACCTCTACACCATTATTCAGAACCACAACTGATGCTCCTAGAACCTCAACTACACCACCTGCCACATCTTATATCACTAGAACCTCCCAACCTGATGGTATAAACGTTTTATGCCATACTATTATTCTACATTTCATTGGAAACCCTAACAGATTCCAAGACAAAGAATATTCCAAACTAAAAAATCTTAAGTGTAAAAAACATACCCTGCTATTGTGTTAACCCGGTATCCCGGTACCCACATACCCCGCTACTCAAAGAATACTAGCACCTCGGTCCAGTAGGATGCGGGATACTCGAATACCCTGATCCCTCTTAGAACCCGGCTACCAAGCAATGGGGACTGAAGTAAAGAGAAGGTTATCGATGAAGAAAGAACCGATACACCAAGGAACCAGGACCAAGCTACAAGGAGGACAATGTGCACCATGTTTGAATAAAAGTTGATTTCTTCCCTCCATTCATGAGCTCCATTTTAGACGGAAACAATCAACTATTTCAGTTCCGCCAAAAAGGGAATCACTTGATTCCAGGGATAAGTCCTACAATCCTCTCAAAAAACGCAATCAATGTCCCGTTAATTGCTTAATTGATTGATTTATTGCCAGAGTAATGAGCAAGAAAAGGGACTTATAAATGTTACAAGACTCTCGAAAGAGAGGGATCCACATCAATGTCCAGTAAATTGCTTAATTAATTGATTGATTGCCAGAGTAATGAGCAAGAAAATGGACCTCTAAGTGTTGCAAGACTCTCGAAAGAGAGGGATCCAATTTTTGAATCCACAACTCTATAGTTTTCTACTTATCGACTAGCACGAGCCCGTCATCGCCAATTGTGTTAGAAATCTCCTACCCAAACCTCATCAAAACCATCATTCTATCAAAACTGTGTGTTATCTCTACTGTATCATGTATTTCATTTGAATGATCAATAAAACAGTGTTATTCCTTTTTCATCAATAATATACATATACTGTGTTAATTTGAATTTGACCCCTCTAACATTTTCCTGCTAACAAAAATTAAGATCATAGTAAAATGAGTTTTTTTACATAAAGAAAAATTGATGATATAATGAAGTTTATATAAAGTAAAACAAATAGAACACCTACTCAAGATGAACTAAGTAATCTTATGTTCAAAAAAATAAAAGTAAAAACACAATATTAAAAATTAAATAATAACAAGGAAAAAAAAACATAAACAATAAAATTGCAATATTTATTCTTCTTAAAGTAATAAATTACAATATAATTTTATAATAAGAAATTTTGTTTTATATTTATAATGAATTCACTTTGAATTTATACAAAAATAATTGATTAATAAACATTACTAGACATGTTTTTGATTATTTTTTTTTTATTCTTCTAATTGTTGGTAAATTATTGATTTATTGATTCGAAATAAATTAAAACTATAAAATAAAGAAAAATACTAAGGATAAAATAAAACGAATCATAATAATAGATGAACTATTTTAATATAATAAATTAAAATTTTAGATTTTAGAGTTTATTGATTGGAAATTAAAACTATTAGAATAATAAAAAATAATAGATAATTTAACAAAAAATAAATTGAATTAAGTAACCACAAATTGAAAGTAGCTAAGAAGTTGACAATGACGAAAAAAAGAAAATAAATTGTTTTGTTTCGAAATAAGATGAAAATTTGAGAAAGAAATTGGAAAATATGGTAAAATAAAAAAGGCATAAAAATTTATTAAAATTACATTATAAAATTAAATTTGTAAAAAAAGATATTCATTTTCTTTGAAAAATGCAAAATGATGGGACTTGAACTACCACCACCAATACAAAAAAAAAAAAAAAAAAAAAGATAGAATACCAGTTTTACTAAAAAGTGTTTTGCCATCATAATGGTTATTTATTTATATATATATAATTGAAAGTAAAATCAATGTTTTTAAATAAATTTTTAGGTAGGGCACAGCCCCATCTAGCCTGAAGACTTAAGGTGGGTCCGCCCCTGGTGATGAACTTTTCTTCTCTGCTCTTCTAGAAAAGCCAAGTAGAGGTTAAACCGTTCAGGTCACTTAGGTGGTTATAGCCTTATAGGTTTGTAAGACTGTTGGAGTCAATTTGAATTTGAAATTGGACTTCTGTATACAAATAAGGAATTTGCAGCACATTTAGCAACTTTCAACATCTTTAGCATCAAGTGCATACAACAAATTCCTGCCTTGTATAAGGGCATACAAAATCACAATTTATAGTTTTAAAAAAAGAAGCATAAATGAGCATAAAGATCACAAATCACAATTCCTATCTTTGGATTTCTCAAAAGCAAGATTACTTTAGTACAAAAGATGACAGCTTAGTCATCTTATGCTGTTCAGTTATACTCTTTGGGCAGGAATCCAAAGAGTATAACCGGGGCACCATGCACATCTGCAAACTCAAAATTGTTAAATTGCTGATATCTATTACCTGAAATGGTAAAAGCACAAATTAGCTGACTAAACATATTAGCGTACATTTGTTTGCTTTGGCCTATACATGTGATTTCAAAATCAATTCAGTAATAGAAATAAAGTCTAGCATAAAGAATATTAATCAAATCTGAGAGAGCTTATAAAATTTCATAGTAATTGAAACTCAATGACTGATGCTGGCTCTTCAATAAGAAGATAATGATTGCTGCAGCAACAACACTATGTTTCTTGATCTCAAAATTTATGGAAAAACATTTGTGTATGTGAAACACAGCCCTCGTCAAAACAATGTTGAATCCCAGCCAGCCACCAAAACTCCTCTATTCATGCCGCAAGAAGCAAGGCCTCTGAGTAGTATTTATATCACATCGAATCCATCCTTAGAACACAGACGCTCTAAAAACATAAACAGTAGTAATATTAGACTGAGCTTTGACAACTGAGGACAGGCAAAGAAGAGCAAAATAAAAAATAAAAAATAAAAAATGAAATACCAAGGGTAAAAACTTGAAAGACCAAAACCAGAGTAGGGAACAAAACCAAGATTAAAAAAAGGGGTGCAATGGGGCAGATATCAATAATAAATGCCAGCCACCGAAATTCTGGAAGTAAATGGTAATAATATCGTGAGCAAATGGTTAGTTTTGGCACCCTTTCCTATTGTCAATGTGTGCCTTTAAGCAATGTCCCCTAAAACTCATCTATGTTAACCTATCCAAATCTCAGCACAATCAGCTTTGCAAACTGGCAAAATCACTTTATGGAGCACTACATCTGTTGTACATCATATAAAACAACCAAATCTCACAATGAATAAGTAAAAATAAAGGGAATTGTAAACATAAAAAGTAACATAATATACAAATTGGACATGCAACTTAAAGAGTAGCTCTTCTGGTTGTACACTGATTCAATAAATATTATCTCATTCCAAAAATATGGATGCTTAATATTTCACTAACCTAAGATCTCTAATTTTTATATAAATTTTTTAATATTATTTTATTATAATTTTAGATTAATTTATTACAAATGTAAATTTATAGTTACTGTAACTTTAATTATTATTATTTTTAAGTTTTTTTAATCAAATAAGACAAATTAGGGGGTATTTTTGTATTTTCATAAATTATGTTAAAGTCATTAACTTTGATCATGATAGGGACCAATTTGATAACTTCTGAAAAATCAGGGACTTATTGATACTTGTGATGAAATGGGGACCAATTTGATCAAAAATTGAAGAGTCGTAAATTACATAGAATTAAAAAAATGTCCTAGACTTATTTGGTAATTTCCCGGTAATAAACGGCAATTCAAAAGGGAAAGAGTCCATACTCAAATATTCGTAGCCTAATATCATTGAGGTTCCCCATGCTGACATGCTAAACAATCTTGGACCCAATCCTCTGTATAAACCCTTCCAACCATCCTCTGCGATCAAGTTTTTCACCACATGTCTTGTAGAAGGTCTCTTATCATGCCCGATCACCTAGCCAGCAGAAACAACTAATTAACAAAAAAATAGATAAATAAAACAATAAACATGAACAGTTATTTAGTCAAATGAAATGTCATGCCAGCTTATTCTACTTCTCATTCAAAGGGATGAGGTCAATCAACCTTCATCTGACGTGTCCTAAATAGTATAATAAGTTGTCTGTGCTAGTAACTAAGTTAACATATAAAAAATTTCTAAGCTTCTGCATTTCTGCTGTAATCAATGGGTTTTTATGAACATTGCATTTGATCAGGTTTCAACAAGATGAACAGACGTGCTCACATGCATTTCCCAAGAAGCAATGGAGAGGATAGCTGAGGAAATCCAATGTAGGCAACAGCACCAATTATAGACACAATACAAGAACTTCACTAGAACCATGCCTAAAGTTAAATATTTCATAAAATACTTCAGATAATTTACAGAAAAATCCGATTGCATGTACACACAAAATCAAACAACAAACAAGCCAAGCACACACATACACTGAAGTATGGGCTACCTTACATCCCATCCTCATAAAAGATGATAATTTCAAACCACACATGTTAGCAGCAAAACACATCCAACCGTCATAAGATACTTGTACCAATAAAGAAGTTGCAGATATTTGAAATATCATATTTTAATGTCAACTAGGCTCTAAGAAGACCTGTAAGCGAGTCTTAATAGTGTCCAATGGAGTTGTGATGCAGGATGCTGTTGCACCTGCAATAAGTCCTCCGGCAGCTTGAACTAAAGCTATTGTCCCCTGGCTCGGTGCAACTTCCATAAGATCTGTGCCATGGCCTAAGAGTCTGCCCAAAACAATAGATGATGTGTTACAAAAAATACTTGAAAAAATTATAAAATATTTAAATCATTGAAGAAGAATAGGTATTTCAACAGAAGTACATTGACATAACTATAATGGGATCCATCCTGATTGCCTGTATTTCTCAAACAGCTGCTACCTTATTTATTTAAGCCACACAATTTTTACTTAGCCTTTTATTTGCAAAACAGCCCAACAACTAGTGACAATTTCATTGTATTATTGATATCCTCAATGGTTACATGCTTAGATTTGAAGTCAATGCATCCAAGTTCAAGCATTGAACGCTTGTGGTTGGTGACTCATGGAACATTGAGGATATCATTCCAATTGGTTTGAAATTTATTTAAAGGTAAAATATCCTAGATTAACCAGCAAATAAAAAGGACAATCTAAAATCTAAAGATGCCTGACTATGATGTCTACTCACTTTGCTGTCTACTGATGAGATAAAGCATTAACAAAACAAGAAAGATCACTTGCTAGGTTAGTTCCTGTGGTAATTCGAAACTTTGTACACCTACAGGTTTGAAAAAAGAAGAAACTATGATGATGTTCACCTCCACATGACTCGCTGACTTGAACCATAAGTTGCCCACCATACAGCGCTTGATGGGGAATAAGTCAATACAGACAGACCAAACCCTCTGTAGAAACCCCGAATGCCATCAGACTTTATAATTTTACGAGCAACATCTAGGCCGCCATTATACTTTGCATGGCCCGAGTATCCTTGTACCATCAACTTTTGGCTAACCTGAAGAACATTCATTATAAAAAAATAAAATAAATTAGCTGCTTGAATTTTTCTCTGTTATCAAACACTAATGCTAGACAACCCAAAAAATTGGCCCAAAAACCAACCAAGGTTTTAAAAGGCGGAAACGAGCCTCGAGGCGAAACGAGGTGTAAGCCTTAATTAATTAACAAAAATAAATAAAAAATAAAATAAAAAAAGCATTAAAAAATTATAAAAAGAAACTAGAAATTCATACCATAATATCAATGACTCAATAACATTACTATGAAATAAAAACACACAACATAATTTAGTTCATAATAGAGAAAATTAATAACAAAGCAAAGTCACAAGACAAAAGACTAAAAACCATGAATCCACCCATCCCAAACTAGAAATTTAGGGTCTTGGAGTTAAAATCTATGACTCTATGACTTATTCCTTGAATTGTTCCTCATATTAACAATATACAAACAATGGACAATATTAACAATAAAAACATTGACGATTGGATAAGTTTAGTTGCGCTACGCAGGGGGGAGGAGGGGGGGCAGCGCCCCTAGAGATTTTTTAATTACTGAACCTTCAAATTAAACCGAAAATTTATTGGATTTCATCAAAAATTAGTAGATTTGCTCTTCCTATTTCTGTTTTTTGTGAACTAGGGTTATTTTTAGTTTTTTTGTGTGAGTATTATGTTGTTATTTCATAGTTTGTTTTACTAATAGGCCCAAAACCATGGGCCAAAACTAATTTGAACATCAAAAATTAAAGGCCCAGCCAAAAAAAATCAAAAATAGACCCAAAAAGTGGCTTATTTCAAGGCATACGCCTCATACGCCTCGAGGCAGTACGCCTCAAACTCCGAGGCTTACGTTTCAAAAAACCACCCTGAGGCGTACGCCTCGATGCGTTTTCTAAGCGCCTTTGCGCCTCACCGCCTCGAGGCGTACGCCTCAAACCGCCTTTTAAAACCATGAAACCAACCAAATGATATGGCAAATGAATTGTCCTAATCATGCCATTCACCACACGATCCCGTGATTTTTATGGTAAGGATAATTCATTTGCCACATCATTTGGGTTAATGTTTTGGGTTTGTATAGTATTACTTATTATCAAAACATCTTCCGTGATCTATGGATATGGGTACAAGTTAGGGTAAAGTTCAGCATGAATAAAACCCTGTGGCAATTCTTAGAAATGTATGATATCATACAAAGGGGGATACACTAACTACATTTAAGGTAATTTTCTATAAAATGTTATTATAGTTTTGAATTGTTGTAGTTTCATCGTAGACGTAGCCGTAATTATATATAGATACGTTGTTTGTGTTACTATGTTTTTAGTTGCGATTTCATTCCTACTCTCAAATAGGTGAAACCGAATATTTAACATGTATTTGATGAAGCAATACAAGCATCCAAAATAAACACGCAATGAAAAAGAAAAAAAAAAAAATGAAACAATAGCAACAATAATAATTTGTATTTTAGTATGTTTAAGAAGTACCCAATGCACAATATACAAGGAGTATTGGAATTTGACACTGATACAATTCTTTTCTAGAATTTCCCTGGTATGCAGTTCATGATATATCAAAATTAAAAAGAAAATCACAAAGTTTCAGTTGTTTCCACCTAATGCAAACATAAAACCAGTCTCTCAAAGAAGCATACATCACAAAGGGGCTCTTAATGGTGTGTGAGAGTGGGCACATACATACATATATAAGAATACCACTGTCTGTAAAACACTTTATTATATCTCTTACAATAGAATGCTCAATTGAAAATACAAATTACATACCACGTCAATAGGAACAAACACAGCTTGAGCAAAAAGTGATGCTGTCATGCCAGCAATTCCATTTGCTATCGCTGCCTCTGTTGGTTCAGATAATTTTAATGGTTCAACCATCCTGTAACCCATCACTTTCGTTGTCTCTAAAGCAGTCAAAAATATAATTCTGGCAGGAACTGCACCAGTAATGACTGTACCAAAACCTCTATACAGACCAGGAAACCCATCTGTTCTCAGTATTCCTCTGATAACAGAAAATGCACTTTTCTCAACAGTCTCTTTTGAAGCAACCTGAAGCCTGGTTTTTACAACAGAGACAGGGTAAAGTGCCACGGTAATTCCTGTAAAGAGGCCAGCTCCAACAACATAAAATTTTGTTTTGTCAAGCCTGCAGAGATTGGTTGAATAAAAGATCATAAGAGACATGTAAATTTTAGTAACACAAGAAAATAAAGAAAGAGTAATCACTCGGAGGCAAGAAAGGTAAGGATAAAGAACATGTTAAGTACCCGGTGAGAGTCCTGCAAAAGCACAGTCCCACAAGGGGTCTTTTGGATACGATCCTATCCATTAGAGGCAAAGATAATGCATTCTATAACCTAAGATTTAGGGGAAACTGCATGCAATATACAACATAAGACATATAGGGATAATATCCCACTCTAACCAAGATTAGAGAGGTTTTGTTTACATTAGATAAGGGTTAGGATGGGATGCAAAAGAGTAGAAAGGGTGGTAATAGTTGAATTCATTTATCTTGAAGAGGGTTTCCTCAAGACCTTGTAAGTTAAAGTGATGTTAAATCCTTGCAAACAAAAATGCATATGATCAAAATAAATCAGGGAGTGAAAAGGTAAAAATAGACAAAATAACAGTTCTTTTCAAATAAAAAAATGATCAAAGTTCGTTCATATGGTTTCAAGTAAAAGCCTCGGGACATTATATGAAGCCCTTTTCATTTAAAAGATGAGCAAAGTTCATTCAGGTGGTGGGGCCTCAAGACATCATTTGCAGCAAGTCATGGCAGAACTTTCTACTATGAAACATCGTTCACTGAAGACACCTAAAGCTTTAAATATTCTAAAGGGCCACATAAGAGATTAGGCATACAATTGTGCTAATGTCTATCAGAAAATAATGACATTGCTGGTGCAGACCATAATTTCACTCTATCAACTCATGTCATCTTTTTTTTGGAAAACAGGTGCCAACTCTTAATAGCTAGTAGCTATAAGTTTCGAATAAACTATTATCAAATCCAATACTCCATAAGCAAAGCAAATAATATTAGGTAAGAAGCAAAACATAAAAACATACAAACAAAGACAGTCGATACCCATTCTACCGGTATTCAAGGAAACATCGTACTTACGACGATTGCTTGTGTAACATTCATACAAAACTCTTGTTATTGAGCTTTCTCACACAGTTAGCTCCATTTCACTAATTACAAAAATTTGATATAACTGAAATTGCAATTCTTTATAACAGTCACGATCCTTTAAAGAGAAAGGTTAAGATCTCATATTAAATAACACGAATAATAGCCTTACCAAGCGGAAATCTAATATCATTAATGTCATCATGAATTCTAAAATCTATATATTTCAATTAAAAAATAAAAAACCCCTAAAACTCTATAAATTTCGGTGATATAAAAATGAAAATTAAACAATTTGCTTATAAATTACAAATCCAAATCTAAAGATTGAAAATGAAAGGAATTAGTGAATCAAAGATTGGAAAAAACGTACTTGTCCCAGTTAATCTCGGTCTGACCAAACGAGTGGACTCGGGAATTGGAGGCGCTCATCGGTTGAGTCAGTGGAACCAAACAATCAAAAAAGCATGATTTTTGTTTGTGGAACCTGAAATGTCAAAGAAATGGCTTCTTCAAATGAACAATTAACAAATAACGACTTTATTCGCAGATTTATATGTTTTCAGGTTACGTGGAGCGGAAACAATTCTTTGACTATCACAATGATTTCTTATTAATTTCTTCTTTCTTTTAATTTTCTTATTTATATGAGCTGCTGAGCATGAGAGTATGGCTTCGCCGGAAATGTTATTTATTTATTTATTTTTATTTTTATTTGGTTTTTTAGATTAATTGGCACCAAGGCACCCTAAAGGCCTAAACTCTTCAAAAGTTTACACTATGCCCCATGTATCTTTTTTTTAGGCTCTAAACCCCTCAAACTCTCGTTTATTGGCATTGCATAGTCGGGTTTTACCGATTTGTGAGAGTTCAGGGGGTTTAGCGCTGAAAAAAAGGGGGGCTTAGTGCAAATTGTTGAAGAGTTTAAGGGGTATCAGTGTCAATTAGTCGGTTTTTTATTACAAGAAATTTGTTAATTTTTTTTGTTGATGAATATTCACTATTTATTCATATTCATATATGTCATGTTTGTTACCATGTATTCCATTGTAATGGGCTATTAAAATGTAGTAAAACAATACAACACATTGTTTGGTGCAAACACTATGTTGTATTATTTTAGTACATTTTAATTGTCTAATACATCAAATACTATATTAGCTAATACATAATATACAATAGTATTAGATTGTATTGTATTAGAAAAACACACCCTTTTTTTTTTCAACAAATATGGAATATTGATGAAATATGTGCTATGTTATTAATTTTCTTTTTTTTTTATAATTTCAAAATTATATAGGAAATATTTATTTTATTTATAAAAAATATTATTATTTAAATTTTTTGTTTCAATTAAAATAAATATTTATTTATTTTTATATAAAAATATTTATTAATTTATTTATGGTAAGGATATTTAAAATTAATTATGAACTATTTTTTAAAAAATATTATATTTTTATAATATATTAAAATACAATAAAGTCATATGAATAACTTAATAATATATAATACAGTTCATCACCAAACACAAGTTTGTATTAATGATAATGGATCATGATCCTCTCTGAAAATAAATATAAACGAGTTCTAATATAATCTAGACGGGGGGGTGAATAGATTTTAATATTTTTTTACCAATTTTCGAGATTAATCAAGATTACAAAAATAACCCCAACTAGTCAAAAACTAAAATCAAGTGTAAAAAAAAACGGAAAGTAAATAACACGAGATTTTTACGTGGAAACCCACGCTGGGAAAAACCACAGGCTGTTTTGTACACCACACTAGAACCTCAATCCACTAATTGTAATGGCAATTACAACCTAGGTTGACCACGTCAAACCTTACACGGTTACTAGTCTACCACTACTACCCGCAGGCCTTCAAAAAAGAATATAGTCCATTGCTTGTAAACTACCAAAGGTAAATACAAGACTTGTCTCTCAAAGAGAAGAGATAAACACAACCTAATGTGAATATATGCAATATTCAAGATGCTAAAATGCAAGGTTAGACATTTAAGCTTATCTAGGTATGGATGAACATATTAGAGACATTCCTAGATATCATGTGGCTATATGGCATTCATACAACCTAACTATATGTGCAAAACAAACCCTATAGGCAATAGCTATCACAAACAACTCACAAAACACAATAAAAATGCAATCTTAAACCTAGTCAAGTCATAAATGAGCAATCTTGAAAAGCAAGAACACGTGAAAGATGAATATGATGTTCTAGCTATAAGTCATGTGAGACATATGAAGAACCCATGAGAAATCATACCTAGAAGAAGCTAGATGATGAATGAACCATGAATGGAAGATGGGTTTTTGTATTTTGAATGATAAAAATCACTTATTTCTCTCTTATCTTGCAAGTAACTCTTTCTGCTTTCAAAAACACAAGTTATTAGCTCTCTCTTGTCTAACAAGACAAGACAACATATTTATAGAGAGATCCACAAGAAATGGTGTTGTTTTGGCTTTAGAAAACGAAAGGTCGCATTCGACCGTTGCGCGTACCGCTGGGTAGGCAAGGTGCCAAGGCCACGGTACTCCAAGCGTAACACCTTTGGACGCAAACGTTGCGTAGGCAGGATGCCTACCCAGTAGTACGCCAAGCATGAAGTCTCTGGACTTCAACGTGGCGTGGACCGCTCCATAGGTACCATGCCTATGCAGCGGTAAATCATGCATGAAGGTGCTGCACCTTAGCACCGTGTAGACCACTCCATAGGCAGTATGCCTAGGCCACGGTATGCGCTATAAAATGAATGTGAAATGTGCAAGTGTGAAGTAAGTGCATGTCATGCAAGATTTAAACAAGAAATACACACAAGGAAATTCAAATCATGTAGATGAATGAGACGTGTGTGTGTGAAATCTAAATCTCTTCAATTTAGAGTCAAAGTCAAGTAAATTACCTTCCTTGAAGCTCTTGATGCCAACAATGAGGGCCTTAAGCATTTGATGATGATTTCTTCAATCCTAAGCTACCCTTACATATTTGAACCCCATTATGATTTTGTCTATGAAATTAGCCAATAATAAATGAGGCACTTACAATCCCGTTGTCTTGATTTTCTTTGACTTTTCATAATTTAATGACACCTAAGCAAAATGAAAAATACATGGTTGAGATTTGATCACTTTTTCTCTCTCGTGCAACTTGTTGTTTTAATTACACTTGAAAAAGCCAAGGAAAGACAATGACCAAGGAGAGGATCCTGATCCAATGATAATATAGTCCAATACAATACAATCCAATATGGTGTATAAAACGAACTAAGGTAATTTATTACCTTTTTGACAATCAATAAACAACTTTATCATTAACTTCCTTGTCATGAGTCCAAATTGATCAAACTTAACCATTAACCAAGTTTTGTTGTCAAAAATACCAAAATGCTTTTGAAATACTTAATTAAAAAAAGATTCTAAATTAAAAATAATATGGAAAAAAAATATGGAGATTAAAAAAATAGTAATGCTAGTCTTCCAAAAAAAAAAAAAAAAAAAAAAAAAAAAACCCAAATCCATTCTCAAATGAAGTAATATGTGAGTTGTCAACATCATATAAATAATGAGATTATATGCTAAGTGATGTAATGTTAACAACTAACATGCCCCATGTTAGTAGAGTGGTGAAGGCTTTAGGTGGATCTTAGCTTAGTAGAGGTATTGGTATAGAAGCTGATGGTGTGGCCGGTGGCCTGATCTCGCTATGGAATGAGGATCAATTCATGGTTAAGGTGTGTATTATCAATAAACAATATGTTGTTCTGATTGGTGAACTGACCGTGGTAAGGAAGGATGTTGCCTTTTGTAATATTTATCAGCAAATTTTGAGAATGAGAGAAAAAAGTTGTGGAGCTCCATAACAAATGCTCAAAAATCCTTTTTGATTCCATGGTGTATGGGAGGTGATTTCAATTCGGTGCTCAACCCTTCGGAAAGAGTGGGCGCTAGGTGCAACATGAGTTCAGTTAGGAACTTCAAAGCTTTCGTTCTGGAAGCTAAGGTGGAGGATTTACCTCTACACGAGAGCCCATTTACGTGAACAAATTCAAGAGCTACGGTGGCATGGGCGAGATTGGATCAGTTCTTAATCTCTCCTTTAACGCTTGCTTGGTTCCCTTGTTAGGATTATGCTCAATAGCAAGAGTGTAATATTGTTTTTGACAATCTTTTCATATTAATAAAGTGATTTCTGGTTTAACAAGTCTTATAGCATTTATAGTTTAATTATTATAATTGTCAAAAGTAAATAATCATAAGGTCAAAAGACTATGAGAAAAGAAGAATTGTTCATACATTGGGATATATATGAGGTAGACACGATTCTTTCGTTAGTTTTGAATAATGTTCACAACATAAGATAAAGGTTGGGCACATTTATCTTGTTAAAATTGTAGATTCTTTTGCTAGCATTTGAGTGGGATCAAATGTGTTATGATGAGTCTAAAATCATCAAAGTGTCTTTGAGTAAAAGAATCTAGTGCACTAGATGCATTGAATAGGATCACAATGAAATACTTTATCTAGAACCGTTAGTGGATAAAAGTTTTCATTATGAGGACAATCGGAGAGTCTATCTTAATCCTGAGATAAATGATGCACTTATGGTTACAAGTGTTATCATTTAAACTATCAATGAGTACGATTATATAGTATAGTCTATCCTCGATAGTTTGGTGGTATTCATTTAATAATCAATAGAGGACTTCATTTATAGATATAGACGTCGTGGCTCAATTTATTAAGTAAGAGTATAATATTATCATATGAATATTTTGAGGTATTGGATATTAAATCTTAACATTGAGTTTTCGATAGCATTTATTGAAACATGGCTTCTAGACAAGTCAGAATATCCAAGCTCAAAATATGGTTATATGATTAAATATGGTAATTAGGAAAGCTATAGACAGTCTATGAGCTTTTGGAAATTACTGATATTATTCACGAGGATACACTATCTCCAATATGATTGTCTAGGGTATGAATGAGAAACATTTACTTATTCTATCTTTATTTAAGAGTTCAATTTTAGTTCTTTAGTGGAATAAGCTAAAATTAATATATCAAACCTAAGTGAATCATTTGTTGATTGTGATTAGGTTATGTCTATTGAAGCTTAAATTTAGATAGCCCGCCAAGATCCCCAATCCACACGGACTTGCATGGATCACTTGATATATTCTACCGGACTAATTATGGGTCCATCTAGAATTGCATTAAGGCATGTGGACTTGTTTCTTTTAGTAAGAATGTGTCTAGTTTACATGTGGACTTTTTATTAAGGTCCAATGGATTTAATAAAATGGAAAAAATAATATATGGCTCATGATATGGACTTGGGCGGCAAGGATAGTAAATAAGCCTATTATATTATATTATTTTATTATTTAATTAAATGGAAGTTAATTAATTAATTAATTAATTAATTAAAAATCAAAATCTTTTTCTAACAAGGAAATAGGTTTCTTAGTGTTATACTATTGTTGGTAGTATAATAAGAATCAAAGACTTTATTTGATAATTAGATAAATAAAAGGAATTTATTTATCTAGTCAAATTAGGAAGTATTTGATTAAGTCACAATTTAATTTATATTCAATATATTATTGGATAATACACTAAAGACTTGGATTAAGGTTTGAATTCTTAAGTTGATAGGAATTTTGGTGAAACACAAATCCTCTTTTGGGGAGGATTTTGGCTACATGGATGAATCCTCTTTAGGACAGGATTTCGGCCAACCCTAAAAGATTTAGGGGAGATTTCGGCCAGCCTATTCTTTTTAGGGGAGGATTTCGGCCACCATATATATACCTCATCATAGAATTCGGCCACCCTAATTCTTAATTGAGAGAATTTTTATTTTGCTTAGAAAAATAAATCCAACTCAAAAGACTAGTGTAGAATTCGACCAAGTAGAGAAATAAGAAGGAGAACGTTTTGTTTTCGATAGTGCATTACTATCTTTTACATTAAAAGGCTTTGTGCACAACTTCAAATAAGGTTCACGCGAGTTTCGATCAATAGATTGAAAATTCACAAGTGACCAAACGTTCTTCGTTTTCTCTTGGAAGATTATTGTGACTAACAAAAGAAAAAGTTTTTTTTTTTTGGGTTATCCATCCTCAGGTACACAATTCAAAGAAAGAGAGCTCATACTCCTAGGTGATTCACATTCGTGATTGGATTGGAAGGTCTTGCGGGTTACAATTGACGCAACATCAATCGTCGCGTGGAAAAAGGTACGATACTTTTATTATATGTTAATTAATCAAGGGTTGAGGTTCATCTTTAAAAAGGAAAATTTTTAAATATATAAATCAATTTTTCACTTCCGCTGCGTGTATTTTCCCTACATCCCTTACATGATTCAAAGGGGACTGCCGAGAAGTCTTTCGGATCATTGTGTGATCACCATAAAAGAGCCGAAAGTGGATCGGGCGCCTTGTCCTTTTCGTTTCTACAACAAATGGATGGATGATAAGAAAATGATTAAGGATGTAGTAACTTGGGGGGGGGGGGGGGGGGGGTGAAGAATGTAAAGTGAGTGGTTTAAAAGATTATATTATCTTGACCAAAGTTAAGGCCACAAAGCTTAGGATGAAAAGATGGATTCGTGACTAAAAGAAGAATGTCTTCTCATTGAATTGGCGGATGTTGAAAATAGAGCTATGGCTAAAGGGTGGACTGATCTTAAGGAAAAAATGGCTAGAAATATTACAGAAAGCTTAGAAAGGGATAAGAAGGGATGAGCAAATGTGGTGGCAAAAATCAAGAGTGTTGTGGTTAAAAGAGGGTGACAAAAACACTAGTTTCTTCCGCCATCTAGCGAATGCAAGGAGAAGAGGAAATTTCGTGGGAGAACTATCTTTTGATGGGGTAACTTGCTCAGACCCAACCCAAGTTTGAAGAGGTGTGTTTAGGTACTTTAAACATCATTATCAAAAGATGGAGTGGGATCGTCCGATGGTAAATGGGTTAAGTCTCAAGAAACATTCAAATAGGGATAGGGAGAGTTTGAAGGGTGTTTTTACTAGAGAGGAAGTGTGGGAGGCTTTTTGTAGCTGTGATGGAAACAAAGCTCTGGGACCAGATGGGTTGAATTTGAATTTTATCAAGCTTCATTGGGGGTTTATTTGGGAGGATTTCATGAATTTTATCAATGAATTTCATAGGGATGGGTCCATTGTAAAAGAGATCAATAACACTTTCATTGCCCTTATACTGAAAGTTAGAAAACCAACTTCAATGGGGGATTTTAGACCTATTAGTTTGGTAGGAGCCATGTACAAGATCCTTTCCAAGGTGCTAGCAAACCGCTTAAAGGGAGTGATAAATTCAATTATAGGGGAATCGCAAATGACTTTTGTTAATGGTCGCCAAATTTTGGATAGCTTTATCTTCGTGTAAGAAATCATTCATAAATGGAGAAATGATAAAGAAAGGGGTTTATTGGTCAAGCTTGATTTTGTGAAGGCCTACGGTAGTGTAGACCATGGTTTTTTAAATTCGATGATTGAGGGGATGGGTTTTAGGTTGAAATGGAGGAGTTGGATTTGTGAGTGTATTTCATCCCCGCTTATGGCAGTTTTGGTGAATGGTAGTCTGACATCTCAATTTGGTGTGGAAAGAGGTTTGAGACAAGGAGACCCACTCTCTCCTTTTCTTTTTAACATTATGCTTGAAGGATTGAATTGCTTATTTCTCAAGGCTTCCGGTTTGAACATGATTAGAGGGGGAGGATTTTGGGGGGAGTGGGGAACATATTTTCAATCTACATTTTATGGATGAAACAATTCTTTTCTTGAAGCCAATGTTGGAATGTCTTTTAAACTCAAAGAGGATTCTTCGATGTTTTGAACTGGCTTCAGGTTTGAGAATAAATTTCCATAAGTCTTATATTGAGAGAGTGGGCATGAATGATGTTTGGGCTGCTAATTTCAATTATGTATTTAGGCCTTCCGCTCGGTGCGAGACCTTACTTGAAGGCTTTTTGGAATGTGGTGGTGCATAAGATAGAAAACTGTTTGGCTCCGTGGAAGAGAAAGTTCTTGTCAAAAAGTTGTAGAGTGGTGCTTATAAAGGCTATCTTAGCGAGCATTCCAACATATTTCAGGTCGATTATCAAGATTTCGAAGGGGATTGAGTAGAAAATTGAAAAGCTTCAACGAAGTTTTCTTTGGGGGGATGAAATTGGTAAAAGAAATTGCATGTGGTGAAGTGGGAGATGGTGTGTATTAGTAAGAAAAATGGTGGTCTTGGGATAGGGAGAGTTTTGGACAAAAATAATAGGTTACTAGCTAAATAGATTTAGAGATTTGGTTATGATACTAATCATTTGTGGAGGAGGGTTATTTGTCTGAAATATGGAGTGGCTAAAAATGGTCTTAGATGGAATAGGTGCAGTTCCACCTTTGCCTCCTTTGTCACCAAAGCAATTGCTTCTCTTTGCAAGGAAAATTCATACACTTCCAAGCTCCTATAAGAAGGTTTTAGGGTGGTCATTGATAGGGGTGATAAGGCTGAGTTCTGGACAGATATTCGTGCTGATACAACTCCTTTAAAAGACTCATTCCAAAGAATCTACGCCTTGGTAGTAAAGAAGTCTTGTCCGATTCAACAGTGTGGTGAGTGGATTGGTTCGAAATGGGAATGAAGAGTGAGCCTTCGAAGAAAAGTATTTGGGTGGGAGGAATCTCAATGGGATTGTTTTCGCTCTTTCCTTGACAATGTTCAAATCCACAAAAATATTGATGACGCTCTATCTTGGGTAATGAATTCTAAAAGAATTTTTTTTGTTGCCTCCATTAGAAAAGCTTTGGAAAATGATAGGGTAGAGGAAGCGGTGAGTGCCAAGTTCATTTGGCAAGGGATTTATCCACCAAAAATTGAATTCCTTTGGCAAGTTTTAAAAGGAAGAGTGATGGTAAAGGAAACTCTTTGTATACTTGGTATGGTTCAAGGATCAAATGCTATATGTCAACTGTGTAATTGTCAAGAGGAGTCTGTTGATCACTTATTCCTTCCTTACAAATGGTCGTGGGATCTTTGGTCTAGGTGTATGAGTTAGTGGGATGTTGTTTTCTATTCTTCTTCCAACATTTGAGATTGGGTGGGTGCTTGGGCGAGTTTGTGTCCTATGCAAAGATATGGAAGAGGATGGAATACTCTCTTTTTTGTTGTTGCATGGACAATATGGGAGGTTTGGAACTCTGTCATCTTTAAGGATAACGAGGCAAATATTGCTAACGTGGAGGACACGGTTAAATTTAGGGTAACTTGGTGGTTTAAAAACCATAGTAGTGGCTTGGAAGATTCCTTAACCTCCATTATTCTTAACATCAAAGATTTATGTATGGAGTCTAAAAAGGTGACGAAGTCTAGGCTTGAAGAGTGGGTTCCTCTGGGCTGTAATGTCCTAAAATTTAATGTGGATGGTTTCGCCAGGGGAAAACCAGGCCCGACTATTATTGAAGGTGTGTTGCAAGACTCGAGAGGTGAAATCTTATGCTTATTCTCCCTTTATGTGGGAATTCAAGACTCAAACTCGGCCGAGATAAGGGCCATTGAGAAAGCTTGTCAGTTGTGTGCTTCTAATTCGCTGTTAACAGGTCGAGAGATAGAGATTATAAGTGATTCTAAAGTGGCAGTGTCCTGGTCAAATAATGATGGTTTCGGCAGTCTAAAGCACGTTGATTATCCGCAGCTACCTGGGCTCCCTTAGTTCCCTTAGTGGTGTGGTGGTGGCTTTTAATCCTAGAGCTACGAATTCTTTTGTGGACAATCTTGCCAAGATGGCTTCCAGTTTGTCAAGTGATAAAACAATAAGGAGATGTTTAATGCCTTCTTTTTAGTAGCCTTCTTTTTGTGCTTTCAGGTGGCTTACCTATGTTGAGTTGTATTGTAAGCTTCACTCTGTTTTCTTCCTTCAGTTTTTACTTTTGTGTTGCATGCTGCTTGTGCTTGCCTTTGTTTTCTTTTCTTTGCTCGTGTGGGTCCATCCCCCCCTATCACACCCCCCCACCCCCCCCCCCCCCCAGTTTTAAGTATGGAAAAAATTATGATATAATAATATATAGATGATAATATTAGCTTGATTTATCCTATTATTTTAATAATATTAATTAATTAATAAATATATTTTCTATTTTATTGCCCACGATTGTAGGATAATCAATCTCTTTTCCTTTCATGCTTTTAATTTCCAATCAAAAAATAATAATAATAATAAATAATTTCCTATTATTTCATACATTATCTTATTTTATGATACTCATTGTATATTGATACAATTCTTTGAGTTTTACTCTACATTGTTTGTTAATTACAGACAAAAATTTATATTTGTTTCTAGATGATTTTCGAGATATAAAAGAGTGATAAGTTACATTTTAATTCTCAAAATTATATTTATTTTGACATTACCTTTAAGACTAAAGGGTATAACGTTTTTTTAACAACCTATTTCTTAAATATTAATATATTTGTGATGCATGAAATTGAATATTAAGTTTTGTGTTGACCCTCGAAAGCCAAATTTCTAGTTTCGACCCCTGATCGCTTCAGGGTTTGTGTAGAGTCCTACTTTTAATTAAATTGTATATGTATATATTGCTTTGTTAATATATACATATACATATATATATATATGTAATTAAGTATGCTTGACTATGATATTAAATTCATGATGCATAGGTAGGTACATTCTCATAAGTGTGTTTATTAATTTAATTTTAATCCTACCTTACTTGTGAAAATTATTTGGTTGATGTATGTTGTGCCTTTAGAAATTATTTGACACCAATTACTTTCTAGTTAAGCTCTAAGTAAGTAACTCATATTGGACCTAAGACCCAATGTTCGTGTGAGTAATATATAATGGATCCATTTTGTAGCTCATTCATTAGGAACAAAATTGAAAAAACGAATTAGGGTTTTAAAAGAGGTGGGTGGTGTCTAGAAAGAAAAGAAAAGGAAAAGAAGAGAAAGGGGAGAAAGAGGCAGAGAAAGAAGAAGAGAAAGAGAGGGCGATGACTTCCTTAGAGGTAGGGGTTTTATAATCTCCTTGTTTTGTTTTTGTTGAATGATTGTGTATGGTAGTATAGTAAAGGATCATGAATGAAATGTGATGATAATTGCGATTTTGTGTCCCTCTTTGCTGGTGCTACTGTTGTTGTTGTTGTTGCTATGGTTGATGATGATGGGGTATGAAGTGAGATTGAGTATCTCCAAAATTTTAGAGGAAGTGTGAGGACTATGGCTTGTTTTGCAAAATTGTGCTATTTAGAGATGAATTTCGAAATAATTATTTTTGTGTTAGATTATAGACTTAGGGGTCGGTTTTTTTATTTTTTATTTTTTTTAATTATTTTTTTTTATCTAAAGACTGAATAGTCCTGAATGTTTCTGAATACTGAATATGGACTGAAATCTGAACTTGAATGACATGTTTTTCTTTTCCTCATATCTGAATGTATTGTCAACACGTTTGTTTTTTAAAAGTAAAATTGACTAAAAATAAGTAATTTTACATTTATACCCATGTTAAACAATTATACATATATTATAGAATAAAAACAATCCAAAAATAATAATTATATATGAACACATATGATCATAATCTTCCTCTTCCATTACAAACAAACTTCATTTTTACTAAGAAAAGAAAAGTTTTTTTTTTTTTTTTCAAAAAAATAAAATAGGCAGCAGAAAAACTCACAAAACACTATATATATATATATAAATACATCACCCTAATATCATAATAAATATTGATATTAAACACCAATATGAAAAGGTCATTTTGTGATTTCGAGCCTCTTCCAGTCAGATTCTGATCTTATGTTCTTCATCAAAGTTGTAGATCGTAAAATTTCATGCAACTTAAAATCAAGAATCTTGTGATTTGGAGTTGTTTTCATAGAGTTACATTAGTTTCAAGTTTTTGCACTGGTTTGTCTTTTATTTTAGGGTTTTTTGGCCCTCTTATGGTAACCCTACAAGAAAATATGGTTTTATTGATAGTTATTTATTGACAGTTTTTAACTATCATAAATTCTTGACAGTTCTTGTATTTGTTGACAGTTTTTAACTGTCAAGGATTTATGACAGTTAAAAACTGTCAACAAATAACTAAATTTTTTTATATATATTATTAATATATTAAATAATATATAATATCTATTATTTAATTTATTAACATATAATATATATAATATATAATACATAGAATAAATATAATAATATATTATAATATAATATAATATAATATATATTATTTAATATAACATAATATATATAATATAATATAATATAATATAATATATATAATAGTATAATATAATATATTTATATATTATATTATTATATATAATCTATATATATATTATATTATATTATTATTTATTATTGTTAACCGCCAAAATTGGCGAAGGACCAAGGAAGAATTTCCCACCTCAACATAAGGAGAATATAGGAGCACAGACACCATCCGGCTACCCCAACAAAGGCGGACTCCGACTGGTCCGAATACACACCCCCTCCAGCGGGGTCTAATCTGTCTTCTTCCCAGTTTCCTATGAACCCCGCAGCACCCCGACACAGTTTCCTATGGACCCCGTAGCATCCCGGCACAAAGTACCACGAAAGTATCCCGGTATAATACCAGCTAGGTATCCCCTACTCCACCATCTAGATGCCTACTGGCTTGCACTTTCTGATACAACCAGCCCGCCAAGCAGGAAGATAACAGGCAGCAAAATTCTCATATCAGAAACTAAAAGCTCCATAAAAGACCCATTAAAACGCTGCCGTACAGAGGAGATATACTCCTTCCCGCCAGAGAGTCCAATTTTGAGCAGGCCAACTCAGTTAGAATCCTACTAGGAAGGTAACGATCTGGTCACGAGATTGATTCCACCTAGGAAGGAAAGACTAGATTCCACACGAAAGACTCCGAGATTATCTCCGAAAAAGAGGAGGATCCTGCGTGAGCCAAACCCTAGACCGAAATTATAGGAGTGCATGACAAGCAACAAGACCTATATATATACAACGTCTTATTCACTAGAGGGGACCGAAAATCTTCGCCAGAAACCCCACATTCAAGTTCTACTTATCAACAAGCACAGATTCACCATCACCACCATCTCCATTACTTACCCAATCTCCATACATTGTTGTAACCGCTAAGTACATGGTTTATGTATATATCTGTAATGCAAAGGGACGATCAATAAAAGCTTATTTTTGGTTTGATTTCTTATATTCCATATTGTACTTGCATTGATAGGGACATAGTCGGGTATCAAACTACGTGATACCCCTCCAACCAGGATCAATCTCGATCTTGGTCCTTTTAAAGTTGTTATTTGGAATTCCATCCCATTAACGATTTTCAGATAACAATTATATATATTATACTATTATATATATTATATATTATATATAATATATATATTATATAAATTATATATATATTATTATATGTATTATATAAATAATAATAATATATTTGTATAATATAATATAATATATATTAATATATTAATATATAATATAATATATAATATAATATAATATAATATAATATATAAATATATTATATTATATATGTTTATATATCGTTTTATATATTATAATAATATATATAATTTATATAATAATATAATATATAATACATATATATAAAATATATATTTATATATCATTGATATAATATATAATAATAATATATTATTTTTGGAAAGAAGGGTATTTTCAGAATGGGGTTAGGGCATATGAGGGTATTTATGGAATATAAATTTTAGTTCGGTTTTTGGATGGAATGTCCATTCAACCAAAATGGTGGAATCTCCATTCCAATGGAATCATTATTCCATTGCATTTTAACAAACCAAACAAATGGAATAGCTTTCTTTTCATTCTATTCCATTCTATCCAACCAAATATTGTCTATAGGAGACTCGTGATATCAATTGTAATAAGCATGATTTGGAATATAACTGTCACTACATGGAAGATATTTCTCAACATGAATCTTGCAATTTAATGAACAAATATAAGACTCAGATTACTAATTTATATGAGTAATTGAATTACTAACATGTCTCTTAGTATGAAACAAGAGGGTGCAAAATAAATAAACAAATTTTTAAAAAAATTATTTTTTTGAATTTTTTAAAAGTAAATGATTTAAAAGTAAATTTATTAAATTTAAAATTTTTTACTTATCTAATATCGGTTTGCCCAAAAACCGATATCTTACTGTAAAATAAATTTATATCGAGATTTTGTTTGGTGTTGAAAATAGGAAGTAAAAGTTTAACAAAATTATTAAAGATAAAAAAAAATTTATATATTATGAATGTTTTATAATATATAATATAATATAATATATATTATATATATTATATATTTATACTATTTATATAATATATAATATTATATATAATCACATCTAATAATATAATAATAATATAATATATAATATAATAATATATACATTATTTATTAAATAATATACATTATATACTATTATAATAATATATTATAATAGTGATTCCATTAGAATGGGGATTCTACCATTTTGGTTGAATGGGTATTCCATCCAAAAATCAATGGAATGCTCTTCCATTGCAAACTAAAATTTATATTCCATAAATACCTTCATATGCCCCAACTTCATTCCAAAAATACTCTCCTTTCCAAAATAATATATTATTATTATATATTATATTATTATTATATATTGATATATAAACATATATAATATATAATACCTACACCGTCTAACTTTCAGTCCTAAAGTTTTCCCCACAAAGCGGCACTCCCATGGCCTAAATAGGGTACTCACTGAGTGACTGTTTACAGATGGTACAATGACCTTAAGCCATAGAATCAATATTCATTTTCTGATATGCAGGATCCTCAACTAGAGGCAAGCACAGAGCATACTTAGATAATTACGGACTGATATTCATCATCTTAGAGAAATATTGAAGAAGAAGATGAGAAAATTTAGAAAGCCATTTAGAGAATAACACAAAGCTTTTATTTATATTCGATCTGATGATCGACTTCTGATCTTTACAAAGGAAAGGCACCCCTTTATATAGAAGGGGGGGGGGGGGGGGGGTGGGGGAAACAGACAGAATATTATACAGAAACAGACCGTTCACGAGGTCTGATAAGATAAAGATAAGAAATACACTCATAGAGTCTGCCGAGACAAGTGGCAAACATAATAATCACACATGATTATTTTATAATAAAACATAAAGCAAAAAGCAACAACATAAAATATACAAAAGAATAAAATATATAATAAGTATAATACTTTATCATACTTATCACATAGTAGACTTGGTTCCTGAAAAGTACACAAAGCACACGAAGCACACATATTAATTTATATTATTTTATATAACCATGTGATAAACTTGCTTCTTGAAAATTCACGGTCTGGATAGGAAAGACTTTCTGATAATATCACGGGCTTGAGATAAGATCACTGACTTGACAGATTGCAACTATTATGATACTTATTATCTGAGTTGGTGGCCCCACAAATCCAACAAGGCTAAGTATCAAGATCCATAGGGTCCTGTGAGTCCTGCAAGTCAGAATCTAGGAATGGATCGCAGCTTTGTGAGGAGTCTCTGGGCACTTCTGGAAGGATGAAATATTCATCGGTAGAGACACCATTGGTATCACAAAGAAAATTGAGAAGGGGTATCTGAAGTTGGGTGATATATGTCTGTGAGTAATCGAAGGTGGTTTACCATTCATAATTTATGTTTGAAGTCCAAAGAAGCCTTTTGTGAGGATTATAGGGATAAGGCCTGTGAAATATCCAAATGCATGATACAGACGAGGCCATTTCACTATCAAGCTTCCATAGATTATATTGTCCCATAAGTTTGGTGAGTTCATTTCTCCAATGGGACAAGGAATCGAACCACTGAAGGAATGTCCATATGAGGGAGTGTTGTTGGGCTGGATCATGTAGATGACCATATAAATCCTGAAGAGGGAAAACAATGGCATGATGATGGAGAATAGACATATACCATAAAAACCATAAAACTTGGGGAGTGAAATAATCAAAGGGGGGCATCAGAAAGGGGTCGAGGAAAGGTTTTGGTGGGTTGATGAGAGTATGATGGCATCCTTTCTGGAGTTGTGACAAATAGACAATAAGATGAGACTTTGCGAAATCTTGGATTTGATCAGGCGTGGGTTGTTGATCTGAGGGAAGAGATTGTAGTAGCTCTAGTGGAAATGTTAGGTTGGTAAGAGCTGTGAGACTTGGTGAGGGATCTGATGAGGAGGAGGCTGAGGTAGCCATAAGAACCAATGAGATTCGTCTAAAAGAGGTAATGAGATGGACTGGTTGTGGCCTGGAAAGCATGTCTGCAATTATATTGTGTTGAACTTTCACATGTTTAACAGTGAAGTCGTATCTGGAGAACCAATATTTGAGTCTCAACAGTTGAGGATTATGAGGAATCTTATTGCGGAACTCGAGGATATTTGGAAAAGATGAGTTGTCCATTTCCACAATAAAGTTTCTTGTCCTGAGATGGAAATCAAATTTTTGGATTCCATTTTTTACTGCGAGAATCTCTTTGTAGATAGTGTGATAATGTTGTTGGGCAGGTTTGAACTGACCACTAGCGTGACCACAATATCTTTTTTTACCATCATTTTTTTCGATAAGGATAGCACCCCAAAAAGTGTCACCGGCATCTGTCTGGAGGATGTGCTGGCCGGAGGATGGAATAGTAAGGGCCGACAGAGACTATGTGATGTAGCGGAAGCTCTTTCGAGAAAAACCTGCCTAAAACGATTAGAAACAACC